>CM074721.1:335507993-336107993 GCA_037306005.1 Rhinophrynus dorsalis | reverse complement strand
AAAACCACTCCAAGGGCCACTAGAACATGTCAGTAGAGCCAATAAACACTGACCTCAGTAGGGAAAGTGCCCACAGCCCCCCCAAGAGATGCTAAACCAGCAGCCAAAGGTTTAAGTTATCACATAAACATGCTCCAAACACCCCACAGACATACAGATAAACCCAATGAGTGCATGAGTATGTAATAGGAACTAAAAATGAGACCCATGTGCGGAGGGGAAGCATGGGACACGTGGACCTCAGCACTCAAAGGGTGCTCACCTTTTTTTTCTTCAGATTACCATATATCAAGAAGAAGCCTCAGTGGGCAACTCCTGAGGAAAGCCAAGATTTTCCCCCCAGGGCTTAGGTCCACAAAAGCACCTGGTAAACGGAGCTATCCACATTTGGGTGATGGGAAATGTCAGGGATGGTAATCCGCCTAATGGTGGTGTCCCATATCTAAAAGAAAAACAATAAAAAAGGTAAAACTATAGCAGAACTGTTCTCTTGCCTTGTGTCTTTACCAAGGAACAAATCTTACTGGATGGGGATTGGCTAGCTGCAAGCTAAGGAGAGGAGGTAGGCTCCACCCAGCAGTCACTTCTCAGAATTGTTCCTGCTTACTTAAAGCGGACTGATCGCCAACCCAAAGTTACCAGTAACCTGTAGTGGACGACAGAGGAAAGACTCTTTCCTGGGAGCGTGTCAGACCTCATGCCCAGGAAAGTGAAGGACCTGGGATGGAACAATGAGGATTTCTTGAGATTAATAACCCAAACATATTGTTCCAGGATGAACACACAGGTCTGAATCTGAAGGAGTAAAGCTACCTCTGAAGGAGCCTTTAGTAAAAGATCGTCCAAATGCAAGAGGATGGGCAGCAAACTGAAAATGACAGACCTGAAAGGCAAACCACAGGAACAATTGATGACCTGAATGGATGGGAATATGCAGATAAGCATCCTTTATGTCTAGGGAGGCCCAAAATTACCTGGGCACATAGTGGCGATGATGGCGCACAAACACTTCATCTTGAACTAAGTAAGAACAGAATTACAGAGATGCTTCAAGTATAGAATAGGAAGGCAGTCACTGACTTTTTTTGGGGAACAATTAAAAAGTTTGAATAGAATCCAGTTAACTTTTCCTGAGAAGGAACAGGTACAGAGACCTGCATATCCACCAGGAAAGAAACCGCAGAAACAGATGGGCCCACACTGGATCGTGAGGAACACTGGACATTAAGAAATGATCAGGAGGAAGTCTATGCAATAATCTTCCAAGATCACCCACAAAACAGTGGTCTGCCATGGAGAGAGACCACATACTAGAAAAAGAAAAGAAAAAAAAAAAGAAAAAAAAGAGATGTAGATGATCTACTATAGTCTGAGGCAGACAAGGCACCTGCGAGTCATGCAGAGGTAAACTTGTCAGCTGTGGACTTCTAGCCCATACAGGCCTGTTTGGGTTTTGGGGTAGGGAGTGCCTGGACCACTGCAGGAATAGACATCCTGAGGTTTCACTCATTTAATATTAGATTGTGGATTACCTGTGAGCCAGAGTGGTCACAGTACGGGTTAAGATATATTTTGCGGGTAATAATCTAATCCCGACATGGACTGTGGGGAAGACCTTGTGTGCACTGTTTACTACCATCCGTGTTTAAACCACTGGCTCCTATCAGGATATCCCAAAACTAATCGAGTAACCAGGATCTGAGCTATTTTCATTTCCCCCATGGTATTGGATTTTTGTTTATTTTTCGAATAAAGTAATTATCTTGTTATTTTTTTTATAATATTCAGAGCACACCCATGTCAACAATGCTCTGCTCTTTCAAATCTTTAGTCTTCTATTACATGTTGGGGTAGCACCTAAGGATGTTCTCCAACCTATGTTGATCAATGAATATATGCCTAATACAGCATACATCTTGGGGAATAGTCACATCCCCTCCCTCTACTCAGGGGGGTAGGATATTAATTCTTTAAATAACAAATTAGTTATATAGCAGAATGTACAGTGAGAATCTTTGCTCTGAATGCACCTCCTTTAAGGTCACTATTAAAACGGAGCTCAACTTCTGGGGGCAGAGTGGACCAGGAAGCAAATCTCTGCCTCCAGAGATCTTTTTAGAGCAAGTATCCTCCCATTCTGGCCAGAGGATTCTTTACCAATGGGTCCTGTGTGCCACAATGAATGAAAGAGAAAATATTTTCTTTAGTTAACCAACTGCACTTTTTTAGTTTTTAAACAATATATGTGAGCCTCTCTGATGCAGACAGATGATTTACTATTAAGTTGCTTGCAGGGTACTCATTTGACTCTTGAGCAGGAATGGGGTACCTGCAGCCCCCAGCTGCTGTTGGACAACAATTTCCATTTTCCTCAGCTAGCCGAAGAAAATAGTAGTTGTAGTCCAGTAATGGCCCGGGTGAAAAGTATGGTGCAGGTTGACCTCCCCTGCTTTTTATTTAAATAAACTCTACAATCCCTATGTTTTTCTATGGATCCTATTCAAGATATCTCCAACCAGAAAAACACAGGAGGGTTTATGTCACTTATGAGGGCTTATCCATTTTCATCTGATTTTACGTAATACCCCTGTTGTCAAGGTTTTATAGCACAAATCAGTAACACATAATTATGGTAATATAATCTGAGCACACCTGCAGTGGGGTCATCCTCAGGGAACTTCACAAGAGTGTAACAGATGCCAGGTTGGTTGTATGGGAGGCTTGGAGCTGGGATATAATGAACTACTTCATAAGACTCTGATGGCTCCATCTGTACAGTCACCTTCTCTAGAAGCTGATCGTTTAGTGTATTGGTGCAGTCAAACTGGAAAAACACAGACAGTCACACTTGATATCCTTACAGAATCTGCTGCTGTAAAGTGACGCTTTTTAAGAAAAATCTTATATAAATAGCGTGTGCTAAAACAAAACATACTGACAAAATCATCATATTGCACTGTCAGCTGTATATTTGAAGACTTCTATCAAATCTGAATGCATCATGTTAGCTAAATGACAAGTACATGTACACTTTAGGATTTATTAAAATCTTATTGCTGGATGTTGACCTCTCTCAATGCAGCACATAGCTTCATTCACAGTGAATGCTGCACTGAGAGAGATCAACATCTAAAATTAAAAGCACAAATAGTAACTAAACTATGTAACTGCTGAAGTTTAGCCAACTGCAAATATGTAAACAATGTGACAGTTTCACTTTATTCAAGCAGCATCACAACTGTGCCAATGATTTACCAAATTAAAAAGGGATTTTTGTGTACTTACCAATAAATCATTTTCTCTTAGTCCATGTAGAACACAGGAGCTATGCGGGTAAAGTATCCTCCCACAGGAGGGCATGGCACTTCCATAAAAAGTGCTATCTTGAGATAGAGACTCCCTCCCTATTCTACTTTAACCCACTCAGACATGCTCAGCTTTAAAGTAGGGCTGTCACGGGGCACCAAGAGGGATCAGGCGTGACGCTGGGGAGCGACGCTGGGGTGCGATGCTTGTGACCGGAGACAGTCGCCCCTGCCTCCTTGCTGCGGCCGAAGCCGAGTTAAAGGTGCTGGCCGCGAAGCCAGATGCCCGATCCCGGTTGAGCCGGGACCCTGACCAGGATGAAGGCAAGGGAAAACTGTACAAGCCTGACCCCCAAGGTGGAAAGGAAGGACCCTCAAGCAGAGTCAACAGAACTGGAGAGCAAAACGAGAAAACCAGCAACCAACAGCAAGCAGAAGAGCCTAAGCACTCCAAAAACTGGGACGATAACCCAGCGAGACCCCTACCGCAAGCGGACTAGCACTGAGACCACCAGGTGCTGCAGGAAAGGCAGGCGCAGAAGTGGTGGAAGGAACCACCCCAATCCAGACTAGATCCCACCTGATGAACCGCCAATACCCCGGACACCCCAGGTAATAGTCAGGCCACCAACACCCAGAGGACCCCAACTCCTGACCCTGATAGACAGGGATCCCCCTGCACACTCCAGGACCCAAGAAGCCCACCCGGATCACCTCTGCCAAAACGGGGAGACTAGAAAGGCACTGGCTTGCCAAAAGTCCCGAGCACCACAGGATCCGAAACAAGCCCCTAGCCCAGAGACAAGTTCTGGCAAACAGCCAGACAACATCCGACCCAGACTAACTCCCCTCCCCAGCGGCCTGCAGAAAGGAGCCTCTCCCCAGTGGAGCACCACCCAGACCAGCAGGACACGCACCAGGAGGGGCTCAACAAAGAAAAGACCCCGGCAGCAGGGGGTACCCAAAGGCCGGAGCCCCGGATAGGCCGCCGCAGGGGAGCAAAAACAGAGGCCGCAAGGAGAGGGAGATCGGGGCGGACGAGCCCAACCGGAGGCAGCAACACACAGCCAGGGGACGACTCAAAAGCCCGAACGCGGGCAACGAAGAGGCGGAAGACACAGACTCAAGGTGCTGGGAAGACAACCCCCGGAGGGGAGGCAGAGGCCAAAGCTGAGGCGACCGGGGACAGCACCAGACGCAACTGCGGGAGGCCCTGGAGCGGGCGAACAGGGGAAGCAGGGAGCGGAGAGGACTGGTAGACTTACCGGAGGCAGCCAGGGAGCTCAGCGGGACAGAGGAAGATCAGACCGGAACTGCAGGCACCAGGACAGAGGCAAGAAGCTAGTCAAGGAACCACGGATAGGCACCGGAACGGAGCAGCTTGGGCGCGAATAATCGAGCAAGGGAGGAGACTATCAGAGCAGAATAAATAACAGCGTCTAACCTGACTGATCTCCAGGTAAGGAAGCCTAGCAGGGCCAAAGGTAGAAAAGGGCCTGACACTACCCCTCCCCTAAAGAAGAGCCCACCGGGCGACCAGGCTTATGAGGAAAGGCTTTATGAAAGGTGGAAACGAGTGCTGGGGCATGCACATCTCGGGCCGGAACCCAGGAACGATCCTCCGGACCAAAACCCTTCCAATGTACCAAATACTGAAGCGAACGACGGACCCGCCTAGAGTCCAGGATGCGACTAATCTCAAACTCAGGCTCGCCATCGACCAGAACAGGGGAGGGAGGGCGGGCCAATCTAGAATAGCGATTCCGAATGACTGGTTTTAGAAGGGAGATGTGGAATGAATTCGGGATACGCCAGGATGAAGGAAGCGCCAATGCATAGGTAACAGGAGAGAGAACCCGAATGATTTTATAAGGACCCACAAACCGTGGACCAAACTTCAAGGAAGGGATTCGGAGCCGAAGATGTTTAGTAGAAAGCCAAACTGAAGACCCAAGGTGTAACCTAGGTCCCGGGGTACGTCTCTTGTCAGCAGCTGTTTTGTACCTAGAGGCAGCCTTGGATAGACGAATTTGAAGACGATCCCACAAGGCGTGAAGGTTGTCCACCAGGGTATCAGCCGCAGGAACCCCTGATGGGGTTCCCCAGGGAAAAGAGGAAGGATGATAACCGAGAGCTGCAAAAAATGGGGAGCAGAGTAGACTCTCGTGCCAGCGGTTATTAAACATAAATTCAGCAAATGGCAGGAGTTCCACCCAATTAGAAAGATCGGGGGACATATATTGTCGCAAAAACAATTCCAGCGACTGATTGGTGCGTTCACACTGCCCATTAGTCTGAGGATGGTATGCCGTGGAAAACTGGAGAGTAATACCCAGCCGGGAACAGAACGCTCTCCAAAACTTAGAAACGAATTGCACCCCACGATCAGACAAAATATGCGAGGGGGAACCGTGAAGACGGAATATCTCTCGGAGAAAAATAGGGACCAAATCCGAGGCGGACGGAAGTTTAGGGAGGGGAATAAAATGCCCTTGTTTAGTAAAGCGGTCCACGACAACAAAGATGGTAGTACATCCTTGTGAGGCAGGAAGATCCACAACAAAGTCCATGGCTATGTGAGTCCAAGGACGAGATGGGATAGGGAGCGGGCACAAAAGCCCCCAAGGACTATGCCGGGGAGTCTTAGACCTAGCACAGACCGGACAGGCAGCCACAAAGTCGTAGACGTCTGATCTAACTGATGGCCACCAGAACTGACGCAGGAGGAGCTCTAAGGTCTTCTTGGAGCCGGGATGACCTGCGGAGGTAGCTTCGTGGAAAAATTGAAGAATCTCCACCCGGAAGCGAGGAGGAACAAATAGGGTCTGGGGAGGTTGGGATGGAACCGGAGGTTGTTGCAGAGATCGGATCTTCTCAAAAGTAGAAGCAGAAATCGCCGTGACAAAACAGTCAGGCGGGAGAATGGGTGAGGGAACTGCTGGAGGACTAGACTCGAAGAGCCGGGATAAAGCATCGGCCTTAGTATTCTTTGAGCCAGGGCGATAAGAAATGATGAAGTTGAATCGTGTAAAAAATAATGCCCACCGAGCCTGTCTGGGATTCAGGCGCTTGGCGGACTCCAGGAACTGAAGATTTTTATGATCCGTGAAGACTATGACAGGAGTAGGGGAGCCCTCTAATAGATGTCGCCATTCTTCAAAAGCTAATTTAATAGCTAGTAGTTCCCTGTTCCCAACGTCGTAATTCTTCTCCGCCTCCGAAAATTTCTTAGAAAAAAATGAACATGGATGAAGTCTGGAGGTGTCTGGATGTCTCTGAGAAAGAACTGCCCCAGCTGCCTGTTCCGAAGCGTCCACCTCCACAATGAACTGTCTGGCAGGATCTGGAAACAGTAGTATAGGGGCTGACGTGAAGGCTGATTTCAAGAACTCGAAGGCTCGTATGGCAGATGCGGGCCAATGCTGAGGG
The DNA here is from genome assembly GCA_037306005.1 of Rhinophrynus dorsalis. Lineage (NCBI taxonomy): Eukaryota > Metazoa > Chordata > Amphibia > Anura > Rhinophrynidae > Rhinophrynus > Rhinophrynus dorsalis. Next base: position 336,101,259 of record CM074721.1, on the reverse strand, counting down.
TCAGCCCCTGTCTTAGTTAAGGCCGTAATGGGTGCAATTATGCGAGAGAAATTGCGAATGAACCTCCTGTAATAATTGGAAAATCCAATAAAACGCTGGATAGCACGTTTATCTGTGGGGAGGGGCCATTGAGTAACGGCCAAGACCTTTGCTGGGTCCATCTTCAGTCCTTCTTTAGAAATGACATACCCCAGGAAAGAAATCTGATGTTTCTCGAATTCACACTTACGGAGATTAGCAAACAAAGAATTTTCTCGAAGTCTGGACAATACCAATCCAACCTGAGTTCTGTGCGTCTCCAACTCAGGAGAGTATATCAAAATGTCGTCAAGATAGATGATGACAGAAGAGGACAGTAGATCATGGAAAATATCATTAATGAATCCCTGGAACACCGCTGGGGCATTACATAACCCGAACGGCATAACCAGGTACTCATAATGGCCATGGCTGGTATTAAAGGCCGTCTTCCATTCATCCCCAGGCTTAATGCGTATTAAGTTGTAGGCTTCCTGTAAGTCAATCTTTGTAAAAATGACAGCCCCTCTCAGTTGTTCTAGAAGCTCCGGGATCAGAGGAAGGGGGTACCCATTTTTGACTGTGATCTTGTTCAAGCCTCTGTAGTCTATGCAGGGTCGGAGGGACCCGTCCTTCTTTTTCACGAAGAAAAACCCTGCACCGGCCGGGGAAGAGGAAGGCCGAATGAATCCTCTAGAGAGGTTTTCCTGAATATAAATCTCCAATGCTCTTTTTTCAGGGGGAGACAATAGAAAGGCCCGGCCCTTGGGAGGGATAGTTCCTGGTAGAAGATCGATAGCACAATCTGAAGCCCTATGAGGAGGTAACTGGAGAACCTGCCCCGTGGAAAAAACATCCTGAAAATCACTATAGGCTGCTGGAAGAAGATCCACGGAAGCAAGAGGAGTGCATGCCACAGTTCTGGGGATCGGATGAATCTTGGGTAAACAAGAGTCCAAACAGATGGAACTCCAAGAGACGATCTGGTCCTTCTGCCAATCAATGATGGGGTTATGTTTCCTCAACCATGGCAATCCCAAAATAACAGGCGTACATGGAGCAGAAATAAGGTCAAAACAAATGGTTTCTGAATGAAGTGATCCCGTCGTAACTTGGAGGGGGGTGGATTCAAATAGGACCAAACCTTCTCCCAATGGTTTGCCGTCAATAGTAGATACCAATAGGGGAGCGGGCTTCAACTGACAGGGAATCTGGTGGTTCTTAGCCCAAGTATTATCGAGAAAGATACCCGCAGCCCCTGAATCAATAAATGCCATCGTAGAAATGGAACCAGTAGTCCATCGAAGAGTTACTGGAACCAAGAGTCTAGAAGAATCTTTTGGGAGGTCCTTGGATCTACTTAGGGAGTGACCTCCAGCCCTCCCTAAGTTGAAGAGTTTCCCTGACGTGGGAGAGGAGGGCGGGTAGGGCATTGGCGTAAAAAGTGACCCTTGACTCCACAGTACAGACAGAGGCCCATAGTGCGGCGGCGAAGTCGTTCGGGCTCGGATAATTTGGAGACCCCTCCAATCTCCATCGGAGTCTCAGAGGAGCAGTTTTCCAGGGGGCTGGGGCGGGTGGGGGAAAAAATTCGTGGGCGCCGGGTGTTATCTCTCTCCATCTGGCGTTCGGTGAGTCTTCTGTCTAGTTCCAAACACTGCGCAATTAATTCTTCCAAGGAATCAGGCAAATCCCGGGTAATTAATGCGTCCTTAATCTTGTCGTTCAATCCTTTACGGAAAGCAGCCTTTAAAGCCCCCTGATTCCAATCCGTTTCATAGGCCAGAGTTCTAAATTCGATGGCGTAGAGATTAAGAGGACGGGAACCCTGGCGTAGATCGGATAATGAGACTTCTGCCGCTGCTCTTCTACCTGGAACATCAAAAACTAATCGGAACATCCTTAAAAATTCATCGATGTCCTGCAGAAGGGGGGAGTTTTGTTCCACCAACGGGGATGCCCAAGCCAGGGCTTTGCCCTTCAGAAGCGAGATTATAAAAGATACGCGAGAAGAGTGGGTACTAAAGAACTGCGGGGAATTGTTGAAGTGAAGTAAGCATTGATTAATAAACCCCCTGCATTCAACATCAACTCCAGAGTATTTTTCTGGTAAAGGAAACTTGGGAGCTCTTCCCAGATTGGGACATGCTGCAGATCCAGCATCTGAAGAAGTGGAAGGTTGTGGAGGGAGACTGGTAGCTACCGTCGTGGGGGGGCTAGGGCGTTGGAGTAATTCTAGGATGGTGTCCATCTTTTGTTCTAAACTCCTAAGGTGGCTTTCGTGCGAGGAGAGGATTTGTTCCTGCTGGTCCTGTCTAGCCTTTAACTGAGCCAACTCTGCAGGATCCATGTCTTGGCTCGATTATTCTGTCACGGGGCACCAAGAGGGATCAGGAGTGACGCTGGGGAGCGACGCTGGGGTGCGATGCTTGTGACCGGAGACAGTCGCCCCTGCCTCCTTGCTGCGGCCGAAGCCGAGTTAAAGGTGCTGGCCGCGAAGCCAGATGCCCGATCCCGGTTGAGCCGGGACCCTGACCAGCATGAAGGCAAGGGAAAACTGTACAAGCCTGACCCCCAAGGTGGAAAGGAAGGACCCTCAAGCAGAGTCAACAGAACTGGAGAGCAAAACGAGAAAACCAGCAACCAACAGCAAGCAGAAGAGCCTAAGCACTCCAAAAACTGGGACGATAACCCAGCGAGACCCCTACCGCAAGCGGACTAGCACTGAGACCACCAGGTGCTGCAGGAAAGGCAGGCGCAGAAGTGGTGGAAGGAACCACCCCAATCCAGACTAGATCCCACCTGATGAACCGCCAATACCCCGGACACCCCAGGTAATAGTCAGGCCACCAACACCCAGAGGACCCCAACTCCTGACCCTGATAGACAGGGATCCCCCTGCACACTCCAGGACCCAAGAAGCCCACCCGGATCACCTCTGCCAAAACGGGGAGACTAGAAAGGCACTGGCTTGCCAAAAGTCCCGAGCACCACAGGATCCGAAACAAGCCCCTAGCCCAGAGACAAGTTCTGGCAAACAGCCAGACAACATCCGACCCAGACTAACTCCCCTCCCCAGCGGCCTGCAGAAAGGAGCCTCTCCCCAGTGGAGCACCACCCAGACCAGCAGGACACGCACCAGGAGGGGCTCAACAAAGAAAAGACCCCGGCAGCAGGGGGTACCCAAAGGCCGGAGCCCCGGATAGGCCGCCGCAGGGGAGCAAAAACAGAGGCCGCAAGGAGAGGGAGATCGGGGCGGACGAGCCCAACCGGAGGCAGCAACACACAGCCAGGGGACGACTCAAAAGCCCGAACACGGGCAACGAAGAGGCGGAAGACACAGACTCAAGGTGCTGGGAAGACAACCCCCGGAGGGGAGGCAGAGGCCAAAGCTGAGGCGACCGGGGACAGCACCAGACGCAACTGCGGGAGGCCCTGGAGTGGGCGAACAGGGGAAGCAGGGAGCGGAGAGGACTGGTAGACTTACCGGAGGCAGCCAGGGAGCTCAGCGGGACAGAGGAAGATCAGACCGGAACTGCAGGCACCAGGACAGAGGCAAGAAGCTAGTCAAGGAACCACGGATAGGCACCGGAACGGAGCAGCTTGGGCGCGAATAATCGAGCAAGGGAGGAGACTATCAGAGCAGAATAAATAACAGCGTCTAACCTGACTGATCTCCAGGTAAGGAAGCCTAGCAGGGCCAAAGGTAGAAAAGGGCCTGACAAGGGCAAAGATCGAAACAAAAAATAAGGCAGGAAGGGGTCACCTCAACTAGAGAACCCAAAAGGACCCCTGTCTGCCCTGAACTCAAACAACTAGTTTTTCTTACACAAACACCCTCGAGAATGACAAAAAGGGAGTCCAATTTTCGAAAAGCTCTGTGCGAGGAACATAGAACTTCAATCACCTAACTATGTCCAAACAGTGAGGATCCTCCTCCCAGTGTGTTAGACAGTGTTGGGCAAAGAGAAGGACATATCATTTCTCAGTTAATGTGAAATTCAGAAGCAGCCTTAGGGAGAACCCTTACAAGAGTTCATAAAATGACCCTATCCAAATGGAAAATCAGGAAAGGAAGACAAATCCTGCAGCTCAGCCACACGGTGAACATATACAATCAAACACATGCAATCTGTCTTAAGAGTCAAGAAATTAAGGGAAACAGAATACAGAGACTCAAAGGGAACCTACTGCAGCACTCCCAGGACAAGTTTTAAGTCCCATGGAGGAGGATCCTGAAAGACTAGGAAGGTAAGAGCCACCCCTTGCATAAAGGTCTGCACATCTGGCAATAAGCCTCTGAAAAAGCACTGAGAGAGTTGAAATCTGGAGTTCAACCTAAAGAAAGGCCAAAATAGTTGGAATACTGAAGGGGCATGGCTGCAAACACTGGTCTTTGCACAACTTGTAAAAAAGTGGCACTTTGATTCACTTTGGATGAAAATGGCTTTTGGGCGTTCATCATACTAGCAATGACAGAATCAGAGAAACCCTCAGAATGCTAGCTTCAAGAGACAAGCGGCTCAACAACAACTACATTTAGAAGATCCAAAAACCATGCCAGGGGCCAGTAAGGAACAATCAGGACTACATGTGCCTGCTCCATCCTGACCTTCCTTAACACTGAGGATCAGAAGAAAGTGAGGAAAACGCATATGCCAGGGGAACTGCCACTGAATTCTAATTGCATCCACTGAGAGAACGAGAGGGTCTTGGGATCTGGAACAAAATAGGGAAACCTCGTGTTTCAACAGAGATGCCTTAAGATCCACAGCTGGGAGATATCACTGTCAAACACCTTCTGGTTGAGTTCCCAGTATCTAGACGTTGATGGCTGCCAATCTGTCATGATGTTGTCTACCCCTGAACTGTGAATGGTTCTGAGAGTCAGCAGGTGAGTTTCTCCCCGCTCGAGAATTAGACAAACTTCAGACTATGCAGCTTCACTCCTGGTCCCTCCTTGGTGGTTGATATAAACCACCATGTTGTGCTATTGGACTAGATGTGCATCGATTGTCCCTGAAGTAGCTGGGACTGAAGCAAAGTTGATGGACAAAAAGCTCTCTCTCTCTCAGACCAAAGGCCCTGAGCAATCTGTTAGGCAAAGTTGGCTCCTAAACCAGTTAGACTGGCATTCCTTGTGATTGCAGTCCAATTCAGGGTGACCAATAGTCAACACAGAGTCAGATGAGACACCTGAAGCCACAAACGAAGTTCTGACTTTGTTCAGTTGGAGAGAGTCGTACATGGGAGAAATTAAACCGATATGTGGAAAAATTGCTAAGAATCTCCAGCTGCAGTTCCCCACAGTGGAACTGGGCAAAAAGAACGGTCTACAAGGCAGATACCAGATACTACAGCACCTTCATATGCTCTCTCACCATCACCAACAGGCAAAGTAAGGTGAGTGACACCTGCCAACACAGTGACTGAATCCATTACTGAATCTTGTCAAAAATATCTGTCCCTGAAGAATGTCGAATATAGTGCCAAGAAAGATTAGAACCCAGGATGGAACCAGAGAGGATCTCCTGAAACTGATCACCCAACTGTCTTACTCCAATATTGACATGCACATCTGAAACTGAAGATGCAGAGCCTCCTCTGAGGGAGTCTTCAGTAAAAGGCCATCCAGATAGAGAAATCCTCAGTGAATGCGGGCAGCCAAGGTTGTCATGACCTTTGTGAAAACCAGTGGAGCAGATGTCAGCCCAAAAGGAGGGGCAGTGCACTGAAAATTATGATCCTGAAAAGCAAAACGAAGGAAGCTGTGATGATCTGCATGTATGGGAATATGTAGATAAGAGTGCTTTATGTCTAGGGAAGTGAAATACTCCCTTGAACACATAGCAGAGATGACGGAGTGCAAAGACTACATCTTGAACTGGGGAGCATGAACAAAGAGGTTGAGATGCTGTAAATCCAGGGTCGGATGGGGCTGGAATTATGAAAAGGTTGTAATAGAACCCAATGAGTGTTTTCTGAGGAGGGACAGGTACCAATACCTGAATGGCCACCAGAAAAGAAACCACACCTAAGTATAAATGGATCTGGATTGGAAGGGACCCTGAACATGAAGAGGAGGAGATAAATTACCCAAAACACCCACTAGTTTGCCATGGAAAAGTCCATGTATAGATATGCAGATAACCTTTGCCTGCTTGAGGTGAACCCAAACCCTGTTAGTCATGCAGAGGGCTATTAGGTAGGATTCTTGTGCTGCTCAGGTCCGTGTGGGTTTTGGGGAAGGGTGTGCCTGGGTTGCTGAATTAATGGGCTCCCTGGACACAAACTCATTCTGTAAGTGGTACTGAAAATTATTCGTCTGACATGGAAAAACAGAACGCAGCGGAGGCCTGAGAAAAAAGGCCAAATGGGAAACTAGAGCCCCATCCTGCATACTGAAGCCCACCCAGTGCTGCAGGAGATACAACAGTGCATCCAATGCAATATTGAGGCCACAGCCAATAAAAGTTAAAAAACATTAAATATAAAACAAAATAAAGTGAAATAAATGTAGAACACCAACCCTGTTATGGGGAAGGGGTAACAGGTCTGAGAGAATGAAGAAACAAGAGTACCAGACTAGCCAAATTACCACAGACCTCAGAATGTGGCTGATAGACAGAGCGGCATACTTAAAGGACATGTGCATTCTGACAACTGGAATACTCTTCTGTTTTCAGGCTCCTATTCAATAAGAGATACAAGGGGAAAGTTGCTAAGAGTGAAAGCCTTCCTCTAGTAGACCGCAGGTCCCTAGAAATCTGACCCTGGTCTGGAGATCCATCAAGGTGGCACAGGGATAGAAGTCTGCTTAATGTGGGATTGAACAGCGCCAAGCATTTTAAGAACAAAAAAAAAAAAGCTAAGAGAATCTTTGACTTGACTATCTTCTTTCAGATCCCTTTTAAAACTGAGGCAGTCTTGTGGGGGTAAACTGGAGGAGGAAGGGAGCCATGCCTCCAGAGGGTTCTTTTTATGGAAATGCCATGCCCTCCTGTGGAAGGACACTTTACCTCCATTGTTCCTGTGTTCCACAGTGGACAAAAGAGAAACACGTTTACAACCTCCCCCCAAAAAAAAACAAAAATAGCAACAAACTACATAGGAAAAAAATCTTATGCTGCTTGCTTAAACATTTGAATCCCTGGGGATTGTGCAATGCATTTAATATAAAACTGCAACGCTTATATTTTTAATAGATTTGCAGAGGTACTAAGCTGAACAGGAGATCAAACATTTATCATTAAAAATGCAGTTATGAAGGCAAAGAATCTCCCACACACGGGTTTTCACCAGTAAATACTGAACAAACCACCATTTAATGCAATAGTGGGCAAAGCGAGGCCCTCCAGTTCTTGCAAGACTGCAATCCCCTATCCTCCAACAGCCAATGGATGGCAGAAGATGATGGGAACTGTAGTTCTGCAACAGCTGGAAAGCTTCAAGTTGCCATTCCATGTTGGTGCATAAGAAAAGAAAAGCAGGCTTACCTGGAACACAATATAATCAGTGAACACATGCTTTATGCAACGCACAAAATATTCTGTCTCCGCTTCTGTAAGTTGTACAGGTTCAGAGGACCTGAATAAGGGCCCCAAGCTCTTGAACTCTGGAATGGCAGCCAATTGTTCTGCAGATAAGAGACAGAGCTGTCACAAAGTAAGAGGAAGGGATGCTACAAACATCACAGTACTATACATAGGCAGATGTATAGTGAATACACCAGTGAATGATTAAGGAGTGGCGTGTTGCAAAACAGTGCAAGGATGAGCAATGTATATGCATTTAAGAAAAGCTTAAAATAGTAGTAACCCCTAAAAAGAGCATCTTTATTTGTTTAAAGTTTAAAACTCAGTGCTTGCCAAGTCATTCACCCAATCACTCTCCAGTTGTTGCAGGGTCATCTTTCTCCTTGCCCAAGCCTCTAATACTACTGGGTATTAGTGGACATGATTTATACAAAAACTAAAATTGTGTGTTTGGCACTCTGGGGATCATTTGAAGATCATATAGAGTTTTGAAATTCAGTGATGTCAAAATGTGTAGGGCTCAGTCAAATTCAAATCGTAGACTAATTTAAAATAAAGAAATCCAAATATATCTAATACAAGTGACAAAAATATGGTACAATATCTGGCAAAAGGATATATATATTTTTTTAATTAAAATAGATAAGCAAAACAGATGTACATATTAATGGCACTCAAAGGGTTAATATGTAAATATATTTTGCTCATGTATTTTAATAAAACTATTTTACCGATATCCTTTCGGCAGATATTGTACTATATATTTGGAACTTGTATTAGATATATTTGGATTTCAGTATTCTTTTTGTGTTTCTAGGTGGGGGAACATTCTATATTAAGCAGCCCATTTTCTCCCCCAGTTAATATATATAAATTTATTAGGCACAAACGTTATCTATTTGCTCACGAAAATAAATAAAGAACATTCTTATACAGGGTGCATAAAAGAGTATTTTAGCCTCACCTGTTAAATCCTTTTCTCTTAGTCCATATAGATTACTGGTATCTTTGGGAAGGCGACCGCCCCTTTAAGTAGGTAGGAACAATTCTTGAAAAGAAGTGCAGGGTGGAGCTTTCCTCCTCTCCTAGCTGGTGCCTAGCCAATCCCCTCCAGTAAGATTTGAGATGCTATCTATTGACTAAGTAGCAAGAAGGTAAAAGAAGACTCCTGTGAGCATGAACCCGAAAGCACTCCCACGTTCAGTCACAGGAGAACCAAGCATGATCCCTTGATAGGGTGGGAGACCAGTAACCTATATGTACTAAGAGAAAAGGATTTAACAGGTAAGACTAAAATCCTCTTTTCTCTGTCGTCCAATATATGTCACTGGCAACTTTGGGATGTCCAAACATTGAGTTTCACAGACGTGGGAAGTAAGGCAAGGACCAGACGCAGGTCCCCAAAGTCACCAGAGCATATCATAAAGTAGCCCTAAAAATAGGAATAAAGTGTCAACACACACAAAACTGGGGTAAAACACACCAGGAACTGTAACAGCACACAGAACTAGAGCCAACCGGGCTCAACAGCTAATGAGTACTGAAGGAACAAAGAAAATCCTAGACAGGCAAGACTGCCTCCAGGATCTTCTTACCAAAGATGGCATCGGCAGATGCCAGGGCATCAACACAGTAATGTATAGAGAAGGTGTGCACAGACGACCAAGTGGCTGCCTTGCACAGCACAGCTGAGGTCTGGTTCTTATAGGCGCAATAAGCCCCAGTAGACCTGGTGGAATGAGCCGTGACATGAAACGGAACCGGCTTCGTACACAATTTGTAACCCCTACGAATAGTAGACTTAATCCAGGAAGCTATGGTAACCTTGGATGCCGGTCTACCTGCCCTGGGACCCTCAGGAATGACGAAAAGTGCATCAGACTGACGAACAGACTCAGTGCGATGCACATCGAACTTAAGGCAGAGCACCACATACAAGTGAAGATCCCTTTCCTTGTCAGATGTAGGGTCAGGACAGAAAAAGGGCACCACGATTTCCTGTTTTATGTGGAATTCAGAGACCACCTTCGGGAAGTGTGAAGAACTGCCTTGTCCTTGTGAAACACCAAAAAGGGTGGTTTACAAGACAAGGCGTGCAACTCAGCAGGCTCAGCAGCGTGCAACAGACACTATCGCCAGGAGAAAAGCCATCTTCCAAGTCAGCAGACGTAGAGGAATAGTAGCCAAGGACTCAAATGGAGGGTGCTGAAGGATGCCCAGAACAAAGTTAAGATCCCAATGAGGAGCAGGGTTCTTAAAGGCAGGACGAGTATGAGCAACACTGAAAAGAAAACCTTGACATCTGGAAGGATGGCAATACACCTCTGGAAGAAAACAGAACGCTCAGAAGTCTGAACCTTCAAGGAACTCAAGCTGAGTCCCTTATCTACCCCGTCCTGCAAAAAAGACAGGATCGTAGGAAGATCAAAATCATGGGAAAGATCCCTATCAGCACACCAAGAGAGAAACTTGGCCCAAACTCTATGGTACACCTTAGAGGAAAAAGGCTTGCGGGCATTAAGCATAGTGGCCACCACGCCCAAAGAGAAACCCTTCTTCTTCAATAATGAGGATTCAATGTCCATGCAGTCAACCCAGACGGTCTACATTCTCATTCCACAGGTACCTGTGTAGAAGAAGATCTGGATGGCGGGGAAGCAGGAAGGGTACCGCCACGGAGAGATTCAGAAGCTCCGGAAACCAAGCCTGAAGAGGTCAGTATGGAGCAATCAGAATGACTGGAGAGGCTTCCAGGCGCAGTTTCCGCAACACCCTGTGAAGCATGGGATTAGGAGGAAAGATGTACACCAGAGGGAAGCGCCATGGGATCGACATGGCATCCACTGCCAGAGCCACAGGATCCCTCCAGCAGAAGCAGAACTACGGAACCTTCCATTTGTGCCTTGTCACCATCAGATCGATGCAAAGAAGCCCCCACTTCTGAACAATGAGGCTGAACAATTCTTGATGCAGTTCCCTCTCTCCGTTGTCCACTGTGTGTCGACTTAGGAAGTCTAGACCAGGTATGTGAACTGCGGATATGGCAGGAACATGTTCTTCTGCCCAAAACAATATAGCTTTGACATCCAATCAAGCTGCAAGACTTCTTGTTCTGCCTTGCTTGTTGATGTAAGCCATGGTCGTGGCATTGTTGGCTTGGACTCAAACTGGACAGTCCTCCAGCTTGAACGTCCAGTACTGGAGAGCATGAAATATCGCTCTAAGTTCCAGAAAGTTGATGGGGAGGAGAGACTCCTCCGGAGACCACCGACCCTGGGCGTTCATATGACCCAGGACTGCACCCCAGGGCATAGGCTGGCATCCGTCATCACAGCTGTCCAGAAGGATATCATGAAGGGTCTGCCCTTCAGGAGATATGACAGGTTGAGCCACCACGACAGACTCCGCTCCACATGTAGAGGCAGAGAGATCCACAGGAGATCCGTCTTGCCCTTGCAAACCCGGATCACAAACCTCTGAAGTTCCCTCATGTGAGCCATGGAAAATGGCTGGTGAAGGAGTTTCTGGAGAGTTGGACTTCAGGAGCGAGTCGTCCATGTATGGAGTGACCCTGATGCCGTCCCTGTGTAGGATAGACCCTAACACACCCAGGACATGACTGAAGACCTGGGGGGGCTGTAGTGAGACCAACGGGAAGAGCAGAAAACTGAAAATGCCCTTGGTCGCAAGCAACCCTGAGGTACTGCAGGCTCTCTGGATGTATGGCTATATGCAGGTATGCATCCTGAAGGTCCAGAGAGGTGAGAAATTCCCTAGGAATCCGAGATCACTGCCCTCAGGGACTCCTGGTGATAATGAGTCTTGACCACGAAGGAACAGATTCTTGAGGTCCAAAATCAGACGACATCCACCATCCTTCTTGGAAACCACGAACAGGTTGGAATAGAAACCCAAACCCTGTTCCAGCTCGGGAACCGGTTCCAGAACCTCTTTGTCTGAAAGGGTCTGGATGGCGCCATTTAAAAGACGGCTATTCTCCGCTCCCTGAGGAGTGTGAGATGGAAGGAACCTGAATGGAGGAAGAGAAGTGATCCTGTACCCCTGAGACTACCTGCAAAATCCACGGTGTCTGTCCAGACATTGAGGAAGTGGCGCAAACAGCCACCCAATGGTGCATGGGGACCGGGGTTTGGAGAGTCATGCTGAAGAAGGTTTGGAGGTCTTGGGCTTGGTGGAGGACTGCTTGGACCTCCATTGTTGCTTGGGGGGCCTGGGGAACTGCCTGGATCATGGGACACGCTTCAGCCTGAAAGGGACGAAAAATCCGATTCCTTTTAACCACAGGCTTCTTCTTGGGGACTAAGGGTAACAGTGTACTCTTACCCTCGGTGTCCTCACCGATGAGGTCCTTAAGCTCCGGCCCAAACAAAGACTTTCCCTGAAAAGGTAACTAAAATAAGGCTTTCTTAGAGGCAGTGACTGCGGACCAGATTTTGAGCCAAAGAGCTCGTCTGGCTACGACAGACATGGTAGAAACCCTAGCCACCAACCGGATGGCATCAATGATAGCTGCAGAAATATAATGCTGAGCTTCATAGATGTTGGCCAGAAACCACAGCAGGTCAGCAGTGGGAGCACCCTGATGGACAGCCACAAGCTTCCTGTCAGTCCAATCCTTAAGGACAGAAGCGTACGTAACAGGCAGAGTAGTGGACTTAGAAAGACTAGAAACTGGGGCGTCCATCTTAGGGGGATGAGCCCACTGCACTAGGGCTGCTTCAGAGAAGGGATACAGCTTAGCAAACTTTCTAGACACAGTATATTTCTTATCAGGGAACTTCCACTCATCTAACACAAGTTGGTCAAGAGTGGAATTAGGTGGAAAGAAGGTACACTGCTTCTTAGGTTCATGAAACACATCAGAAGGGTCCTTGGGAGTCTCAGAAACAAGGGAAATGTTCAGAGTAGTGATTACTGCCCTGATCAGGCCTTCATCTGAGGGATCAGGGTCAGCCTCAAAGGGTATCACGGTTCCTGTGATTGCCTGTCACTCTCTGCTGTGGTGTGTTCCTATTGGCAGTACCTGTTATGCCCGCCCAGTATGGCCTTCTTATATTGGGCCTTTGGCACCTGTCAGGTGCCCTTTCGTGGTGTTCCAGTACCAGTGCTTCCGTTGCTGTGTTCCTGCGTTCCTGTCTACCGATTCGGCTTGTCTGACTATTCTCCTGGTTCCTGCTCCGTGTATGACCCGGCCTGGCTGATGTTCCTGCTCCGTGATTGATCCGGCTTGTCTGACGCTCCTGCTCCGTGCAGGACCCGGCCTGGCTGACGTTCCTGCTCCGTGATTGATGCGGCTTGTCTGACGCTCCTGCTCCGTGTATGACCCGGCCTGGCTGACGTTCCTGTTCCGTGATTGATTGGGCTTGTCTGACGCTCCTGCTCCGTGTATGACCCGGCCTGACCTACTTTCCTGCTTGGTTCCAGTCTCCAGTGGTCCGGCTTCAGTGAGGCTTCGTCTATGTCGCTTGGCGACATTGTGAACTGTCAGATCTGTGCCTCTTTTGCTGACCTCCATTTACTCTTGCTGAGCCTGTTGCCTCTGTTACCGAGCTTGTGCATAACCCTTGGCGTGCCTGTTGCCTCAGATTAAGGGCCGTCCCTTTAACACCTGCTGAGTCTGTTGCCTCCGTTACCAAGCCTGCTCGCTGACACTTGCAGTACTTGTGGCCTCCGATACTGAGCTATCCGTTAACTCTTGTTGAGCTTGTTGCCTCCGTTACCGAGCCGGTTCATTAACCCCTGCACAGCTTGTTGCCTCAGATACCGAGCCTCTCCATTAACACTTGCTGAGCTTATTGCCATCCGTACCGAGCCTGTCCGTTCACTTGCAGAGCCGTGGTGATTTCCGTTACTGTCCACCTAGTGCTCTTGCCATTCACTCGATTCAGTTACGCACCGGAAGGGTGCTACTGGCTCTGGTCCTACTCAGCTCTAAGCAGTGTTGGTATATCCGTTGCGCACCACGGGGTGCTACTGGCTCTGGTCCCGTTCAGCTCTGGCAGTGTGGGTATCCGTTCATGCACCAAGGGGTGCTGCTGGCTCAGGTCCCATTCAGCTCACGCAGTGTCATTATCCCATACTACACCGCGAGTGCCGTTGGCTCTGATTCCATTCAGCTCATGCAGTGTGTTCCCATTACACACAGCAGAGTGCCCTTGGCTCTTGTCTTAAGTGACACTAGCATAAGTAGCTGGTCTTGCAAATCGCCAGTCCTTGAGTACTACTGTGGACTCAATACTATGTGCTTCCATCTCGCACCGCAGCCTCTGGCTGTTCTTATCCACTACTGGGCGTAGGCTTACACACCACCTCAGAGACTAATTATTACATTGGACTTAACCCTTGCTTTCCACTGTTCCTTTGTTTGTACAGTATTGCTCTTTTCCTATACTGTGTCTGCTATATTACCATATTGCCTGCAGTTATGTGTAATTACCTATTTCTGCCCTTAGGGGGCCGTGTTCTTTATTTGTTCTCAATAAAACTGTGTTTTATTTTTTACCTCTGGTCTGAGAGTCTGAATAACCGTTACAAAGGGGTCCCCAAAGAACTGGGAGGATACCATTGCAGAACATTCACCCTCATCCAAGTCTACCAACAGTTCCTCCTGGGAGGAGTCTGATACATTAGGTACACCCTGAGGCATAGGTAAGGAAGACCTGACAGAAGTAGGGGGCTGCCAGGACTGGAAGACCCCCTGTAAATGGGATGGAAGGAGTTGTAAGGTAGACCTTAGGTCTCTAGTAGTGGCCTTAAACTCTTGCATCCACAGTGGCTCTAGTGCATGGTTGGAGGTCCCTGGGGGAGACACAGGGGCAGAAGTGCATGAGGGGCATAAATTACCTGAGTATTCTCTAGGCAGCCCTGATTGACATGAGGAGCAATGCGGTCACAGACGTTCCAATCTCCTTAGTCTTAGACCTAGCCCCAAGTTCCAACAGAGTTGACATCCTCACAGGGTCAAAACATCTGAAAGTTTAGGGTATACCCAAATGTACCCTATATACCTACGATGGGAGCCAATCAGAAACAAGCGTGCGAAGCAAACGCTCATGGGAAATGTAGTTTTCCCTGACAAGTACCCCAAATAGCACTCGAAGCACCTGAGCCCCCCAAAACACTCAGAATGTTAACCGGATGATAGAACAAGGGCAGACATGTAAAACAAACCTTCTCTGAAGTCGCTATGTAGAGCGGTTGCAGAGATATGTCCCAAACTGTAAAGTCCCATAGAGATGAATGGAGCATGGCGTCTATGCGGTAAAGCAATGCAAATAAACTAAAAATTTCAAAAAGTGTGTGAACAGTGCAAAAAGCATCAGCAAACACTAAAAAGATGGAACACTGGACCCAGTAGGGAAATACAATAAACCCCTCAAAAGCGCCCAAACAAGAAGTTAAAGGGTAAATTTACCACAGAAACCCAATTGCTCCAAACCCCACAGACATACAGATAAACCCAATGAGTGCAGGAGTATGCAGTAGGAACTCCAGAAGAGACCCCTGTGCAGAGGGGAAGCATGGGACATGTGGACCTCAGCATTCAAAGGGTTGCTCACCGTTTTAGCAGGTCTTCTGTCTTCAGATTACCATTTTTTAAAGAAGAAGTGGGCAACTTCCAGGGAAAAAACATGCTACACAAGCTTTTCCCTCTCAGGGCTGACAGGTCCACAACAGCACCTGGAAACTGAGCTATCCAACTTGGTAATGTCAGTAATGGTAATCCGCCTAATGGTTGGTATTCCATATCTAACAGAAAAATAATAAATAAGCTGAAACTATAGAAGAACTGTTCTCATACCTTGATTCATCAAGGAACAAATCTTACTGGAGGGGATTGGCTGGGCACCAGCTAGAAGAGGAAGGCTCCACCCTGCACTTCTTTTCAAGAACTGTTTCTACATACTTTAAGTGGAACTTTCAGTTCATACTTTGTCGCCATGCATTCATTAAACGCATGGGGACTAGCTTTGAAATAGATGTTTTACCTTGAAAAAAATAGCCCAGTGTAAAGGAATCATTCCCGTTTGGGGACCGACGGGCAGGTTAATGCTGTCCGCGCACCTGCGCCGTCAGTCCCTTCCAGTAACCATATGGTGCACTGCAGTGCTACTGAATGGAGACAGGGACTGACAGCGCAGGTGTGCGGACAAGATGTCTGCGCTGTATCTGGGTTCCAGTCTCTGCTGCAGCCTGGGTTCCGATCTCCAAACTGGAAGGATTCCTTTACACTGTGCTATTTTTTAAAGGTAAGACATCTATTTCAAAGCTAGTTGCCATGTGTTTAATGAATGCAAGGCGACTAAGTATGAACTGAAAGGTCCACTTAAAAGGGGCAGTCGCCTTCCCAAAGTTACCAGTAACCTATATTGGACGACAGAGATCTAATTATGTGTATAGCGTTAGTGGAACCCATAACTACTATCATTTAGAGCTCTTTTTGAGATCATGGCCCAAAGAGTTGAAGAGAATAAAAGGAATGTGGAGCAATTCTAGGCAAAACCAACTGCAAAAATGTAATCAAATAAAAAATGTTCATTGATTTAAATTAAGCATTTTACACCATCAAATGCTATAGGGATCTCAGATCTTTAGCATTCAAGGGGTTAAAAGACCATTTAAAATCAAAGGGAATTTTCATTTGTCCCCATGGTACAGCTCATTTCCCCCTGAACTGCTCTACTTTACTTTAGTGCACATGATCCTTTGCCTTTTTGCCAACAGACTGTGAAATATTCATCTTCCTTCAACTGCATCTCAACTGAAGTTATTTTGTGTTTAGTCCAGCTTTACTCACCGCAATGTAAGACCCCATTTTTGGCCGGCTGACAACATCTTAGTATTGTTCACATGTACCAGCTATCTGTAGACTGCAAGCTTTCACTTGTTCTCCCCTCACTGCCACTTGTTCACACCAAAAATAATTTGCGTAGATTTATTACGGAGCGTCGAGGGTGGCAGTAGCACTGTGGCCCGTGTAACGGGCGCTTCAGCTAGTCAATAATAAAACAAAGGAAGCAACATATGGCTCTCCAGCTCTTGGAAAGTACTACTCCCATTATTTCCAACAGCCATTTTCAGTTGTGGTCCTCAACAGCTGGAAAGCCAAAGGTTTCATATCCATCTTACACGATGAACTGGTAGTTCTCGATGCAAAAAAGGGAGCACATACAACTGGTGGTTGGTGAAAGCACTCACTCAAAAAAATGTTAGATGCCCAGGAGCACAATTCCAAAATTATTAGTATAAAATAATAAATAAAGAGGGCAGCATCAGTGGGACTTTCAGTAGGCAAAAAAGTGAAATTTTATTGGTCAGTGTTTCAGTACTTGCAGGGACCTTTTTCAAAATCTTTCAGTGGGTCTTATTGAAAATATATATTTAATTAGGCAACAAGGTGATACAAAGGGTCAACGTTTCGGTCCTATAGCAGGACCTTTCTCAAGACTTGCTGCCTCCCTTCCTTCCCTTATATATTACACATTGAGGACTGTGAACCTGGGCATTTTATCTTTTAAGAGTGCCTCCATCCCTACCTCTAATATATATATATATATATATATATATATATATATATATATATATATATATATATATATATATATATATATATATATATATATATATATATTCACATTCTATAACACCCTTATCATTCTCACCTTGGAATATGTCTTGTCGAGCAGGAAGCACTTTCTCTGATTGCTTGCTAGCCATGGGAGCGAGCTCTGTCACAAAAGAACAAACAGAACCATTCAGGAATCATCAATATCAACAATTACAGGATTTCACCCTAGCTACAGAGTATCCAAAAAGGGGATATTAATGTAAAAGTATGTATATATGGAAAGGTCATCCACATGGGGGAAGAAAAAAAATGAATTCCTGGGAGGCAAGCGCAATGTCCTCTAATGGACTAAAAAGGTCAGTTTAAATTTTTTTTTTTTTTTTTTTACTGACTGATAAAGCCTTTTCATCCATTGAGGGAAGCAGGGACCATGGGGTTAAGCAGTGTGCCTATAGGAAGTAGGGCACTTTAAACAAAAAACTCCTCTCCTAGCTGCTAACCCCTCCTCATGCCTAACTGCCTTCAGTTAGCAGAGTCAGGAAAGGAACAGCAGTAAAATAGATCCACCAGTAATGGCAATGCATCCTCACCCAAAAAGTTTTCTGTGCGTGGGAAGCCAAGCATCCCTCAATAGACTAAGAGAAAAAGATTTATCCGTAAGTAAAAAAAAATCCAATTTTCTCTACTGGGACCATTAGGTCATACTAAAGCAATCCCAACTTAGCAGGAGAGAAGGAAACTAACGAACAATTTTGAGTGGAAAAATGAAAACGTATGAATAGATGACCATGTAGCTGCTTTGCACAACTGGGCAACAGTAGCTTGGTTCTTCAAGGGCCATGAGGAACTAATGGACCTTGTAAAATGAGCTGCGATACTGAAAGGTGCTGGAACAGACTTTAGTCTGCATGCCTGTCTGATAACCCGTTTGAGCCATGATGCCTTTGTAGAGGCCTTTAATAGCAAAGTGTAACAAATAGTACAAATAGCATTGATCAGTAGTCATACGCTTAAAAAATACAAGGTTATACATCAAGGAACCACAGTCCTGGCTTATGATTAAAGAAAGCACATAGTCAATAATGAGAAAGAGCATCAGGCCCATGTAAAGGTCAGTAGACACTAATTTCAGACATATGAGGCAAAAAGCGAAAATTAGGCATGAAACTCTTGCAGTAAGAGAGGGAAAGGGAGTTAGGGCTGCAAACTCCCAAAGTGGAGGAGAATAAACAAATGGAGTAAAGCCTATATAGCGCAAAAGAAGGAGAGGGTCCGAGGAGTATAAAGAAGAGGAAGGAATGTTAGGAGGACCCAGGGAAAAGATAGATAAAGGTAAATGATGAAGGGGGGGGATGAGGAGGTATAGGGAAGAGGCGATACGCTGACCCAAGGGCTCAGGACAAGTGATGAGGTCGAGCAGTACCCAGTCGCAAAAGTGAAGGATGGTGTAGCAGCTTGTCTGCAGTATTCAAGAGGTAATGTCCAAAGTTTTACGTGGGTAGTGAGCAGGAAGTAAGCCAAGGAGACCAAATCACTGAAAACGGTGGACTATCACCAGAGAGGTATGTTATTTTCTCATACAGGGAAATATCATTCACTCGACTCCTCCACACACATGGACATATTGTCTTAAATATCTCACTACATCTAAGGTATGAAGAGTTTTCTCCTTACAGTTAGATGGATTAGGACACAATGAAGGGAGAACCACTTGTTATTTTATGTGAAAAGCAGAAACTACTTTAGGTTGGAACTCTGAAAAAGTCCTTAAAACAACGTTGTCATGATGCAAGATAAGATGCAGTGAAGTACAACATTATATCACCTTGAGGAAGATTGTTTTGAAAGTGAGATATATGATAGAGGCTGATGACAAAGGCTCAGATGGAGATGACTGAAAAGCCTCTAGCACTAAATTTAACCCATTCAGTGCCAGAGGGGTATGCAACATATTGTAAAGCAATGCGCTGCATAACTCTCTGGCGCTCAATGGGTTAAATTTCATGGTGGAATGGGATCTCTTTATGAGGGGAACTATTCTGCTGACCGTTTGAATAAATGTTTGTTTTTCAGGAGTAAAGCGATTTTTTCTCTGGAAGAGAACTAACAGAGATGAAACTTAAAGATTTAAGGGTTAACTCATTGAAAGTTCATCTAGACCTGTTTGCAGGAACACTAAAAGAGATGGCAGTTGTAAAGAAGAGGGATCAAGAACTTTTCTAGCACAGAAAGAAAAATAGATTCTCCAAAATTAGGGATATATTTTGTCAGACACTGGTTTGTGAGCCCTGAGCATAGTTTGAATTACTGGAGAACTGAAGCCTTTGTTCTTCAGAATTTGGGTCTCAAGTTCCACATCATCAAAGTGAGCTTGAGCAAGTTGTGGTGGAGAATTGGTCCTTGATACATTAGGTCTGGAATCTGAGCAAGACGCCATGGCTCTGTCAATGACATGTCTGAGGTGTTGAAACCAGATCTCCCAGGCCAAACGGGAGCTATGACAATGGTGTGCACCTTCTCTTCCTCTATTTTGCAAAGTATTCTGGGATTCAAAGCTAGTGGAGGGAAGACATACACTAGTCTGTAATTCCAAGGAATCGTTAGGGCATCTACTGCTATTGTTTGTGGACCCCTTGTCAGAGTGGCATCTGTTGTGATTATTTTCCACTATTTTATGGAGAAATGTTATCCCGTGAGCCATCACTGTATGGACTGTCTTGTGGACAGAGATATCATTATCATCATCATGTGATAAAGATGGTTTGGATTTTTGGACCAGTTTCTAATTTGTTCATTTTGTAGTGGCCTTAACTGAAACTGAGACGAAAAGAATTGTGAGGAGCACCCATCAAGCACGAACAAGATTAAGTGTCTTGTTCTAGGCATGGTAGCCTCTCAATGGTGCTACAACTCACGTTGTGAGTACGTCTGTGGTTTTGATGTTTCTCTCGTGCTGAGAGGATTTGCCTGACATTTCGGAGCTGGACTGTCTGTGGGCGGGACCAGTCTGATATGGATATGGAGATTTCCTCTCTGCAATGGCACATGGGAGTGAAAAACGTGAGTTGTAGCACCACTGAGAGGCTACCATGCCTTAGAACATGACATTTTATCTTGTTCGTGCTTGATGTGTGCGCCTCACAACTCTTTTTTGTCTCCTTAACTGAAACTGAGTAAAGGGGACTGCTTTTATTGTGGCTACCATTTTTCCCACAATCCTCATGCGGTGCCTGCCTGAAACTTCTGGTAGCGAGAGAAGACTGGACTCTGACCTGAAGATCCAAAATTTTATCTTGAAGTAATATCGCCTTCTGAGAGCTGGTACTGAATATCAGTCCTAGGAATAGGATCTCCTGAGGTGGCAACCGCTGAGACCTGCTTAACAGAGTAAGATGAAGAGGTTGTTGAATTAGCTCCTGAGATGGAGTGTTTAGTAACACATCGTGCAGATATGGAGTCAGGTTTACTCCCCCTGGATCGGAAGTGAGCCATATAAGAGAAGTCATCACCTTGGTAAAAACTCTCAATGCTGTGGCTAGACCAAAAGGTAATGCCACAAATTGAAAGAGTTAGTTTTGGTAAGCAAACCTGAAATATTCCAATTCTTGGGCCATATAGGAACATGTAGGTATGCACCTTTGAGGTCTAAAGATGTCAAAAATGCCTCTGGTTCCATGGCTGCTGTCACTGATTTGATAGATTCCATCTTGAAATAGGGAACTGTGAGAAACTGGCTCAATTTTTTCAGGTCCAGGATAAGACGGAATCCTCCTTCTTTTATGGGTACCATAAAAAGACTGGAATAAAAGCCTTTGAACTTTTGTTCTTCTGGTACTGGGATTATCACCCATTGTCTAGAAACAATTGGATCACCTGATGAAAGGCTCCCTGTAGCAACTTTTCTTTTGGTACTCTGGATATGAAAAAACAACAAGGTGGTAGAGTTGTGAAAAACATTCTGTACCTTTCTTGAATCAGTTGAAGTACCCACTCGTCTGAAATTGACATCCTCCATTGTTGAATAAAGTGTCAGAGTCTTCCCCCTAGTGGAGGATATTTGTGGGAGACTCCATACTACAAACCTCATGCTGTGGTGGGTTTGGATTCTGATGCCTTGGAACATTTTTTGCACACACATAGATTTTGGTTTATTGAAACGAAAGGAACCTCCAGATGAGTGAGGTGTATTTTGTCTGGGGGAAGTGTTCTCTGTAAGCAAAAGCCCTCTTCTTATTATCAAATCTTTTTGGTTTATTCTGAGGTAAAAGGGTACTTTTACCTCCAGTGGTGTGGCTGACAATTCTATACAACACTGCTCCAAAGAGGAGGGATACCCTAAATGGCAAATATATTAAAGCATTTTGGGAGTAGACTCTGATTTGCAAATTATCAATCACAATGCACATTGTGTTGTAACCACTGTAGATGAACATTTCAATGCTAACTTTTGCCACCTTCAAGTCAGCCTCCCCAATATAGGAGGTGGTCACCTGGAGGTAGCCTATGAGAGGAACAATATCTTAATGATGACCTATTGAGATCAGAACATGGAAATTATAGTCTTGTGAGTCAAATGAAAGAACACACTCCTGGGAAAAAAGTAATTAAGACCAGTCAGTAGATTTGAAGGAGAATTTGGTACCTGCAATTATAAATACCTTCTTGGAAGTATAAAGACATTACAGTAGAAATAAATAAACCCTGAGTGATAGTTGAGGCAAGGACATCTAGAAGCCAGATAGCATCTATAAGTATGAAAAAACAGAGGGAAAAAAAAATAAAATGTTAAATTGGGTCCCTCAAAATCAGGCTGTGCCTTCCAGATAGACAGCAAAATAGTCATGCTGAGGAAGGATATTGTAAGTAAGGATGTTCATCCATCTCTAGATTGGACAGTTTGGCTTGGGAGCAGGAGACACAAAATAAGTTCTCAGACCATATCCTCAACCATATAAATCTACATGCAATGAAGAACTTTTGCCAACATTATCATCACATTAAGCTCAGCCTCAAGAAGATAAGTGTGTGTTCTCTCTCGGAAGAAAATTAAGCAAAGCAACTCACCTGGGGAGATGAGCCACAGGATTTTGGAAGAACTCAGGCTGTCAGAATTGTTAACACTCAAAGTCTGGAGCAAGAATCCCCTGGTTCAGGGAAAATTATACATTGTGAGCTGCATCTATGAGCCTACTACACTGCATAATACAGAAAAGATGCTGCCTTCAGAATGGTGGAGCAAGACAACTGTTTCCCATGTATGACCCATGGTTGAAGCCCACAAAAAAAAAAAAGGAAAGAAGAAAGCCAACTAATATAAAATAAAGACTGAGCATATATGGACCGATACACATAGTGGCAAATGTTTTAATAGAAGTGTGCATTATATTCTCTGCAGACACATAGATGCTGTACAGAAGGAAATAAATACTGCCACATCAGATCTTTCAAAAGTAGATCTGGGGCATAGTATGTTAAAGTCATAGATTGACAAATATATATTCTCCAAACATATCCTTCTGTGAAGGACCAGGCACACACAGTAACATACAAGATCATGAATAAAGTACATATATAAATGTACTAATCAATCTGTCAGAGGACTCCAGCTCCTACCACACCCCAGGTGTCAGCAAAGGCCAACCTATGAGTCTTAAAATAATATTAGAGAAAAATACTAAGAAAAAGAAAATGAGGGAACAAAGTTCCCCACACCCTGACTCCAGAGGCAGGACCCTAAAAACTACAAGCTGGTAGTCCTCCAGTTGAACTACGTACAATCGGTTTATAGCAACAGGGGATTTTTATCCTGCCCCTGTACAGGTATTCCAAATGTCCTCTACTAAATCCAATGTATCCAATCCAAGACAGAGATCAAACAGTATTAAAATAAAATATATTTAATAAAAATTATATATAATAATAAAAAATAAGATAAAATAATATGATATACGTAGAAAGTCACCATCGCATTTCTGGATACTACGATCCTTTCAGCAGGGTGAAAGTTAATACAGAGTCTGACAACCTTAAAGGCAGGGAAAGCATGGACATTTGGCAAGATAGTTATGAGTCTCTGGAAACCCACAGAGAGATCAGAAATCGTCACCTTCAGAGAACTTAGACTGAGTTCTTTGTTCACGCCATCCTGCAAAAATGGACAGGGCCACCAGGTCAAACTCTTGTGAAGACCAGTCCCTGTCTACACACCAAGAATGGAAAGTGGATCAAACCCTGTAGCAGGCTTCCTAGCCTGGATAATAGTGGAAATAACTTCAGGGGAGAACCCCTTTCTCCTCAGACTGGAGGCTCCACAGCCATGCTGTATAAGCCAACCGCTCCACATTCTCCTTCCAGAGGTACCCCTGAAGGAAGAGGTCCGTTCAGAGTGACAATGGAAACGGATTGCAAATGGAGACAGATACATTTGGGGAAGCACGTCCTTCTGTTCCAGTATGGAGCAATCATTATGACTAACCGGACAGTCCATCTGAATCTTCTGAAACACCCTTGGGATGAGAGGAATTGGAGGGGAGATGCAAGCCAGATGAAAGTGCCACAGAATCGACAGAGCATGTCAGAATTGGATGGGCAGGGCTAGGGTAGCCTGATATGGAGAAGGGAAGGCTCCCCCTCAAAGACCTAGACTTTTGAAATGTTCCAGCCTCCTTGGAAGGATGTCTCCTCCCCCATGGTACCCCATGAATGACAGATAAATATTTATATTATATTAACTCCTTGGATTTTAGCAAGGTCTGAAATACATAGTGAAGCAATGCACTGGAAGCAGCTCTAACATCCAATGGGTTCAATTAATTGGTAGTTAGTTTCATATGGAATATCTGTGGAAGCCTAAGTGGTTCCTATTATTCAAAAAGTTTTAGACCCAGAGGTACAGGGCAGCAATGGCAAACCGCAGTGCCAGACACTACCACCAGGACAGGTTTTAAAACATCTCTCTGTAGGTGCAGTAAATAATGAATCAATATACCAAATAAGCTGCACTCCTCCAGAACTTTGTCACAGTCTTTAATGGATACCTTTTGGTATTCAATGATCGACTGCATTTCCCTGTCTTGCGTATGTAAAGCAGGGTAATATAATGAAAACATGGTATAAATGTCGCCATTCTTGAGATACACATGAACCGCATATGTGTATGTTCAACCCTGGGATCTGCTAGCTTGAAGCTGGTGGATGGAATTTGGTGATCAAACTGGCCATCAGCCAATGATAAATCAGTGATGGCAATTATGATTCAGCCATTACTGAATCAGCGAATGGCTAATATGCAAGCAAATCCTTGCTCACTGAGCCATTTGCAGCTTGATGAATTTCCTCCAATTTAACATTAAGGACTTATTTGGAACAGCAGCTGCTAAGCACTGCAGACATACTGTGGAAACCACTTACAAATATTAAATTAAATATTTTGTGAGAATATACTTTAAGGTTAATCATTAACAAGTAGCCACTTAATAATCACGGGTAATTAATCACTGTGTTCAATATATCTGAATTTATGTATGTTTTCAGTTTACTATTTATGAAACTATTATATATTTTCTTTATTATGTAAAGAATTCAAGATGTATAGCAGAACTACACTGAGGCTGATGTACTGAACAGAACTAGAGTAATTGTGGAACAAACCAACTGCACCTTAAGGGATACAATCAGTTTCCAACGATTTTACACGGCAAAGCAAATATTTCACTGGACACCTCTTTAGCATACAATAGTTTTAAAGCCCCATTTAAAATCAATTGCAGTTTTGATCTGGACTGTTATGCAGCTGGCTAGTCAGAGAATAACTCCAGGGGAGTTATGCACTAAGGTGTGACAAAGAGTTGATACAGTGGAGTTCACTTCTTCAGTGATATCACTTCTCCAGTTCCTATGTTATTCTATGGAGTCTATGCTAGATTATCTAATCCACTTGAGAAATCTTAGTGCATTGGCTTAATAGAATAATATTGGAATAATACTGGAACTGGAGCAGTGATCTCCACTTATCACCCCTCTGTGCGTCTCCCCCTCCCCCAAGTTCTTTTTAGTACATCTCATGGATTAGTTAAAGAAACATTAGTTAAACATCAGTCAAATGCACTAATATTGTTTGCAAGAAAAGCAACATTTAGAATCTGGGATTTGATTGGCGTTTTAACTATTGTTTCTCTAACTAATCCATGAGATGTACCAAAAAGAACTGGGGGAAGGAAGGGGTGCACGAAGGTGTGATAAAGAGATGGTAAAGTGGAAATCACAAAGATATTGGCAGTGGCTATGGTACAAAGCATCGTAAAAAGAATACTGAATAATCAGATGTAACTTTATATGCCACCATTACCATCCCTTCAAAAAGTATCTTATGGCAAAATAGTGCTTAGTAGATATGCTCAATCCATTCTTCTATCTACATCAAGGGTGGCTGATTCACAATAAATAGGTCTAGTCACATGTACCGGTTTTCTGTTCCAAAAAGGGGACAGTGGCCAAAGGAACAGTCTTCATATCAAAGGGTTTCTCTGAAGGCTCCAGCGTATACTGGTGTAAGGCTTTTTCCATGCCGAGGACAGAGACCGTCAGACCTGTAAAACACACACAGTACTGTAGGAGAGTCTTTGATATAAGACAGGATTAGGGAATCTTTGGCTCTCCAGCTGTTGGAAAATAGGATTTTAGTCTTACCTGTTAAATCCTTTTCACTTAGTCCATACAGGTCACTGGTACTCTGGGAGGCGTAAGTCCCCTTTAATAGGCAGGAACAACTATGCAAATAATTTGCAAGGGGCGGAGCCTCCCCTCTTACTTAAGCCACCTTCTGGCCAGAGCCACTTTAGATTGATTTGAGACCCTAAAACTGACCTCAGGTAAGCAAAAAGAAAGACTCCTGTGAGCATGCCCTAACGGTCTCCCACTGAATGCCACAGGAGAGCCAAGACTGGTCCCTTGACAGGGTGGGAGACCAGTGACCTGTATGGACTAAGTGAAAAGGATTTAACAGGTAAGACTAAAATCCTATTTTCATGTCGTCCAATACAGGTCACTGGTACTCTGGGATGTACAAACATTGAGCTGATCCAGAGGCGGGAAGTAAGGCAAGGACCAGGCGCAAGGCCCAAGTCACTAGAACTGCTATGACCAGTTGATAACATAGCCCAAACTGTAAGTGTCAACGGACACCAACCAAGGGAACAATCCCTGAACTAACACAGCACACGGAACTAGAGCCAACCGGGCTCAACAGTAAAGAAGCACTAAGGATCACAGAGCGGAAGACCTACACAGGCAAGACTGCCTCCAGGACCTTCCTTCCAAAACTGGCATCAGCCGACGCCAGTACATCAACTCGGTAGTGCTTTGAAAAAGTGTGCACAGAGGACCAAGTGGCCGCTCTGCACAGTTGATCAGCAGAAGCTTGATTCTTGTAGGCCCAAGAGGCCCCAATAGATCTGGTGGAATGGGCAGTCACCCGGAAGGGAACATGCTTATTCCTCAACTTATAGGCTTCACGGATGGTAGCCTTAATCCAAGAGGCAATGGTAACTTTGGAAGCCGGTCTCCCTGCCCTAGGCCCCTCAGGAATGACGAATAGAGCGTCAGACTTCCTGATAGACTCGGTGCGATGAACATAAAACTTGAGGCAACGCACCACATCCAACAGATGGAGATCTCTTTCCTTGTCAGATGAAGGATTAGGGCAGAAAGAGGGAACCACAATCTCCTGATTGATGTGAAACTCTGACACAACCTTGGGTAAGAATTCCTTGGTAGTGCGAAGCACAGCCTTATCCTTGTGGAACACCAGGTAAGGAGGTTTACAAGACAAGGCCTGTAACTCTGCTACCCGGCGCACTGACACAACAGCCAAGAGGAAGGCCATCTTCCAAGTCACAAGACGTAATGGAATGGAAGCCAAGGATTCAAACGGTGGTCGCTGTAAAACTCCCAGCACCAAATTGAGATCCCACTGGGGAGCAGGACTCTTAAAGGCAGGTCGAACATGAGTCACACCTTGGAAGAAGACTTTCACATCAGGAAGGACAGCAATCCGTTCCTGGAAAAACACAGACAAGGCAGAAGTCTGAACTTTGAGGGAACTCAGACTGAGCCCCTTATCCACACCGTCCTGCAAGAAGGCCAGGACAGTGGGAAGATGGAAGTCAAGTGACAACTTCTTGTCAGAACACCATGTCACGAAAGTTGACCATATGCGATGATAGATCTTGGAAGACACAGGCTTACGAGCACTGAGCATCGTCGATACCACAGAAGGAGAAAAGCCTTTCTTTGCTAGAATCGAGGATTCAACCGCCATGCCGTCAAATGGAGAGAGTGAACATCCTCCTTCCACAGATACCCCTGAAGAAGCAGGTCCGGACGGGCTGGAAGTGGGATCGGATCCTTCACTGACATGGCCATCAACTCCGGAAACCAGGACTGGCGAGGCCAGTTTGGAGCAATCAGGATGACAGGACAACGTTCTCTCTTCAACTTCTGGATAACTCTGACCAATAGAGGAAGAGGAGGGAAGATGTAAGCCAGGGGGAAGTCCCAAGGGATCGACAGGGCATCCACTGCTAGAGCAAGGGAGTCCCTCAACCGGGAGCAAAACACCGGAACCTTCCTGTTGTGTCTGGTAGCCATCAGATCCACCACAGGCATCCCCCACCGTTGAGTGAGCATGTGAAACACCTCTGGGTGAAGAGCCCATTCTCCGCTGTCGACGGTGTGACGACTGAGGAAGTCTGCCATGACGTTGTCCACGCCTGGAATATGAACTGCAGAGATGACAGGCACGTGATCTTCTGCCCAAGACAAAATATCCTTGACCTCCCACCAGGCGGAACCGCTTCTTGTGCCGCCTTGCCTGTTGATGTAAGCCACCGCCGTGGCGTTGTCGGACTCCACTCTGATTGGAAGACCGGTCAATTGAGACTCCCAGTGCCTCAGGGCCAGCCGGACAGCTCGAAGTTCCAGAACATTGATGGAGAGCATGGATTCCTCCAGACCCCATTTCCCCTGAGCACTGAAGCGACCCCAGACTGCACCCCAGCCCCGAAGGCTGGCATCCGTAGTGACTGTGGTCCAAGGAGGAACTAGAAAGGATTTCCCTTTCAGGAGATGAGAGAGATCTAACCACCAGTGCAGACTCGACTCGACATGAGGAGGAAGAGAAACAGACAGATGTTGATGATCTGGATGATTCTTGCACGTCTGGATCACAAATCTCTGAAGATCCCTGGAGTGGGCCATGGCAAATGGCACTGCTTCGATTGTGGAAATGAACTTCCCCACTAAGGACGACAACTTCGGTACTGGAATCTCGTCCATGTCCAGAATTCCAGCCACTCTGACAGCTATCTGGTGAGCCACGTCCTCTGGAAGAAACACCATGCATTGGTGAGTGTCGAACAGGAGACCCAGGAACAGAAGCCTCTGAGATGGAATCAAGTCCGACTTGTCCAGATTCAGGATCCAGCCATGACGGTTCAGGGTGTGCATGCACATCTGTAATTGCTGAAGTAGAAGCTCCGCTGAGGAGGCCTTCAGTAGGAGATCGTCCATGTAGGGGGTCACTCTGATCCCATCCTGATGGAGCACCGCTATCAAGGAGCCCAACACCCTCTGGAAGACCTGAGGGGCTGAAGTCAGCCCAAAGGGGAGCGCTGCAAACTGAAAGTGTCCCCTGTGGCAGGCAATCCTGAGATACCGCCTGCTCTCTGGATGAATAGGGATGTGAAGATAAGCATCCTGAAGGTCCAGGGAGGCAAGAAACTCCCCTGGAGACATTGCTGCAATCACAGAGCGCAGGGACTCCTGGAGGAAGTGGGAAGTCACCACATAGGCATTGAGATCTTTGAGATCCAAAATGGGACGGGCTCCTCCGTCCTTTTTGGCTACCACAAACAGGTTGGAATAAAATCCTGAACCTGTGTCCCCTTGAGGAACCGCCTCCAGGACCTCTTTGTCTAAGAGATCCTGAATAGCGTTGTCGAACAGACGCCTTTTTGTGGGTTCATGAGAAGGACGAGTAAAATGGAACCGAAAAGGAGGAAGGGAAGAGAAAGGGATCCTGTATCCCTCTGACACCACCTGAAGAACCCATGGGTCCGCCACTGACTCCTCCCAAGTCCGGCGAAAGATGCGGAGACGACCGCCTACAGCCGGATGCGGACCCGGGTTCGGCGAGTCATGCCGAAGCAGTCTTAGAGGTCTTGGCCTTGGAGGCAACTTTGGGCCTCCAGGACTGTTTGGGCTTGGAGGAGGAGCGCGTAGTGGGAGGACCCGTTTGGGCCGAGGAGCGTGTCTCAGTCTGAAAGGAATGAAAGGACCGATTGCGTTTGGCTGGAAACTTTTTCTTAAAGACTGAGGGTAGAAGAGTACTTTTACCGCCAGTAGCCTCACTGATCATTTCTTTGAGTTCAGACCCAAAAAGCAAATTCCCCTGAAAGGGCAAGGAAAGCAAGGCTTTCTTAGAGGCTGTATCAGCAGACCAAATTTTCAGCCAAAGAGCGCGTCTAGCCACCACAGAAGAAGTGGAGGCCCTCGCCATCATGCGCACAGCATCAAAAGCAGCGTCAGCAACATAGTTCTGAGCTTCAGTGATATTAGCAAGAAGCTGCAACTGTTCAGATACCGGCGCATCCTGGCGAACCGCTTCAGTCAGTCGTTCAGTCCAGGCCGCAATAGCTCTATTAACCCATGCCACAGCAAAAGTGGGGCGCATGGCTGTGCCAATGGAGGCAAAAATAGACTTAAGAGAGAGCTCTAGTTTCTTATCCGTCCAGTCCTGCAAGGCAGAGGCATCTGAGACAGCCAAAGCAGTAGATTTGGATAGTCTAGACACAGGAGCATCCACTTTGGGAGGATGAACCCATTTTGCCAGCTCCGCCTCAGGAAAAGGGTAAAGTTTAGCAAACTTTTTGGAGACAGAGGAAGATCTATCAGGATTCTTCCATGCCTCAGAGACCAGACGGGCAAGAGTAGGGTTAGTTGGAAAACAAACAACTGGTTTAGATGGCTTTTTCTGAAAAACATCAGTAGGATCATAAGTGGATTCCTGAGTCAGAGGAAGGTTGAGCGTATTCAGAACCGCTCTGATCAGACCCTCAGCCGAAACTTCAGGGTCACACTCATAGGGGTCCCCAATGGACCTGTTAGATTCAATAACAGTACGTTCCTCAGCATCAGAATCCTGTAAAAGTTCTTCTTCAGAAGAATCAGTGATATCAGGAGCTCCCTGTGGCTTAGGCAGGGAGGTCCTGATAGTAGAGGGGGTCTGCCAGACCTGGAGAGCCCCCTGTATCTGAGAGGGAAAGAGTTGAAGCGTGGATCTGAGATCCCTAGTGGCAGCTTTAAACTCCCTCACCCAAGATGGCTCAATAGCGTGGCTGGGAAGCCCAGGGTTGCTATCTTGACCAGTACAATTAGGGCATAGATCCCCCACATTATCGCCATCCAGCCCAATGTGGCAAGAGGAGCAAAACGCCATGGGGGTAGCAGACCCCCCATCCTCCTTAGACTTGGGTCTAGCCCCTAGCTCCAGTGAAGTAGACATGCTCACAGCGTCAATATACCCCACTAATAACACTATCACCCAGAAAAAGTGTGAAAGATTAAAGTTTCACCCCAGAAATGGTCTAAAAACGGACTTATCTGGCCAGCGAAGGGTTAATCTGTTGAGGAGAGAGAAGGCTCGGTCCCTGCGTAGTGTACTCGCCTAGGAAAAGTACCACAAAATGGCGGCCGTCATGACAGCCAATCAGAAACGAGCGCGAACCAAGCGCTCATGGGAAATGTAGTTTTCCTGTCCAAGTACCCCAAACATTGCCCGAAGCCCCCCTGAACACCCCACATGAATAAAACACATTCCGGATGATAGATCAGGAGCCTAGAATTAAAATGAGCCCTCTCTGAAGTTGCTGTGACAAGCGGTTCCAGAGATATGTCCCATACTGTGAATTCCCATAGAGAGTAAAGGAGCCCTTGCGTCTGAGCGGGAAAAAGCCGCGCTTAAAGGCGCGGAACACCATTTTTAATAAAGTTTAGTAAAACATTAAAAAGTGCCCAAACAAGCATTAAACACATGAGAAACATAAATAAATGAATACCCAATGCTCCAAAACTCAGAGAATAACACAGAAATTGCATAAACAGTAATAATGCAATAAAAACACCCTATGAGTGCTGGAGTGTATTAAAACTCCCAAATACAAGACCATCAAAGGGACACTGTGGGGACAAGTGGACCTTCAGCACTCAATGGGTGACTCACCTTCCTTGCTGGACTTCTGTCTTCAGGTGACCATGATAAGGAGGGAAAGAACCAGAGGTAAATTCCCCAACAGGGGAGCTGCTTAACACAAGCTGTCCCCTCTTCAGGGCATAAGGTCCACAGAAAATCCCTGGAAGCTGCACCAGCCACTTTAAAGAGGGCAATTCACAGCCATGGTCACCCTCCTAATGGTGGTATTCCATATTTGAATAAAAAATAATAAAATACTAAGATGCATAGATGTTCTCTACCTGGTGTGCAAGCACACCAGGAACAAATCAATCTAAAGTGGCTCTGGCCAGAAGGTGGCTTAAGTAAGAGGGGAGGCTCCGCCCCTTGCAAATTATTTGCATAGTTGTTCCTGCCTATTAAAGGGGACTTACGCCTCCCAGAGTACCAGTGACCTGTATTGGACGACAGTGAAATGACATTTCCCATCTCCAACCAACCAAAGAATTGTAGCCTCCAACAACAGAAGAGTCAAAGGTTGTTTACCCCGATACTGGAAGATGAGAAAGAACAGCATATAACTGAGCAGCACACTGCTTCAGATCAGAGAAACTTCAAAATAATTCCAAAAAGATTAATGCACTTTTCTATATACCCTTAGTTTATGCTGTGATTAAAAATCAAAGAGCATCCTCTCTTGATATATGAATGGGTTTCTTAAAGTGATAGTAATATTTAAAATGTAAAAACAAATATGTTGTAGGGTTTATCCCCCTGAGTAAAACAAGAGTACCCCCACTGCTGAAAGGTGTTTCATTCAAAAGTTATTAATTTTCAAAGTTGAATTTTTTAGGTGCAATATCACAGTGGCCTGAAATTGTACAGTGGAGATGTTGCTACACGATCCCATGGACAGCTCTGGTCCCGGGACCATAAATCTCCATAGGATGGTGTAGCAACAGCGCCACTGTACAATTTCAGGCCACTGTGATATTGCACCTAAAAAATTCAACTTTGAAAATTAATAACTTTTGAATAAAACACCTTTCAGCAGTGGGAGTACTCTTGTTTTACTCGGGGAGATAAACCCTACAACATATTTTTTTTTACATTTTAAGTATTACTATCCCTTTAACTGTAGGAAGTTATCTGACAACTATGGGAATTGAGTTCCTGTAGCTTTTCGCCCTGCAGGTCTCCATAACCTAAAGGACTGGTCAGCATTTCCCTTTGAGCTTCTGGGAGATTTTTGTCCTCAGATGATGCCCAATGTTGACAATTCAATGGATAGGATACAGATGTTGTTTCCTCCCCCTGAAGAGCAAAGCAAAGTGATCACCCATCCCTGCAGATCACATAGCTACAGGACAAAAGGAGAGGGAATGGCAGACTTCTGAGTTTTGGCAACTCAAAACCCACAGTTACCATGTAACTATCTAAGCTAATTCAGTTACCTTTACTGCTCCTGTAAATACAGAAATACTTTACATGAATGGATACACAAGTTCCACCATTGCCAGCTCATAGAAATAACAGAGATAAATGGAGTACTGATCAAACTTTAGGCATCATTTCAGACCTCAGTGGTCTCTTTTCTAGCCTGTATCCACTAGAGACGTAGCATACATATATTTTTTCTTGTAAGAAATGGTGGCAATTGAAAAACGTACAAAAGCAGTATGCTTAAATAAATTTGAGAAACTCTGGATCAACTGCACCATTGGGAATAAATGAAAAATCAACTGATTTAAATAGCAATTTTAACCCCTCGAATGCTAGTGAACGGGGGTTAAGAGACATTTAAATTAATGGGGCTCTGGAAAATTATTATTTGTCCCCATGACGCAGTTGGCTTGCTTCAAAATTGCTCCTCTTTTACAAGACATATAACACATTTTCCCCATGTCTAGCAGTAATCTTGACAGAGCAGTTTTCAGATGGAACTATGTAATATATTATAGATGTGTAGAGTAATAAGATGTATACATTTTCTCATTCTGCTACTGACCATTGAAAATGTAGGCAGCATTCAGTGATAACTGCTTCTGTTTCAGCACGTTGAAGTAAAACGTGGCTCTGTCCCGTACCTCATCATCGCTATCCATCATGCACCTGTCAGGGAGGCCATAATGATTAAAAATAGGAGACTGGAATACATGCAGAAATCTGCCTAGCTAGGTATGTGGAGGGAACATTGTTTAGATTTGTAAAAGTCTGCATTACAATGCTGCTGATATGCCAAGAACTACAATCCAGTAATAAATAGATTTACATAATCTATTTAAGTAATAATTTAACTGGGGTAGTGAAAGCAAAAATGGGAAGGGGGGGGGGGTGTCTCAGCATTTGAGAAGTGGACATAAGTATTTAGCAATATTATGGAAGCACAGAAAGAAAGAAGGGTAGGAAGGAAAACAGACGGTAAGGAAGGAAAACAGGAATCATATATGTTCTCAGCTACTGTCCATTAGTACTCCTAAATCTTTCTCTAATGATGACTCCCATTTAGTGTATGCTAGCGAATGGTGCATGCATTGCTTGTTCTATTAGGTATGCTGTGCACTTTGGGGACCCACTGGACCTCTGCAGTATTCAGTCTCGCTGCAGCAATTTTGGCACCCCTGATTCACTGTCTTTAGCCAATCTCCTCACCCATGCCTCCACAGGGTGGGGTGGAAAGCGAGCCAGAAACAAAATGTTATACTATTTATATTATATATAGATATAGATATATATCAGGACTCAAAATTGGAAATTGAAGCCCTGCCTGCAAGTAGGGGCCTGGCCATGCCTGGAGTGCAAGTTGATAACTACGTGTGTGCAACTGCATCTTTACTGGCATTTGTCTTCCCAGCATGCTAAACGAATGTGCTACAATAAGGACTTCTGGCACTGCCTTATAATAGAAAGCAAAAAGAAAAAATTGTGCTATGCAGTGCTTGAGTCAAGGAAATCAGCTAATAATCGGATGGTTTTAATATTGCCGATATCCAAGTGGGAAGTAATACTTGTGGTCAAAAGTAAGAAACAATACAATCAGTAGTTCCTTTACCGTCACAGATATATTCCCTGAGTGAATTCCAGACCTTTATGAATCTTTTTGTTAGGAAAGTGAAGGGTTAAGTTAACCACGTATCTCACAGAGGGCTGGAATCTCGGCAGCTATATACATAGTGCCATGCCAGCACTACAATCAGCCTCCGCTATGATCCTGACTAAAAAGATTGCAACGGTCTTAAAAAAAAAAAGTTACAATAAGACACTTTAATCATAAGAAAGGACAGTCACGTTCTGATCATAAAGAGACGAAAGTTTGTTTGATCAATGAGCCATGACACTAAAATAAAGTGGGACAACTAAACTGAGATTGGTCTGTTTTATTTTCTATCTTCTTTTTTCTTCAGTTCTTGTGTTCTTTATATTGTAATCAGACACGTTGCTCAAGAGCAGCGAGATGCTGAAATTTTAACTGTGCATGTGCGTTGTGCTTTGTTAGATACGCACTCACACAGCGTATGCCTTAATGCACCCTTGGCCGCCTCCTCAGTTAGTCCTCCTCAGTACTAAGACAGCAGAGTCAGCGAGTGAGGAATTCCTAAAATGCTGCTCAGGCTATTGGACTTTCTGACCTGATCAGATAGTGAGAAGCGTGGATTTGCTGTCAGCACAGATTGTTGTGACACTTCTTCTGTCAAAACATCAGAACACCAGACAGGCTATACCAGGCTGGATGTCAAGGTTTGGCTAGTTAACCCAAAATCTGTCAGTACTATGCTTTTGTGTGTTGTATGTAGCAGTCAGTATTTTCATCCAGTTTAAAGAGTAGTTGTTACTGTGTGGTGTCTTCTAGTACTGATGGTAAAAACCAATAACATCACTCCTCTTAGGGAGGACTATTGCTTAACTCAGCAGTCTGATAAATTGAAGCAGATTTGCCAATCTAACAGGGGATGAATTGTGTGGAGAACCTGACCCCAGGAGATGTTTCTACAGTGTGTGTGTGTGTGTGTGTGTGTGTGTGTGTGTGTGTGTGTGTGTGTGTCTGTGTCTGTGTGTGTGTGTGTCTGTGTCTGTGTGTGTGTGTGTGGCTTGTGTGTGTGTGTGTGTGTGTGTGTGGCTTGTGTGTGTGTGTGTGTGTGTGGCTTGTGTGTGTGTGTGTGTGTGTGTGTGTGTGTGTGTGTGTGTGTGTGTGTGGCTTGTGTGTGTGTGTGTGTGTGTGTGTGTGTGTGGCTTGTGTGTGTGTGTGTGGCTTGTGTGTGTGTGTGTGGCTTGTGTGTGTGTGTGTGTGGCTTGTGTGTGTGTGTGTGTGTGTGTGTGTGTGGCTTGTGTGTGTGTGTGGCTTGTGTGTGTGTGTGGCTTGTGTGTGTGGCTTGTGTGTGTGTGTGTGACTGTACCTCCGAGTGTGTGTCTCTCTGTTTGACTGTGTTTGTCTGTGTCTCTCTGTGACGGAGTGTCTCTGTTCACAAGGTTCAGGCATATCATCCCCATTAGATCTCTGAACAGTACTCTATTTCTGTGTGTCTCTTTGTTTTAACCCTTTAAGTGCCGCACTGCTGTCCAATACATTCCACACCACTTTGGCTGTGAAATGGTTATCCAACTTCAGTGGATAGCCCTCTGCCACAAACGTTTAACATTTTCACTGCCCTGTCACTGGCAAAGCGGTATCCAATGCACTGGATATCACTGTGCCCCTAACAGGAGTATCCCTTGCACTGCCAAACATGCATCCAAAGCACTGGATACCTCGTTTACACTGCAAGGTTTAACCCTTTCACTGCCACACAGCATTGGATACCTCTTTGCCACTGACAGGGTGGTCAAATACTTAAACCATTAGCTCTGGGGTCCCCAACACATGGGTGGCTGCTTAACCCTCTCAGTCGTATACAGGTATCACATATTGCAATTCATTACATAACCTCTTTGCCATTAAAAAATGCTTACACCTTTCAGTGCAAAAGGTTTAACCAACATCAATGCACTGTATACATCATTGCCACTTTAAGGGTTAAACCTTTCAATGCCAGAGGGGTACCCAACACCTACCTTGGAATGCACTGGATATGTGTTTGCCACTCAAGCACTTAACCCTTTCAGTACCAGTTTACCCAACTCATTGCTAGTTACTTACACACCCCTCTGCCACTCAAAGCCTTAAACCACATGGGCAATGACATGCCTCTGTTGCTACTATTCAAAGAGAACTTGAGATGGGTGGGGTTAAAGGCGGGCATATGGGTGGAACTAGGTGTGGAAACTGGTGGCGAGTAACTTTTCAGACCCGGTTAGTAACTCAGGACTTGAAATTTGGAGCCCTATGTATATTATATTATATTATATATATATATATATATATATATATATATATATATATATATATATATATATATATATATATTACACATAGTAGAGTTAAGATTGTAGCTGTATTAGTCCAGTGATATTGATTTTGTTTTTTATTTTACATCTACATCTTGTAATACCTTTTTAATTAGACTAACAGAATTATGGATTGACAAGCTTTCAGGATAAAAGAGGATATTAGGGTTACCTGTTAAATCCTTTTCTATTAGTCCATACAGGTTACTGGTAACTTTGGGTAGGCGATCCACCCCTTTAATTGTAGGCAGGAACAATTCTAGAATTGTATGCAGGCGGTGAAGCCTACCTTCCCTCCATGTCTGCAGCTAGGCAACCAGCTCCAGAAGGATTTGAGACACAAACTACTGACTAGAAAATGAAGGGAAAGAAGATTCCTGTGAGCATGACCCCGAAGGACCACCACAGTCTGCCACAGGAGAGCCAAGCATGGTCCCTTGACAGGGTGGGAGACCAGTAACCTGTATGGAATAAGAGAAAAGGATCTAACAGGCAAGACTAAAATCCTCTTTTCTCTGTTGTCCAATACAGGTTACTGGTAACTTTTGGATTTCCAACCATT
Organism: Rhinophrynus dorsalis; assembly: GCA_037306005.1. Classification (NCBI taxonomy): domain Eukaryota; kingdom Metazoa; phylum Chordata; class Amphibia; order Anura; family Rhinophrynidae; genus Rhinophrynus; species Rhinophrynus dorsalis. Next base: position 336,063,946 of record CM074721.1, on the reverse strand, counting down.
GAGTTTCCCAGGGGCAGGAAGTAAGGCAAGGACCAGGCACAAGGCCCCCAAAGTCACCAGAGCAGATATGAACCATCAGATCAGAGATATCCCAACAAAACAATGAAGTGTCAACAGACACTAAACAGGGGTAACAATACCCCAAGAACTGATACACAGTACACAGAACTAGAGTCAACAGGGCTCAAAAGTGAAGGAACCACCAAGAACTGAAGAACCACCTAGACAGGCAAGACTGCCTCCAGGATCTTCCTCCCAAAGCTGGCGTCAGCCGATGCCAGCACATCAACACGGTAGTGTTTCGAAAAGGTGTGCACAGATGACCAAGTGGCAGCCTTGCACAACTGATCAGCAGAGGCCTGATTCTTGTAAGCCCAAGAAGCCTCATAAGATCTTGTAGAATGAGCCGTGACCCGAAAGGGGACAGGCTTCTTCCTCAGCTTGTTAAGCCTTACGAATAGTGAGCTTGATCCAAGAAGCAATAGTCACTTTGGATGCAGGTCTTCCTGCCCTGGGACCCTCAGGAATGACGAACAGCGCGTCAGATCGCCTGATAGACTCAGTGTGATGCACATAAAACTTAAGACAAAGCACCACTCGCAACAAGGAGATCCCTCTCCTTGTCAGAGGTGGAGTTAGGGCAGAAAGAAGACACCACAATCTCTTGATTCATGTGGAACTCTGAAACCACCTTCGGAAGAAACTCCTGAGAAGTGCGAAGCACCGCCTTGTCTTGTGAAACACCAAAAAAGGTGGTTTACAGGACAGAGCATGTAACTCCGAGACACGGCAAACAGACACGATCGCCAGGAGAAAGTCCATTTTCCACATCAACAGGAGTAGAGGAATAATAGCTAAGGACTCAAATGGAGAGTGCTGAAGAACGCTCAAAACAAAGTTAAGATCCCACGGAGGAGCAGGATTCTTGAAGGCAGGATGAGTATGAGCAATGCCCTAGAAGAAAACCTTGACATCAGGAAGGATGGCAATGCGCCTCTGAAAGAATACAGAGAGAGCAGACGTCTGAACCTTAAGGGAACTCAAACAGAGGCCCTTATCCACGCCGTCCTGCAAAAAGGCCAGGTCCGTAGGCAGATCAAATTCCTGAGACAGGTCCTTGTCAGCACACCAAGATAGAAAGGTCGACCAGACACGATGATAGATCTTGGATGAAACAGGTTTGCGGGCACTGAGCATAGTAGCCACCACCCCAGAAGAAAAACCCTTTCTTCTTCAATATTGAGGATTCAATTTCCAAGCTGTCAAAGCTAGACGATGAACATCCTCCTTCCACAGGTAACCCTGTAGAAGATCCGGATGGCAAGGGAGCTGGAATGGCTCCTCCACAGACAGATCCAGCAACTCCAGAAACCAAGCTTGGCGAGGCCAGTACGGCGCAATCAGAATGACTGGACACGGTTCCAGTCACAATTTCAGTAACACCCTGTGCAACACTGGGAGGGGAGGAAAGATATAGGCCAGAGGAAATAACCAAGGAATGGACATTGCATCCACCGCCAGAGCTAGAGAGTCCCTCCACCGAAAGCAGAACCTCGGAACCTTCCTGTTGTGTCTTGTCGCCATCAAGTCTATGTAACGAAGACCCCACTTCTGAACAATGAGGGTGAACACCTCTGGGAGCAGTTCCCACTCTCCGCTGTCCACTGTGTGTCGACTGAGTAAGTCCTCCGTGACGTTGTCTACACCAGGAATGTGCACTGCGGATATGGCAGGAACATGTTCTTCTGCCCAAGACAAAATAGCCTTGACTTCTAACCAAGCAACGAGACTTCTTGTTCCGCCCTGCTTGTTGATGTAAGCCACTGCCGTGGCGTTGTCTGACCATACCCAGACTGGACAGTCTTCCAGCTAAGATGTCCAATGACGAAGGGCATGAAATATCTCCAGAAGCTCCAAGACGCTGATGGGAAGGAAAGATTCCTCTGGAGACCACCGAGCACTCAGGCGACCCAGGACCGCTCCCCAGCCAGAGAGGCTGGCGTCCGTCATCACCATGGTCCAGAAGGATACCAGGAAGGACTTGCCTTTCAGCAGATTGGAGAGGTCGAGCCACCATGACAAACTCAAATTCCACATGAAGAGGGAGGGAGGGACACTGACATCTTCAGAAGGTCTGGCTGACCCGTGCACACCTGGATCACAAACCTCTGGAGTTCCCTGGTGTGTGCCATAGCAAACCGGACAGCTTCTATGGTGGAGATGAATTCCCCCACTAGAGAGGGTAGCTTCTTGGCTGGAACTGGATCTTGAGCCAGAACTGAAGAAACCCTGTGCGCAATCTGGTGAGCTACCTCATCGTTGAGAAACACCATGCTCTTCTGAGCGTCGAAGAGAAGGCTCAAGAAGATCAGACACTGGGATGCGACAAGATCTGACTTGTCCATGTTAATGATCCACCCGTGATGGGTGAGAGAGTGAATGCATAGCTGAACCTGCTGATGAAGAAGTTCCGCAGAGGGGGATTTCAGAAGCAAGTCATCCATGTATGGAGTAACTCTGATGACGTCCCGGTGGAGGACGGACACTAAGGCTCTCAGGACATGGTTGAAAACTTGAGGAGCTGTAGTCAGACCAAAGGGAAGAGCTGAAAACTGAAAGTGCCCTCGGTCGCAGGCAAATCTGAGATACTGTCGGCTCTCTGGATGAATGGCGATGTGTAAATATGCGTCCTGAAGATCCAGAGAAGCAAGGAATTCCCCCAGGGACATAGCAGCAATCACCGTCCGTACAGACTCCTGGTGATAATGAGTCCGGATTACAAAAGAATTGAGATCCTTGAAATCCAAAATAGGGCGACCACAAAGAGGTTTGAGTAAAAACCCATACATCTGTCCTGAACTGGAACCGGCTCTAGAACATCCTTGTCCAGAAGAGCCTGAATAGCGATGCTGAACAGCCAGTGTTTCTCTGCGCCCTGAGGCGTATGAGGAGGAAAGAAACGAAAGGGAGGAAGAGAGACTAAAGGGATCCTGTATCCTTCCGCCACCACCTATAAAACCCATGGGACCGCTACTGAATCCTCTCAGACGCTGTGGTAGTGACACAGTCAGCAACCCACAGCAGAATGGGGACCAGGGTTTGGGGAGTCATGCTGAAGAAGGCTTGGAAGCCTTGGGCTTGGAGAAGACCTTGGGCTTCCATTGCTGTTTGGGCTTGGAGGAGGTACGCGGAGCTGAGGGAACCATCTGGTTCGCTGGACGTGTCTCAGTCTGAAAGGAACGAAAATACTGATTACGCTTAAGCGGAGTTTTCTTCCTGGGGACCAAAGGCAGAAAGGTACTTTTACCCCCTGTGGCCTCACTAATCAGATCCTTGAGATCTGGCCCAAACAATGAAGTGCCTTGAAAAGGCAAGGAGAGCAAGGCTTTCTTGGAAGCAGTGTCAGCAGACCAGATCTTCAGCCAAAGAGCCCGTCTGGCAATCACAGACATGATGGAAACCCTAGCCACCAAATGGATGGCATCAAACAAGGCAGCAGAAACAGTGCTGGGCCTCAGAAATGTTGGCAAGAAGCCGCAACATATCCAAAGTAGGAGCACCCTGACGGACAGCCAGGGTGAGCTGTTCAGTCCAGCCACAATGGCCCGGTTAACATGCAGCAGCAAACGCTGGAAGCATGGCAGTACCAGCAGTGGCAAAAATGGACTTGAGGGAAACCAAGTTTCTTATCAGTCCAGTATTCAGAGCTGACACATCAGAAACTGACAAGGCAGCAGACTTAGATAACCTGGAGATAGGAGCATCCACTTTGGGAGGATGAACCCACTGAGCAAGCGCTGCCTCAGAGAAGGGATAAAGCTTGGCAGATTTCTTGGACACAGAAGGTTTCCTGTCTGGAGATTTCCACTCTTCAGACACAAGGTGGTCAAGAGTGGGGGTTAGGTGGAAAGCAAGCAAGGGGCTTTTTAGGCTCCTGAAACACATCAGAGGGATCAGAAGGAACCTCTTGAACTAAGAGAATGTTTAAGGTAGTCAAAACAGCCCAAATCAGGCACTCAGCCGAGGGCTCAGGATCGGCCTTAAAGGTGTCCCCAAAAACTGAGAGGAGCCCACAGCAGAACATTCCTCAACATCTGAATCCACCAGCAGTTTCTCCTCAGACGTATCTGATACGTCATGTACTCCCTGTGGTTTTGGAAGGAAAGACTTGATGGAAGAGGGGGTCTGCCAAGAAAGGAAGACCCCCTGTAACTGGGATGGAAAGAGTTGCAATGTAGACCTAAGGTCCCTAGTAGCAGCCTTGAACTCTTGCAGCCAGACTGGCTCTAATGCATGGCTGGAGGTCCCTGGGAGACCCTCAGGGACATCAGAACATGCTGGGCATAATTGACCTGAGAATTCTCTAGATAACCCTGAATGACAGGAAGAGCAATGGGGGATACAGAGACCCCAGCATCCTTAGTCTTAGGTCTGGCCCCATGCTCCAATGGTATAGACATTCTCAAAGTGTCAAAAACATCCTATATAATAATTCGCTAAGTTGTGTGTAACGCCCGACATGCGCAGTAGAAAAATAAAAAAATGTCTAAAACTATAGCAGAACTGTTCTCTTGCCTGTGTCTTCACCACGGAACAAATCTTTTTTAGAGCTTGTTGGCTAGCTGCAGCCAAGGAGGGAAGGTAGGATCCAACCCACTGCTGATAAGACAGGGACCAAGAGAAAATCCACACTCACTTGCTGAGGGTCGTAAATACCCTGTGCAAGGCAGTGTGTGTGTGTGTGGGGGGGGGGGGGTGGAGAAAGAGACGAAAAATACAGGAGATGGTATGGGAGGGGAGAGTTAAAAAAAAATATATATATATGTATACCAGGTGGATTTATTAAAAAAAAAAAAAAAAAAAATCGACGTTTCGACCAACACTGTATATACACACACACATTATATATATATATATATATATATATATATACATATACATACATATACATATATATATACATACATATACATATATATATATACATATACATACATATACATATACATATATATATATATATATATATATATACACAGAGCGGTTGAAATGGGCACTCCTATTTGACAGGAATTAGGGTTTAGCAATTGCCTTGGTGCTACTTCTAATAACATATAGCAAAGAAATGGTACAAGTCCATGAGCGTGCAGTCATCACGGAGACCTATTACAGGACTCAACTGTCATTCCAAACTCAGATCTTTTAATCCGCCTTCCAGTGCGGATGGTATTCCGATTGTGTATATATCCCGTGATCTGTAGAGTGACTGTCTTGAAACAGCACGTGTAGAGCCAAGGCCTCCTGCAGTAAGAGTTTTCCCATTTAAGTTGGTGGTTGACAGCCCGTATTGTACAACTAAATCAGTTACTAATATGATCATTAATCTATAGCAACTAAGCGTTTATTGTAACACTGTATTATTCACACTCAAATATGTCAAGTTGTTGATACATGATTGCAGTGAATGTGTACGCATCACAATGTATTTCTTAGCACTAGGTTTCATTCTGTCCTGTCTGGTTCTTTTCCCACCATGAATCTATGTAGATTTATGTACATATGTGTAGGACCCAATCCTCCCCATCCCTGAAATTTATGTTTCATTTCAAGGTGTATTTTTTATTACACATTCAGATAGGTGGCACAATTCCCATCATCCTCAGTTTGCACCGAGAACGCCGGGCACCCAGTCATGACGTCATGTAGGTGACGGCGGGGTGACTCTGGCGGGTTTTGTTTTGTTTTTTTGTTTTTTTTTATACACATGGTTTACACTGTATATAAGGTCACTTTGGTTATGCATTTGTTGTCTTGATAGAGGGCCTTTAGGGGGCAGAAACGTTAACAAATAAATCCGCATAATTTTTCCACAAGACCTGTGTGTGCACTTTGCTCATGGACTTGTACCATTTCTTTGCTGTATATATTATATATATATATATATATATATATTTATGTATGTATGTGTATATTATATAATATAGATATATATCTCTACCTATATAGGCACAAGTTGTATATAGGCCTGCATGCCCATACTGGATTGTTGGCATTGTAGCATTCTTAATATGTGCAAATTTTTTTTTAACTCTCTCCATTCCCATATCATCTCCTGTATTTTTCTTCTTTCTCTCGCCCACCCCACCTCCCCCCACTTTGCCTTGCACTGGGTATTTACGACCCTCTGCAAGAAGAGTGTGGATTTTCTCATGGTCCCTGTCTTATCAGCAGTCCCGCTGTGTTAACCCCAGAAAACAACAAAGATTTTAATTCAATGTATTAACTGTGAATTCTGTGTCCTTGTGCTCAGAAATGATTTAGACTTGAGAAAGGCAATTTATCCAGAAAGCTTGTCAATCCATAATTCTGTTAGTCCAATAAAAAAGGTATTACAAAATATTAATTTTGTTTGTTATTTTACACACACACACACACACACATATTTATATATATAGATGCAGCACAAATGAATAACCTTATATTTATCTGTATTAAATTTGTCACCTCAAGATAAGATTAGTTCAATTTAAAAATAATTAAAAACGGCCTACAAGTTAGGTTTACCCTTCTCTACTACTAAAAATTCTTAGATACATTAAAGTCACACCTAACCACATCTGTGAACTATATTTTGGATAACTGCAGAAATATACCCAAACAATTCAACACTACCAGTACCAGTGTCATGCACAAGCAAGACCCAGATTCAGAAAGGTGCAAAAAATACTACTGCCCAATAAGCTTTATTAACACAGATAGTAAAATAATCTGCAAACATCTAACATCCAGGCTAGCAAAGATACTACCCTTGATGATACATTGGGACTAGGTGACAAGATTTTTGCTTTTAGCAGACAGGCCTCACACAGGTGACAATTGCCCCTTTACTAACACTGAGTGCCAGAGGGGTACGGAATGCATTGCTTTGCAATGCATTCCATACCCCTCTGGCACGCAAAGGGTTAATTAAAAAGCATATAACCTATGTGAAACATAGCTTGTATGCTCTTTAACCCTGTCGGCGTCAAATGAGTAACCATTTGCGTGACAGAGAGGTATCCAACGCACAGCATTGCAATGCGTGGATACCTCTCTGGAACTCAAAGGGTTAATAGTGGAGAGGCATCGGAGGAAGCGGGTGGAGGGGAGAGGGGCATTGGAGGAAGCGGGTGGAGGTGAGTAAAACATTGGAGGAAACAAGTGGAGAAGAGAGAGGCATTGGAGGAAGCGGGGTGGTAAGCTTGTATTTGCCACCCGCTTCCTCTCTCTCTCCCCTCCTCACTCATCGATACTGAGTTGCACACTGAACGTCTTCATCAATCCTCACTCGTATGTATAGACATAGAAGTGAGGAGGGACAAAGACGTTCAGTGTGAGACTCAGTGTCGACGAGTGAGGAGGGAAGAGAGAGAGGAAGCGGGCGGTAAATACAAGCTTACCACCCCGCTTCCTCCAATGCCTTTCTCCCCTCCACCCGCTTTTTCCAATGCCTCTCTCCCCTCCACCCGCTTCCTCCAATGCCTCTCCACTATTACCCCTTTGAGTTCCAGAGAGGTATCCACGCATTGCAATGCAGTGCGTTGGATACCTCTCTGTCACTCAAATGGTTACTCATTTGACGCCAACAGGGTTAAAGAGCATATAACCTATGTTTCACATAGGTTATATGCTCTTTAATTAATAAAGGGGGCAATTGTCGCGCCCATGCTGGGGGGGTCATGAGGGGTCAAGATACCCCTCTTGAGGTCTGAAGTACTTTTGTAATAAAAATTACATATATAATTTAGTAAAAGAAAATCATTGTTAAACATAAATAAAATATTTAATTACATTTTCACACAAATTACATCTATAACAAAAACAAACACTTTTTTTTATCCATATACAGGTTGCCTATTAACCCTATGAGTACCAAAGGGGTAGCAAACACAGTACAATACCACTCTGGTACTTACAGGGTTAATATTGCAATACAAAATACGAGGGCATGTCGAGTATAATAGGAGAAGAAAAATGTCGGATGAAAATGGCGAAAGGAAATCATGGGAGCACTGTAGTCGACTTTTCAAGGGGGGGTTTAAAATATAATATTCGTCAAATTAATATGGTGAAAAAGCACTGTAAGTCGACTTTGGAAGGGGAAGTGTTAAATGTCGACTATGAACAATATTTGTCGGATTAATGTGGTGGAAGAAAGCACTTTTAGAAGGGGGGGTTAATATGTCGGGGGGGCACTCTGTCGGATTTTGTTATGTGGAGAATACATCTAACACTAAACTAGATCTTTCTGTAATCAAACATACTCCTATTTCCTTGGATTTTGACATTTTGCACGTTTTTTTGTAGGCGGTAGTCGGAAAAAAGCAGACAGCGCCAGTTTTGTTACTACTCTGAAAAGTGCTGTCTACGCGCTGCAAAATTCACGCTACTTGTTTTTCTTGTAACGCCGGTTTCAGTGCGGGTAATAGAATCGAGCCCCATAATATCCACAAGTAGACTTAGTGAAAAGTCCAAGTTGCTACTCAGTCAACCACTACAGCCTGCAGCACTTTTCTCCCAAAACCTGCCTCTACAGAGGCAAAAACAGACTGCTGGAATAAGTAAAAACATGTAGAAATGTCCACTTCACACACTAGCACAGCTTCGCCACTGAACCGTGGTTACTGTACGCCTATGATACATCAAGGACCTCTGTGAAATAAGTCACGAATTGAAAAAGACCGGGACCTCACTCAGAACATATGATAAACTAGAAATCAACTCACAACATGTCAAACCCTCATTAATAACAAAAAAAAACAAAAAAAACAAAAAAACAGGAAATGGTGACCAAGGTAGAAAACAGTGCTTGACAGCAACCATCCAAAGTGTGCAGGCCCTGCTCCTCCAGAATTGTGTTGCAAGGACAAAGACAACAATGCTTTGGTCAGATTTTGATGAAACTGCCACAGAAAAAATGTTTATAAGGTAAATCATCAGATTCAAGTCCCAGGGTGTTGTAGAAAGGAATGGAGTAATATGAACAACTCCTTGAGCAGCACATATATACTACTATAAATATCCAATTTTCAAAGCCATGGTAATTCGAGTACATTTTAGGGTAAAATGGTTTAACTTTTTAGAAACCATAGCTAAAAAACCCAAAAAAACAAAGAATAACTATTTATGAAGATAAAAACTAAATATTTTAGCACCACTACATCGTCGGATAAATGGTATCCCTTACCGCATCCTATGTGAGAAGAGAAGGAGGATGTTTGTGACTGCATTGAGGGGTTTTTCCCTTTCCCTCCCTGGAATCTTGGTGGTATATCCTCATGGTCTTCACACACCACTTATAGAACAAGGAACATATCCTATAACTTGCCTTAGATTAAACCGGCATGAGAGCCTTCACCATAGTGGCAATGACAGAATCAGAGAAACTTTTCATCTACAGGATGCTGGCTTTAAGATACAAACCCCAAATCAAACTTCTCCTTCTTGGGGTGAAACAGAGGACCTGGAGACAAAAGTTCTGGAAGTAAAGGAAGACTATATAACTGTATTGAGAAGATTTGAGAACCAGGCCTTGTGAAACCAGAACAATATGGGAATGCTTCATGCTGACTTTCTTCAAAATCCTGAGAATTAGATGAAATTGAGGAAACTGCCTCGGAGTGACCATTGTGTCCACTACCAAGAGCTAGAGGGTCCCAGGAAATGAGGAATCTTGTGGCTCGACCATGAGGCCTATGGATGGAAGACCCCAGACACAGACCATAAAGTCAAACACCATCTTGGTTGAACACCCAATTCCTGGGGTCTGGATGATGACAGCTGAGAAATTCTGACATAATTTTGTTGACCACTGGAATGTGAATGGCAGACAGCCTGTACATGAGCCTCTGCCCGCCTGGGTATAGCAGCTGATGTAGGCCACCGCCGTCTCATTTTAGGACTGAATGTGCACTGTTAAATCATGGAGGGATGGAAACCAATGCAGCAGAGCTAGGCAAATTGCCCCAAGCTCCCGTACATTCATGGGCAGAAGACTTTACACCACACCATGATCAACAAATCAACGAAAAACTATGAATCACACTGGATAGGCATTATGGATGTGGTCTCCTTGTCTAACTTTGCCTACCTCAGATGCATGTAATCTTTAGATACATCTGACTTTTTTTTCCATTCCTCAATTATACCATTTCCTAACATCTCTTTCATCTACTATATGCTCTCATGCTTCTTTCAAATACATAATCTAAATATAAATTTACATGATGGCCTGGGAGAGGGTCTTGGGCCTGGAGATTTCAGAGGAGACCTGGTCCTCCATTTGACTACAAGCAGTTCAAACATCAATTTGCATCACCACTCAAGAAAACATATATAAAATTCTCATTACATGGTACAACATCCCCATCAGACTACATTCCATTCACATAGCAAATGCTACTCTGTGTTGGTGGGGCCATGATCAGGTGGGAGATCTATTTCATATTTGGTGGCCCTGCCCCCTTTGTCAATGGTTTTGGGAAAAGGCGACTGTCCTTGTCAAGCAAATAACCACTGTTGATCTTCCCATGGACCCTTTGATCCTACTGTTTGGTGTTTCCTTGGACTCTATACTTAACCCTCTATCCAAACTTATATCCCACATTCTCACTGCTGTTAGGTGCTTCCCAGCTAAATTATGGAAATCCCAGACAACTCCTTCTCTTGAGCTTATTCTGACCCATATCTCTTACACAGTATTAATGAACTTTTTGACAGTCATTATTCATGATGCTATCCAAAAACTTACTTACATTTGGAGTATGTTGGAATTCTCCTGTGACGTGTGTGTGTGTGTGTGTGCGCGCGCGCGCACATATACGTGTGTGGGGAGTGTGCTGTTATATTGAAAACAGGTTTTCCAGTTGATGCCTTAATCTGTTCCAGATGTAATAGGTCTGTTTCATGACATCTGACTGTATTACTGGTATTGCTCCAGCTTTCTGTTGTCAATAAAAAGAACGTTTAAAAAGTTTTCTACATTGAACTGCACATTATCCATTTCCATAATGTGTTACCTTTGTAGAAGGACCAGGACGCTGGGGAGAAGACATTCATTTTGGGCTCCAAACTTTGCCAAAGCGCTTACAGCCGCTGCAGGGAGGGAAAAAACATACCACGTTTAGTTTCATACCACAACAGGGCATATTTGCAAAAAGTAGAGCTATTGTAGAACAAAACAAACCAGCATATAAATATTTAAAGCTTTCAGATACTATAGAGAGGTCTTAAAAGTATTGCACTGGGCTGGAAACCCCTCTAGCAGTCGAAAGATTAATTTCATAAATACTTTGCAGATTTGCCTACACATATTCCCCAGAGACGCTAACAAAAGCATGGTCTTGAATTCTGTCTAATATCAGACAGAATTCCTATGGATGTCTAGAAGCGTCAAGGCCTTGTTCATAAAGCTATAGAGGTACAATTCAGGGACAAACCAACTACTATAAGAACAATTAAAATAGTCTGCTAACATGCAAGCATTTAAAATCGAAGATAATTTTATTTTTTCCCTATGGTGCAGCGTATTTCCCCGGAATTGCTCCTTTTAAATGCGATAATTAAGTACAAGTGTGTTTCTTCAACTAGAGAAGGCACTTTTGAATATTCTTATCCAACAGACCAAGGGTGAGCCAGCCCACCAGATGATGATGGACAAGAGTCCCATCATGACCTGATGGCCTACTCACTCAGTCTAGCTCATATTCTTACCTGCTCGGACTGCCTCATTCTCCAGCACCACTCTGTTGAAGATGAAGCGGATATACTTGGAGGGGGTAGGTGTCCGGGGTCCCTCCTTGCCCAGCAAGTGTAGAATCTTGGTAGCCAGCACAGTGTGCTCACAGTCCTCAATGAACTCACACAGGTGAGCAAGGCCGGACTCTTTGCTGTCTGGGTTCTCCTCTATGATGCTGATAATACAGTCCACAATGGCGCGTTTGTACTCAAAACCACCCTGCGGAAGATTCAACAGCTCAAATGGACTGTTAAAGGGATATTATCACCAAAACATTTAAATGGTTTATTTCCATTTAAATATTATGTTATTTGTAGAAATGTTATAAAAGGTTTATAAATAAATAATGAGGATACGGTTTGGCTACTTTTGATCAAGCTTGTTAAAATATAAAACAGTTTAAACAGTTTTGAGATTACAACCCTTTAATTTCACAGACAATACTCCTATATCTCCTGTTTGCTTGACTTAGTCATGGCATACATTTCATTGATCACTTATTATGATCTTATATAAATAAACAGGGGTCACATGGTTATGCAGAGCTCCCTAAATATCAATAGGAAAATCAGGTTTATCACATATTTTAGGTCTTATGTTTCTTTTAAAACAAATGATTGCTAGAAATCAACATTTAAAATGGTATTAACCATAATCACCTTTAAAAGATAATGTGCCTTCTTAAGTAATTAGTGCACTTACATCATCCCTGAGCATGTTGGAGAGGAATGTCATCATCACACTGTGCTTGCGTGGGTACTTCTGACATAAGGCACTGATTGCTTGCACAACCACCACCTGCAAACACACAGAATAACTGAAAAGTTATATCCTCAGACAAGCAGTATTTCGAGGAGAAGGATTAGACACCTCCTATTATCCAGTAGACTCTACAGCTAAAATAGCTGAAGACTTAGCAGCTCTAATAAATTGAAGGATAGTAAAAATGATTATGCTTTAATTTTCCACCAACCTATTAAACTCCTCTTCCTATACCACCTTTTACATGTATATATTTACATGTATTCCAATACCAGTCCTTGCTAATGCTTTGTTTTACCCAAATATGGCTTGATAAAGGTATCGTGGAATGGGAATTTCTCAGACAAAACCAGTTCATAACACTATCAAATGCATTGTACTCTAGGCCTATATTTGACAAATAGATTTTGATTTTCCAATAAACTGTACTGGATGTCATAAAAGGATATATACATACTTTTAGTCTATGGCGGGGGACAGAGGAACCATAGTGTTAAGCTCCTTCCACTAAAAGACAGGACAATTAAAAAAAAAAGTGTGTGGAACAGGAACCCTCTCAGCCTAGCTTTCCCCAACCCAGTTCAGGAGAGCTTCAGTATATGGATAACAAACCCAAAACAGGGGTCAAAAGCCGATAAAAAAAACAAAAAGTGAAGAAGCAGTCAAAATTTCAGAGATGTCAGCACCCCTGCCAGAGAAAGGACAGAAGTCTTCTCTGGGATACGTGCATGACCTATAATAAGAGTTAATAGAATCTGCAAAATAATATCAGAAGAGAAAAAAGCCCAATGAAGTGACTACAAATATTCATATCAGAATACCCCATAGTAAACACACTGATCCATGTTTTGAGAGGTGTTATCTATTTTTAAGAGTATTTACTTACATTTTTTTGTAACTAGTGCTGAGTACTTAGTAAGAACATATGCCTGTGTATGCCCGCCCCCAAATAACTAAATACTACGCTGACAAAAAAAAGAGCATGTATGGACATGGGTTCCAAAACTACAATTTTATTAGGTGCCCCTCCCCTGCACAACTGCTGGTAAAAGGAATGGGCAGGGAGCCAGAGTAGGCACTTGTCTCCTCACACAGTGACGGTCACTCTCTTGACTTGGTCTTCACTAACCTCTGCTCCATCTCTAATTTTTCTAATGCTCCCTATCCCCTCTCTGACCACCACCTCCTCATTGGAAACCTCATCATACCACGTAAATCCATCCCCTCCACCATGATCAAGAGAACGCGGCAAAATCTATATACTATTGACTTGCAACAATTTTCCACTTCCCTGCAACCTCTTCTCAACCCCATCCTCACACTTTCTTGACCAGAACTACTACTCTCTACAACAGCAGTCTCACAAGAGCCCTTGACACAGCTGCACCTGCAACTCTACGTCACCTATAAATGAAAAACCAAAAAATAGACTGCACGATGAGATGTCCTCAATCCAATATAAAAAAAAAAATACTAATTTATTTAAACCTTTAAAATCAAGTACAGATCTCTTATTCACTCACAACCTCCTAAATGCAAGGACAAAACGAATACATAGAGTTTCGTGTAAACCACGCTTAATCATGATGACATCATGGTCATCATGAGTAAGAGTGGTTTACGTGAAAAGCTTTGATGTATTTGTATGTGATCCTTCTGTTCTCCACATATGATTTTAACTATTTAATACCTCTATATGTCTATCTCCTATTGTAAAGTGCTGCGGAATAAGTTGGTGCTATATAAATAAAGATTAATAATAATAATAATAATAATAATCAGCCTTTACCCTTAGGGACTGGGTGGTTTAAAATGGGCGGGTGAATATCTGCACTCCCCTTCACACATATTTAAAATATTTTAGGATTGGTGAATGAGAGCTGAAAAGCAGATCCACTACTGGCCCAACATATATCTCTGTTGAAGCACCCATAGAGGTGTATGGAACTAGTTAAAAAAAAAAAAATGATGATGTTGTGTTTCAACCAATAACAAAGTCCTTGTACACCGCTATTATCAATATTAGTTGCTGGTTAACACTTTGAGTGCCAGAGGGGTACAGAATGCATTGCAAAGCAATGCATTCTGTACCCCTCTGGCACTCAAAGGGTTAAGCTGCTAATAATATTGGGACAGATTATAAAACATCTTTCCTGTTTTTTGTTAGTTCTTTCAGTGTGGAAGGTCTTATCATTGGACGAACACTGAGAGCAGTGGATTGTGATGAAGCATTGAAGCCAGGAGTATAGAGAGGCTTATTATAGCAAGAATATGAATAAAAGTCAACGAGTATCCAATGGAGCACCTGCTATGAACTCCAAGTCGGTGATATTGCAAGCAAGGACTTAAATCCCCCCCCCCCCTTGCCATGGAATCACTTCTATCTGGAAATTCTTCACAAATGATAAAAGTGTGGTTGATCTCAATAAATGAATGCGTTTCAGAGCTCACATGCCCTTTCTTCAGAAGCAAAAAAGGACAACTTAGAATCTATATACCAGTGAACTCTAAAGTTCATAGCGAGTGCTCCATTAGATGAAAGGAAAATATTTGCTGATTTTCATTCATATTGTGTAAGATGTTTATGAGCGCCCCCATCTGGTGTTTGTTTGGAGGGATCTGGTCAGATTTTGGGAGCAGTGGTGTCTTCTGGTGGAACTGAGTGGAGTCAGTTTGAATCCTCCTTGTGCCTTAGCGGTGTTTTGTGAGTACGTGGGTGTCCAATGGAGGTATCTGGAATTTTGGGACTTACTACACTATCTGCTCGCCTCCATTATTTTGTCTGTTGTGTCCAACACTTCTTTTCAACTTAGGTGAGGATTTAAAACTTAACTGTGCAGTAATATTAACCCCACACACATTTTTACATGAAAATTATATCCTTAAGATGACTTTTCAGTATTAAAAACAAAACTCACAGAGTCAGACAAATGGAATGCAATCCCCATTTTTCCCATTTAAAAATGCTTTAATTAACATCTTGAATATCAAAGACTTTTCCAGAATATTGCTTTGCAATGCACTGGAGACCGCTCTAGCATCCAAAGGGTCAAGTTGAGTTACTAGATTTTAGCTTCTTATTTATCTTTGATCCCAAATTCAGCCTATATTTTTTGCAGCATCTGGAGGAAGGCATTCCTGTCGCATGCTGCAATACTGATCAAAACAAATATATATTTTAAAGCAACTGTCTCACAGATTTACTTCTCCTTTATGATGATATGACCTCTGTGCAGTTTCTTACTTTAAACTCGTCTGAGATCTCAGACACAAAGGTGGAGATCTGTTTCATGAGCCGATCAACACTGCTCTCACTGCCAGTTTTCAGAAGTGTGGTGATGGCAAGAGTGGCAATGCTGCGGTTGGAATCGGTGATCAGATTCTCGAGATCCAGATTGCATGCAGTAACAGCAGATGGGTGCTTCATTGCCACCTAAATTAGAAAACAGGACAACATGTAATATTCTATTCAAGAAACATTCTAACCATGCAACAAATGTCTCATTGTGCCATTTATAAGTGTTCCTGTTAGCTTGTGGGCACCTGGTTTCTGAAATCAACCACTTTCTAGTAGACAATAAGAAGCCATACTATCCTTGAGGGGTCAAGTTGTCAGTTGTTATTGGTGAAATTAAAGCAATAGTAATACCTCCAAATAAATTGTGCTCCAATTAATCTGCCTAGTTTGTAGTCCATGTAGAGCCGTGTATTAATACTAGCCGATTTGTAGTTCTTGAGCAATTTAATTATAAACGTATCCCTCTCCCGGCCCTTTCACCTACGCCACGCTGCCTCTCATGCCGGTCCAGATGGAGCACAGAGAGGGATACTCTTCAGTAAGCATAAGGAATATCATGCCCTCCTTCGTCAAAAGGGGGCACTGTTTTCCTTACACTCACTGCAAGCTGTCCTGTGCGATGATCAGATTTCACTTCTGAAGGGAGGTGGCTAAAAAAGGTAAAAGGGGCGAGAGGGGGATACTTTATAATTTAATTACTCAAGAATTACAAATCAGATGGACTACAAACTAGGCAGATTAATCGGAGCACCATTTATTTGGATCTATTAATACCCCTTTAATTCAACATTTATAGTTTGTCTTTAACAGCCACAAAAATTACAGTCACTTCAGTTCTGGGGATTGCTGAAGTCAGGAAAACAACAGTGGTCAATGTAATCACTAACAATGTTACTTCAAAGCACTAGTGGCATTTTGAAATTAATAACTTTCTCTGAATGGAAAGGGGTAACCAGTCTGGTCAGATATTGCAAGTATGAAAGAAAATACATTTACCAACACACACACCATGTTTAATCCAAGTGGGAAACAGAACCAGGGTTCAGTCCTGGGCCCAATGTTTCTTTTATTTGTTTATTAATGATCTAGAAGTGGGAATTGAAAGTAGAGTCTCAATCTTTTATGATGACACTAAGCTATGTAAGGAAGTACGTACAGAGCTGGATGTTTTTTCTCTGCAAAAGTAATTAGATTAACTGAGTGAATGGGCAGAAAAGTGGCAGATGACATTTAATGTAGATAAATGTAAGGTTATGCATTTGGGCTGTAGAAACAAACTTGCTACATATAC
Source organism: Rhinophrynus dorsalis (assembly GCA_037306005.1). Taxonomy (NCBI): domain Eukaryota; kingdom Metazoa; phylum Chordata; class Amphibia; order Anura; family Rhinophrynidae; genus Rhinophrynus; species Rhinophrynus dorsalis. The sequence continues at coordinate 336,046,819 of CM074721.1, read as the reverse complement.
TTTAAATGGGAAACAACTTGTGGAATCCTCATTAGAGAAAGGTTCAGTAGTAGTGATAGAAGATAGACTTCAAAGCAGTGTTCAGAGTCACTCAGCCGCTGCAAGTGCAAACAGGGTACTAGCCTGCATAAAAAGAGGTGTAGATGCACAGGATTATATTATTATGCTACCTCTGTATAAATCCTTGGTTAGGCCTCATCTAGAATATGGAGTACAATTTTGGGCCCCAGTTCTTAAAAAATACATTGTTGAACTTGAAAAGGAGCAGAGACGTGCAAAAAAACTGGAGGATCAGAGTTATAAAGAGAGACTAGCCAAACTGGGTTTGTTTACATTAGAGACCTCTAAGGGGTGATTTGATTACCATTTACAAATACATTCAAGGTCAATACAAAGAACTATCCAATGAATTATTTATACAAAGAGTTGAGCTAAGAACAAGAGGTCATCCATTAAGACTAGAGGAAAGGCGCATTTGACTAAAACAAAGGCAGGGATTCTTTACAGTAAGGGCAGTAAAGCTATGGAATTATTTGCCTCAGGATGATGTACTTGCAGATAATGCAACAGCTTTCAAAAAAGCAATGGATGCCTATCTAGCCCAGAACAATATTGAAAATTATGACAGATGACTTCAGTGCAGATAGAATGTTGATCCAGGGAAATATCTGACTACCACTTGAAGTCAGGAAGGAATTATTTTTACCCACTTGGGGCTAAACTGTAAATGGCTTCAGAGGGCTTTTTTTTTTTTTTTTTTGCCTTCCTCTGGATCAAAAGGCGTGTTTTTGGCATGGACTGGACTTGATGGACGCATGTCTTTTTTCAGCCTCATAAACTGAGTTACCAACCACCAATAATGAGCACTAAATGTAGAACAAAACTCAAATCATGATATTTCAATATAACTGCCCATTTACGTCTCATAGGGGCTTTGCAATGTGTTGTGTACCCCTCTGGCACTCAAAGGGTTAAAGCAGTACACTGGGCATCACACTGGTGCCGAAAGGGTTACAGTTATGTTCTATTTATTTATTTTATGCAGGAGGAAAAAAAAACAAGCAATAGAAAGAAAAAAAGTCTGTATTCCCTCACTACTATGGACTTCTTTGTTAAAAGGCTATTTACAGCAATAACGACAACTTTTGAATCAAAATTCAGCATAAGTATACTCAACTCTAGACGCAGTTACTATACAGTTCTATGGAGAATTACTTTTTGGGACAGGTATTCTCTGAAGACAGGGAAAAAATGCATTTTGTTGACTGGCTTGAGCTGTAACAAGTTTTGAACGAAACACTTCTGAGCAGTGGGAGTAACTTGTTTTCTAAGCAGCAATATACATATCTTCATAAACAATTTACTCTCTTTAATGTTTAAAAATGACTTACAGTATTACAATACTTCTGCTTCTGTTGTCAAGGTTGTAAGGAAATAACTTAAATCCTCACTGACAGTTACAGCTTACTGTGTAACCCTGAGGTGTCAGTCCCTTAAAGAGACAGACACAGGTTCAAAAAGTTAACATAAACCAGAACCTAGAAGGAACTTTAGGATTAAGATTGGAGGCCTACCTTGTTAAGTGTCCTCACTGCAGCATATCTCAGTGCTGGTTTGGGAGAACTACAGAAAAGTTGCAGGACTGGAAAGAAAGAATTGGAAATTAGATCATTAAGCAATGGTGCCTAACCGAAACGGTCAAGAAAAATACACCTATTTATGACTTTTGTTTTATCAAATTCTAATATTAGATTTGTCAGTCTCCTAAGAAAAAGCATAGAGATTATGGAGACAGCCATCTTTTACATGTATCAAAAATAAACACACATACAGTTCTGTTATTTTAGAGAAGTTAAAGATTACATATACAATAACTTTAGTCACAGTGTTAACTAGAGAGGAGTGAAACATTGAGATCTGTTTCACAAATCAATTCAGACGAACTACGTATGGATAGTGGGATGAAAAAGAGAGCAAGAGGACACATTGCAAGAAGAGAAGGACAGATGTCTCCACTCTAGAGAAACCAAGAAGCAGCTTGGCATCCCTGACTGAACAAAACAAAATACAAGTTCTCTGTGAAGGATGCTTTGTGTCTTTTATAGACTAAGAGAAAAGGATGTATCTGAAAGTAGCACAAAAATTAAGTTTTTATCTTTCACCCACTCTGAGACACAGGAACCATGGGGAGACAACAATGTTGTCTAAAAACATCACCAGGGAGGGAGAGAACTTTCATATAACAACTAGGGCAGAACGTAGCCCAACAGAACTTCCAGTGTCAAAGGACACCTAAAAAAGGCACAAAATGGATTTAGAAACAAGTCTGATTCCTAAAAACATTTGCCAGAGCCTAAGTGGTCTTACAAGCTGCCTGACCCTGTGATGGACCCTCAGGAATAATTAAAAAAGGTATCCATTTTACAGAATGACTAGGTCTGATGCACAAAGTACTTAAGTCACAGATTATACAGGGAATTCAATTTCTTCTCCTTCTGTTATGAAGGGTGTGGATGAACAGAACAAATTACAACCTCCTGATTCAAATAAAAATCTGATTCCATCTTCAGCAGAAAACCCTGTACTGTCTAAAGAACTACCATGGTGGTGTAGGTGCTATGAAATTGTGAGCAGGATTGTGGGAAAAAAAAAAAAATCTGGAGTAAACACAGTATGGCTCTGGAACAATACTGACAGAGCAGAAATGTGCACCTTAAGACAATTAAGGTGCAAACCATAATGTAGGAAGCGGAGCATACAAAGCAGATGAAGACTACAGTGAAACATGCTGGTCCTCACACCAGGATAAACAGAGAGACCAAATCCTGTGATAGATTATGGACAAAACTGGCTTGCATGCCTAAAGCATAGGTCGCTATAACCTCACTGGGGAAATCTTTTCAACTCAAGAGGCCTTTAACAAAAGCTTTTGGATGGTGCGATGGGCCATGAGACAACATACATGTAACGAAATGCAGTCACCACATATGGCAAACTGAACAGACCACACTGGAGCAATGCCAATGAGGATAACGGTCATCCATCTTGATCTTGTGGCTGATTCTGTGAACCATAGTCAAAGGAGGAAAAACGTATTCAAGCTAGAAACACCAAGGAATAATCATTAAGTCTGTGGTGATTACCAATTCCATGCTCTGGCACAGAATACTGAGACCTTAAGAATTTTTTCAAGATACCATCAGGTCCATCTTGGCATGCCCCACACAGCAGTTCTGGAATTGATCACTGTCTGCTTAAGCTTCCAGTCTCCTGGATTTAGAGTCTGACAACTGAAGAAGTCTGCTTCTATATTTTCGAGCCCCAAGATGTAAACTGCACAAATGGCCTGAACGTACAGCTCCACTCACAGAAGAATCCTCTGAACCTCCTCCCAAGTGGCCTTGCTCCTGGTGCCTCCCTGGCAATTTATGCATGCCGTGGCACTAACCGACTGAACATTCACATAACATTCCTCCGGAACCTCCATCTAGCAACAGCACCAACTGCACCACTTTCCCGGACATTGATCTGTAACACAAACGGACTGCATCCACTGACTCTGAAGTGTGTGATGAAGGATCACCACTCCCACACAATAAACATATTTTGGACCCTTTGTGTGCCAGGGTGCTGCACAGTGTAACACTCTAGGGAACTCGGTGCAATAAAGTTGCTAGGGTGCGCTGGCTAGAGTGTGTAGCTAGTAAATGGTCACGGCTTTTCCCTTGCTGCGGCTTAAGCCAGTTGTCTGACCCAAGCTGAGCTGGGGCCAGAAGCAGGATAGGAACAGCCGTGTAGATAAACTAGCAAAAGGGACAGGCGCGTATAACAGAAAATGTAACTCATAAATGCCTGGAAGACTGCTGGGGCATTGCATAGCCCAAAGGGCATGACCAAATATTCATAATGTCTGTACCGCGTATTAAAGGCAATCATCCATTCATCACCTTGATGTATACGAGCAAGCTTGAAGGCCCCTCTAAGATCTAGCTTCGTGAAGAAGCCCTTCAAGAGATAGAACAGTTCAGTGGTAGCAGATACCTATTTTTAATAGTGATGGTGTTAAGGCCACGATAGTTGATGCATTGCCTTAGGGAACCCTCTTTCTTAGCAATGAAGACAAATCCAGCACAAGCAGATGACGTAGAAGGTCGAATAAACCCAATAGCCAAGTTCTCTTGGATACATGTAGCGAGCACTCTGCTTTCTGGTTCAGATAGGAGATGTCTTATCCTTAGGTTGGGTCGTGCCTGGAGCGAGTTCAATGGGGCAATCGTAAGATCTATGGGGAGGGAGGTTATTAGCTCTCTTCTCTGAGAAAACGTTCAGTAAATCTTGATATTCAGAGGGAATATCTTTAGATGCAGAATCCTGAAGAACCATGGCAACAGGCTGGACTTTGGTAACACAAGTTGTATGGCAGGTTGGAGCCCACAAAATCAATTGACTGCTCAACCCATCGAAAGATGGGTTGTGGATCCACAGCCAAGGAAGACACAAAATAATGGTGGCAGAAGCAGACTGAATAACATTAAAAAAAAGATTTTTTCACGGTTTCCCGAGATACCTCCCCTTTACCTAGAGGCACATCTGAAAACACCAGTCTGCCTTGAAATTTCTGCCTGGTAGAGACCTTGCTGATGCAGTATAACTATCTTGTTGCTGTGCTCAGTCTTGCCATGGTGTATGACTTTTGACTTCAGCAACCTCACCTTGTTAGCAGAGTTTGGCTGATTCTTACCCAGTTATATTCCTCCTACATAGCGGTTTCTGTTAATGACTGTGTTTCAACCCACATATTAAACTGATGATTAATAGCACCTATTTGGTATAATTGTTTAATCATACATCTGACTATATGCCTACAAAATCCCTGAATTTGTGCAAGTGTACCTAGAAGAACTGATACTGTTTTGAAAGCAAAGGGTGGTCACACCAAATATGGATTTGATTTAGATTATATATATATATTTGCTCTTTTAGCACTGACAGTGATTTGGCAAGTGTCCCAGGTCCTTCTCACCAAACCCTAACCTTCCGTCAATGACACAGTATTAATACTTCTATTCTGAACATTCATCTCCTTTTCCATTACTTGCACTGGAAAATTGTATTTATCCAGAGGACTGCTAAACTCATGATCCAGACTTTGCAAGTGCTTAGTGCAGTGGGTCTCAACTAAGGTGATGTGGCACTTTGGGGTGCCACGGACATCCATTTAGGGTGCCCCTCTTTTCTACAAAGGCTTTGACAAAAAATGTGAATGTTTCGTTTTACATGTATATTTATGGAAATTGTTATGCACAATATATGCATTTGTTATTATGATTGTGAGACTTAAGAATAACTGTATATTTATGTATTGTACACTTCAATATGCCCTTTATAAAAGACAAAAAAAAAATATATGTTGGGGGTGCCCTGAAAATCCCATATTGTGTGATGGGGTGCCTTGAATAAAAGAATTATTGAGAAACACTGGCTTAGTGTGTTCTAAAGGTCTCTCCATTAAGATCACTGAGACACATTTTTAAACCAATAGCTCTATCTAGTGGATGAAGTATAATTAACAATGCATACCCAAGTATTTGATTCCAGAGTATGACATACACAATATATATATATATATATCATATGACTGTGTGTACATAAATAGGGATGATTGGAGCATGTACCCACACAGGAGATAGTGATTATGGGGAGCATAGATCATAGCCTGTTTCTCGTACATAAAAAAAAAAAAAATATGTGTGTGTGTGTGTGTGTGTGTGTGTGTGTAAAATGAAATTATTTATTGATGTTACTGAGAAAGCTCTTCTTCCTAGGCAGGACATGTTGAAAATGGAAATGGAAAGAGGTGCCAGCTCTCAGTTATGTGGAGCTGATAGTCTCTTCCAGAGGATTTTCTTAAAGTGACCTGGTTACTAAAGGAAGTTGCACCCATCGTCCTTGTGTTCACCATAGGATAATAAAGAAAAAATAGCAAAAAGAATAGTCAATTTAACTGTACATATTCTGCTAGTGCATAATAATATGTAATGTCAAAAAAGGATGTTGACTATTACTTTAACCCCTTGAATGCTAGAAAGGTATCAAACACACAACTTTCTCAATACACAAACCACTCTAGTATTGAATGGGGTTAAAAAGCCAATTTAAATTAAACTGAATTTTGGATATTTTCATGTCTCCCCTATGGTGCAGTTTGTATTCTCTAGAATTACTACTATTTTGCTTTCTATATAGGGGTTTAAGTTCTGCTCCAGGGGTTTCATCACAGATAGTTACAAGTAAATAAGCTCTCCAATATCTGACTTCATGGACGTTAACACTCAAATAACATTAAACAAGCAACATGTGCAAGGACAGAATGAACTGTTTTTTTATTATTGAGCTTCAGTGTCAATATAGGATAAATATATCAAATACAAAACAGCTGTGTACACTGATTAAGCTGTATTCTTGTTCCCTGTTATTTAGTGGTGGAATACAGAATTGCTTTTATGTAATCTATAGCTACTTGCCAGAAAAAGTGTGTTGGCTGTATATAATCTCAAAATACATATGCAGAAGTAAAAGATAAAAAAAAAAACATGTAATAAACAGGGAGATAATATAGAGCAGTGATGGGCAAGTGAGGCCCTCTGAGACTGCTGCCAGACTATAACTCCCATCATTCCTTGACAGCAAACACCAGCTGGAGGGCCACACATTGCTCACCAATGGCATATTAAGCAGAAGGGTGCTCAACGAATTAAAAAGCTATGCATTGCAGGTGCCTCTGCTGCTTAATGGACCTATCACTTTCAAAGTCCCCTCCTCAGTGGGAGCATAATTATTCCTCCTCATTAACCCCTTAACGACCACCCGATCGGTGCAGTCAGTTAAGGACCACAAAGCATTTTTTTTTTTTTTTTTCCCCAAATTCCGGTTCTGGACTCTCCGAACGGCGTGCAGCCCCGGGGGGAGCCCGGAATTCCATGACGGTCACGGTACGTCATGGGTCGTTAACTCAGATCGACCCATGATGTACTATTACCGTCAAGGGTTGTTAAGGGGTTCATTTATTCCACCCATCTGATAGAAATGGATAGGTTCTAACAGCCGAAGAAAATAGAGAAAGATCATTTTCTGCTCATGCGAGTATAATTATGCAGGCTTTATCAGACAGGTCAGAATGCAAAGCTCTGCTGAGATTACGTTCTTCAAAAACAAAATGAAAAGTCTCAAATCATTAACCCTTTGAGTGGCACGGGGTATCCAATCCTCTGCAATTCAAAAGGTTAAACTGATTGTAAAACAAAACATGACCAATTTACATAGTTCTATTTAATGAGACTAAAAACTTCAGCAAGAATTGGAGAAATTCTGAAGTAAAGCAACTGCACCACGGGGGACAAAAACATTGTCAAAATCCCTCATTTATTTAAATAGGGCTTTTGACCCCATGAATGCTATTTAATGCACATTTGAAAGTTTTTATATAAATGGGTCATTTTTTGTCCATCACTGCGCAATAGGTTAGTCTCAGAATTGATTGAGTACATCAGCCTCATAGTCCCATAACCACATGCAGCACCAATTCCTTGTCAGTTCAGTCACAGAGCACTGTGAGTGAATGAGTATTGCAAACAGGCATAAAGATCAGCTTTTGTGGAAAGATGATCTCAATGTATCAGTCACCACTTCTCATACCTGATACAGCAGGTGCCAGCTCCCTTGCAGTGCAGTTAGGAAGGTGGATGATAGCAGAGGCAGCTTCATAAACCACCATTTCATGTTTGTTCCGAAGGCAGCTCTCAATGAAGTCAAACAGGGGACTGTTGTGCCTTCCAGAAAAAGCAAGACATTATTACAAGTTAGGCTGTACCTCCTGAATTGAAATGTGCACTAATAATTCATGTTCAGTTCTTATTTAAGGGTTAAGGGTTACCGCCTCCTCCTGCCTTCCAGGAACATTAAATGGAAAGACATGCACAGGGGGAGTACAATATATTTTATTCTTCCTATATGTTCTTCACTCCCTTTAGCACATATTGTCCCTACACTTTATCTCACATTTTCTCAAAGTCCTATTTCCCCTTAAAGCGGAACTACCACCCGACACAATCTTTAGCTTCACTAAGTCCCCATCTGGCGACGCTGCTTAGTAGCACTGTTCGCAAGAGTAATTACCTTATTTAATAGATTTCTGCTCTCTTCCCCGGCTGACAAGCAGGACGGAGTGTGGACATCTTGCCATTGTGATGTCCGCGCGCCTGCGCTGTCAGTCCCAGCCGGAGCCAAATGGCTCCTAGCAATGCCTACTAGACCTGGCTGGGACTGACAGCGCAGTGAGCGGACGTCACAATGGCAAGATGTCCGCGCTCCGTCCTGCCTGTCAGCCGGGGAAGAGAGCAGAAATCTATTAAATAAGGTAATTATTCTTGCGACTAGCGCTACTAAGTAGCTAGTCGACAGATGGGGACTTAGTGAAGCTAAAGATTGTGTCAGGTGGTAGTTCCGCTTTAAACTGGACCTGCCACCTCGAATAACACTTTACACATTTGAAAATTTCATTAAAACCTGCCTATTTATCATGCTGGCCAAAAGACCAGCAAATGCACAGTTAAGAAGATATTGGTAAATGTATTTCTGAATGTGAGCTCTGAGTGCTGTATTACTTATCAATTAAGCTCTAAGGACAGCACATAGTTTAATTAACATAAGAAACACCACTAAAAGACTTTCACTTTCAGAAATAAAAGTATTAATATCTCCTAAACTATACATATGCTGGTCTTTCTGCTAACATAAATACACTGGCAGATTTGAATGAGATTTTCAGATATGCAAACTTAAATTCAAGGTGACACGTCCACTTATATTCCTCCTCTGATCTTCTCTCTTTCCACCTGTTCTCTACATTTTTTCTTCAACCTTCTTTTCTTTGTTCTAACCTTTCCTGTTTAGTCAAATGAGATTGTTTTAAATTAATATCTTTATTGAAGTTAACAATAAACAAACATAATGCATAAGTATGAACATAAATATAAACATAAACAAACAGCATGTGCAGTCAGTACAAGACCACCAGATACTTGGAAATATGCAATCTGTATAACAGTCAGGAGAGTAATTGCAAAGTAAGATTCCTTTACAATAAAAAAAGATAAAAAAGCCCACCTAATTGAGAGGTGGCTCGGCAGCAGGTTATAGAAAGAGTTGCACTAGCTAGTTAGAAGTAAACGATTACAGAAGAAATCCCAGAACAACATGTAGCATTGAACCAAACAAGCAACAAGGTCTATTTGGTAAAGTAAGCTAACTGATCCTTAGAAAATATGAATAATATGAAAAAAAATAAATAAATAAAAGGAAAATGCACGTCATAATCAGGTGGTGTGCAATTGTTGAATTTCGTCTCAGATATGTGATGCTATGCCCAAGTTGTTTCTCTAAAAGCTATCCTAAATTTGGCTGCCTGCGAAGAGGGTACAATATTAATAAAAGGCTCCATAATTCCCCTAAAAGTTAAACACTCCCCCACCCCAAGTCATGCAATGACTGCACCCATTCTGCCAGGGCTATGTTTGACAATGTGTTAACCCTTTGAGTGCAAGAGGAGTGTGCACTGCGATGCCACTCAAAGGGTTGAAATATTACTGAAGAAAGGGGTCAGGAGATTTTAATTTGTCTCTGTTAGAGAGCTTGTTTTCTTCAGAATTGCTTCCATTTTCTTTCTGCATGCAAGCCAATGACTGGAGCATTACTATTTACAATACAAAAGAGTTGTATAAGTGCATAAGTAATATTGACAACAATTAAACAACAGGGTAACGTTTCCAGTCAGACAATGTTAGTGAGAAGCATCCTTGCAGAGGCAGGATTCCTGGTAGGACTTGGATATGATCTGAGTGAGCACCAGATAGATGTTTAGAACTAGTCCATTCCAGTGGCATAGGGAATCAGTATGAAAGCTTGCAACTAAGGGAGGTATATGAATGGAATAGAGATTTAGAAATTTAAAAAGTTACAGAAGAATAAAAATAGTTGAACAAACACTTCATAATTTTGTAGTGTATGCATACATGTTACTCTAGCAGCTACATTATGTTTAATCTGAGGTATAAAAGGAGCAAGCAGGAAGGCAAGATGGCAGGAGGTTGCAATAGGCCAGTTTAGAGAGAATGAAGTAATACACAAGCATTTCAGCAGTGGAAATATCCAACACAAAATATTGTATTTAGTACATGGGTGCTTGTTGATATTGTTGACTATGATTATAAAAAGCAAGACAAGTTATTGAAGGAAAATAAAAAGCTAAACACTATTACACATACACAATATATATGATAAAATAACCCTCAGAAAGATCTAGACCTAGCCAACTATGCCAGAGGCACTTCAAGGGATAGTAATACTTCATTTTTGGAGGCAATGATATTGTATGTATTAAAAAAATAAACCAAAGCATATATGTATTTTTCCCATAACTGTCATAGTTGAAGAGTAATCATGTTCTAAAATTTACCGCTCCCACCCCTTTTAGCTACGTCACCGCTCTAGCTGTCAGACTTGGATTCTTCTATGCAGACTGGACAGAGTGTCTGGAGAGCCAAAATAGGAGTGGATACGAAGGAAATCTTCATAACGATGGTCTACTGCCTCAAACCGTGCCCATTTTGTAGACTGTCGTCCTGAAGATTTCCTTCGTATCCACTCCTATTTTGGCTCTCCAGACACTCCGTCCGGTCCGCAAACCAAAATCAAAGTCTGGCAGCTAGAGCGGTGACATAGCTACAAGGGGCGGGAGGCAGGGCCGGACTGGCCTACCGGGATACCGGGAAAATTCCCGGTAGGCCGCCGGCACTGGGCTTCCCTGGGGCTGCTGCCTTAAATGAGGAAATTATGTGACATCAATCACTGACTGGGCCGCGTCACAGTGGATGCGAGAAGATAAACAGATTTTTTTTAAGTTAGTACTACCCAAGTACCCGACGGCCGCTGTGGCCCGCGTACAGTAGTTGACTGAAAGACTGCCAGTGGAGGCAGGCCGGCCGGGTGACGTGACGTCAGACACAGGCTACGCAGCGGCGCGAGGAAACGCACAGCGTGTCTGTGTCTGCGCACCGGGCCTCCTGCACCCAAGTTAAGTGACATACCCAGGCAAGCCCAGAGTCCAGACGAGCTTGCTGAGTGGGAGCGGACGGAGGCGGGAGTCGGAGGCAGCAGAGGTAAAGCAGAGCGAGACAGAGAGAGCAAAACAGGCAAGAGGGGGAAGTTGGGAATTGGAGAAGGTAGAAGGGAATTGAGGATGGGAACGGGGAAACTGTTTCAGTAGCCTAATAGGGGAGAGAATGAGACAGTGACTGACATTCTAGGCTGAAACTGAAATTTTAGCGCAGAAACAACTTAAATCATGTTTCAAAATTCAAGTACATAGTTAACCAATTCCAATATGAAAAATGTAGCCCACTGCTATTATATCTTTATTCACTACTTAGGACCAGCACCTCTGGTCCTTGAGCAGTGACATAACGAAGTGATCCTTCATCAAAAGGCCCCCATACAAATGGGCTTGGGTGGCTTGCCCTTTTATAATTTTTTGTAGTGAGTGGATAATTGGAGGCCTCCAATTTACATCATACAGTGAGCTTCAACAGAGAGCATCACAGCGGTGGTGCCCTCTGGTTATCCACTCACTACAGAAAATTATAAAAGGTAAAAGAGGTGGGGGAGTCCTCTCTGGTGCTCATATTTATGAAAAATCCTCATTGTATTTCAATTGGTGTTGTCTTTTTGTAGTTCGTATTTAATTTAGCAAGGCTGTATAGAGAGATTGCCATATTTATCAAGTGAAATAAGTGCAATTTTGAGCACCATAGGGGAGAAATTAATGTTTCACTTTATTTAAATGGGAGTTTTAACCCCCTGAATGCTAGGGAGGACTATAATGCATTGCTTTGCAATGCATTGGAGATCTCTTGAGTATTCTAGGTGTTAAAAGCCTAATTTAAATCAATAGGAATCAGCTGGGGGGGAACTTACTTTTAGAGTGACACCAGGGCTGGGTGGGTAAAAAGAATGACACAGGGGGCTTGTGGGACTAAGAGTGACACACGGGGTTGGGAGGAGAGACTAAAGTGACACAGGGGGCTGGGGGTACTATGAGTGACACGGGGGCTGGGGGTACTATGAGTGACACAGGGGGCTTGTGGGAGTAACAGTGACACAGGGGGTTGGGAGAAGATACTAAAGTGACACAGGGGGCTGGTATAATTACACAATGCTATGGGGCTGATAAGCAATTTTTTCCAGGGCTGGTTTTTATTCCCAGTCCGGCCCTGGCGGGAGGGGTAAACTTTAGAACGCAATTGCTCTTCAACTATGCAAGTTATGGGAAAAATACATAGATGATTTGGTTTATTTATTTAACACATACAATATTATTGCCTCCAAAAGTTAAGTATTACTATCCCTTTAAAAGACTGAACAAACAAGCACCAAAAGAGGAAGTCTATGAAAACCCCTGTTCCTCTATGGTTCCTGTCTTCCCCCCTGTAGGACACAAAAGAAATGAGAATGCCATCTCAGGATATGCCAAGTTTAACCCTTTGAGTGCCAGAGGTATGTTAATCGCTTTGTAACACAATGTACTGGACGTCACTCTGACAAGTAAAGTGTTAAGATAGCGGAAGGTAATTTATGAGACAAAATGTGGGTAGTCACTCGATAGCCACTATTTGACTTACAGGTGTCAGGTGAAAAATAGATGAGAGTTGGTACCGTGTCAGCAGTAGAAATACAGGAGGAAAAAAATAAGTAAAGTTGATACCTTTATTGGCTAATTTAAACCCATTTAGTTAGTCAATAAAGGTGAAAAGTAGAACAGCAGCAGCAGTGTAATCTACATATAGGAGCACATTTAGGTATATAGCATTTACTAATCTGTGTAATCTAACTCACCCCTCTTCAGACTCTTCCAGCAGCCGGCTAGCTATACGTATTAGCATGCAGTAAGCAAAAGGAGATTTCAGGCCAGATTTAGTGAACTTGTTCAGCATTTTGGAAACTGCAAGACGATCATTCTTTCGGAGGTAGTAGAGGAGTCCCAGTGCATGATACTGTACAAAAAAAGTAAAATAAATAATTATTGCTTCAGTGGGAAAAATTAAATATTTTTTATCTAATTAAATATTTATCACATTTAGGTATATAGACAACTAAAAAGGAAAGTAGGGTAAATCTGCTAGTGAAGCTGAACTAGCATTTCCTTTAATGCCAATGAATGCACTTCAGAGAAAGCAGTGCAGAGTATTGTTGATGCTGGATATTCTGTCATATGATCTCTGCCATCTTTAGGATAATCATACTAGTAAGCCCTATACCATATCTGGGCAAACTATGTAAAGTCACTGCACTGGAGACCTCTCTAGCATTCAAGCTTTTAGAATCCCAATTTAAATCAAGAGGAAGTTGTATGTCTCTCTATGGTGTAGTTGACTTGATGGACAATTCTCATTTTTTCTTTTGTGCATAGGGCCCTACATATACATGTATACTATAGTTAGTCAAATATCTAGCCTTTATATATGTTCTTAAATACATTTACATTATTAAGAAATAAATGTATCCCTGATTGCTAAGGATTATTATGAATTAAAGTTGTTAACATTTTTTATGAGATACGAAGGGCCAGATAGCCACAAAAGAGTGCCACAAATGTCCCAGGGCTTTACTTTGGGAATCCCTATCCTGAGACAAACTGTCCCAAATGTGGACTCATTTAACACTGATCCAAATTAGTTCAGGGCACTATTTTAAATTTAGGAAGAGAACTTAGCATTGACACTTTCTGTTAGTTGCCAAATATTTGTGTTATTTGAGGAATACTTTGTTACCTTTATAAACTGAAAACTGTTTCCCCACTATATTTCACGTGTGCGGTTAGCTCTACATGAGGTAGGTTAGAGGTGAACTATACCCTAGGAATAAGTGGTTCTTAACTGAAGACACTGACTTGCCAAGGCAGATGTACTTTGTACAGAAATCAAGTATCTATCTGCATATATTTTACATTATATTTGCAGTTTCCTGTATACATAGTGATCTCTAAAGAAATCTGCATCCAGTTCAGTGGTTCTCAGCTCTGGTCCTCAGGACACAACTACAGGTCAGGTTTTTGGAATATCCCTATTTAAGAAAAGGCAGCACCATCCAAATGAATGAGCCACTGGTTACTCACCTGTGCTTAAAAAGGGAAATCTTGGTCACATCACCCCAAGAAAACAACAGGCTTCAATTCACCTGAAGGACTTGTTTTTGACACACATGTATCAGACTGTAAACAGAAATAGGAGTGGACTACACAGAGATACGTGTGCAACCTGACAGAGAAAATAAATGCCTGGCTGCTGCATGAAGGACACTTATTTAGGCAAGTCCTTAAGATAAACAAGAGATTCTTGGCTCCGGTCATCAGGACACACCAACAAGTCAGGTTTTAGGGATAACCTAAATTGAGCATAGGTAGCAAAATCAGAATGGCTGAGCCAGGGAATAAGCAAGGATGTATTAGAATGTGACCTCTTGGTGTCTCCCAAGAACTAACGTTGAGAATCACAGTGATAAATAAATAACCAATGAATCTTAGAGTATAATTCCCATTTAATCCTGCAGAATTGATAAATATAAAATGTATGACACCTTGAAAGGCAAGTTACATATTTAATATCCGGGTTCCTCAAAAAGTCTTGGAGCAACAGTGCATGTAAAGGTCAATGAACCTTCCACATAATATATGCTTTTTCCACAAACCCACCTGAACCATGATGTTGTCATTAGAAGCAGCTTCCTGAGCCTCATTAATCCAACGTTTTACCACATCATAGCTTATTTTTATCATATGCTACAAAAAAACAAACAAAAAAACAGTTTCATGTATAAGTCTCCTCAAAGACATACAACTCACCCCAGAGGCATCATATAAACAAGTATGTCTACATTATAGTTCCACAGCCAAAATAATGAACACACTGAGGTTGATGCAAAGCAACTGCCCCATAGGGGACAAATAAACATTCACCAAATTTTCATGGATTTAAATTGAGCTTTTAATTCTGAAAGCTAGGGAGGCTTCAAAATGCATTGGAGCCTTCTCTTACATTCAAAGAGTTAATGCTCCATTTAAATCCACGGGGATATAATACAGCAATTGAAGAGTTCTCCACAATGGAGAAGTTATCACTTTTTCCCCACTCCATAGAGCACAACCTCCAGAAGTTTTTTTTTTTAGAATACGAACGATTGTGTATGTTTTGCATGAGGGATACAATCTGGACATACTTCACCTGTTCCAGACTTCATAACATTAACTTTTTAGAGAGAGCCGCCACCCTCAATAATGCCATGCATACTGATGATTGGTATAACCATAGTTTAAACAAGTTTGAGTGCGATATTCTCATGTCACGGGTATTAAACAGAGCATCACGTACATGGCTTACAATGTGCGTTGTCCCTCAAATTGTCACACTTGCAAAAGATCAACATTTCTTTACAATGTACATGTAGTAGATACCTGGAGAGCTGCCTTCTCAACCACAAAAGCATTACACATTTATTCTTCAGTCCATCAATCTTTCTTGTGTGCAGCTCGGCGCTGCTCTGGGCGCTCTCTCCCCTTGTCTCTGCATGCAGAATGACAGGGTGGAGCGAGCACATAGACAAGGGGAGAGAGTACGGAGCAGCACTGAGCTGCACATCATGTAAGATCAATGAACTGAATGTGTATTGCTTTGTGGTGGAGAAGGCAGCTCTACAGGTGTCTACTACATGTACATTGTAAACAAATTATGTGGTATTTTGCAAGTGTGACAATCTGAGGGACAACACACATTGTAAGCCAAGTACTTGATGCACTGTTTAATACCCGCGACATGAGAATCTCAAGCTTTTCTGGCAGGGTGAGATTCTCAAGTCGCCCTTTTAATCACGGTGTCATGTTTATAGGACCTTGACGTTGAACGCTGTTCTGCGTGCAAAGTTTTAAAAGGATACTATTTAAACTATGGTCACACCAATCATTAAGTGATTTGAAGGAGTCCATTCAATCACACAGGTTAAGTGAGTTACGTTTTATAAGAAAGATGGCGTCTGGTGTCTAAAATGTCTGAGTAACCACTTCAGACCTTGTAAGATCTGGTTAGACAAGTCTTCCTTTATCTGAAATAGGGAGTGAACCTGTTAGCTTATTGAACAGGGACCCAAATTGTTTGTGTTAGCATGTATGCAGCCAAAATTAGGGGGACTGTCACCGCGCCACTGGTGTAGTTCCGAGTTCAAAGATTATCAAAAAATACAGATGTGTTGCATAACCCCTGGTCCTTAAAAAATAAACCATTTTAACACTGGGTGGTGAGACTGATGCTGGGCATACATTATTTCATGAAGTCCACTGGAAAACACAGGTACAAGAGAAAATACATTTGGGACATAGGTAGCCAGTCTTTGGACTTAAGAGCTGTTGAGGAACTTCAGCTCCCATCATGCCCACTGGTGGTTGGAGGGTGACAGGAGTTGTAATCTCCAAAAGCTGGAATTACAAAGATTGGCTAATTCTGCATTATGGAATCCTTTTTTTAATGCTCTGTACACCCATAGGTTGTAGAATACATTAAGTTGTTCTACTTACCAAGGAAGACACCAAAGCAGAGCTCGAAACACTGGGAACTTTATCCACAATGGCCTGTTTCATATACCGCTCAATGGCCTGTAACATAGTGGCCTGTAAGGAAAGCACAACTCCTAAGTTCAGATCAGAGTTCAATAATTGTATCCACATCAATAATATCAGTGTTAGTCAAATATGGACACACAAAAAACATATTACAATTCAAACAATATTGAAGTATTTAACACTATAATAATCCAGCAATTTATATCCTCCACTAATGTCTGTTAGGCGTTTCCCAGTCCTCACAGCCATTATGCTCAGAGTCTACCCCAACTTTCCAATTTCCACACACTTCCTTAAAGGAAAATGAACATCTCTTAATAAATAGTCCCTCACTTAACTTACAATGGCCAGAAATTTCTAATGACCTCAATGAATTTTGCTTTTGTGCCCAATACATGACCTTGGATGATTTACAAAACACAAGCTAAACTCAGAAGAAGAACTTATTATAACATACAACCTAACATATGGGTCATTTGCTACACTTCACAAAAGAATATTATGTACTGATTCCTTGTTATATTTTATGCCCTTCCCTTATTTGATAAACTCAAAAGATTATGTTGCAAAAACGAGTTCTAGTGTGGCTGGAGAAATACATCACTAAAAGTTTGGTTTAACCCTTTGAGTGCCAGAGGTGTATCCAATGCATTGCACAGCAAAAGCACTGGATACCCTTCTGGCACTCAAAGAGTTAAAAGAGAACTAACACCTCCATTATGTGCCTGCCCATACGGCCCAGGCCTTTAAGCATGAGAGCTCAAGTGTTAACCCTAGTTAACCCAGCAACATCCCTCTGAAAAGCCGTGGTTGGAAAGACAATGCAGGGAGAAGAGAGGGATACAAGAGTGCAGCTGAGGAGGCTGGGAAAGTTTAGAGGGCATTGAAAGACATAAAGGGAAACTTTTTTCACTGGTACATTGTGCTTTGAAAAAGATCCTGCACCCACACCTCTCAAATAAAAACGTTTTTGTCTTTGATCTGTATAGCAGGGGATCATTTAAGTTCACCTTGCATTGAGACAAAGTAAATGATGAAGCACTCCAACAGTACCTAAATACAAAGCAGATTTGAGCAGGGGGGCATCATAGTCCTAAAGGGCCAACAAACATAAACAAGTTAATGCTGAATAATAAAAACCAAGATAGTTGTGTGCAGTAGTAAAGAACTGGCATTGTGTCTGGGGAATCAAGCAACAGAACAAAGGTTCGGAGAACTGACAGTCTGCCATGCATAATGGTAATAAAAGTATTCGCACACAGTTCAAATGCCACTATCACTTTTAACACTTTTCCACCCACATGGAGTCTCAACACAGAATACATGCTTGAATTAGCCACCATGCCACTGCTTTGTTTTAAACTCCTAGGCACTGACATTTGAACTGTATTCTAGCACTGTTATGAGCCAGCAGACTGTGTTAGTTCTCCACAGAATATCCCTTGTTTTGTAAGCGCTACTGCTGAGGGAAAAGAGGGCTAGTACCTCCAATGTTTCCCAGAGGTGAGGAATTAGCTAAATATACAAGTGCAACAGTAAGGTCCTTCATGTAAATGCATTGTTTGGCAAATACTCAGAGTGGAGCATTGTTTGACTTTAAATTCCCCCTATGCTTTGTGGGTAGGAGAAATCCAACTGGAGGGCCAGATGCGACCTGTGGGTCATATGTTTGAAACTCCTACCATAAGGCTTTGTTCACATGGGTGTTTGCAACAGTTTCCACCACACAAGAAAAACAAAAAACATTCAATGCTATTGCGCATCTATTGAAATCCACTGTACATTTCTGATGGTGCGTTTGACCATAAATGTAGGAAATCTTGTGCAAGCTGTGTTGTGTGCTATGATTAACATTTGGTTAAACAGCCGAATAGGATTCAATGCAATCTATTTCACGTGTAAAATAACCCGATAGTAAAAAAAACCTTGCAGGATTTACATTTTTTTTCTTTATCCGTGTCTTTGTCGCCATCATTACTAGTACACTACATGGACAAAAAAATGTGGACGCCCGCTTGGCAAACATCTCATTACAAAATCATGGGCATTAATACAGAGCTGGTCCCCCCCTATGTTGCTATACCAGCCTCCATGTTGGAACACTGCTGGGGCATTTGCTTCCATTTAGCCACAAAAGCATTAGTGAAGTCAGACACTAATGTTGGGCAATTAGGCCTGGCTCTCAGTTTGCGTTTCAATTCATCCCAAATGTGGGCGAGGAGGTTGAGGTCAGGGCTCTGTGCACCAGTCAAGTTCTTCCACAACGATCTCAACAAACCGTTTCTGTATGGACCATGCTTTGTGCCTAGGGTGCAGAGTCTTACTGAAGTAGGAAAGGGCATTCCCCAAACTGTTGCCACAAAGCTGTAAGCACAGAATTGTCTAGAATGTCACTGTATGCTGTAGCATTAAGATGTCCTTTCAATAGAACTAAGGGGCCTAGCTTGAACCATGAAAAATAGCCCAAGTCCATTATTCACCCGCCACCAAGCTGGCACTATGCAGTCAGACAGGTAGCA
This sequence comes from Rhinophrynus dorsalis, assembly GCA_037306005.1. Classification (NCBI taxonomy): domain Eukaryota; kingdom Metazoa; phylum Chordata; class Amphibia; order Anura; family Rhinophrynidae; genus Rhinophrynus; species Rhinophrynus dorsalis. The sequence goes on along the minus strand of CM074721.1, from coordinate 336,027,580 downwards.
TTCTCCTGACATCTGCTAAACCCAGAGTAGTCTGTCGGACTGCCAGATGACGAAGTGGGATTTATCATGCAACAGAACACATTTTACCTGCTCCAGAGTCCACTGGTGGCAAGCTTTACAGCATTCCAGCCAATGTTTGGCATTGTGAATGGGGATCTTAGGCTTGTGTGCAGCTTTTTGGCCATGGAAACCCATTTCATGAAGCTCCAGGTGAACAGTTCTTGTGCTGACATTGCTTCCAGAGGCAGCTTGGAACTAGAGATAGTGTGTGTTGCAACAAAGGACAGGTGATTTTTGTGTGCTACATCAATTGGAGGTCTCAGTTGAGCTGCTGTTGCTCCTAGAGGTTTCCACTTCACAATAACAGCACATAAAGATCACTGGGGCAGCTCTAGAAGGGCAGTAATTTGATGAACTGACCTGTCGGAAAGGTGGCAACCTATGATAATGGCACATTAAAAGTCACCGAGCTCTGCATTTGGCCATTTGACTATCAGTGTTTTTCTATGGAGATTGAATGGCTGTGTGCAATGGGTGTGGCTGAAATAGGTGAATCCAGTAATTAGATGAGGTGTCCACATACTTTTGGCCATGTTACCACAGTCAGCACATTTTCTGTAAATCCATACATTTGTCAAAAATAATCTAGGTATGTGTCTTTCACATAGCAGTCAGGTACATTAATGTAAATATTTTTGTCTGCTGCAGTTGCCTATATAGTGACTTAGAGGAGACTTCAGTAGACTGATCTAGAGGAAGACTCAAATAGAAAACTCTACTGAAGTGACATAACCTAGTAACATAGTTGATGAGGCTAAAAAAAAAGACACGCGTTCATCAAATTCAGTCCATGCCACACCACCCTTGTTGATCCAGAGGAAGGCAAAAAAAGAAAAATCCCAACTGAAGCCATTTCCAAATAAGCCGCAAGTGGGTAAAAAAAAAGTAATTCCTGACTTGGCAGTCAGATATTTCTCTGGATCAACATACTATCTGTTTTGAAACCAACTGTCATAATTCTCAGTATTATTCTGAGCTAGAAGGGTATCCATTATTTTTTTAAAACAATTACTGTATGTGCAAGCACAGCGTCCCAAGGCAAAGAATTCCATAACTTTAGTGCCCTTACTGTAAAAAAATCCCTAACATTTTGTTAGTCGAAAGCATCTTTCCTGAAGTCTTTATGAATGTCCTCTTGCTTTTTGCTCAGACCATTGAGTAAAGAGTTCCTTGGATAATTCTTAATATTGAGCTATTAAATATATTTGGCAATTATACCATCTCTTAGAGGTATCTTATCTAATGTAAACAAGCACAGTTTGGCTAGTCTGTACACTTCTACCAGGTCAATAATGTATTTTTTTAAGAACTGCTGTACAAAACTGTACTCCATATTGTAGAGTTACAAGGTTTTATATAGAGGTAGAATTATATTCCTATGTCGTTATTTATGCCCATTTTTAAGCCCTATTTGCTCCTGCAGCAGCTGTGACACTGTGTGAAGTCTATCGTTTATCATCCTATATAATAATTTGCTAAGGATGTTTGTCAGAAGCCGTCATGCGCAGTAGAGACTGCCCAAATGCACAGAATGCTGGGAGCACAGAAAGAATGCTGGGAGCACAGTATATGCTGGAAGTTTTGTGCTGGGAGCATTCTGTGCTTTCAGGAAGTCTCTACAGTGCATGACTGCGTTGGCGGCAGGACCGGCCTCTTAACCCTTTGAGTACCAGAGGGGTACGCAACACATTGCAAAGCAATGCGTTGCATACTCCTCTGGTACTCAAAGGGTTAACATCACCTGGACCTTGGCCCATGTACACTGGCTTTTACACTAGTTACTTATAAATCTTTCTTTAACTAGGATTTCCCATGTAGTTCCCATTATGTGTATATGTAGCATGTTTGATTCTACAGCAAAAATGCATACATAACCTTACATTGATCTATATTAGCCTGCCTCTAGAACTAGCTCATGCCAACAATGGGCTTCAATAGACCTGAATGACTTGTAATGGGTACTTTATCAGACTATAAATTGAAACAATAGCAGAAAATAGAGACCAAAGCCAAATTAGAAAAAAAGGTGTATAGATATAAATGACTGATGTTTAAAGGACTCCTAACTAGACAAGTTCTTTTGTTAAACAAACTGGGAGCTACTCATTCCTAGAGTACATTTTCCCTTAAAGGGGAACTATCACCCCAACTAAAGTCCACACCACATAATTAGGCGTCTAGAGATAAGCTTAACAATCAAACTGTTATGTAGAATAAAGATAGAGTTAGTCAAAAATCCTACCTCAGTCGACACGGATGGCCAGGCAACAGTGCAGACATCTTTGCTTACAGACATCTGCGCGCCTGCACCATCAGCCCCGGTCTCCTCTAGGAGGAGTTGCATGGTACCTTAAGGTACCAGAAGGGACTGACAGAGCAGGCACACAGATGCCTCTAGAGAGCTGTTCCCTGGCCACCAGTGTTGGCTGAGGAAGTATTTCTGACTATCGCAATCTTTATTCTGCATAACAGTTTGATTGTGAAGCTTATCACTAGATGCCCAATTAGGTGGGGTAGACTTTAGTTGGGGTGACAGTTCCCCTTTAAATGTGTTTTAGTTTTTATTAATCCCTTGAGGACCAAAGAAGTGTGCAATGCACTGCTTCATAATGAACTGCATAACCCGCTGGTCTTCAAGGGTTTAAAATTAAACTGTAAATGTGAAATGTTAGTAGCCCTTCTTTGCACAAACCCAATTGGATTTCTGACTTTTTGGGAATCCTACAATGTATTATATGATATAATGCACTATGAAATTTCTTTCAAGACATTAATAAAATCCAGAAATCCAGGACAGCACCTCTAGACTTGCTACATACTTACGTCAGTAATTCTGCAAAGAGCTCGGATTGCAGGCCCTCTGTACACATCTTCCTTGCCAGTCATGTCCTTGGTCAGACTGCCAGAATGAAATTAGCCAAAGGTTAATGCAATCATTCCTCCTGCACATCATACTATAAAGTAGCATCAAGGGTCTTTATGATTCCACATTTATCAAATAAATGCTAAAGTTTTTTTTATTTATTAACACAGGTTATGACAGGAGATGCCATACAAGAAAGAGGTTAAACGGACTTGAAAGGGCAAGCTGTGTCCAACAGTGTCCACTTCTTTGCACTGCCAATATATCTTGGCCGGGACAGAGATTAATACAACAGATATCTTTAATGTGTATATATCTCAAAAATAACCCCAAAAACAACACAATATATGATAAATAGTATGCAACTATCCATATATAGAGAAGAGGACATTGCAATAGTTTTAATAATGAGGAAAATGAAGGTCATATGCATAAAGCCCCCAAAAATGTAAGAATTATGGAGCAAACCAACTCCACCACACAAGGGAATAAACACTCCCATTTATTTAAATGGGTTTTAACCCCTTCGATGTTAGAGAGCATTGTAAAGCAATGTGCTGGAGAATCTTTTAAATCAATGTGAATTTGATGTGTTCCCCACAGTGCAGCTGGATTGCTCCAGAACATCTCTCTCTTTCTTTATACAACCCAGTTTGCAAAGCCAAGTAGTGGCTCTGTCAAAAAAATATACAGACACCGGCACTCATTTATGAGAATTTTAGAGCCTTATGTAAGCAAGCGGAGTAGCGCAATTAAGAGGTAAAACAACTATACTATAGAGGGCACATAAAAATTCCAAATGATTTAAATGGAATTTAACCCCATGAATGCAAAACAATGCAATGGAGACCTATCAGAGTTAAAAAGCCCCATTTAAATCAACAGAAATCCAAGGAATTTGTGTGTGTTCCTAATAGTGCATGTGGGTTGTCAGTGTATTAGAAATGACTCGCTGTTACCATTACAATGTAATAAAATAATTCTACAGTCTGCCAGTGTTAAACTGGAATTAAGCTTTGTAATTGGAGATCTGTCAAAGCGAATCAATCACTTGTCAAAGAGAATCACTAATTTTGGCTTAGATTTCATTGCATTGTCTATATAAGCACTTAATCACTGCACTTATTGTACCCCTTCTATAATAAATGTAAACTGTAAAGTGCCAAGTACACTGGTTGGCGTAATATAAATAAAAATATACAAATATACAATATAATCCTGAAATGAGGATCTGATTGACTCAGCAGTATTTACCCACTACAATCTTACACTGTGGGATACTCGGTACTTAAAGTTCGCTATCCATGCACAAAGCACAACTGGCTACTGATCTGTGTAACTGCAACAGATTATTGATAAATTAAGGGATCATAGTTACCTGCTAGTGACAATAATGACGTCTTCGGATATATTGGCCATCTCCTTGATTGTAAGGTAACACATCCTCCTCAGAGTTTGCTGGAAAAACACAGGTATTTGTTCACTTGGATCACAGTCCTTACTACCAAATCCAAGATTCATACATGTGTTGCCAAAACAGTGATTGGATTTCACTACAGATGTTATCTGTTATTACTGGTTTTATCCTACAGATCACAGACAAATCTATGGGGAAATCCGGATCTAAAACAAGTGATAAGTTATTTTTGGCAATAGAATCCAGTCCAACCCTCAGATGTGGAATCTGGTCCTGGGACCAGACAGCTCACAGCAAGGGACAATCTTCTTACTGTGAGAACAATGAAAGCCCTGTCCCCATTGGCAGGTTTTTCCCTTATGCTAACTGAAGATTGTCCTTCTCTGTGATCCATCCACACAGTCTTGCTGCTCTGAGCTGAGCAGTGTTACATCACTAAAAGGGGGCGGGAGGGGGATACTTTTTCATTCAATTACTGTTGAACTACAATTCTGACAGTATTGAAATAACACTCTACATGACCCAAATCCTATGAAGATTAATCGGAGCTGCTTTTATTGTGAAATATTACCACACTTTAAGGGGGTTAAAGATCATTTTAAAATCATTGGAAAGATGGATATGTTCTTTATTTGTCCCTGTCCCAATCGGTCAGCCATAACTTCTTAGCTTATTGAATACAGGCCATGGTGATGATGGTCCTTTCATAGGTTTCTCAAGTTTTCACTTAATATTAAAGGAACAGTGGCCCATATTTATAAAACTGGAGGTACGGTAGAGTAAACCAACTACGCCATGGGAATTCCCATGAATCTGAATAGAGCCTTTTAACCTATTGAATGCTAGAGTTCTGCAATGGATTGAGAACTCTCTTCTGGCCTTTACATTATAAACTAAGGGGCTTATGCAGAAAGCTAAATATGAGTCATTCTGGAACAAACTAACTGCACCAGAGGGGACAAATGAAAAGGCTTATTGATTTAGATTGAGCTTTTAGCCTACTTAATCCTAGAGAGTTTTTCAAAGCATCACTTTACAATGTGTTAGATCATTCAATAACATTCAAGGGGGCAAATGCCCATTTAAATCAGTTGGGAATTTGTGAATTCTTATTTACCTCCTTTGGCGACCCTGGCTTGCTTGAGAATTGTTCATCTTTCTGCATAAGACCCTAAAGTGAGTCCTTCTACACACATGATGTAATAGGGCAGAACATAAAACTACTAGTGAAAGGTTTCAATAATCACCAATATGCTAAGATTCTAGCCTAGTAATTGTTAGTCTTTTTTGTGAAGGTACCCTAACACACAATCTGAAATTTTTAGGGTATCCCTATCATATTTTATGTAATTTATCAAAAGAAATAGAGTTACAATACATAAATAGACAATTATTCTTAGGTCTCAATCAAAAAAACAAAAATATTGTGCATAACAATTCCATAAATATACATTTAAAACTCAACATTCACATTTTTGTCAAAGCGTTGGTAGAAAAAAAAAAAAAAAAAAAAAAAAAAAAAAAAAAAAAGGGGAGTGCATCCTATGTTGAAGTTCGTGGCACACAAAACTGCCATGGTTGAGAACCACTGTTCTAGCCACTAGTCATTACTGAGGTTACTCTCTGGGTCACTTACATCATTGGACTGGAATAATCGGGTCATAGCAAAGAAAGCTTCGGTAGCTTCCATTGTTCCAAAGTGCTCACCCTACAAAGGACAGAGGAGAAAAACTAAATGGTAAAAAGCAATAAGAAACAAAACATAGTGTTACATCAATTGTTTCTAACATTCATAATACTTTTGTCTTGTTTTTCCTGTTTCATTATAGTACGTTATTTACTGACATAGTGAGGCTGATGTGACAAGATGAACAGAAGTAATTCTGGCGCATACCAAAGGCATCACCGGGGACAGATGAAAAATGACCATTTGAATGGAGATTTTAACCTCTAGAATGCCAATCCCTTTGCAATGATTAACCCTTTGAATGCCAGAGGAGTAACCTAAGCATTGCAAAACAATGTGTAGGATACCACCTCTGGTACACAAAGTTTTAAAAATATACATACATTTACATAAATGCAAGTTTTGGGATTTTTTTTTTTTTATTTAGTTGCCCATTATGGTGCAGGTGGTTTGCTACAGTTCCTCTTAGTTCATCAGTCTCACTAAGCTGTACAATGAGAATGATCTTTATTTCATCACTAAGAAAAAGAGAGATGAATAGACTATTGGGAATTATTACATAAGGAATAAGTGTCTTCCCACCTATTTACTATACGGATTATTCTCATATCAGTTCTCAGTTCTGTTAATTTTACTCATGTTTCAGCTTAGTGTTTAATTCAATTCTAACCGATTAGAAAGCTGTAACAAGCAGAGAGCAAAATGGAGACAGTACACATCAAATATAGCTTTCACTAATACTCTCATTTATACTGGGTATCCCATTCATTTTCTTACATGATGACATCATTTCTTATTCATATTTTGTTACAAAGAGAGCATTTTAAGCATCTTATTAAATACTAGTATTGAAAGCCCGTATGCATGGGCCCGGGTGCTGCCTGGAGGCCTTGGCTGCTGCCCCGGGGCCAGGGACTGGTGGGGGGCCGTTCGGGGCTCCCCGCTCCAGATCGGCCACGCCTCGGACTCGGAGCTGGCGCATTCCGGCAGTCTCTGCTGCACATGACTACTGCTCATGACTGCGTAGTTGAGGCAGTCTCTACTGCGCATGTGCGTGTTACGCACACAGGGAGTTTCGCATTCTAGCAAATTATATTATAGGATGGTTATGAGTTGCTGCTCCATGCTGTTCAAAAATATGTCATATTGGAGGCCTACTATCAGAAAGTAGTCAGGTAATTTATAAACTTTTTTTAATTATACTATGTTAAAGGGGGAGCTAGACACATGGAATAAAAGTCTCTTGAGTTGCTTATCAGAATAACCAATATAGTGGGTGTCATTCGTTCAGAGGTCTGGGTTAAATTAGAGAAGAGATGTCTAAGGGAATTATTACCATTTCTAAATATATCTGTGATCAATACAAAGAACTCTGAGGAACAATTTACTCAAAAGAGCTGAGCCAATAATAAGAAGTCATCTATTAAAAGGAGCTTTAGAGTAAAACAAGAGACAGGTTTTTTTTGGTTTTATTTACAGAAAGGGTCGTAAGGCTATGGAATTGTTGTGTGAGGAAGCTGCGTTTACAGATTTTGGATACATCTCTATCTCAGAACAATATTGAGAATTATGACAGCTTGTTTCAGTGCGGATAGGAGGTTGATCCGTGGAAATATCCAACTGCCTTCTAGATTCAGGAAATATTTGGAAATTGCTTCAATGTGTTTTTTTCTTCTTTGTCTGGATCAACAATGGTGATATGACAAGGCCTGAACTTGATGGGCACAATTTTTTTTCAGCCTCAAACTATTTTTTGCTATAGCCTGTAGCTGGACACAGTTATTTTATCATATTGAGAAATGTTACAAGATTCTAAAAGGGTCCAGGGTGGGACTGTATCAATGGCTTAGTTCATCCAAAATGACAGAAAGGATGATGTTCTGAGAACAGGAGTAACTATGTTGCACACCAACTCTACCACAGGGGACAAATATCACATTTATTTAAATGGAGCTTTAAATGCTTTGAATATTATAGTGGTCTCCAATATATTGCTTTTCAGTTTACTGGTGACATCTATAGCATACAATGGATTAAAAGCCCCACTTAAATCAATGGAAATTTGTGGAATTTGTTGTCCTCTACGGTGAAATTGGATTGTTCTAGAATTAATGTAATTGCTCTTAATATATCAGAAACAAAGCCTGCTGCTTATTTCGAAAAGGGGAAAACAAAATACAAACAGAAAATGGTGATCAGCAAACACAGGATACTATGAAAAAATGTATAAACATAGACTGCTGTAGTAAGGGCTCCAAATTATTCCTTAAGTAATACATATTAAGATAGCTCATTTATAGGAATTATTCCCCTTTACATAAAGACTTTCACTCAGCATAACTGTAACACTGTCAGGCGGCTTCATGGTTTGAAAATAAAGTCAGATTGCTCACTGACTGAAGTTAATCCATATATCTGGACTTATGCTTTGTAGATTAGGTTGATAAAAAAGTGCCTTCCAAAATCTAAAGAAGAACCTGATATAGTCTGGTAGTGTGTGGCTATTTAAAGAGTAAAGCTTGCAGCATCACTGGGATGCAAAGCCTGATAAAGCAAACTGAGACACTGCTTTTAAATCTCAAAGCATCTTCAAATGTTAGTCTTTTAAGTGCAACAGGGTTATAGGGACTGATAGGAGAAGCATTTTGTTCATTACTTCAGAGTGCTAGATACCTATGTTAAATATTATTGCAGCAAACCTGACTTTCACTTACATCACCTTTCGTTGCAAATATATACATATATTTTTTTAATTTTCTGTCTATGCAACAGATATTTACATGGCTCCACTGGTAAACAACATGTAACATAACAAATGTGATTTAGATGCAATATATGTGGAAAAAGTGTGTGGCATTTAAACTTCAGATGGTATCCAACAAAATTACCTTTAGTGCAATGAACTGCAATCTTTCCAATATGTCATTGTGACAAACAAGCTACAATTGCTTATGTACCTATGCTCTATTCCCAGTCAAAAACCTGTGTTCTAGTGTACAGCCCTGTGCAGTTATATTTTGAACTCACCTGGTTCAGTAAGTACAAGATCTTGGTCAATATATGAAGACATCTTCTTGGATTGATAGGCGTTTCATTGAATAACCGAGCCTACAAAAGCACGTAAATACTGCAAATTACATTGTAGCAAACAATCAACAAAGCATTTGTATTTTTTTTTTAAACCAATGAAAGATTTCTCCACTGACTGGTTGTTGGTGATAGGAGTTGTAGTCTCCAGCAGCTGAAGAACCACCAGTGCCTACCCCTGCACTAATTGTTCTACAAAGAAAACAATTATTTATAATCATATGATTGTACCTGAAATGCTGAACCAGCAGCGATACATTTCCAGACATAATGAATATGTAATAATTTAAATGCTGGGGTATAGATTAATCTCCAGGCCTAGTGTAGCAACACTTAGAGAAAAGCACCCATGCCGAGTCTGCTGGGTACTGAAATACACATTTTTTCTTTCCTCGGTTTCTGAATTCCTATTGTTCCTGTGTGACTTATAATTTTCAGACTAGGCAGGGAGGAAACAGAGGATGAACAATTCTGAAGCACACCAACTGAGCTTTATGGTATAGACACAAGAATCTTAAAATGTCTATTGATTTAAACGGGGATTTTAAGTCCTGAAATGAGAGAAGTCTCCAATACATTATGAAGGAGGTGGTGGGAGAGGAACAAGCAACAATTCCACACTTGGAGACTAAAGCAAAAGGAAAAAAATCAGCTGTAAAAGAGAAGGGAAATACATATCACAGTTTACCTGAATTGGGCTTTTAACCCACTGAGTGAAGTACGAAGCAAAGCAGTAGAGAGAGGTCAGTAGTTCCATTCAAAGGGATAGTAAATGTTTCACAAAAACAGCAGCTCCAATTATTCTTCATAGTATTTGGGCCATGGAAAGCATTATTTCAGTACTGTCTGAGCTGTAGTTCAAGAGCATTGAATAATAACATATCCTTCTCCCGCCCCTTTTACGGATGTAACGATGCTCTATAACACTGCTCACCACAGAGCAGCAAGACTGTCTGGATGGATCTCAGAGAGGGACAATCTTCATTGAGCATAAGGGAAAAACCTGTCAAGGGGGGCAGGGTTTTCCTTATGCTCACAGTAAGAAGATTGTCCCTTGCTGTGAGCTGTCTGGTCTCAGGACCAGATTCCACATCTGAGGGGAGGTGGTTTACACTAGGTAAAAGGGGCGGGATGGGGATACTTTTTCATTCAATTACTCTTGAACTAACACTCTGACAGTATTGAAATATTGAAATAGCACTTTCTATGGCTGAAATACTATGAAGATTAATTGGAGCTGCTGTTTTTGTGAAACATTATTATCCCTTTAAAAAAAAACTGGGATATTTCCCTCCTGTGGTGCAGCTGTTATGTTTCTGAATAGCTTATCTTTTTCTCTCAGCATTAGGCCCTAAGCATGGAAATGTTGCTTGTAGGTAAACAGCGCTCATATGCCTCTCCCTCTCACCAACACCACCTACTTTTCTCTGTACTCACCATCATCCCTCCTATTACCCTTGCCTATTCACTCACAACAAACCCTACTCTTTCTATTTATGCCACATTAAAGGGTTAGTAATGTATTTTTTAAATATAATCTAATATTGTATATATTACAGAAATAAACTGATGGAAGTCCTGTCTCTCAAACCTTTATAGTTTCAGAGATATAAGGTTTTAAATCCCCCCCCCGCCTTCCCCTTTCATGGACGTCAGCTGTAAAGCTGGCAGGAGATCCTGGTCCCGGGACCAGCCAGCGACTCTTCAGCAGAGCCAAAATACCGCAATCTCAAAAGAAATACTTAACTGGAATGGTCTACAAAGTGTGCTTGCAAACCAGGCACACTTTGTAGACTGCTTCAATGAAGAGCACCGATACCCTGTGTCAGGGTCGGTGCTGCAGAGAGGGAGCCCGGGGAGCTGCTCACAATGCTCCCCAGTTGCCTCTCTCCCTCCTGCAGCGTCGGAGTGTTGTAGCGGGTTACCATGGCAACGCTCCAACGCTGACCTCTGCCAGGGCTCACGAGAGAGCAGCGAGCACCCGGCAGAGGAGGGAAAGGCAGGCAAAGGGGGATTAATAGAGGCAAGATGGGGCATTAAGAGCGGGTGGTGAAAGAGGCAGAGGGGGGGTCAAGAGGGAGAAAAAGAGGCAAAAGGAGGAAGGATCAGGAGACAAAAGGAGGGGGCCAAGAAGAGGCAAAAGGAGGGGGGGATCAGGAGGGAGAGAGAGAGAGAGGCAAAAGGGGAGAATCAAGAGTCAAGAGGTACTTGGAAAACTGGTAAATGACCGCAAAAAAAAAGTATCGGTAATTGGTATCGGTGAGTACTTGAAAAAAGTATCGGTACTAGTACTCGGTCTTAAATTGGTATCGGTGCATCTCTAAATAAGAGCATTCTACACAGTTACTTTCAGTGAGAAGACCACATTACCACACAGCTGATTTTACAGCTTGGTTAATACTGGTCTAAATGAGGACTATTAATGTTTTAAAAAATTAATACAAACAAGAATAAATCTTAATATTTTTTCACAAGAGTTACCTCTTGAAGAACAGCACTCTTCTCCAAATTCTGAAAAGGATTGGAGCCACTTCCTAGAAAGGAAGCAAATAATTCCTCCATTATTATGAATAATGTATATAAAATATTTATATGCTAATAATGAATTCAAAGTATTAACAGTGATTTTATTGGCAGTACAGTATTTCATTTAGTTATACACACTCCCCTGTTTACTGAACACCAATTTGTCATTTACACACAAGGATCCATGTTGCTTTTAACCCTATAAGTGCCAGAGATGTATCTGATTATTTATTGCAATGTATTGGATACCCCTCTGGCACTCAAAGGGTTAAGCTTTATCTAAACGGGCAGTAAACTTTTGTTATGAAAAATATAAATTGTAGGGATTTTCCTGTTGAGCAATACAAGGGTACTCCTACTGCTGAGAGCTGCGCATTTTCAGTTATTACAGTGTAAATTATTTTTTTACATTAACAATGCAGTCTATTAGTCAGATTCCAATTAGTTATTCTGCTGCATTCTCTATATACGAGTCAGTGACATGCTGCAATTTTGAACTTTCAGGAAGCAATCCTACATAATAATTCGCTAGGATGTTTGTCACAATGCAGTCATGTGCAGTAGAGAGTGACCCAACCTACTGCGCATGATTGCATTGCATGAGTGAGGCGACGCAAGACTGCACTGCGTGGAGCAGTGAGGTAGAGGCTTCTTAACCCTTTGAGTGTCAGAGGGGTACGCAACGCATTGCAAAGCAATGCTTTGCATACCCCTCTGGCACTCAAAGGGTTAACATTACCCAGACCTTGGCCCATGTACACAAGCTTTTAAACTAGTCTTACTATAATTCTCTTCCTGACAATTTGAACAGTTCTAACTTTTGAATAAAGCAACTGAGATAGAAGGGGGTTTTACTGAAAAGGGAAAGCTCTAGAACATATAGGTTTTCATGAAAAAAGTTTACTACTCCTTTAATCTGCTAGTTGATAGGGTCCTGTCCAATGCATTGCAAACAGAGGCAAATCTTAGGTGTTATGCACCAAGGCATGATAAAGAGGTGATAAAGAGGAGGCGATTTCTCCAGTGATATTACTTCTCCAGTTCCTATGTTATTCTATGGAGCCTATGCACTAAGATATCCAAAGCTGGAGAAATGTTAGTGCATTGGTCCCATAGAATAACACAGGATTTAGAGAAGTGATATCTCTGTTTTCATGTAAAGTTTTTGTACTATGAAGGTTTTTAATTACAAGTGTGTATGCTTCATGGTTTATCAGCAATTGAAAGATAAAGTATCCTCCCTCCCACCCCATGTCATGCTGCTCTCCAAGCTGGTCTGGATGGAGCACAGTGAGGTGCAATCTTCACTGAGCATAAGGAAAAAACTGTCCTCCTTTATCAATGGGGCAGGGCTTTCCTTAAGCTCACAGCGAGAAGACTGTCCGCCGCTGCGAGCTGTCCGGTCCGATGACTGAATCACACATCTTAGGGGAGGCGGCTTAGTCTGGGTAAAATTGCTGATAAACTATGAAGCGTACACACTTAAAATAAAGCTCTTAATACTACATTAACCCCTTAATGACCAGCGGTCGCGGGGTGTGTGGTCCTTTAAGGACCCGATAGAGAATTTCGGCGTGCCGCCCCCGCCGAACTGAGGGACTGAAAGAGATCGCTCCGGTCTTGGAGCGATCAAATTCAGTCCCTGGTGAGTAATAGTACGTGGCGTACCAGGACCGTCACTGGTCCTTAAGTGCCGGACCAGCGTGACGGTCCGGGTACGTCACCGGACACTAAGGGGTTAAAGAATGATCGAAGTTTTACTTATTAGAAAACATTACTATCCCTTTTAGCATGTAGCGCTTCAAAAATAGGACATTTCTAACTTTTCAAAGAGATCCTGACACCTAAAAACAACTCTGGTGATTTTAAATGAGTTTTCCAAATCAACTACATGTTGGTCAGTTTTTCTTTTAGAAAACCATTTTTAAACAGGCTAGTTATTCTCAGAGTCAGACTTTGGGACCTACAAACAGGTCACATTTTCAGTACATCCCCTGCTTGTTCACAGGTGGGTTCAGTCATTTTGACTGCAATACCTGTGATTAATTTTGTATAGCCTTAAAACCTGACCTGCAGGTGTGCCCCAAAAAAGGGATCTGAAAATCACAGATTTAGGTTTACAGATTATGCTAATTAAAGCAAACCATGCAGGACCTTCCTGTCTTAATCCTACATTACCTCTCTCACTGATAATAGGGAAGGTGGCAATGCATTGCTGAGCAAGGTCAGTGACAGGGAAGGTAGTACTGTAGGGCTAAAAACAGGAAGTACATGGAAAGCGTGCCTTACTTAGTATAATCTAGTGTTTCTCAACCCGTATTGCCGTGAACCTTTGGTGGGCCGTGGTCATCCAATTAAGGTTCCTCATTTTATCTGAGAATACTCTGACAAAAGTGTGAACATGGAGTTATAACTATACTTATGGAAATTGCTATGCACAATGTTTTTTGTTTGTAGATTGGACAAATAAGAATGTATTTATTTGTAAGATTAATTACCCCCTTGATACATTTCATAAAGTGTTAGTTTGCGTTAGGGGTGCCTTGAGACGCACTGGTGTAATTTATAAATTAAAAACTAGTTTCGTATTTTGATCAAGCATTCTTGAGTTCCTCTACTACAAAATGAGGAGGTGTGGGGATTATTTTTCACAAAAAGGTAGCCTTTTTTTGTTTTCTCAAGTCCGCAAGGATAAAGAAGGCAAATTTATTTTTGTTAAGGGTCTGATTGATTGCAAGCTTTACACTTTTGCTAATATTTATGCTCCCTTGGAATCGCAAATCCGCTTCTTCCAACGTACTCTTGAACTCTTTGAATCATCTAAAGAAGGAGTTTTGGTTTTTGGAGGTGATCTTAACTCTCACCTTTCCCCTCCACTCGATTGCTCTATGGGAATGTCTCTCTGCCCATACTCAGCAATCAGAAAACTAAATTCTCTCCTACACTTCACAATTAGTTGACACTTGGCGATTGTTCCACCCGGACACTAAAGACTTTACATCCTCGTGACACATACTTTCGGACCGACTATCTCTTTCTTGCACACCCCTCTCTTCATCTTCTATAGGATCTATTATGCGGTCAGATCATGCCCCAATCTCGCTCATTGTTCACCGTCACTCTGCTCCTGAGGCTCTCAGACTTTGGAGACTTGGCGAATATATACTTAAACGAACAGCTATGCAAAATATTCTAGCAGATAAAATCAGGTACTACATTGCCCTTAATCGGACTCCTGACATCTCCCCGCTGACGCTCTGGGAAGTACATAAATGTGTGCTACGTGGGGAATTTATTAAACTCTCTGCAATAGACAAGAAATCTAAAACTAAACACATAGAAGATATGCTACAAAACATTCGTACACTAGAAAGACAACGCAAACTTTCCAGATCAATTACAATTTTACAGAGCCTTATTGCGCTATTCTTAAAACCTTCTGGTCTCAATGTGTCTCCCACATCAACTCACTCCTCCAGATCTCTATCCCTCATGAACCCCTGCTGATATTTTTTTCTACACTTCCACACCTTAAAAAAGAGAATAAATTGATTTAACTTACTATGCTCTCAGCCACTAAAATATTGATACCTGCCCATTGGAGAGACACCTCCCCTTCAACGTTGGCTGAATGGCACTCTACAGTTAGTGACCTTTTACTACCGACCAAACTCTCTGCTTATAAAAGAGACTCTGACGTCTCTTACATTTCCGAGATCTTAGCCCACTGGAACTCTACCTCTATGACTGATAACTTGCTTTGATTTTTGGTTCGCTTTCAGACTTGGATGCACTCGACCAGAACTACCTATTTATTCTTCTTCTCCTTCCTCTCATTTTCTTTCTCTCCTCTTCTCCTATACTTTCCCATCTTTTAAACCCCTCCTTTCCCTCCTCCCTTTTCATTCCCTGTTTCTCTGTGTTTCCCTTCCCCGCTACCAAATCCTTCACCCATTCCCCTCATATTTGCCTCTATAATATGACAAATGCACTATTTTATTCAACCTTGCATGGATTTAAACACTAGAGATAATGAGTCATTGTACTGCTGTTCTTCCTTTTGTTTTCTCACACGCATGTAAACCCTATGACTCAATATAATTTTATATATTTTTGTTTCCTATGGCTGTAATAATGTTTTTGTCCAAATAAAAACTATTATAAAAAAAATTGTTTTGTAAACAAAATTAGCTAATACAACATACATGTGGTTTTGGAAGTGTTTTCAAAATGTCCCAAGTTCTTTTAGACTATACAGTCACCTATGGGACTCTGCTGCAGTTGATGCATGAAAAAAGTGAGTCTAACATTAATGATAATTTTTCAATATAGTGTAATGCACACATAAGTGAAGATAAATCTGCTGTATCAAAGTTTTAGGAAAGCATCTTTCCTGACAGGGCAATTTGTCCACAAAAATATATAATAACCTGTATCAGTGTAAACCATATAAAAAGGCTCATATTATAATTTATCTATGACCAAATATTCCATGTCATATTGTTTAAAGCCAATTAATAATGCAATTATTATACATGCTGGCCACAAATGATCTTATGTATGTATTCATTTAAAATGTTTTTTTATCCAAATATATGACATACTTCATATAACCACTTGGACGTCATTTGCATTGACGTCTTCCCTAGCATCTAAATAAATGCACATTAACACCGTATTGTTATTAAATATATGACAATTCTACTGAGAAACGTCACTATTGTTCGTTTTATTATCAATGATTCACTAGGATTTAAAAAACACGAGTGCCCATGTGAAATGAAATAGAAAACGGTGATCTATATTAATTTAATAGCAGATAACAAAAAAGAAACATAAGAACCATATCTTTAGCTTCCACTAAAACCCAGCAGCATGCATATCACCCTGGCCTGCCCCAAGATGAAGGCAAGTCCGAGGCTTTACGGCCTACTCTATAATCAGCTTCCTGTCACTGGCCGCAGTGAAACATGACAGCAATAGAGCGATGCAGCATTACCGGACTCCTCGTCTTTCTTGTCAAACTTCTTGATCATCTCCAAAATGTGACGTTTTATCCACTAGCACCAGCGCTCAGGATGGACTGATACAACTCACGAACCGGACCTCCTCGCCTGCCACTCAAACGAAAGCACGCCCATTGGGCTGTAGAGACCGCACCCACCTATTGGTTTTGCGCACTTCATGAATGTCAGTCACTTTCATATACCCACCCCTATAATGTGCTGACCTGGTCTACTTGGTGATCCTTAACTGGTTACCGTGAGCCTTGGGACGGTTGGCCTGACCTTAGGTAATAGAGGTAGTCTACCTGAAGTACCCCAGGGGGAGGATACAGCTTTTCCACGCTTTGAAATTATACAGCTCCAATATGTTATTCTATGGAGCCCATACAAGTTGGAGAGATGTTAGTGCAATTATTCTTCTTGGCACTTTGGTGTGCCCAGGTCACCAGCTTAGAGTGCTATATTTTTCTGTGTGGACTTTGACAAAAATGTGAATATTTGAGGTTAAGATGTATGATTGTGGAAACTGTTATGTCCAATATACTTGTTTTGTCATTGTAATGGTGAAGCATAATAAGAACTAAGGATAACACCCCTTATTACACCAATGACATCCTATAAATGTTAGGGGTGGGCTGAAAATTCCTGTTTCTGTGTTAGGGGTGATTTCAACAACAACAAAAAAATAGAATGAGGACCACTGTGCTGGTGAGTAAGACTAGATAAAATAACACCTTTTCATTATCACTATTTAGTGCATACCCCAATAGTTTTTATCTGAATACAATTTGCATCATTCTCAGCCAACAAATAAGAGTAGGGTTGCCACCTTTTCTTCAGAAAAATACCGGCCATGGCATTCCCTCCATAGACTTAACATTGGACAGAAGCCAATTTTTTACCGGCCTGCCGGTAAAATACCGGCTGGGTGGCAACCCTAAATAAGAGCTGTAGTCTAATAACAACTGGAGGGTCTCAGGTTGTCTGCCTCACATTGATTACATGACTATGTTGATCTGACAAAACTTATTACTTCCACCATATGTATCATTGCATTTTTATAGTCACAATGCATGCTTTATTTTGCAACTGATTAGTGTGCAATGTCAGCCACTTGCTGCAAGAGCCATCAGGGTACTATCCTGTTTAAAAAGAATTATAGATGCACAGGATGCGAATATCCTCTTTTTGTGTCATTGGTAAAACCTCATATAGGACAGCTTTGGGCACCGGATATTAAAAAGGACATTACTGCACTGGAAATGTATAGAGACATGTACAAAATTGATAAAGGGATTGAAAGAATCTCTCTATATAAAATAATAAGCCTCACTGCATAATTTATGGTACCTCACACACAGAACATAATTTGTCTCCTCAGAAAACACACACACATTGCACAGAATGCCTCATTACATAATTTATGTCTCATTAGGAGACACAACTCCCATTAGGTGATTCAACTGGGATGTTACTGCTCCCATTGGGTGATTCAATGGGGGCATGTTTATCATACAGGGAGTTTGCCTGCCCCCTCCAGCCTGCCCACCACTATCCAACCGACAAAAAAAAAATACAGCTGCCACTGGCTCCTGAAGTAGGGGATATCAATAACTTCTCCTGGTCCACACACACTCTCACTCAGGATCATGACCCCACAAACACACTGTTTCACCTCCCACAGATAATTGTAACCCTCCATACACTCTGTTTCAGTACGAGGGTGTAAGGTTTCCATAAAATACAAACTCAGGGATAAACTTAATAGCAACTCTTTTGTTTAACTCTTTTCATCTCTTCAGTCAACCTCACTAACTGTCTGTTTTCAACTGTCACTCCTCCACTTCCTGATTCCCGCCCTTTCTCCTTAAATGGAGAGAGATGCTTTGCTGTATGTTACAGAGGGCAAGCCTCAAACGCCACTTACTATTTTTGTTCCCTCAGCATATTGCTATGCTGCCTCAGCTGAAGTGCCGTGTGTTATATTGCTATGTTACCTCAACTTAACCCTTTGAGTGCCAGAGGGGTATGCAATGCATTGCAAAGCAATGGGTTAAGTAAGGAGGAATTACTGCTCCCATTGGGTGATTCAATGGAGGAGTGATTTAAATCATGCAGGGAGTTGGCTTGCCCCCAGTATTCAGACCGCCCACCACTATCCAAGTAACTGAAAAAACAAAATGGCTGCCACTCACTCCTACACCAAAGACACAAACACATCAGACAAAAAACACACACTCTCTCTCTCACTCACACACTCTCACTCACACATTCACACTCTCTCACTCTCATACACCATCTCACACTCACACACTCTCACTTAATCACAAACACTCACGCAATCACTCACATGCAATCACTGACTCTCGCACTCACACGCACACACTCACATCCCGCGAGCCAGCACGATCCACCTTCCACCATAGTCTCACTCACACTCACTCACACCCCGGGAGCCAGCATGGTCCACTTTCTACCATAGTATGTGCAATTACCACATGCATTTCAACTATATGAATGAATGCCACAGTGGAGGCATAAGTACAAACACAAACTCATTACAATGACACATAAGTCACCCCCTTATGACTCACTTCTGTGTGTGTGTGTGTCTCTGTGTATTCCTCACTGTGTGTGTTGCATGTTGCATGTCTGTATCACACTCTATGTGTCCTCATGTTGTGCATTGCATGTATGTGTGTATGACTGTGTCGCTCTTTATGCATCTCAGTGCATGCGTGTGCATTTGCGTGTGTGTGTCTCTCTGTGTGTTTGTCTTGCATCCGTGTGTGTGCATTAATTCCCTATATATCCTGACGGGCAGTGCCGTCCCACCTTGCTAGTATAACTATAAAGCAATACAAGCAAAATTAGGTTTGTTTACATTTGGGAAGAGATATATATTACTCTTCACAAATATATTCAAGGCCAATACAAATAAATCTCTGAGGAACTAATAAAGCTGAGGGGAATATCAAGGAGGCGTATTTCAAGACAATAGGAAAAATGTTTTTACAGTAAGGAGGGTAAGGAAGAGGCATACCATTCTTTGCCTCAAGAAGCTGCTTTGGCAGATACTGTAGATACTTTCAAAAAAGTATTGAATACAGTTTTAGTTCACAACTATAAAGAGAATATGACAGATGGTTACAATGTAGAGAGAAAGTAAGTCCAGGAAGATATTAGATTGCCCTTTGGAGTGAAAATCACTATTTGATGGGAGCATGGCTTTTTTGAACCTCATCAACTATTTTATGGTATAAAAAGTGTATGTATTGTAATTTCAAGACTATACAGACACTATCACACTTTCCAATTAAGAAGGTGTATTTGCCCATAGGGAATGCAGACTAAGTGTAGTTTAATGGGAATACTGAGACACAGACCATAAGGGGTTAGATCAGTTTTTGGGCAGTGATAGTTATATTTATACACAAGTTTACCAATGACTGAGAGAGCAGCTTATACCAATGTGTGGCTGGGCAGCAATGGCTTCACAGCTGTTGTTGGACTACAATTTCCATCATCCTCAGCTGGAAGATAATAGTTGTAATCCAGCAACATTTGGAGAGCCATGACTTACCATCTTACATTACTGCTACATTTCAGGTTTGAGCCACAGAAACAACTTTACTGCAGCTACAAATACTCTGATTTGCCCTATGGGGCAAACCAAACTAGTTGTTGCTGCTGTGACATTTGTCTGTAGATGCAACTGATTTCATATTCCCAGCCACTGTCACTTGTTAGTCCTAGGCACGGTAGTTGCTAGGTTCCGAAAACACCTGGAGCTTGCTAACCTAATACACGGTAAGTGCTCCATGGCACCATTATTAGTAGGGCGAGTAGAACCATTACTTGCCTCAACCTCGGTGCCAGATCATCAATTATGGCTCCCTAAGCTACTGCCTAGGGCACTTGCCAATATAAGGCTGCAAGTGATAGTCGACAGACCAAGGCTTTGCTGGTTCATCTGCTAACATCTTGTGTCAGTTGCACCTTTTGTTGAAAGAGACCAGCATTATCCAGTTGCTTCCACTTAAACTGGAGCCACAGTGCCAATACCTGCTAGCAGAACTCTGTGTCAGATGCAATGGATCATGACATGTGGGGCCCCAAACTGGTACCTTGCCTAGGGCCCTACAGAGCCTTAATACATCTCTGCCCAACCTGGCAACAAGATCTGGGACTTTAAGTGTGAAATCTGGGGCTTTAGCCCTGTGAGCCAGTAACTAGCAATGAACATCGTCCTAGTTGATGTCTTTAATGCAACTGTTGCTCCAGGCCTCCCTCACACAAATAGTGCAGTAAGCTGTAGCTAAATAGCAGCTCATCTTGGATGCTAGACTTTGTATTAAAGCAGAAACCTAACTTTTAAGACTTTTTGTAATTGTCTTTTATATGCTAAGGAAGTGGTTCTAACCTTTAATCCTCAAAACAAATCAAAGGTCAAGTTAAACTGTAAGACCTTATCTATGTAGGTGTCCTTAAAATGGCAGTTAGGTATAGCTACATATTTTATTTCACGTGTTCTCAACCAGGGTGCTCTGGTACATTGGTGTATGTGGGCACCAGCTTAGGGCATCCCATTTTTTCCATGAAGATTTTGACAAACTGTTAAAGCTGAGTTTCTAAATATTTATGGAAATTATTAAGCACAATATGTTCCTTGTTGTCATTCTGACGTGGACAACTAAGAATAGCATTACATTTATGTATTGTTTTCATTCCCTGCATTGAGCCTTTGAGAAATTCCCTTTAAAATGATATGGTGACCTCACAATTTCAAACTGCATGCTACAGGCGCCTTGATAAAAAAACGCTTTATTTATTTTAGTTTGGTCTCTTTTGTAAACTACTGTTAGTTTCAAGAAATAAACAGCTTGGGTGGCGCTAATCAAACAGAACAGGAGGTGAACAACTACCAGCTGCCCCACCTAAACCTCAACTCCACGGATTCCAAAAACAATAAAAACTTTAAAAAAACTGGTTAGGTGCTCAAATAGTTGTAGGACCCCTCCAAACTGAAGAAATCAGTGGCAACAGAGAACAAGAGCCATATGAATAATATAGCTCACATAAAACCACATCAAACTAATATAAATAATTGAAGAGATAAAAATGTTCAAAAGATTTATTTAACGCCATATAGCAAATAATGAACAATATCACATGAGTAAATCACCAGAGAGTTAAGAAAACACCAGCTATGCCACCTTCCACTATAGAGGGATGATACTCCCTATGTATAAGAAAATAAAATACACAATAAAATTAAAAAAGCAAATATACTAATAATGAATGTTGGAATTTATCTCTGTAGCACCACAGACACTCACATAAGACTGGGATACCCCAGATCGGTCCCTATAGTTGCACTACACAATGTAGCCAATGGGTGAGGCTCATTCTATCCCCTGGCAACAAAGTGTCACAGTTTAAGTTCTAAAAAAATGCAACAGTGTAACACAACATACCTCCTCACTAACACTAAAACTCTGTCTACACTATACGTATCCCAATCTCAATACAAAGGTATACTTCCTGTCCCTGTCTATATACCGGTATATATAAAAATAAAGCTTTTTATAATATATATATATATATATATATATATATATATATATATAAATATATATATATATATATATATATAAAAAAATGTATCAAAAAATATATATATATAATAATGACAAAGAGTGGCGTGTCTTGTCAATTATTACATACTAGTTGAACGGCCCGTTACACGGGCCACAGTGCCACTGCCACCCGGTCGCGGGGCAGTCACGCGCAATGGAGACTGCCTGCGCTGCGGCTGATAGAGCTGGACGCTCCTTCGGAGTGCCCAGCTCTGTATCAGCCACACCGCGGACAGTCTCTACTGCGCATGACTGCAGCGCGTGCAGCAGTGTGTACTGCACATGTCGGGGGTTACACACGATTTAGCGAATTATTATATAGGATAGTATAGATGAGTCATCTTATGGCACAATTCACCAACTGCCAATATCTTTAAGCCAACAATCTCTTAAGGGCAATGATGTAAATGACTCTTTACTGGGAATTCCACATTTTACACTCAAACATGCGATTCATGTTCACACTATATGCCGTGTTGTATAGATTCGATCATATGAAAGACTTGATTGTTACACAGACAATATATGTCTACAGAGGCAGTTCTTCTTAGAGGTAAATATAATCAGGGGGCTGAGATGTAAAACCCCCCCACACAAACACTGCGCCTCTTCCCACAATATATACTCCCAGGCAAAGTATATAGTCTATAAATGAGAGAAGGTAAGTTTTTATATGCCCCGTGGTGCACCTTACAGCTGGATTAGTTAGAGTGGTGGAGTGTGCTCACATACATAAAATTATATCTTCAACAAGTACACACTTCCACACCCTTATATCCACCCTGTACTTATCTGGTGCCTTCCACATTCAATGGGCTCCTCAGCTGGAGTGCCTCTTGTTACTCTGATTCAGCTTCTTTCAAATTCGTAACAGTAGAATGCTTGCTACCTGGAGTTGCATCTCCGCACGTTTAATATCTTCTCCCCATCTCTGTGATCACACTCTTCAACCTCACACCAACGTCCCAGATTATACCTCCATGTGGTTGATGTCTCCCTCCTGTCTCTGGTCCATCGAATCGGTCGTGCCAATCACTGCAATATCCTGTTAGATCAATACTTCTAAATTACAACACCGCCTTACTTTCGGCTCCAATCTGCCACTGTATATCACTCTCCAATGCGTTTCAAGACCCCTCCAATCTCTTCTTCAGGGAGCCAATGTTCAAAATAAAGCTCAAATCTACCTCTCCCTATATATTTTCTAAAACTCCTCCCATCCCATTACTAACACATGTCTACCTACTACATCCTCACTACTTGAGGAGAGAAGCATTATATTAAAGGAGACATACTTCATTATCAACATACTTAATTATCAACATTTATATCTGTCACTACGGAAAAAAGCAGGAATGCAGTTATCCACTGCATTGGGGGTACAGGTAAGTTTTCAATGCATCCTAACCATCCAAAAATGGTATAGACTGTACCTTTAAATAATAAACCCAAAACCACCCACTTTGTGTATAATACACACTATTCTACTATATCCAGAATCCAATAACAGTGCCTATACAAAATGTATATTAAAATATAAAGATATATAACTATATTTCCACCTAGAAAATATTTCTACTGCTAATATTCACTTATCCATTAAAGTGCCTCACTCCACCAAATCCATATCTCTAAATGAGGTAATCACTATATTAACCCCATAATAATAAATAAAAGCTAATTATACTTCATAGTTCAAAAAGTGAAAATGTAACAAAATAAATGTGAAAAACACCTTTTAATACATCCTACCATAAATCATAATGACATGACCCATGATAATATTAAATTATCACCCCATTTCTTGCTAAAAACTAAAAACACATGTAATTAGAGAAAAAAATATCAAGTGCCTATCTTAAAAAACTTTTAACCTACTTATTAGTGCTCCTCCCTATTACATACATCAGCCTAATACTCAAGATGAAGTGTCAATATGTATCTATTCTTAATTGTCCTTAGTACCCCTACCCTCAGTGCAGTGAGACAACTTATAAATTTCACCTGAGAAAGATTTCCATATTTCCATAAAACCAAGACTTTCCATAATTGGCAAACCGTTCACTCTCAAGAAACTCTATAGAAATATTTGGATTTCTATTTCAGCATTCAGTCCCAAGGCAGCGAGGGTATTCATATTATATATCCACTCACTCTCCTTTCTCGACATCTCCTTGATATAATCTCCCCCTCTCCAATGTTTATCTACTCTGTCTATATCACAAAATCTCATCTTTGTAATATAGGCATCCCTACATTCCATAAAATGGGAAGATAAACTGTGCTTCGTATATATCTATTCTTAATATTATGAATGTGTTCATGTATCCTCTCTTTTAATTGACTTTTAGTCCTCCCAATATATTGTTTTTTACAATTACATTGGATTAGATAGATCACACCCTTAGTGTGACATTTTATAACCTGCTTAATTCTAAACAGTTCCCCTGTTGTATAAGATTTAAATTCATTCTCATTTTTATTTTCACTGCAAGTCATGCAGCCTTGACACCTGCCACATTTAAAAAAACCTGTAAAAAAGTTTGTAACCAATTTTTGGAGGTATCTTTACCTCTTCTTTTTTGTACCGTGGGAGCCAATTTGGTCCCCAAATTGTCTGCTTTCGTGAACAATATTGTAGGTTTTTCAGGTAACAGTTCAAATAATACCTTATCTCCTTTCAATACATTCTAATGTCTGTTGATTATCTGTATGATTTTTTTATGTCCAGAGTTGAAGGGTAAAGTGATCGGGATAACTTCCTCCTTCTTCTCTTGTATTTTCTCCTCCAACAGTGTTTCTCTCCCAATTTCTCTAACCTGTCCCTGACAGTTTTCTAACATTTCTATTTAGTCTTTCTCGTGAAACCTCTTTTTTATGATGTTCACTTGATCTTCAAACATTTCACTATCTGTACAGTTACGTTTTATTCTCATCATCTCCCCTTTAGGGATGTTGTTTAACCATGGGGGGAAGTGACAGCTGTTAAGCGCAATGTAACTGTTACAGTCAACAGGTTTAAAGAAAGTTTTTTGTTTTTACACTCTCTTCATCAATGTAAATACACAAATCTCAAAACGCAACCTCAAGCTTGCTCGTTACTGTAAATTGTAAATTGAGTTGGTTATAATTCATGTACCTCGTGAACTCATTCAGCGACTCCATGGTCCCTCCCCATATAAAGAACACATCGTCAATATATCTTTGCCAGAGTACCAGGTCCACGCCAAATTTAGGATTACGCCAAATGTGCTGGTACTCCCAGAACCCCATGTACAACTTGGCATAGCTTGGCGCGAATCTGGTACCCATGGCCGAACCTTGTAATTGGAGATAAATATCTCCCTCATACCAAATGTAATTATGGCTTAATATGAACTTGATAAGATCACATAAAAAAATCAACTTGAACCAATGTTAAAATACCCCTCTTTTCCAAAAAATATCAGGTTGCTTGCACTCCCTTCTCGTGGTCAATAATCGCATAAAGTGATGTTACGTCGGCCATGGCCATAATATAATGATCTTGCCATTTGAAATCATGTAATATGTTAATGATATGAGTAGTATTTTTTAAATATGCTTTTAATTATTTCACATATCCCTGTAAATAACTGTCAATATATTTGCTAAGATTTTCCGTTAAAGCGTTTATTCCCTAAATTATGGGACGGCCAGGTGGTCTCTCCAGACTCTTGTGTATCTTTGGGAGAAAGCAAAAGACAGGCAGTCTGGGATATTCATTATTAATAAAATCAAATTCCTTCTTATACAATATCTTCTTTTCCATACCTTCTTGTAAAATGTTTCTTAATTCCTCACCAAATTCCAATGTAGGATCTTTACAAAGTTTTCTATAAGTACTACTATCTGATAAAATTCTAACCGTCTCATCATCATACTGATGACAATTCATGATGACCACTCCTCCGCCCTTATCCGCAGGGCGTATAACTAACTCCTCATTTTGTTGTATACTTTTAATAGCTTGAAATTCCTCATATGTCATATTGTACTTATCTTTATTTTTCTTATTCCTCTGATATCTCTTTCTATTAAACCCACAAACATTGTCATCTGATCACTTGTCTCATTTCTAGGAAAAATATGGATTGTGGTTTAAAATTAGTATGGATGAATGCATCATCATTATTAACCCTTTGAGTGCCAGAGGGGTACGCAACGCATTGCAAAGCAATGCATTGTGTACCCCTCTGGCATTCAAAGGGTTAAATGTTTCTTGTCTTTACATATTCCTGTAATAATGTTTTTTCAGGCACAGTTTCCTTATGAATTTTTGGATACCTACATATGCTTGGAATTAATTTAATGGGGTATCATTCGGAACATGTCCACTAAGATTATAAATTCCTTTGTGGACTGGTTTCATTGTTTTCTGGAGGGCTTTTTTCGAATGGTTTCTGTCCCCTCTTGTTCCTCGATATTGTCTTCCTCCTACTCGAGGTCCCAATAAACTTAATTCTTCCTGAGTTATGGACACTCTCATATCTCTATTTTTATCATAAGGTACTATTTCTGTATTGGTCTCTGATCGCTCATTAGACCCAATTGTTACTGTTGGCAAGCAAAACCAGGAGTCCGACAGTATACTTAATATAACCTTTATTATGAGAATAATAACAGCAATGTAATATAAATATATACACACAGTGGGTGAATGAAAAGGTGAGTACTGTATCAGGAATAGCAGTCTCCCAATATCACCACCACACTGTCTGAGACTAGGCCTCAGCCTGCTGGAGCCTCTTGGTACTGTAACGCCCAAGAGTGATACTGACTCAACCTCCAGTCTGTAGCTGTGAGTCTGCTAGAGCCCCTGGTCTATACCAGAAAGGGTGACTGAATAACAGAACTAACAAAGGAGCGAAAAGACAGAGCCTTCTAGTAAGCACCGGATAGGATAGTTAGATGAGCCAAAGTCATACACTGAGCGGGTAGTCAGTCAGAGCCACAGGTTTGCACCAGATAGGATATCCACTGAAGCAATGGAATGCTGGATGTGCAGTGGACAGAGCCCCAGGTCAACACCAGCGTGGGTAGTCAGACAAGCCTAGGTGATACACGGTGAGGGTAGTCAGCCAGAGCCAGAGGTTTTCACCAGAAAGGATCTCTGAGCCAAATCGGAATGCACAAGGAGAATCATCAGACAGAGCCACAGGTCAACACCAGAATGGATGGACAGACAAGCCGGATCATACACAGGAATCAGGAGTGCAAATAATGAACTGCACAGAACACCAATGTAAGGGTAACTGAGTCAGGAATCAGTCTGCCCTTTAAACCCCTCCTCAGGAAGTAGGTAGGAGGAACAGCTCAGAGGGAGGATGTAGGTACATAAAACAGAGGCCTGCAGCATGCTGAAGCCTCGCGCCTGCAGATGATGCATCTAGCATTGCTGCGTCCAACCGCTCATGGAAATGACACTGGAGCTTCATAGTAAGCATCGCCAAAAGCGGCGGCGCTACAAGGTACTGTGACAGTACCCTCCCTTCAAAGACCCCTCCTCAGAGGGACCAGACCAGGTTTGTCAGGGAAACGTGCATGGAATCTGAGCACCAGACGAGGAGCGTGAACATCAGTAGCAGGAGTTCAGGAGCGCTCCTCCGGCCCATATCCTTTCCACTGGATAAAATATTGTAGGTGCCCTTATACTATACATATATTCCTCGTATTCCTCGTGATCTGCAACTATCACGGGAGCAGGATGGACAGGAGAGGAATTATACCGGTTGCAGACCAAGGGCTTTAACATGGAGACATGAAAGACATTATATATACGCATATTGGCAGGCAGTTCCAACGCATAAGCCACCGGGTTGATCTTGCGCAACACCTTGAAGGGACCAACAAATCGAGGAGCCAGTTTATTGCATGGGACCTGGAGGTGCATGTTACGGGACGACAACCACACTCTATCTCCCACCTGGAAGGTCGGTGCCGGCAAGCATCTACAGTCAGTCTGCCTTTTTTGACGCTGCACTGAATCACGTAGGGTATGCTGTACCCGAACCCATGAGGAACAGAGTGCCTGCAAATGCTCGTCCAGAGCTGGAATAGCTTGTGCTCGAAAGATTTCAGGAAGAACTGACGGTTGAAACCCAAAGTTAACCAAGAACGGAGAGCTCTGTGTAGAAGAGTT
Organism: Rhinophrynus dorsalis; assembly: GCA_037306005.1. Taxonomy (NCBI): domain Eukaryota; kingdom Metazoa; phylum Chordata; class Amphibia; order Anura; family Rhinophrynidae; genus Rhinophrynus; species Rhinophrynus dorsalis. The sequence goes on along the minus strand of CM074721.1, from coordinate 335,999,135 downwards.
CACAGCATAATTTCTGGCAAACTCTGCCCAGGGCAATAGCCTAATTGTCGTGGTGGTCAGAGACATAGCAGCGGAGAAATTGCTTCAAGGCTTTGTTCGACCTTTCTGCCGCACTATTGGATTGCGGATGGTATGCAGAGGAGAATGCCAATTGAATTCCCATTTGTGCACAGAAACACCTCCAGAAGCAGGACACAAACTGGCTTCCTCTACCAGACACGATCACCTTTGGAATACCATGGAGCCGGAACACCTCCCTGGAGAATACCACCTCCAATTCCTACGCGGATGGTAAGCCCTTGAGTGGCACAAAGTGGGCCATTTTTGAGAATTTGTCTACAATCATTAGTATAGCAGTAAAGCCCATGGACCTAGGAAGGTCGACCATGAAATAAATTGATAAGTGTGACCAGGGGCGTTCCCCATTGGCCACAGGCTGGAACAAGCCCACCAGCAGATGTCGAGGAACCTTATTTTGGGAACATGTGGTACAGGCTGTGGTAAAGGCAGCACAATCAGAGCGGAGGCTCGGCCACCAAAACAGTCTAGACAAGGATCAGATTAACTGGTCGGCCCAATATGGCCAGCGATTTTGGAAGCATGGTATGTCTCCAGAGTTTTTATGCGGAACTGAGCCGGTACAAAACATCCCCCACTAGGAGTCTCTGCCGGGGCAGATGCTTGGGCGGCCAGTATCTCCTTTTCCAGAGGAAAAGTAATGCAGGTACGTATCTTGGCCAGAATGCGATCAGCAGGAATGATCTGAGCGGGAGGAACCTCCTCCTTGGACCTACTACAAAATTGGTGTGACAGGGCGTCAGCCTTCACATTTTTCGAGCCCAGAAGATAGGAAACCACAAAATTAAACCTGGATAGGAATAGTGCCCATCTGGCCTGACGGGAGGACAGACGCTTGGCTTCAGAAAAGCACGTCAAATTGTTTTGGTCTGTAAGAATCAAAATGGGGGAACTGGTACCCTCCAACAGATGACACCATTCCTTCAGTGCCAAAATTATGGCCAGCATCTCCCTGTCATCAATCTGATACACCCTTTCTGTCTTCTATAGTTTTTTCGAGAAGTAGCCACAAGGGCGCAAAGCCTTTCCAGGAGCTGACCGTTGAGAAAGGAGGGTGCCTACTCCAATCTCTGATGCGTCAACCTCCAGGGTAAAAGGCATGGTGGGATTGGAATGTACCAGGATTGGGGCAGCAGTGAATGCTGCTTTGAGGTTGTCAAAGGCAGATAGTGCATCAGAAGACCATTCTAACACTTTGACTCCTTTCCGCGTTATGTCAGTGATGGGTTTTACAGTGGTTGAGAAATGTATTACAAATTTTCGGTAATAATTGGCAAAGCCCAAAAATCTTTGAATTGCCTTAAGTCCCTCCGGATAAGGCCACTGAACCACAGCCGAAAGTTTTTTGGGGTCCATCTCGAATCCAGATGCGGATATAACATACCCAAGAAAGGTAACTTGGGTCTTGTGAAACTCACACTTTTCCAACTTGCAAAACAAGTTATCTCTCAGGAGCAAAAGGACCCTGGAAACATCCACATAGTGGGTCTCCAATGTTGGAGAATGGATAAGGATATTGTCAAGATATACAACAACGCAGCTTTGCAAGAGTTCTCTCAGAATGCCATTAATGAATTCTTGGAAGACAGCGGGAGAATTGCACAGGCCAAAGGGCCTGACCAGGTATTCATAATACCCGCTCCAGGTGTTGAACGCTGTCTTCCATTCATGACCTTGTTTGATCATGGCCAAATTGTACGCTGCCCTCAAATCGAGCTTGGTAAATATTGTAGAACCTTTCAGTTCAGTGATTAATGGTATGCGATACACATTTTTCACCATTATTTTGTTTAAGCCCCGAAAATCGATACAAGGACGTAATTCTCAGAAGGAGAAAAAGGAGAATCATCAGACAGAGCCACAGGTCAGCACCAGAATGGATGGGCAGACAAGCCGGATCATACATAGGAATCAGGAATACAAATAATGTACTGCACAGAACACCAACGTATGGGTAACTGAGTCAGGAATCAGTCTGCCCTTTAAACCCCTCCTCAGGAAGTAGGTAGGAGGAACAGCTCAGAGGGAGGAAGTAGGTAGGAGGAGACTACAGGCCTCAAACACTTAAAACAGAGGCCTGCAGCATGCTGAAGCCTCGCGTCTGCAGATGACGCATCTATCATTGATGCATCCAACCGCTCGTGGAAATGACGCTGGAGCGTCATAGTAAGCATCGCCAAAAGCAGCGGTGCTACAGGGTACTGCGACACCAATCTCTAGTTCCAATTGTCTTGGACCCTTCCTGGGGGTATCGATCATATACTCCCCCTTCTGTTTATTCCTTGAGAGTTTCAATTTCCCCATTCTTTGTGGCTCCATTCTTTCTGAACAGGGCCTCTTTGGGTTACGTGTCTCCCCCTCCCTTGGAACACCGAGTTCACACCTGCTGCTCAATATTTGTTACAATTTCTGTTTAGGGGGTAACAATTGCCGTTCCCCCTGTAACCTTGTATGAAACCCCTTCCTCTGCCCAAAAAATGGGGGCTAGTAAATTTCCTTTCCTTATTTTTCTGTGTGACTTTGTCAATATGTGTTTTGATCTGACTCTCTCCATTTTGCAATTCATTCTCTTTACTTACCTCCTCCCTGGATGTTCCTGCTTGTGGTTCTTCCAAATCTTCCAATACTGACAATTAATTGTTGATCTCAATCTTGTCTTTTTCTCCTTCATCAGCTAGATGTTTTCGTTTGTTAGCTCGTTTCCCTGGCTGTACAAGGGAAACTGCTTTTTCAACATGTTTATAAATAACCTGGCAATAGATATAGAAAGCAAAATATCAGTATTTGCAGGCAACACTAAATTATGCAGGGTAATTGTCACGGTTTTTGATGAACACTCAGACCAGATTGCTAAGGTTAAAATGACCTTATTAGGATAAAGTACAAACACTTAGTTAGGCCCTTAGACCCACAATAACAGAACATATATAAATGGATATATATATATACAGCAATAGCAAGCCAGTCTTAGAAATATATCAGGAAATGGAGACAATCTCTGGCTAACGAGAGTTCTGGCTTGAACCTTGATGACTGAAGGTAATGCAGCCCAGGAGCTGACAGCAGGACTCAGATGACAAGTAGTCCAGGAGTCGGTAACTGGCACAAACCCAGACACCTGGGAGGCACTGAACCCAATAGGAGCGAGGCAACACTGACCCTGGCACTAGGGCACAGGAAGACTGAGGCAAACGCTTTTGGTAGGCAGCACTGACCCTAGGACTAGGGTCACTGGGAGACCAAGGCAACTGCTTATGGTAGGCAACACTTGACCCGGAGGCTAGGGTCACAGGGAGACCAAGGCAACCGCTTATGGTAGGCAACACTTGACACGGAGGCTAGGGTCACAGGGAGACCAAGGCAACTGCTTATGTAGGCAAACCCTAGAATGCTAGGGGTGGATCGTGATACACTTAAGGAAGGCAACCGGTGTCCCCTCACACTAATAAGTATGATGTAACGCAAACGCTGGCTCTTGAGCCCAAGGCTACTGCAGTGAAGATTGGAGCACTGGCCCTGCCTAGAAGATCTAGGCACTGAAAGGGTCAATTGGTAACGCCCAGAGAGATTACTGCAACTCCCAGAGGGAGTGAGCCCAGCGATGATAGGGAGGTGGACACAGATAGAGATCAGAGTAACTCAGTCAGCTCTATGCAGCACTGTACCGGTACTTTGCGTGTGCACACCGCCTGAGGCGGTTAAGAAAGCGGCTATAGCATGAATGCTCAGCCTACGGTCAGCAGAGAACGATAGCGCCACACGGCGCACAACAGACTAGCGTAACGGAAAGGCCACAGCTGATACCACTGGCCAGACAGAGGCAACCAAGCGGTATAGCCAGACACTGATGGCAACAGAGCGGGTAATCAGCCAGATACGGTCAGTAATGGAGCGGGTTCTCAGCTAGAAACGGTCAGCAACGGAGCAGGTTCTCAGCCAGATATAGTCAGCAACGGAGCGGGTTCTCAGCCAGATACGGTCGGCAACGGAGCAGGTTCTCAGCCAGATATAGTCAGCTATGGAGCGGGGACTCAGCCAGATACGGTCAGCAAAGGAGCGGGTTCTCAGCCAGATATAGTTAGCAATGGAGCGGGGTCTCAACCAGATATGGTCAGGAACAGAGCAGCAACACAGGAAGCGCAGGAACGTCGTCAGGCAGGCCAGGTCATACAAGATCAGAGAGACTCAGAAACAAACATCAGGAACTAGTACACCAAAGGCAATGAAATTGGGAAATCAGAATGTCGCCACCTGCGGCCAAGAGCACGGGCACCGTGACAGTAATAAATTAAGAGCAGGATGTTTGTTCTCTATAGAGGGAAATGGCAGATTGGGCAAAAAAATGGAATATGAAGTTTAATGTGGGAAGGTATAAAGTTATGAATTTGGGAAGAAAAAATCCCAATGCTATTTATGAACTTGATGGAATCATTTTAAAGGGATAGTAGTACTTAAAAATGACAATCCCCCATGTTGTAGTCAGTAAAAAACAGAGTTAAGGCACGCGGACGTCACTATGGCAAGATATCCACGCTCCGTCCTGCTGTCGGTCTTGGATGAATAGCAGTTTCTCTTCTAATCAGATAATAATTCTGGCGAGTAGAGCTACAGAGCAGCTAGTTGCCAGATGTGCAGTTATGTGGTGCAATATTCTTATTGGGTGGTAGTTCCGCTTCAAATGAGACCAGTGGCATTGGTTTGAGAGAGATCAGCTTTCAAAGTTCCTTCTTTTTGGCTCCTCCCCTGACATCAGTGTTCTAGCTGAGAGAAGGGGGATCCTCTCCGGGGATCAGCCGGCGGCTCTGAAGCAGAGCCTCCACCGGTCCGGGACCAGATTCTCCTGCTGTCAGCTAGAATGCTGAAGTGAGGGGAAAGGGAACTTTGAAAGCAGATATCTCTCAAACCATAAAGGTTTGAGAGATGCCACTGGTCTCATTTAACTCTGTTTTTTACTGGCTACAAGAAGGGGGATACTAATGTTTAAGTATTACTATCCCTTTAAGAGACTCATTGCAAGAGAGTTTTTGTAAATTACACACTGGGAAACAGTGAGCAGTACAAATCATTGGTAAGACTTCACCTGAAATATGCTGTGCAGTTTTGGGCACACCTTCTGAAAAAGGGATATTCTCGAACTGGCGAGAGTACAGCAAAGAGCAACAACATTAATTACATGAATGAATAATATCTAGATAAACTTGGTTTATTTACTCTAGAGAAAATATGACTAAGAGGGGATCTTGTTACACAGTATAAGTATATGCAAGGTCAATACAAGGATCTTTCTGGTGAGCTGTTCATTCCAAGGCCGGATAAAATAACCAAGGGCCACCCCTTAAGATTAGAGGAAAGGAGGTTTCAACTGCAGCAGAGGAAGGGATTTTTTACAGTAAGGTATGTTAACTGTGGAATTCCTTGCCCAAACATGTGGTAATGGCAGATGCAATGGATACATTTAAGAAAAGATAGATGCATTTCTAGCAAAAGGGAAGATACAGGGGTTACATAGTGTATTAGTATGTGAAATAAGATGTTCTGGTAAACAGTGTAATACCCATTTAGGAGTTGGGAAGGCTTATATAATTCTTCTTTTCTTGGTTATACTGTGTGCTGAGTTTGAACTTGATGGACCTGTGTCTTTATTTCAACATAATTTACTATATAATTATCCTAGAGAAGGTTGTGTGTTGTAGGGTGAATAGGCTCTACACTGAATGGAAGAAAGAAGTGCACAAGGCACTCAACCACAACCTACACAAACTGAAAAAAAGGTTGATATACAGTGTATATCTACTAGTGGACAGTGGGTGTACGTGTAGTTCTATGGCTACCAGTAAGACAGTGGAACAAGAATGGGGTATAAGACAGTTCTTTGGTGACCAGTGGAAAACACCTGGGATGTTAGACAGTATATGTGTGGTTCTTTGAGTACTAACGGACAATGGAACAAGGGTGAGGAATCAGGTAGTGTATATGTAGTTTTTTTTTTTTTTTCTTAAAGAAAGGAGGCGAAAACCTCAAACTTGTAGTGACCAGGAAGGCTTATAAGAGAGGGAATATCAACCTCACTCAGTAGAGCGAGGGTATTACTACAAAGGGGTAAAACAGGGAGACAAAAACTGGAAGAGCCAGGGGATCAATGGACTGCCAATAGTATACATCCAGTAAAAACAAAAAGCAATCGGGCCCCTCGTCACGTCCACTCCCTGAAGTCATGCAAAGAACAGGTTCGGGAAGTCCACAGGACAAACCCCAATTAGTAGTATACCCATGACAAAGCATCCCCCAACACATCCCGAAAAGAAGAGGGCAGCATAACTTACAATAACAAATATAAAATAAACAATAGACTGGTGAAACATCCTAGAAAGGGAACAAGTGCAAAAAATGGTACCGGCAAGTCAGTATATCAATACGAATTTCTCATATCAGGGTCTGACGGGTCATATCAGTCCCAATCTGAAGTCCCAGACAGAGTACTGGAAGCCATGATTGGATCATCGTGTCGTGGTTTCTTAGAGAGGGGTACTCTCATAGAAGACCAGCGTTCTCGACGTTCTCTACCCTGGGAAGAGGGGTGGGCCTCATGGGCATCTCCCGTAGGACGCTGTCGAAACTGAGGGACTGCAATGTCCAATGAGGAACAAAAATTAGGTATGTCCTCCGGATCCAAGAGAGTGGCAGAGATTCCATTATGTGTGGCAGTGAGGCTCATAGGGAACCCCCATTGGTATCTGATGTTCAGATTACGTAGGTGATCCGTCAGGGGTTTCAGGGCTCACCGCCTCTGTAATGTGTGGGCCAATAAGTCATTATACAGCTGTATAAAGTCTCCAGCAAACTTCAATCAAGGAATATCCCTGCTGCGTCTCATTATTTTTTCCTTATCAGAGTAGTTATGTAAACGACATATAACGTCTCTGGGTTTAGAACCTGGGGGACCTCTGGGACGTAAGGCTCTATGTGCTCGGTTGATTTTAATAGGGGGTCCCTTCTTCGGTCTGTAAGATTTCAGCAAACAACCTTTGCAATGAAGCCTCCAAATCTTTCGGAGGAACTGTCTCCGGGAGATCTTTTATGCGAATATTTGATCTTCGACTTCTGTTATCGAGATCATCAATGCGGGTCTGAAGCTGTGAGATAGTCTCTTCTTGTTGTAAGAAAATCTGTTCCAAATTGTGGGACTGTTGCAGACTGGCCTCGTGGCTGTCTTGTAAGAAGTGTAAACGCTGCCCCAACTGTGACAAATGTTTCCGAAGATCCGCAAGTTCAGACTTGACTGTAACTCTTAAGTCAGTCTTAAGCTCCGAGATAAACGATTGCATATCAGCTTTACTGAAAAGGTGTGCTATATCTTGTTTCGTCAAGAAATCAGGCTGTGATGCAGGTCTTGTGCCGAGTGCAGGGGTCAGCGTCTCAGGGGGATCCGGAGTAGCAGAAGTCGGTCCCGGGTCAGTTGCGGGGTACAGGGGAGCATGGTGAACTCCGCCACCGACGGATCCATCACTACATTAGAAGGAGTATCGAGGAGTAGGGCAGCGGCCTCCGTTGGCAATTGTCAGATGGCGAACTGCCACAAGCCGGAAGGAAATTCGTAATCCTCTTTCCCGCACGTTTTGCGAAGTGATTACTCCGTGTCATGAGGTGTGGGTATGATCCTCACTAAACAGTAAAAGCAGTCATAGTAGTAAATCGGTAAGAAAATGATAGTTGCAGCTTGTATGTGGGGAAGTTGCCTGCGGCGTGAGGAGCTTCAGTATAACGCGTCCATCCTGGTCCGCGGTCAGTTCCGCCCCCTTATATGTAGTTCTATGGCTACCTCTAGACAGTGAAAAAAGATTGGTGCATCAGACGTATATGTGGTTCCTTGGATACAACTAGACAGTGCAACAAAGCCAGGGTGTCAGACAGCATACGGGTGATTCTGTGGCTACCAGGCTACAGTGAATAATGGCAGTGTATGTAGATTCTGTGGCTACCAGGCAATAGTGGCACAAGGCTGTTATGACAGAGAGTGTGTATGTGGTTCTGTGGCTACCATGGGAGAGTGCAGTATTAGACAGTATATAGTTGGTTCTGTGTTTACCACTGGGTAGTGGAACAAGGCTGGGGTGTCAGACAGCATATGTTTGATTCTGTGACTGCCAGGCTTCGGTGTCTCATAGTGTATATATGGTTATGTGGACACTAGAACAATGTTATTGTTATCATTGGTTAATTTGAGGTATAAATTAAACTATTTTAATGTGGGTGGGAGATGAGCAGTAGTGTACAAGTGTTACCTAGAGTAAAATATTAAATTGATGGTCTCCTTTTACCTTATACTGGGGACCTCGGAAGGCCTTAAAACAGCCCTGCAAGAAAAATAGCATAAGCATGGTAACTGTAAATCTTACTTGGTGTTTGTGCCAGCTGAACTAAATGGAACAGAGGACAGGCATATCTTGATCACATTGTTGAGATCAGTGCAGTGTTTCCTGTATATGAAAAAACCCACAAAACTGTTATCACTGGGTTGCATGATGATATTCACAATGGCAGTTTGTTTTTTTAATCCGTGATGCAGACTGATGCAACGATCAGTGCCCTGTGCCCTGAAAGACTGAGATTGGATACTTGCTGGAATAATAGCATAAGAATATTGTGTGGTGTGGTAAGGAAGAGGTTAAAAACAAATCTCTCTGAGTTTTGTTTTCCCTCTTTGCTGTGATAAATAATTGAAGTCTGGTGTGGTGGGAGTGACTAATTGCTGTGTTTGTAATTGGTGGATTCCTGGCTTATATTGCAAGGAGTGAGAGAGCTCTGTAAGTTCATCAGTGCCCTGTGCCCTGAAAGACTGAGATTGGATACTTGCTGGAATAATAGCATAAGAATATTGTGTGGTGTGGTAAGGAAGAGGTTAAAAACAAATCTCTCTGAGTTTTGTTTTCCCTCTTTGCTGTGATAAATAATTGAAGTCTGGTGTGGTGGGAGTGACTAATTGCTGTGTTTGTAATTGGTGGATTCCTGGCTTAAATAGCAGATACATAGTGAATACTTGAACGTGTGAATCTTGCCTCATTGTGTAAGTGCAGAAGGGTGGTAAGTGTGGGAATTTAAAACAGGGGGAATTCAAGTGCAGAAGGGTGGTAAGTGTGGGAATTTAAAACAGGGGGAATTCAAGTGCAGAAGGGTGGTAAGTGTGGGAATTTAAAACAGGGGGAATTCAAGTGCAGAAGGGTGGTAAGTGTGGGAATTTAAAACAGGGGGAATTCAAAGACAGGGGATTACACAGGGGAACACATTTATCAATCTTATTGTGCAGCTATTTTTGCCTGCCTTTTTATCTTGTGGTAACTGGCACATATGAGTGGTAGCATGATTGTCCATTTAACTCAGTGCACAAACTGCCATATGTTTGCACACCTGGAACAACCGTTCCAGGGTGCATACCTCTGTGGCAGATGTGAGCAAGTGGTCTCTCTGGAAGCTCGTATTAGAGATCTGGAGGGGCAGGTTGCAACATTGAGAAAGACGGACAATCTTGAGAGGGTTCTGCTGACTGAGCAGCAGGAAGCGGTGGTAGGTAGTTCTGGGGGTGGAGACTGCACAAAGAAAGAGCAGGTAGCCAGATGGGTTACAGTTAGACATAGCAAGGGGGGTGAACAGAGAAATAGGGAGGACACTCCTGTGTTTACTAATCCTAACAGATTTGCTACATTAAGTAATGATGTTGGGGATGCTGACACAGGAATGTCTTTGCTGGAGAGGACTGTTCTCTCTAACAGCCGAGTGAACAGCCCCTCTAGCACGGATGGGATCCAGGACTCAGGCAGACCTAGACAGATGGTGGTGGTAGGGGATTCTATTATTAGGAAGACAGACAGGGTAATCTGTCGCCAAGATCGCCACAATCGTACAGTTTGCTGTCTCCCAGGAGCTCGGGTTCGACATGTGGCTGATCGGGTTGATAGATTGTTGGGAGGGGCTGGGCATGACCCGGCTGTCATGGTACATGTTGGTACTAATGACAAAGTCAGTGGAAAATGGAGGTCCGTTAAGAAGGATTTCAGGGACCTAGGATATAAGCTTAAGCAGAGGACCTCTAAGGTAGTATTTTCTGAAATTCTACCTGTGCCACGCGCTACATTAGAAAGGCAACGGGAGATTAGGGAGTTAAATGCGTGGATAAAGACTTGGTGTAAGCAGGAGGGGTTTGGGTTCCTAGAGCATTGGTCAGTCTTTTCCCTTGGGCGCAATCTTTATAGTAGTGATGGATTGCACCTTAGTGGAAGGGGGGCCACGGTGCTGGGTGATAGGATGGTTAGAAGGCTGGAGGAGACTTTAAACTAGAAAGGGGGGGGGGGAGCTGCAACACAGGCTGGGGAAGATAGTATAATTGAGGGAATGGGATTAGAGAAGGGTCATGGGGATGGAGAGGGGGAATGGGCTAGTTCATCTAATAGGGAGTTGCCATTGTTACAGCCTGATAAAAGACAAATACATCTGAAAAAGAAATCTTTAAGAATGGCAAAAAGATAAAATGTATGCATGCAAATGCTCGCAGTCTGGCTGGTAAGATGGGGGAACTAGAAATGATTGCAGTACATGAGCAGTATGATCTGATTGGAGTGTCTGAAACCTGGTTAGATGATACGTATGACTTGGCAGTCAATCTAGATGGTTATTCACTTTTTAGGAGGGACAGGGTTAATAAAAGGGGAGGAGGGGTATGCCTATATGTAAAGCAGGCCTTAAAACCTAGTTTAAGGGAAGATATAAATGAAGGGTCCAATGAAAAGGTAGAGGCCTTGTGGGTTGAAATACACACTGGGGACACACATAATAAAAAGATATTGGTGGGGGTTTGCTACAAGCCACCTAATGTTGGGGAGTTGGAGGAAGCCCAACTTTTACTGCAAATGGAAAAGGCTGCTAGGTCAGCAAAGGTAATTATAATGGGAGATTTCAACTACCCTGAAATTGACTGGAGCAATATGACTTCAGGCACAACAAAGGGAAATATTTTTCTAAGTATGATAAATGATAATTTTATGTCCCAACTAGTAGATGAGTCAACTAGAAAAGAGGCCTTGCTTGACCTAGTGCTCTCAAACGATTCTGACATTGTAAACAATGTGCAGGTAAGGGAACATTTGGGCAGCAGTGACCACAATATTGTATCCTTTGAAGTTTGTTATGAGAAACCCAATAGCAAGAGTTTAACCAAAACATTAAATTTCAAAAAGGCTAATTTTACAAAGTTAAAAGAAGCTTTAAAGGATATCCAGTGGGATGTAATTTTCAAAGATAAAAATGCACAAGAGTCATGGAATGTATTTAAAATGCTCTTGGGCAAATATACACGTCAATATATACCATTGGGGAATAAGCACAAGAGAAGTAAAGCAAAACCAATGTGGATTAATAATGTGGTTAGCAGGGAAATGAGAAATAAAAAGCAGGCTTTTAAGGTGTTTAAGTCAAATGGGTCAGATGCATCATTTAAAAAATATAAAGAATGTAATAAAATCTGCAAACAAGCAATTAAGCTAGCTAAAATAGAAAATGAGCGCAACATTGCAAATGAGAGCAAGAAAAACCCTAAACAATTCTACAAGTATATTAACAACAACAAAAAGTTAAGGTTGATATTGGTCCTCTTAAGACTGAAACAGGTGAATTGATTAGTGAGGATAAAGCTATGGCTGACACCCTAAATATGTTCTTTGCTTCAGTATATACAAAGGAAGCAGAAATGACAAGCTGTGGGCAAACAGACAAAACCATGGAATTTCCTCCAACATCTACATGGCTTACTGAGAACAAGGTCCAAAAGAGACTGGAAAGGGTTATAGTGAATAAAGCGCCTGGACCGGACGGTATACACCCAAGGGTACTTAAGGAACTTAGTTCAGTAATAGCAAAACCATTATACTTAATATTTATTGATTCGCTTTCATCAGGCATAGTGCCCTGTGATTGGAGGAAAGCTGATGTAGTTCCATTGTTTAAAAAGGGAGCAAGATCCAAACCAGGAAATTATAGACCTGTGAGCTTGACTTCCATAATGGGTAAGATACTAGAAGGGTTATTAACTGACAGTATTCAGAACTATGTGAAGACAAACAATATCATTAGTAGGAATCAGCATGGTTTCATGAAGAACAGATCATGTCAGACTAATTTACTTGCATTTTATGAAAGAGTGAGTAGTAATTTGGACAGGGGAATTGCTGTTGATGTAGTATACTTGGATTTTGCAAAAGCCTTTGACACAGTGCCTCACAACAGGTTACTGCATAAATTAAAAGGCTTCGGTTTGGGTGGTGTTATTTGTACATGGATTGAGAACTGGTTAAATGATAGATGGCAGAGAGTTGTTGTAAATGGAACTTTTTCAAATTGGTCTAGGGTTATAAGTGGGGTGCCGCAGGGTTCAGTCCTGGGCCCAATGCTTTTTAATTTGTTTATTAATGATCTAGAAGTGGGAATTGAAAGTAGCATCTCAATCTTTGCTGATGACACTAAGCTATGTAAGGAAATACATACAGAGCTCAATGTTTTTTCCCTACAGAAGGATTTAGATAAACTAAGTGAATGGGCAGAAAAGTGGCAGATGTCATTTAATGTAGATAAATGTAAGGTTATGCATTTAGGTTGTAGAAACAAACTTGCTACATATACTCTAAATGGGAAACAACTTAGGAAATCCTCATTAGAGAAAGATTTAGGTGTACTGATAGACAATAATCTTCACAGTAGTGTGCAGAGTCACTCAGCTGCTGCAAGAGCAAATAGAGTACTAGCCTGCATAAAAAGAGGTGTAGAAGCAAGGGATGCTAATATTATCCTACCTCTGTATAAATCCTTGGTTAGGCCTCATCTAGAATATGGAGTACAATTTTGGGCGCCTGTTCTAAAAAAAGACATTGCTGAACTGGAAAAGGTGCAGAGACGTGCAACAAAACTGATAAAGGGATTGGAGGATCTGAGTTACAAAGAGAGACTAGCCAAACTGGGTTTGTTTACATTAGAAAAGAGACGTCTAAGGGGTGATATGATTACCATTTACAAATACATTCAAGGTCAATACAAAGAACTATCCAATGAATTATTTATGCAAAGAGCTGAGCTAAGAACAAGAGGTCATCCATTAAGACTTGAGGAAAGGCGCTTTCGACTAAAACACAGGCAGGGATTCTTTACAGTAAGGGCGGTAAGGCTATGGAATTATTTGCCTCGGGATGTTGTGCTTGCAAATAATGTAACTGCATTCAAAAAAGCAATGGATGCCTATCTAGCACAGAACAATATTGACAGTTATGACAGATGGCTTCAAAGCAAATAGGATATTGAGCCGGGGAACTATTTGACACACACACACATACCCCTACACTGGAAATTGCTCCAGAGGGCTTTTTTGTTGCCTTCCTCTGGATCAACAGGAGTGTTATTGGCATGGGCTGGACTTGATGGACGCATGTCTTTTTTCAGCCTTATCTACTATGTTACTATGTTACTATGATTTGCTGCTATAACACATCAATCAGTTTGCTTAATTTAATTATTTAATTTATTTATCAATTTAATAATCAATTAATTTAATAATCAAACCAAAATTATAATTCAGGCTCACAAATGGCAGATCATTTTTTTAGAGAGATTTTGTTCTGCTTTTTATACGGAGAGAAAAGAATGGCAGGAGGCAATAAAACCCCTTAATAAAATTTGAATGTAAATGTTTTCAAAACCCTTATTTGTTTTTGAGCAATTCTGTGGCGAACCAACTGTACCACAGGGGACAAGTAAACATTCCTACTGATTTGAATGGGGCCTTTTACTTCATGAATGCTAGAGAGATCTCTAACAAATTGCTTCACAGTGTAGCATTCATTGAGATAAAAGCTCCATTTAAGTCAATGAAATTCTTGGGGAATTGTGTTTACTCGTTTTGTGCAGTGGTTTCCTCACAATTTATTCCCCTCTTCTGTTTTCCACAAAGCCCAGTGTTTGCATTGTGTCACAGTCAGAGCATCCCTCTAGTGTTTAAATCTCTGTGGTCCTCTGGAGAAGGCACAAATTAAACACTGTCATCCAATCATGTCAGCTCAGGGTCATGTGACCACATCCACACAGTGGCATTAGATCTGAGAAGTACTCAGACACGCTTATATCAGCAGTGTTCCTGAATGGCACAAATGAAATGTGGTCACCCTAGTGTCCATGCAAAATATATATATCCACTACTTATAGATATAGGTGATATACCTGTCAGAGACTTTGTCCTGGGGGACCATACAGGGTTAATTCTAATTGTAGAATTAGCTGCAATTCTGTTTAAAATGTGTTCAAATTACATCATATGTGAACAATGAGCCATTAGTCCAAGGTAGGGAGAAAAAAATATACAATGTCAGTTTAATGGCAGATGGATAGTCAGTTGGAGCCAAGGTGGCTGAGAGAGACGGACTCCCTTATGTGTAGGACATAGCAAAATGACATGTTTATAAGGTTTTTGATAACCCTTTTGACCTTTCTCAGTCTTGACGAAAGCCACATGATCTGACATAAAACTGATTATAGGTAAAATTCTAAAGTAGAGTAAGAGCTCCACCCAGAGTCTTGAGAGCATTATGACTGGGATTATCCGCATTCCTTGAATAATTAGAGATATATTAATATCCAATCAGGGCAGACCGGTGATGTCACAGTATAATGAGATGGCTCTTTGTCCAATCATTGGAAAAAGGTGGGGATAACTGATAAGGCAAAAATTGCAAATATAATCCCCAATTACTCTTAGTTAAGGGTCCTTTGACTCAACTTAACTGGCTGAAACAGAAAAGGTGACTTCCTGAATAAGGACTACTGGTGATTCCTAACAAAAGAAGGCTTTGCTGAGAAGTTCTAATCCTGCCTCTCACAGAGAAATACAAAGAAACTTTGATTGGTAACTATATCATTTATTCATTTAGATTCATTTAATCCGGAATTTCACAATTTTTCTTCTGTTTGAAGAACTTAGTTTTATAGTTGTCTTAAGTGGACTGGCCAACCATTTGGGATAATTTATAATAAGCTAGATTTAGCTATTAAATTCTGGAAATAATAGAATCTATATAATTATTGGGAAATGTTATAAATTGCCAATCAGTGTAATACAGTATATAGCGTGGGTTATTTATATTAGCTAATAGTAATCTTGGTATTCCTAGAGTAATATTTTGTGGTTCTGGGAAGATTATAATAGTTAATATTTGATACAGGATATTCTTTGAATCCAGTTATTAACCCTTTAACCGCTACTTGTCTGTTGTTAGTGGTGTTTTCTTTGGAATTCTCTGTGTATGTGCTAGGCTTATATTTTGTAATTTGAAAGTATTATCTCCATAGACAAAATAACTGCTGGGTGTGGCATCTGTTTTAAACGTATGGATTAACCCTTGGAGTGCCTATAGGTTTTATATATAGGTTGCTGTAGTCAAAATTATGATAAACGTTGCATGAAGTAATTCTAAGTAGATTATTTGTGTGATTTGGTTTGACTATATTAATTGCAATTTATATATTTTATTCAGAGGTATTCAATATTGAATTCAGTAGATAATTAAATTATAGTGATTTAAATCTGGGATTTTATTCCAGTTATTCTCTAAATTTGATTATTATTGATATATGATACAAGGAATTGTTAGAGGAATTCTTTAATTCATCTCACAACACCCCTTACATCATAATTGGCATAGTCTATACAGTTTCTGGGGCAGAGGTATTAAGAGACCATGCAGCCAACTGTATTATATTAATTGTAACAATCAATTAACCTATTCTATGCTGCTGAATGCAATTATTGTTATTATACCTCTGAATATACCTATAGGTGGTTAACCTTTGCACCGCTGGTAATCTTTATGATAATAAGTGTGGTTTGATTTTCTGTGTACCTATTATAATTGCTAGTCACTTATACATTTCATTGTTGCTAATATATATATATATATATACATTGTATATTGTATTTTAATAAAATAGATATATTTTTGCACAAATATGAAGGATTGATTCTTGTGATCAGTTCGTTACTGTGAAGTAGCGTGTCAATACATATTAAAGATAAAGTTCTCGAATTATTTTATATTGTCATTTGTCTATTTAAGTGAAGAAATCCAGCCTGAGTGGTTCTTTGTTTAACCCTTTGGATACCTTCATATAAATAGCCCGACAGACCAGAATATGCCAGGAAACCTCCAAAATAAACATTTCTTTTCAGGACTCTGCCCCAGATTGTAAGCAGGAGATTAGTGCAGTAGCCATAGAATGGCCTTAATTAAATTTCATTTGCACTATCATTTACAACAACACTCTATATGTATCACTTTTTTTATTTAGTTTGGAAAATATGGGGTTAAAGGGACAAGGTGCCCATGACATTTAATAAATATATAATTCAATGTATGAGCTTCTTTTCTTTGTTTTTACTATTTTAAGGGGTACAGGCTGTTAATAGCAGCTTGTACTCTTAGGCCTTGATCCATTTGAGGCTGGTAAAACAGCCGGTATATTGGCTAATAGCCCGTTAGCAAAAAGTGCTAGTGCAGCAATTCAATTTGCCTCCCAGCTGAAACCACAGCGGACATTAGGCCACAGAAAAGGAGTTGTATCCAAACAGAGCAAATAATGGAAACATTAAAGGAAAATAGCTAACGATCAGTCAAGCACCGACCATTAACTCAAACACACAGTCACCCTCCCAAACTCTAACCCTACAATAACCCTAACACTAGCCTAAAACCCAGATCTGAGTAACACTTTCCTGTCATCCACTGTCTGTCTTTTTCTTCAATCTTCCTTATTTCGTTCTTTGTAATCTTCTTGAAGGCTGGAATCCATTTTGAACAGAGACTGGCCATTTAAAAAGCCAGGCTCTGTTCAAAATTCCGTCATTTGGACTCGGCAATGGCCTGTAAGGTATGTGGGGGGTCTGAGCCACTAGACATTCCTGCCACCACCAGCGGAGGTGGCGGCCCCGGAAATATCTTTGAGCATTACAAGCCCTTTTATTTCTTGAACAAAATAAATTAATTATTTATTTTAAAACTGAATGGCTGAATATTTATTTCAAATGATATGCCACACTACATTTAACCGTTTGAGCAATTTGGGCATTTTTTATTACTTGCATTGAAGTATTATTTTATTTTACAGGAATGATGAAAAAGAAGATAAGAAGAAAGAAGATTACAAAGAGAGGATGAAAGAATATTGAAAAAGAAGACAGACAGTACGTGACAAGGGTGCTGAAAACTCTACTGGACATCAGGATTAGTGTTTAATGTCAAGGGCTGTTTTTCTAACTTAGTCAGATTACACTGGTAATACTGAGGCAGCAAGTCTGAGTCTGAGTGATCAACAAAGATAAAGTGGTACAGTAATACAAAAGGCAAAATAACAAGCAGTAAGATGTGGATAGTAAACTACTGCTTATACTTAGTGAGCCCTCTGAAGCAGAAGAGAGGCTGCTAAAACAGGAAACCAGCTGTGAGGAGAATGGATGGAGCCCTAGCCGGCTTGCAAAGAAGAGGTAGCAAACCAAAACAAATCAAGCTGCTCTCACTTTTACAGTGGATATAGGTGCTAGCTTGAACAAGCAGAAATTCACTATTGAAGCAGATGAAACTACTTGCTGGAACAGTTGGCAGTGCATGTAAGTACTTGCTGGAATAATTGGTGATCTCTTTTGCAGTGTAGGAGGAGGGAGCGCAGATGAGAAAAATCCATGGTCAAAGCCAGATTGAGAGCCAGGGAGGTCAGACACAGAGGAGGAGTGGGGAACGGAGAGTCAGGCAGGCCCGGTCAATACCAGACCAGTTAGCAAGGTGCCATGGGTGAGGCAGATTGAAATCCAAGAGCAAATCAGGACTCAGGAACACAATGTTCACAATGCACATAGATGTAGGAAGCTTGAGAAAAAGGCATCTACCTGCAAACGAGGCAGGTATAAAAGGATAAAGTAGCCAATCAGGAGATAGGGAAGGGAGCTGGCCAGGTATATGATGAGTGAAAGTAAGACACAGGAGGGAAGATCAGATAAGGGCACAAGCATAAGTGACAGCATAAAAAAACAGATAAAACAATCAGTGGGAGACAGAAAAGTGAATAAGGAATTATCTGAGGAGAAAAATATGATAGGAGGGAGATAGAAAGGGATTGGGTAGAGATAAATGTTAAGTGAAGTGGGTTAAGGAAGATTGTGTATTGAAGATATTTGTGCAAAAACAGTAGGTTATTTGTCAGGGCTGCTGTGCTGAAAAGATTGGGGATGAGCAAAATAATTCTGTAAGTTACAAATCTGTATGAAACATGGTGTTTTGTGAAAAAACATGTCTTATAAAACATGTATTTGGTTTCTTGTTTAGTTTAGTGTTTTAGCCAATCAGAAAAGCAATCATGTGATGATAGAAAAAAGCAGGTTTGCTTACTTTCAGACATCAATCAAACAGATTCCTGTCCAGTCACTCATCTAAACTACAGTAGGTAGGAGAACTTCTTCTGTAGGCAATAGAGGGATGAGCAAAATGTGCTGCTGGCCCCCACCCAGCAGCAGAGACTGGGGGTAAGTCTACATACTGCAATAAAATTATATGCATGAAGCATAAATGTGTAAACACAAGGTAGGCAAATATGGATCTACTAGTGTAAAAGCCCATGTACATGGGCCAGCATTCTGTGCATATCACAGTGTACCTTGGCATCTGTGCTGCCAGTACCCTCCTGCTATTTCGCTGTTCTGTCTGGTGGTCACAGGTGAAGGCGCATGTTTCTGTCTCTGAACGAAGTGCATGTTTATACGCATGCATTCATTTGACTAATTGATTCCCTCCTCCGTGTAGACCTATATGAACTTCCCGGGGCCTAAGGTCTGTGGCCCTTACATGGTGTTTCTGCGATTGCTCCTTACATTTGCTCCTCGTTGTGACCCTGGTTTGCCTTCTGTTCTCGCTCCATCTATGACCCCGGCCTGTCTGACCATCCTCTGACCTGTGGCTCTAGATGACTACTTGTTCTGTGTATGACCCCGGCTTGTCTGACTATTCACTCCAGTTCTGAACTGTGGCTCTGGCTGACTACTCGCTCTGTGTAAGACCCCGGCTTGTCTGACTATCCACACAGGTTCTGACCTGTGGCTCTAGCTGACTACTCGCTCCTTGTATGACCCCGTTTTTTTTGACTGTCCACCTTGGTTCTGAACTGTGGCTCTGGCTGTCTACTCACTCCGTGTATCGTAGACTACTGGTCTATTTGCATTAGCGGTACTGTGGCTTGTGCTGTCCACCGCTCCATTTGCCACTGTCCATATTCTGTACCATGCAGTAGTACTCCGATTCCGTTGGGCTTCTGATATATCTTTGGGAGATAGAACCATAGGCTGGTTCCCTACTCCTTTCTGAGTAGTACAGGCCTCTGCTCAGTGTCAGTCTGGGTAGTGGACTGTGGCCTGTCCGTTATATGTTCTGGGGCATTGCTGGGGAATTACTGTTATTGTGTATCTTTAACCCCTTAACAACCCTTGACGGTCATAGTACGTCAAGGGTCGATTTGACTTAACGACCGATGACGTACTATGACTGTCATCGAGTTACGGGCTTCCCCCGCGGCTGCACGCCGTTCGGGGAGTCCGGAACGCAACAGAGCAATAAAAAAAAATTGCTCCGTGGTCGTTGAGTCACTTCCGCTTCCGGATTCCCCGGTCGTTAAGGGGTTAATAAAGGTGGTTTTACTTCAATATACCTGTGTCTGATCTTCATTTGTACTGGTTACTGAGACAGTGCGTTCGGGCAGTCTCTCCTGCACATGACTGCAAAAGCCCGTGTACATGGGCCAGCATTATGTGCATTTGGGCAGTCTCTACTGTGTATGACTGAATCAGCAGTCTCTACTGTGAATGACTGCAAAAGCCCATGTACACGGGCCAGCATTCTACATGTTCGGGCAGTCTTTAATGCGCATGACTGCATCGGACAAACAAACATTTGGCCTTTTATATTATAGGATGAACAAAAGTGGGGCTACTAGGTAGGCAGCACTTCTGGACATCTCTCTCCCCACTTTGCTTCTCCCCTTCACCCACTCTCTGGTTTTTCATTCTCTTTCTCTCCTCTCCACCCCTTTTTTTCTCTTCCCCCATGTTAGGCAGTTCTACTTCTTCTCTCTTCCGTGATCCAACCCCCTTTCTCTCTTGTGCTTTTTTGGCATCCCTGCCCCCTCTATCTCCCCCACTCTCCATTGCTCCTTCTTCCGCCCTCTGTTTCTCATACACTTCGCCTGTAGCTCACTTTTCCCTCTCACTGTCCATATACTCACTATTTATTTGGAATTGATTCAGATGGTTCCTAAATTTTCTCTATGTGTTCTGAAGTGATTTGAAAAACATATCACATATGTTTTTCCTATCTGTAGAAGAGAACAAACCATGATAGAATGGGAGAAATTAAGTGTCTGATCAAAGTGAGTTGTTGTTTGTTTTTACAGTTTCTGAAATATTAGATTAATTTTGACTGTCATAAAAGTTTAGCATGCATCCGCTGAGAGTTTTCTTCTTAGGACCCAAAAACCCCTAACACTACCCATATTCCCATTACTCTTATTCCTTCCATTGCTGCACAACAATACAAATGGCTCATGAGCCTAAATTATTACAGTATATTCTTAAAGTAAGTTGTGAAAAGTTAATTCTTCCCGTACCTAATGCCTTGCATATGGAGAACAAAGCTGGAAGAGCTAATGAAAACAATGAAAAAAAGTAAGTAGGCTTATACTGAGAAGGAAAAGGGTTAAACCTCATAATGTAGAAACATAGGGGTGGGAGGTAGCATTGATTTGTTTATTTGAGACTTTGAATGTGTGTTTGGTCTTGCAATGTGTTATGAGTTTGTGAAACAACTCACCTATGTTTCAATCATCGGCATCATAAAGCAAACATCAGGATGTGCAGATAGCTATCACCATGAGAACCAGCAAAAAAAACAGGAATACTAAACTTAATATTCTCCCAGATATTGAAAACAACACATCATAGCTACAGAAAGATACATTCAGACAAGACTGATATTAACATTTGGGATCTAATGTCAACAGCAAATTACCGGAGCAACCAAACACTAACAGACCCTAGATAGTGGATCAACAGTACATTCAAGAATATTCACCAGTTCTAGTGGATGAATCCATCTATCAATAAGCAGGAGTCCCTTCTACATATGTCCATTTAATCATGTAGGGCAATGGTTCTCAACCCTTTTTGTTCAGGGCACACTTATATGTAACGAATAAAGAACCAAAAGAACGGACCTACATAGAGTACTTGACCAGTAATCATCCAATATACCAAAATTCATATAAATATATGAAATGTATTGAATATAATCTATAAATCAGCACATAGAGCTCAATATCCCCATACAAAGGACCCAATCCATACCCAGCAGGTGACCAACAATAACCCACTAGAATAGTACATATAAAAAAATCATAAAATTACCTAAAATGTTATCTAGGTGCTAAAGTCTGGCACCACACATAGAATATAATATGTAGTGTCCACAATTAAACTGTTGATCATATATCAAATGTATCCATATGAAGATGATAAATTGATGAGATGGATATCCTCTTCATTACAAGAGGATTTGGACAAATTGAGTAACTGGGCAGGCAAGTGGCAAATGAGATTCAATATAGACAAGTGTAAAGTTATGCATTTTGGGTATAATAATAAAAATGCAACATATAGTTTAAATGGTGTTTCTCTGGGGAAATCTACAATTGAAAAGGATTTGGGAGTAATGGTAGACAATAGACTTAGCAGTAGCATGCAGTGCCAACTGGCAGCTGCAAAGGCCAATAAGATATTGGCATGTATTAAAAGGGGTATTGACTCAAGGGAGGAAGATATAATTATGCCTCTTTGCAGGTCCATGGTAAGACCCCACTTGGAATATGCTGTTCAATTCTGGGCGCCCTTTCTGAAAAAGGACATTATGGAACTAGAGAAAGTGCAGAGGAGGGCTACAAAACTAGTAAGGGGAATGGAAAGTTTTAGTTATGAAGAAAGGCTAGAAAAGTTAAACTTGTACACACTAGAGAAATGGCGTCTTAGAGGGGATATGATAACACTATATAAATATGTTCAGGGCCCAAACAAACGGCTCTCCAAAGACCTGTTCATTAACAGAACAGTAGACAGGACAAGAGGCCACCCGCTTAGACTTTCTTTACAGTAAGGACAATAAAGGTATGGAATTCACTGCCTGAGGAGGTGGTGCTATCGAAAACATTAGATGCCTTTAAAAGGGGCCTGGATACTTATTTAAAAGAGCATAACACAGAGGGCTATGTACGTTAGTATTGGGATGAATATTTAGTTGGGGCTTGTTGATCCAGGGAGGAATCTGATTGCCATTTGGAGTCAAGAAGGAATTTTTTTTCCCCCATTCAAGGCAAAATTTTAAATTGCTAATTGGGGGGGGGGGGTTTGCCTTCTTTTGGATCAACAATGGTAAACAGGAATAGGAAAAGGTTGAACTAGATGGACTCAAGTCTTTTTTCAACCTAAATTACTAAGTTACTATGTTACAAACACACAATTCTTCTTTTTCATAACCATGATATAATCCTCATCGTTCTTCACCCTATCATAGGGCCAATATCAATCATTTCAGCGTACAGCTCATGTACAGGACACATGGAGTGATGAAATATGACAAATATGAATATGGAGAGATAAACTTGTAGTACAGATAGCAATCAAGTCTGGCTTAATATTATTGTGATGGCAAGCTATTCAGATAAGGGTATTGTATCCCACCCTCTCACCCATCATTGCCCTTCAATGGGCCAATCTCTTATGCCTCCGAACACTGTTGCTGGATGCCACTCACAGATCGCAAGTCATTATATCCATAGTCCTCCAATCTCATACATAAATCATGTCATAGATGTAAAGACACTCCGCCTGTAAATTATGATTGGCAGCATGAGCGATCCATGCACTGTAGAGTACTGCATTTCAAGCAAGAAGTCCTACAGTACTTACCCTTATATTCATACATATTTTCCGGTGTAGTTTTTGCAAGTGCACACTATGCCAGGAAAAAAAAAACCTTGCACATTGTTTATGAGTTTTGACACTCCATTAATAGACTGTTCACACTGGATTGGGATTATTGGAGTTGTAGTTCACAGTATTGAGATGAGGGCTGTAATGTGCCCTAGTCTACACTGTAGTGGCTGAAAATGTTTTTGAATGCAGCGGTAAGCAAAACTAATTACTGGTATTGTTATTGTACACTTATTGTATTATTGATGACCTTCTCTTGGAAGCCTGGGTTGGCCCCTGCAGAGGAGTTACATAAAAGGGGAGGATGTACAATACTTGTTCCACAGAATGTTGAGGCTAGATGATTATGGTTGCTCAGACCCTACTTATTCTGGAGCATATAAATACAAGGTATAAAGACAGCTCAGAGGACAAATGCTTCATGAGGAGAAACATATAAGACGGTCAGGTAAAAACAATTTCCCCAAATTCTCAGTGAGATTAAGATCAGAACTGGAGATCTCTCTAACATTTAAGGTGTTAAATTTAAATAACTGGGAATTTTCCTTTCTCTCTTTTGGTGCTGCAGGTTTGCCCACTTTATAATTGTAACTAAGGGCTCGATCCAAATGTTGGAGTAAAAAAATGTCGGTAGGGCAAAATGGATACCGACTGACAAAATAAAATGTCTTGGTCGGTATTCAAATGCCCTACCGGCATTAACCACAACGAATGTTAGGACACAAAACTGGTGTTGTGTCCAAACATCCGTTTTGTGCTTTAAGTTCCCTCTAAATAACGCCAATTTTGGGAACTTGACAGTAAAAAAGTTAACCATCGGTGCCTGACATACTGTTAAGCACTGATTGTTAAAAAGTCTCTGCTAAACTTACCTGTAATCCACTGTCTGTCTCCTTCTGTCTCCATTCTTTCTTCTATCTTCTTTCTTCTCTTGTATCTTCTGTCTTCTTTATTGTTGTAAAACAAAAACAAAAGTTTAAGTTAAAAGCATACTTACTTTAACCCCTTGAGTGCCAGAGGGGTACGCAATGCATTGCAAAGCAATGCGTTGCGTACCTCTCGGGGGACTAAAGGGTTAAAGTATGTCGTAGTGTGCCAGTTGTTAAAATCCAAATGCCCCCATAATAATAATAATAATAATAAATGGTTTTAATATATTAAAAGCCAATGGTATTGCCGTAAGTAAAATAAAATGATACTGTCTCCGCTGCTTTGTGAGGTCGCTGAGGTGGCGGCAGGGACAGAATACTGCGCCACCCCACCTTCTTGTCAGTGGGCCGATGCCCGCTCTGGTCTGAGGGAATTATAATTCCCAGCCAATCAGTTCAAAGTGCAGTCGCTCAAAGCTGATTGGCTGGGAGGTGCGTAAGCATATCCCAGCCAATGGCTCTAAGAGAATTAGAAGTAAGGCTGCCAATATATAAGGGCAGCCTCAATTCTAATTCCCTCAGACCGGAGCGGGCATCGGCCCGTGGACAAGAAAAGGGGGGGGTGGCACAGTATTCTGTCTCTGCCTCCGCCTCAGTGGCCTCACACAGCAGCGGAGACAGCTACGTATATGCTAAGTATCATTAATATATTAATATATATATTAAACACATTTATTATTATTATTATTATGGGGGCATTTGGATTTTAACAACTGGCACACTACTACATACTTTAACCCTTTGGGCCCCAGAGAGGTACGCAACGCATTGCTTTTGCAATGTGTTGCGTACCCCTCTGGCACTCAAGGGGTTAAAGTAGGTATGCTTTTAACTTAAACTTTTGTTTTTCTTTTACAGCTAGAAGAAAGAAGACAGAAGATACAAGAGAAGAAAGAAGGACAGAAGATAGGAAAGAAGATGACCAGGAAGCTGAGGACTCCGCTGGACATCAGGATTAATGGTAAGTGTTACTTTTAATGTGATGTTTTTTAACTTAGGCGTGTTAACCCTATGAATGCCGGCGGGGTAATTATACACCACTGGCACTCATAGGGTTAATTCTACTAACGTCTGACACTTTTTTTTATACTTTGGGTGTATTGATATGGGGCTTAGAGCCCCATATCAATACATCCACTGAGGACTTAGGGTTCTTTAACTTCAAATTTCTGTGCCGGCTGTTTAAACAGGTGATAAGGGACTCAAGTTAAAAAAAAAAATAGGTGTTAACTGTCCTGCGATAACTTGAGTCCCTTATCACCTGTTTAAACAGCCGACACAGAAACTTGGGTAACTCAGCCATTTGAATTGCTATTTACGGTGTTGTCATCATTTTAAACGGATGAAAACACCTCTTAACTTTAACACACCACGGCTGTTTTGCCGGTATTTTTTCACAGCACAGACATTTGAATAGCTTACTGTGCTGGGAAAAATGCTGTCGGCAAGAAAAACAGCCGTCTTTAACATTTGGATCGAGCCCTAAAATACGAGCTTCTACTTAAAACTTAATATTCTGACATTATCCTAAATGTTTCATAATAAGTTTACTTTTAAAATAAATCTTATTATAAAAACAAGTATATTTGGGATGTAATATGGAAAAATATAATATTTTTACAGTTCAGTTAAATTGTAGATGTTTAGTCAGTTACATTCGTGACATGATTTTAGTAGAAAAATGTTTTTGTACATGTGCTAATTAGTCTCACAATTAAGAAATGGAAACGAGTTATAATGGTATTTTTAGGTTTTGTTACAAATCCACCTGCAGTTGCTGGAACATCACTGTCATAAAGACGGCACCTCCATAAAGCATTCCAAGCACTACAAAGCTGTGTACTAAGAAGAACTTGAGTTATTTTGGGAAAAACCAATTACACCACAGGGATCAAATAAAAATTCCAACTGAGGCTCTTGTAACCTCTTGAATGCTAGAGAGTTCTCTAACTCGTTGCAACAAGTTTAACAGAACTGATATCCTTGTTTTGTATGGGGAAGATCACAGTTGCTACATCAGACTCTTCCATATGAACTAGGCCTTAGTACATCAGTGTGTACTTGTTCAGTTTGGGGAGTAAACATTAACCCCCTCAGATGTCAGAGAAATGCTTTCATCACCCTAAAATGGAAAGGTCATGAAAAATGTGTTTACTTACAAACAAAATTACTATTTTTAGCTGTAATCACTTCTGAATTAAGCTTCCCAACAGTGCAGCAGCCCTGGTTTTATTTAGATGGGAAAGATCCTCAACTATCTCTTCAACTGACATGATTTAACCCCTTAGCAACCGGCGGTCCTGGGACGTTTCCGTCCCATAAGGACCGCGTTGATGCATGCCGACGCGCCGGTACACGTGACCTGTTGCTTGTATCGGCGCGTCACTTTTTGGAGATCGCTCGAATCTTGGAGCGGTCAATTTCAGGCCCTATTTTTACTTACAGCGCTCCCAGTAGAGCACTGTAAGTAAAAAGTACGTGACGTACTATGACCGTCATCAGTCGTTAAGTATTTCAAGGACCGTGACAGTCATAGTACGTCACATGGCGTTTAGGGGTTAATACATTTATTTCACTTATTTTTAGTGCTTTTGATACAATTCTTCACTGTCAAGAAACTGCACAACAAAAGATGGTGATCATAGGAGATAAGCGTATTCGAACATTTGGTTAACGTTTTGCCTCTTGTCTAGACCCTTTATCAAATCAATTACTTGGTGCAAACTGTGACATTAAACAGACTAAAAAATTAGGAGGAACAAAATCTTGGTAGGTGGGGCCTAAGGGGAGAATGACGGGGCACCCTAAAATGAATTAATTAATTAATATGTTTATTTATATTGAGCCACAAGTTTACGCAGCACTTTCCAATTTAAGGGTTGGACAGTACAGGGTGACAAATGTTTGGGAAAATGAACCACTGAAAATGGGGTCCCTGCTCGAAAGCTGGCAATCAAAATTGGTAAATGTGGCATTACTGTAGTAAGGAATGACAGCCCCAACTATTAACAGATTACAGTTTAGTCTTTTCATAAGTCAATGCCATCTATCTTCCTGTGATTCACAACTAACGTTTCAGGTATTCGTCATGGTAATATCTTATATTTTAATTTGTTTAAATAAAATGCTGCAATATTAGGTTTTTTTTGTTTTGCTTTAAAATGTGGGAAAGTAGAGGAAAGTGGAATCTAACTTCATTTTCACGATGAATAAAATTTCATTCTTGCAGTCTCTCACACACACTCACCTCAACTCTCCTAGTTACAGCAGATCACAGGTAATGGATACATCTAGCTAGAAGGGACACTCTGCTTTCCAAGATCCAGCACTTGCTGCTTACTGCTGCATGTTGCAAACCACTACCTGCTGAGCCTCTTACCTACTCTTTACCTAATGAAGAACAGACATAAAAGTATAGATGTGATTGGTTGTACCTCAGCCACTTAATGCAAACAAAGCCACTGTCATAAGTTGCTTGTTGAGGTACAGTGTAGCACACCTGTACATTGGAAAGATACTCACCTGACTGTGCACCAAGTACACCCTGTTTAACCAGTACCACACATTGAGAAACACTGCCCTCTGTAACTGTTGGTGTGTTCCAGAATTGCTCATCTTTTGCTTTCTACATAAGGGCCTATGGGCCATATTCATTAAGATGAAGAGGAGCAATTCTGGAGCAAGTTAATTTCACCATGGGACTAATGGAAATTTCCAATGATTTAGACTGGGCTTTGAGGTCCTTGAATATTAGAAAGGCAGGGCCCATTAAGGGGACTAAAGTAGCCCCTCCCATGTACCCCCAACTCTCTACTTATGTGTCCCCTCTTTTAATAAACATAACATACAGGAGCAGAGAGACGTTCCTGTGTATATGTGTGTGGTGCATGCAGGGGTTTCATCTTGAGTCTGGTGTCAGACCGGTGTCATTTTTTGACACAGTGTATGTTTGAATCTAGAATGCTGACAGCAGATTGTTAGTGAAGTGCCAGCATGCACTTCATTTACACTCTGAAACTCAATTCTGATACTGGTGTCACACTGCAAAACCAGAGTTAGTATTGTTTTCCATGACCTCTAGGTAATAGTTTCTCCTCTGCAGTATCATTAATTAGATACATCTACTGGTGCTGAAATGGTTAATTCATCCATAATGTAGATGTGGGGAAAGAAAAATGGGAAAAACACAGGGGAGTTCCTTGTGCAGATTCAAAGATATTCCAGTAGTCGTCACCAAAATTTCACCTCATATGTGGTACTCAGAAATGAAAATGCTGAAAGCCTACATATGTAGGTAACAGCCTCTGGGGACATATCTGGTGCCCCAAAAGAGCAAGTTCTCCTCAATGGAACTTATTATAGTAACAGGCTGCTCCTCCTCTAACACTCTCCCCAACGTTGTCACTGATATACAAAACAAAAATAAACATGGCAGGAGCCAAATGGTGTAGTACTTTAAATCAATCAGTGAAAGAAGGTGAAAGCATGTATACTCAGAATGTAAGTGGTCAGGTACACAGTTAATTCAAGACCTGACAAATAGGTGTTTGGAGAAATATCCGTCTCCAACTGGGTTCTTTGAATATTCCAATGTTACACAACACCAAGATCCAGTGGCTGTGATAAAATGTAAGTATCCCTTCAAGGGGTTTATTAATATCAAATACGTAAAAATATTTAATTATAAAATAAACTATTGTAAAAGCCAGTGTACACGGGACAAGGCCCTGGTGATGTTAACCCTTTGAGTGCCAGAGGGGTACAGCAATGCGTTGTGTACTCGTCTGGCACTCAAAGGGTTAAGAGGCCGGTCCTGCTCTGCATACTGCCGCCACCTCACTGGCAGTGCATACAATGCAATCATGCTCTGTAGAGACTGCCCGAATGCACAGAATGCTCCCACCACAGAACTCCCAGCATTCTGTGTGTTCGGTAGTCTCTACTGCGCATTACTACATCGGACAAACATTCTAGTGTTTTTTTTATATAGGATGTATGCATGATACAAAAGAATAAATATATATAGCAATATATGTGTATAACCACAATTTGACACATTTTGCTGCAACAAAAGCCACTTTTTCAAAGACAAGATTTCTTCAGATAACAGACAAGCATCTGTTAACTGTTATGTCAAGAAATCTTGGTGCCTATTTTTTGGTTTTGTATGCTGTAGATGTGCTGGTAGTGGGCCACAGTGGCTGATAGCAATATGGACTGGGTGAGAGCAACTCAAAGCCAGAGCTATATTTGACAACTTATCCTCTTCACACTAGTGTTCTCCATGCAGAAACACCTGCCCATATTCAATCATGATGCTAACCTTATGGTAGCTCATGTCTGTTACCATATTTTGAGGCATCTAATTTAACATTTTTTGAGGCCTCTAATATATTTTTCATACGGTGAGCCAATCTTCCAATAAACTGGACTGGCTTAGGGACATTTGCTATCCTGCATCCCAGGCTTAAATTAACCCTTTGGATACCATACTGAAGCCAACACACATGCTGCATGGAAACATCTCGACCGTTGCAGCCCAGTAATAATCACTGCAGCTCTGTAGAATGTATTATTTTTATAATTGTTCAGTTTTAAAGAGACGAAATGGTAACTTAAGAACTTGGGGTAAAATTACTATGAATGGCTTAGCAACAACCTTGCACTCAGTAAGCTAGAATGGAAAGTGGTTATCATGGAGGTAGACTTTATATTTAACTCTTTAAGGACCAGAGCGGTGTAATAGGGTTAATTTATTAAGAGTCAGTGCACTGGAGATCATTTACCAGTGTAAATGCTTGTTATTAACTATCTGCAACATGACAAGGGTGACTTTTATATTAAATATTAATATTCCTCCAAGGCAGGAGTAACTCCTGTATGTCTAATAAATCTGCTCTTTTAAGACTCTATTAAAGATGACAATCTTCCTTTAAAAGTTACCTTTTTAAGCATTGATTGAATTTTGTCTATTAAACTGATGTATTGTTTTTAACCATTGTTGGTAAATTGAGATTAAAATGTGCACTTTCCAAGACAAGAAGGAAATGAAACAGTAGATCACTCGATCTGTATACACAGCACTTGGTGTAACATACTCTTGTCTTTCTTTAGAAAATCAAGGGGCATATGTGAAAAGATAAAATTCTCCAATTCTGGGGTAAAGCGATTATTCCATGTGGATCAAATAAAAATTCCCACTGGTTGAAATAGGAAAGTGAAAGGGACACAATCACCTAAGAAAAAAACCTCTATGTTGTCCTTTAGAAAACTTGTTTTTGAATTATTTAAATATATAAATTATGCTAAGTGAGGCATACAGTGCAGATACTTCCTGTCTCTTTCGTACACTACCTCCCCAACTCACTGATACTTAACCCATTCAGTGATAGTGGAAGTATTCAGTGATAGTGGAAGTGGACAATGCATTGCTGAGCAATGTCATTGAGTAGGAGAGGTAATAGTGCTAAATCACTAAATCAAGTGCCTACACAGTATGCCTTAGTTAGCATAATCCAATCTAATCAATCTAAATAGATACAAAAACTAGCTTTCCACATAAGAATGGCTAATGTTTTGGTCACGATAGTTGAATGTTTTTGTGCTGGGGCAAGCTGTTTAAATATTGTGATCAAAATAAACATGTTATCCATATATACTACCAGTCAAAAGTTTTAGAACACCCCCATTTTTCCAGTTTTTATTGAAATTTACACAGTTTAATGTCTCAACGTACTCTGAAAATAAAGCATAGAACAAGTAAACAATTGGACATTAAAAAGAAATCATGGAATCATTTTTCTTAACAAAACGTAATATAAATTTTTGACTCATCAAAGTAGCCATCTTTTGCAGATATAACAGCCGAACACACTCGTGACATTCTTTCCACAATGGAAATCAAATATTGTTCTGAAAGTTCTTCCCAACACTGTTGCAGAAGTTCCCACAAATGAGTTGCACTTGTAGGTTGCTTTGCTTTCACCCTTCAGTAACAACTGCAAAAATGGGGGTGTTCTAAAACATTTGACAGTAGTGTAGCCTAACCATTTGAGTGTCACAACACATTACTTCATAATATGTTGGATACGCCACTTGCACTCAACATTTTAAACTGTATTGTGTATGTGTACTTCATATCAGTTCCCTACTGTGACACTGGGTAAGTCTGCATCCCAAACTCCTGTACACGTTATAACCTCCAGATAACTAACTCAAATTCATGAAGTCCCCCAACAGTACACATTTTCAGGATCTCCTCCCATGTACACGGGTGGATTGCTAAGTGGAGCAGTCATCCTGACAGATCCATATTTGTTGATGACATTAAACAGTGCTTTTGAAATTATAGTTTGAAACATTGCACTGTGGGGTTACTTGGGGACTGGAGATTGGATATGGGAATAACTTTCTTTCTAAAAACCACCTAATGTAAAATTGGTCAATCAAAAGCCATAAAGTACATTGGCAATTCATGTGTACTGATTTTTCCTTACTAAAGAAAATTAAACTGTTATTGTTTGATCTCTGAAGAGTTCAACCACATCTTGACAATCAGTGGTACTTGTGATTGCATAAATGTCACTGTAATATGGGTTGTATTCAATAAGTTAAAGAGGTAATATTCTAGAGAAAACCAATTGCACTACAGGGCACAACTAAAATCCCCATTGATTTGAATACAGATTTTAACTCCTTGAATACTACAGAAGTCTCAAATACATTGATACACAATGCATTAGACACCTCTCTAACATTCAAAGGGTTAAAATCACAGTTTAAATAAATGGGAAATATGGAAATTTTCATTCACTGCAGTTTGTCCTCTCTAGAATTGCACATCTTTTGCTTTCTGCGTAAGGCTCTACATCACATTAGCTATGATAAGTGATATTTCATCTGTCAAAATTACTCAGCAGCCATTTGAGATGCTAATGGGCATTCATAAAAGACAACAGGTGTTTACACAATTAAACACTGATATTTTCCCTCCAGCTCAGTTCCTTCATTAAAATTCAAACCCTCTGTCTAGTCCCACGTTAAAGTTTAATTCACAAATCTGTCACCTCTGACAATGGAGAGCAGAGTGTATGTGGGGTTATTTTTGTCAGCCAGGTGGTTTGGATAATTAAAATGTCATCCCTCGTGGTGTGTCAGCCCCTGTGGGGGCATTTACTTGTCATATCTGAAATCTGCTCAAGATCAATTAACCTCAGATTTTTATTCTTATTACTAATTTTCTATCCCTTAGGAAATCTTATGACATTTTATTTCTGTTCCTTTCACAAACTTTCACTTGTAAACTACATTTCCAAACAAGGGTAAAATACATCAGTTTTTAACCCCTGAACGCCTGATGACATGCCAGTACCGTCACTGCTGTCCGGGCATTATGGACCGTTGATGGTCCTTTCACGTCACACAAGTTTGTGATGGCACCAAGACCACATTCCGAGCTGTGATCACAGATGACTTCTGTGTAAAAACAAAATGTGCCCTGGTCCTCCAGAGCTCACCATCCCCAGACATCGTGGTCCTTAGGGTTAATTAGGGTTTGACAAATAATAGAATTGCTGAATTTTGATCATGGGTTATATCTGGTCATTATATCTATTCTTTCTCCTACAATATTCTTAATTGTAAAGAGCTGACTGTTCAATGAATATACCCCCAAATCTCAAAGCACTGATCATGTGAATGCTTTAAGAGCTATATCTAGGGATAAATGGTTCTTAATTTGTTTAATAGAAGGATTTAAAAGGTTTGTGTACTTAGAAATACATCAGTTAAACAGCAGTCAGTTTTATCTATATACTGTTTATAGTTGAGTTCCATATCCATACCTCCCAACATTTAAAATGGCTAAAGAGGGACACTTTTGTTTCAGGTAGTGGATGTGGGGGCATGGCTGGTGGGTGGGGCATTACCAAGAATTTTTAGGTTATTTCATGACCTATCGACACCTATTTGTGTGACCTAATCAATGATTTATAACAAGACCAAAGTATTTTGTTTACACAGACTGATTTATATACACATATACTGAAGTTTAAACAAGCAATAATATGAGTTTTATTGCTGTAGAGCAAAATTATACACTGATATGCACACCACAAAGTCTGATTCCCTAAAAAGAGGGACATCAGGGTGGGAAAGATGGACAGGGGGATTTGGGTCAAAAAGAGGGACTGTCCCTCCTAAAAAGGGACACTTGGGAGGTATGCAAATCTGTTGT
The DNA here is from genome assembly GCA_037306005.1 of Rhinophrynus dorsalis. Classification (NCBI taxonomy): domain Eukaryota; kingdom Metazoa; phylum Chordata; class Amphibia; order Anura; family Rhinophrynidae; genus Rhinophrynus; species Rhinophrynus dorsalis. The sequence goes on along the minus strand of CM074721.1, from coordinate 335,965,795 downwards.
AGTCCACTGTTAATTATTTAAGTTTATAATCTGATAAAGATAAGCGACCCTTATCAGTAGTTCAGGTCTTGTGAAGGCCACTTTTTGTTATGTGGATGTAGGCACACTCTAATAGACTCAGTTATATCCTATATAATAATTCGCTAAAACGTGTGTAAGTCATGCGCAGTAGAGACTGCCCGCGCCGCGGCTGATACAGAGCCGCGGCGTAGCCAGTCTCTAATGCGCATGACTGCCTCGCGATCGGCTGGCAGTGGCACTGTGGCCCATGTAACGGGCTCTTCAACTAGTGCACTATATTGATCTAGAATCTGAATCTGACAACAGTGACAATTATATTAAAAAACTGCTGCTATAATACAAATAGATTGCTTAACCTGACTGTTAAATGAAAGAGAGGTACTTGGGTAATTTCATATGTTAGAGTGATAGTAATGATTGAAAATAAGATTATTTAAATCTATTCAACAATAAAGAGTGTGACCCATGCCAGCCCTTCAGAAGTTACTAAAGTCCCCCCCCCCCCTTTTCATTGATTTCAGCTCTTTCAGCTTTAACTGAATTAATACAGTAATGAGATAGAACTCAGGACACAGTAAATAACTTATATCGAGGGCATGTTCAGATGGTTAGGAATGCCATGGCATCCCTCGCTCCATTGGTGGAGTCACTGTGTGAACACTTTAGCTAATCTCACAGAAATGGGAGGGAGGGGGGAAAACAAAATTATAATAACTTGAGAATAGCTGCAATCTAAAGGTAGTTCTTTCATTGTACAGTATTATATTAAAGAGCATTACTTACACTCTTTAAGATTACGAGTTCATCCAGTTCACCAAAAAAGGTTTTAATATTCTCACAACCAGTTGCAATGGCAACCTGAATGGCATTTTTATGCAGACAGAGACACTTGTCTTTATGTGCAGAGGAGACACTTGCTCGCACAAACACAAATGTCTCTGTGTAAGTGTACTACCAGGTGGGATCTTATAGGCCAAATAACTGTGAAACTACTGAGTATTAACAAGTATGACTGACAACAGTCACACGCTTTCATTTTGTACAGTGCAATCAAAAAAAAAAAATCCATTACTATCTCTTTAAAGATCGACTGACGTCAGTCACAGTCTTAAATGCCGACCAACTAATTTAAATAAAGTTATTAATATTCACTACTATTTATTTAAATAAGCTAAGAGGTGTGTTCCACATTTTTTGCTCGTAAGGTCCTATACAGATTACAAACTTGGTGGATCGGTTTCCCTTCTGATGGCAAGATTGTTCATTTTGTCTTTAAGGACTTTTTGTGGGTAAGGTCAAATATAGACGCATCATAGACATATCACTTGAAGCAATGCCACACCACAGCCAGACAGCACACACAGCTGCTTCCAGCTTTAACAATGACATTGGTTTGCCATTAACCAGAAATGTTTGTGTGTTTTTATTGAAAATAAGCAGTGTGTGTATCTATCTATCTATCTATCTATCTATATCTATCTATCTATCTATCTATCTATCTATCTATCTATCTGTTAGGTAGCACTAAGGCTAGGATTCTTCAAACTGTGGGAAGAGCAGCGTATTAAATATGCTGCTCTTTGCCGCGAGAATTGATGGATACCTTCGGGTATTCATCAATGATTTTGCGTGTTTCCCTGCTTTGCGTATGCGAAGCAGGGAAACTTGCATAAATTGGTCAGTCAGGGGAAAAACACATGTATATGCATAAGCAAAAATGTGTATGCGTGTGTTCTCCCCATGCATTCAAATGGGTTAAATCAGCTTGAAGCTGGCGCATCACATTTGCAGATCTATCTGACCATCACTTACTGAAGAATAAGCGATGGCCAGATACAATCCGAAAGTAGCGAATGGGTAAATGGTTAATAAACAGAGAAATCCTCTGATTTTCCTGTGTATTAATCCATTCACACCTTGATGAATCCAGGCCTTAGTGTTTTGAGGGAGAAACTCAAGGACTAGGAGGTAAAGCAGCTATAGGAAGGTAGTTGGAGGAGGGGGAAAGTAGGGTGGAGACAATGTGGCAAAGGAGAGGGGGGTCAAAGTGGCAAAAGGGAGGGAGATGAAAGAGAGGTAGGAAAGAAAAGGGTTAACGGAGGGGAATGCAAGGCAGTGAAAGGGACAGATACATCCTGCATCTTCTCCTTTACCCCCTCTTGCTCCCATCCTGGCCCCTTTTTGCTTTCCCAGTCTTTCCATGTGCCTCATTATATTTATCACTCAGTTAATCACATACTGTCAAGCACAGATCGTTAAAGAATCTGTGTTACACTTACCTGTCATCCATTGACTGTCTCCTTCTATCTCCATTCTTTCTTCTATCTTCTTTCTTCTCTTGTATCTTCTGTCTTCTTTCTTCTCTTGAATCTTGTCTTCTTGCTGTAAAAACACAAAAAAGTATAAATTAAAAGCATACATATGCAGCACACTAATACATTTTTTAACCCCTTGAGTGCCAGAGGGGTACCTCTCTGGGTCTCAAAGGGTTAAATGATGCAGTAGTGTGCCGGTAGTTCAAATATAAATGCCCCCATGCATTATGTTACTAAGTAATGCCAAGACAATCATATTGCCATAAGTTAAATTGCCAAAATAATACTTAGCATTGATATCTTTTGTCGCTGTCTCCACCGCCGTGTGATGCCGCTGAGACAGAATAATGCGCCACCCCCCCTTCTTCATGTCCATAGGCCAATGCCCGCTCCGGTCTGAGGGAATTAGAATTGAGTCTGCCCTTATATATGGGCAATCTTACTTCTAATTCTCTCACAGCCATTGATTGGGACACGCACCTCCCAGCCAATCAGCTTTGAGCTGCTGTGCTTTAAACTGATTGGCTGGGAGGTGCGTATCCCTGCCAATAGCTGTGAGAGAATTAGAAGTAAGACTGCCCATATAGAAGGGCAGTCTCAATTCTAATTCCCTCAGACTGGAGCGGGCATCAGCCCGTGGACATGAAGAGGGGAGCGGTGGTGCATTATTCTGTCTCCGCCGCCGCCTCAGCGGCATCACACAGCAGCGGAGACAGCGACGAAAGATATCAATGCTAAGTATTATTTTGGCAATTTAAATTATTGCAATACGATTGTCTTGACATTACTTAGGAACATTTAATTTGCATGGGGGCATTTATATTTGAACAACCGGCACACTACTGCATCATTTAACCATTTGAGCCCCGGAGAGGTACACAACGCATTTCTTTGCAATGCGTTATGTACCCTTCTGGCACTAAAGGGGTTAAACAATGTATTAGTGAGCCGCATATGTATGCGTTTAATTTATACTTTTTTTGTGTTTTTACAGCAAGAACACAAGATACAGGAGAAAAAAGAAGAAAAAAGAGAAGAAAGGATACAAAACTGGTTGAAGGATAGGGAACAGTGTGTGGTTGTAAATGGAAAATTCTCCAATGCAGTTATAGTGGAGAGTGAAGTACCTCAGGGTTCAGTATTGGGTCCGCTGCTTTTTAACATGTTTATAAATGACCTGGAAATAGATATAGAAAGCAAAATATCAATATGTGCAGAGTATACTAAATTATGCAAGGTCATTAATTCAGAACAGGATATTTTTTCTCTACAGAGGGACTTACATACAATGTCAGATTGGGCAAACATATGGAATATGAAGTTTAATGTGGGGAAGTGTAAAGTCATGCATTTGGGAGGAAACAATCCCAAGGCTACCTGTGAACTTAATGGAATCATTTTAGGGGACTCATTGCTAGAGAAAGACCTGGGTATCCTTGCCAACTACAAACTTGGAAACAGTGACCAGTGTCAAACTGCAGTAGCAAAGGCAAACAAAATCCTGTCTTGCATAAAAAGAGGTATCGAAGCAAGAGTGGATAACATTATTTTGCCATTATACAAATCATTGGTAAGACCTCACCTTGAGTATGCAGTGCAATTTTGGGCACCAGTTCTGAAAAAGGATATACTAGAACTAGAGCGGGTACAGCGAAGCGCAACAAAATTAATTAAGGGAATGGAGGACTTGACATATGAGGAACGACTAGACAAACTTGGTTTATTAACTCTAGAGAAAGACCTTATCACGTTGTACAAGTATATGAGAGGTCAATACAAGGCCTGATCAGGTGACCAGGGGACATCCCTTGAGATTAGAGGAAAGGAGGTTTAAACTTCAGCAGAGGAAGGGGTATTTTATGCTAAGGTCTGTTAAATTGTGGAATTCATTGCCCAAGGAGGTGGTTATGGCAGATACAATGGATACATTTAAGAGAAGATTAGATACATTTCTTTCAAAATGGAACATACAGAGTTATACTGTTTATCAGTAGGCAAATCAGGAAGGTCTGATAAAGACTAACTTATTTGGCAGGAAAGCTATAAAATTCTCAGTTACTGGGGTATGAGGAGAAGGTTGAAGTTGATGGACTTGTGTCTTTATTCAACCTAATTTAATATGTTACTATGTAAGACAGAAGGGAAGATAGAGAAGAAAGAAGGACAGAAGATGACCAGGAAGCTGAGGACTCCTCTGGACATCAGGATTAATGGTAAGTGTTATTTGTAATGTGATTTTTTTTTTCTTGGGTTAACCCTATGAATGCTGGCGGGGTAATTTCATTGTTTAGATGTATTGATATGGAGCTTAGAGCCCCATATCAATACATCCACTGGGGACTTAGTTTTTTTTTTACTTCAAGTGTCTGTGTCGACTGTTTAAACAGGCGATAAGGGACTGAAGTAAAAAAAAAATAGGTCTTAACTTTCCTGCGATAACTTGAGTCCCTTATCGCCTTTTCTTGGCTAACGCAGACATCTGAATTGCTATTTACAGTGTTTTCATAATTTTCAATGGATGAAAACACCTCTTAACTTTAACACACAACGGCTCTTTTTTTGCCGGTATTTTTTCACAGCACAGACATTTGAATAGCTTACTCTGCTGGAAAAAATGCTGTCTGCAGAAAAAACAGCCATCTCCAACATTTGGATCAATGTCACTGGTAGCATATTATTCTAGCCAGGTGGTGGCTTGCCTTGCTATAAGCATGCTAACATTTGTTTCAAGTCTTGACTTGCTCTAAGTCTGTTAGCAATTATTTGAAAGGCTTGCTCTGTGGTAGGCATGTTAGGCTCCTTCAAGGCTTGCCTTGCTGTAAGCCTGTTAGATATTTATAAAAGCTTGCTTTGCTGAGGTGTGCTGGTAATTAATTTAAGGTTTGCCTTTCTGTAAGTATTGTAACAGTAGGGTATGCAAAAAACATCTGTAAGGATTTTACCTTTAATTATAATTGTTTCTGCAAAGGTTAACCAATGTTTAAGCCACTATTATGTTACGTGAGTGTGACTAGTTTGCAATGCTATCTGAATCAAAATACATAACACTATTACACTTGTTTTCTACAAAAAATAGGGCAGCATGTCAACTGCATTCATTTTGGAAATCTTTCCATTACACATGTGTAGTTTTGGATATTTGTGCAGTTTTTAAATTTCTTTCTAGAAACTTAGTACGTGTGGGTTGGACGCATATGGAAGAACTGTGTAACTTAATTGCTTAAACAACATGAATATCTCTTGTGGGAACTTTTGTCCTCCAACTAGATCAGAGTCATCCTCCTCTGTGATTTGCATTTGCACAACAGCAGAAAGAAGCATGAGTGTTAATGTGTGAGGAAAATGTTGCCCCACTCTCTTAGTCATCTACAACACTACTATTATGCTCCTATCAGTCTGTGAACTTTTCAGAGTACTTCTACTGCTCCAATTCATCTCACCTCTGAGTGAGAATCAGACTGGTCCCCCCAATCAGACCTGCGATGTGCTTCAGGTGGGATTTTATATGCCTATATTCAGAGAAATCAAGTGACAAGATAAAATACTTTATGTTGAGAAAAAATGAAACTGTATTATTACTTTTGGAAAAAGGAATAACAAAATGTTTTCTGGTTTATTACAAATGAGTCATATGAAGCACGGTAGAAAATATTAAATGAGGCATTACAATGTAGAATTACAAAAAATGCCAGACAAACACATTCCTTCAAACACAGAGGCCATTCAAACTGGGCATTTACACACAGAGGGCATTCTGAGACATACAAACTCACACACAGTCTGCTCATACAAAAACATACAGCATGCAGAAACACACATAGATACTCTGATAATGCAGAAACACACAACATAAGTTACTTGTCAAACATTTTTGGAGAAATTGAATCCAAAGGATCTTGTTTTGGATTGCTATCAACATGCAAAAAATCTTGCATCTTATACTTACATTGATAGACGATCATACATTCTTCTCATGAAATGCCATTATTTGAAATGATATTTAATATGGTGTGAAGAGAAATCTTCAAGATCTTCAGAAGACATTGGAGTAGTTTATTAAGTGATCCTATTTTAAGGAATGGCATCAAAGCATCCACAGGTGGTTTGTAGGAAATTTAGAAGCTTAAAGAACATTTTAGCCCCCAACCCCTTTGAGATATGCAATAAGATTTCCCATAAAAGGTTAAGATCTTTGAAACAGTACTAAACCCACCTTCTTCTCAGTAAGGTCTGATGAGAGTTCCCTATACCAAAATCAAAGATGCTTTTAAATGTGTGAACAATAGGTGTCTCATCTGGTCATGCAGATACACAAACACAGACACTCTGGTCTTGCAGACACACAAATACATACACACGCACACACTGGTTACACATATACAGGCCCTTAGCATGCAGATACACTGATTTGCTGGTCATACAGGTACCCCCACCCCACACTCACACACACATTGGTCATGCTCACACACACATACGTACAATGGTCATGCAGTCACACAGACTCTTTGGTTATTCAGAAATGCACACATACATTTGGCTTATGCAGACGCACACACAGAATTGTTGGTTATGCAGTCATAGGCATTGATCATACAGACATGTTGTAGGCAGTAAAGTCGTACTCTTTTCAAATGTGATATGAAATGTTCCATCACCACCAATAGCAGTGTTAAACCTTGTAACAAGACTAATTGTTATCACAAGCTAATGGTCTATGCTTTATAAATAATTTTTATCAAACTTTCTAAAACCTAGAAATATGAAATGTATAAACTTTATAAAACCTAGAATGTGAAAACCTAGAATATAAAAATAGTGGTGAGGAAGTGGATGCTGCTGACCTAAATATAGATGATGTTGTTGATTTAGAATTTGTCTCTTCACTGTGCTCCCCATCTTCTGATACAGATGAAGTAGAGCATAAGACCATTGATGATACAGCCAAAAAATGTGCTGAAAGGAAAATACTCATCACTTCCACTCCTCACCACTTCTACCACTGAAAATGAGCAATATGCCTTTTTACAAATTCTTTGAAAAATCAGTTGAAAAGTCTGACTCAGAACAAGTAAACATGCCTGAAAATACACAATCATCACAATCATCATCAGCAGGATCACTGCTTCCACGTCCAACCCCATACTGTCACACTCGCTGTTGTCGACTAAGTAGTAGCACAGGTCATCAACTTACACATTTATAGCTAAAAGTGCATCTTCTGCTGTTCTGAATGACACCTACTGATAAAAGTATTGCAACATATATCCTTTTTGGTAGTAGTAGTCCCACAGGAACCCCTCAGTATATGAAATGTCCAGTACAGAGACACTTCACTGACACTCCATAAGCTATTCATGCTGCTGTCTTTTTCCTCTGTTAAAAACATTGAAATCCCAACACATTTATGATTGGGAGACATACCAGCAGCACATCAGAGGCACAATGACTAGCATCAGTAGAAGCACTCCTAAACGTTCACAGGGCACATAATGCTAGTATTGTAGATGTTTCAGAGAGTGGGACAACATTTTTCTTACTAAAAGCCATGTCTCTTACTGCTGTTGTGAAAATGCAAAATAAAGTTAGTTAGTTGGAAGTGACAAGAATCATAGAATCCCCACAAGGCCTAGATCCACTGCCACCAACACTACCATGAGTAGCAGTGATCATGTTATTAAGGAAATTCAGTTACAGAGTTCAAAAGGATATTGGTTGACATGGTGCCCTATTCTTTTGTTAAAAACAGTAGTTTTAAAGAAGTAATGCCATGTGTTGCATCTCAATGGCAGACCCCATGCTACAGTTGTACAAGTAGATGGTTGGTGTTGTTTACAAAGGGGTGTAAACATCTTATATAAATAAAGTTTACCTGACCACAGCTATGTCTACAAGAGCACAGAGTACAGACTATGTGGACTATATGACTGTCACTGGTCAGTGGTTATCTTATCCATCAGAGGTCAGTATCAATGCTACCTCTATCTATGGCACTAGCGGTAAAGGCTAGCTACAAGTTAGCGCATATCATGCCTCTTTATGCATATAGTTGTTTGAAAGACAATTCCGCAAAGCTGTAGATGTATTAAATGAACTGCAGAAGGTCGTACACAAATGACTTCTACCTTGCTCCTTGAAAGCAGGCTTTGTGTCTGCTGAAAATGGCTCCACTATAATAGCTATCTTAAAATAGTAGATATGGTGCATTTACCCTGCTTTGTACACAGGGAGGACTGGCAACTTTTGGCCTGGGGGGCAAGTACAATCAAGTGGCCCATTTTTACTATCGTTCCAGCCCACTATCCAAGCCGAACCCCTTCATAATTGCCATTAATGTGAAGTAAAACAGGTATTAGCAGATGTACGTTTTGAGCAGCGTTGTCTTGCGGTATGCTTTTTATCATGTAGCGCCTACTTCAGTGGTAATATGGCAGCAAAATTATAAACTCTGGGTTATTTCTAATCCTTATTATTTTTGAGATACCACAGTGCTTACGATTGAAAATGAGCTACACTAGTGATACCACAGAGCTTACAACTGAAATGGAGCTACACTAGTGATACCACAGAGCTTACAATTGAAATGGAGCTACACTAGTGATATCACAGAGCTTACATTCCAAAATGAGCTATACTAGTGATAGACAGTTTACAGTTGAACTGGAGCTACAATAGTAATAACACAAAGCTACAACTGATACAGTTAATCTAATGATCACGGAGCATACAATTGAAATGGCACTAGTGATTTGCAGAGTTTAAAACTGAAATGGTGCTATACTAGTGATACCACAGAACTTACAGTTGGACCTACACTAGTGATACACAGCTTAGAAATTAAATGGAACTGCAGAAATACCACTGATCTTATATCTGGAATGGAGCTACACTAATAATACCACAGAGCTTACAAATGAAATTGGGTTGAGGCAGGGAAGGGCTGGATGGAGAGCGAGAGAGAGTGTTAGGGTGAGAAAGATGTAGGAATATGGTGAAGATTGAGGGAGAGGATTAGGGTGAGACAGAGGTAGGGATGAGCTGCAAATGAGAGAGAGAGAGAGAGCACAGGGGAGAAGGAATAAGGTAGAGAAGTAGGAATAAGGTGAGATATGCAGAGATAGGTCAAATGTTAAGACAACGGTAAGGTGGAATAGAAAGAATGCTGTAAGAAAGTTAGGGATGATGGGGTAAAGGGTAAGAAATTAGTGCACCCACCATCCCTCTGTCTCCCATCTCTTATCCACATTACATTTCTTCTTACTCCCCAATGTCCCCCTCTTACACATGGAACTGGACAGCAGCACTGTACTTCCTGTGTGCTTTGCTTCTGTTTCCCCTATATCCTGTGCATGCGCAGTCAATTAACTAGTTTCCCTTCAATGAGTTCCTAGGCTGTGCATGCGCAGGATAGGTGAACAGAGGCAGAGGGCAGAAGAAGTCGGATTAGTGGGTGGGTGGCCCAGTGGTGCCCCCCCACCCAAGTCACTGGGCCCTAGGCAGGCACCTAGGTTGCCTTGTCCATGATCCAGCTCTGTCCCTCTGGTGTGTATATAAATGTATCACATTGCTCCACATTAATAAAACTCTCATTGTTTGTTTGCTTGTTTGTTTAAACTTCAGTATATGTGTTTAGAACTTAGTCTGTGTAACTGAAATATGTTTTCCTGTTCTAAATCAGTTACCTAAATAGATGTCAGTAGGTCAGGAAATAACCTTAAACATGCTCAATAATGCCCCTCTATGAGCCATGCCCAGCAACACCACCTAAAAGAAAAGTGTCCCTTTGGCCATCTGAAATGTTGGGGAGTATTTGCTCATACCATTCGAGCATTTACCATTGTAAATGTCTGTCATATACACTGCACCCACATAGGTGTATGAAGCCTTAACCCCTTGAGGGATGTGCAACGCACTGCTTCACAAGGAGTTGCACAGTCCTCTAGCCTTCAAACAGATAATGCAACCCGCCAACCAAAACTTTTCCCTTACCCCCTTATGATGCCAGATCCTCCATCCGATTAGGTGTAGCTCTACTCTGTCCCTCCGGCGTGTATTGAACGCACGCACGCGCCTTTGCAGCCCAACACTGAGCTCAGCTGAATAGCAGCAGCATCCTCCGCACGAATGCCTGCCCCCTAGACCAGCACTTCCTCCCAATCAGCACGCAAGCCTGTGGCATCTGGATGGCTCATCGTGTGGGTTACGCTGCACTGTAATGCAGAGAAGGAGGCTGCTGATTTGTTTTAAATAAAACAAAATACGGAAGTGCTGGTCCAGTGCCGCACAGGCATACATCTTTGACAGAGGCCCGCCAGCCCAGACTTGTGATCGGCCCGGGGGGCAATTGCCCCCCTGCCCCCTGGGCCAGCCCGCCCCTGTTTGTACATGCCCTAACTCTATTTGTTACTTGGTTCCTTTCAGAGCCAGAAACCCTCAAAGAAATGCTAAATATTGCCTGCAAAATCTGTGCACATGTTAGCTGGTCCACTAGTATATACAATGCATTATATGACTTGCAAAAGCATAAACACCTGCCACAACACCTCCCCAGCTCAAAATGGAGGTCCCTACCAGATGAAATTTCTCATTTTATCTGCTGGAAAGTTTATATGAGCAGAACAAGGCTATTGGTGATTATGAAATTCTTAACTGGAAATCTTTATAGTGGGCATCTTTGTCACCTGGGCAATGGCAGTTAATGTGTCAGTTGCTGAAGCCTTTTAAGGAGGCTACCTTGGTGGTTAGTTTTGACAGTGCAGGAATCAGTGAGGTACTTCCAGTAATCTATTTTATTAAAAAGAGTTTGGATGATAATTCTACAACAGTGACAACACAGACATGAACCAGATGGTCAATGACATGTTAGCAAGCTTTGAACATGATCCTCACATAGTATCAATTAAAAGCAAAAAGGAATGCATTCAAGCTACATTGCTGGACCCCTGTTTTAAAAATACAATTTGTATTTGTGCCAAGGTGTGGGCAACAGCTGTCTGATTAATCGGATTCTGTGAAAGCATGTAAAGAAATCCTTACAGAGCAGAAATTTACATTACAGACAATAGGAGAGAGAAACAGAGGGGTAAAACTTCTAGTAAGTATCGTGAAAAGAAAGGACAGCATTAAAATATTTTAATGGTGGCTTAAAAATAGGTTAGCCTTTGCACAAATAATTATAATTAAAGGTAAAACCCTTAGAGAGGTTATTAGCATAGCATACTACGGCAAGGTATTCCTTGAAAAAAAAACATGGCAATGCGTGCCACCAACTAGCTGAAATATTATGTCACAATTGTCATTAGTTAATTTATTTCCTGCTGCTGAGTTGCCTAAGCATTAAATGTTACAGGATTAGGATGCTGTATTCAACATGCACATGGTTCCTAGTAATGGTGGTGGGAGTGGCACTGGGATCACCCTCATGGACAGCGATGGTAGAACTAACACTTGCAGTGACATGGTACATGTAGTGGTGTTAGTTCCTACTAGCCCTAGTGGTGAGGCAGCAGCAGCAACAGCACCACAACAAGACACTACCACTACAGATGCATCTGGAGGGAAGTTGTCCTGTCACCATAATCCTACTTCCCCCTCACTTCCTCTAAAATAATGGGTGTTGGAATATCTTACATTGGGAGGAAGGATTGACTGTGTAGCTATGAATAACTGAAATGTGCACAATATGTGAAACGTTTGTGAAGAGAGGGAAGGACTGGAATCACACACCTTGGCATATCTGTTCTGTTGACAATGTTAAAATGTCCCCCAAGAAATAGTCACTGTGTCCCTTGTCCATCCCACTAAAAAGAGAAGATGATATTGACTGTTGGTAGTGGAGCAGTGGGTAACTAACATTTCCCAGTTCACACAATAAAATAAATAATTCTCCAGTAGTATCCACCTCATTACTATGTGTGGGGTCATTGCACCATATGATGTACATGTTGCCAGATCTTTACATCTAGAGAAGCTTTGTTTGCTGGTGGAAATGGTATTGGCACATTTTTCAGTGTAAACAGTACAAAAATATTTACTGGCTACAGAGACACTTCATCTACAACACATATAAAAATGGAGTGCTTAACCCTTTGAGTGCCAGATGGGTATGCATTGGATTGCTTTGCAATTCGTTGCACACCCCTCTGGCATTCAAAGGGTTAACCACTGAAGAGACAGCCACAGGACACCCTTATGTAAGTGCAAACCAAACGTTGGGGCTGCACCATTAATAACAAACAATGGCAAGTTTAAAACATCACTCTTTATTAAAAAATATGTTATATATAAGTTTCTATATAGACTCACAGTACTCAGAGGTGCCAAAGATAATGGTCCTCTTCAAATCAACTTATTTTGCATTTAAAGTGCTTAATCATGACTGTTGACATTGTTCAGTAGCAGGGCTGGGAAAGAGGATCCTGTGGGTGTAGTGAGGGTCAGTTGTAGCCTAGGTCTAGACTCTAGCACAAGATGATCACATAGGTCACATTGACAATGTTCCTGGCTTTTGGGGGATTGTTTCATGCCTCTTTTGATGGAAATGTTGTGCCACATTGTTCTTGTTATTTGGGATGGATGGGAGCACAGTGACTGTAGTACCAGATTTTTTCCTGGGAAACTGTTTCACATCTTCTGCATGCAACTCGAATGGTTATGGTCTCAGTAGTGCTCTGTTCTCTAAGTCAGATAAAGCATGCAAAATTACATACTTACCTGTCCAGGTAATATCCTCTTTCCATCTTCTCAGTAACGGTTTTATATGTCTAGGTTTCCCATGTATTTTCCGTGTATTTTATCAATTAAGGTGTTGAATTTAACATCATTTTATAAACATAATTTTATTTTTTATTGTTTTTAAACTTTGTTTTTTTTGTATTTTTACATTATATTTAAGAAGGGTACATTCTGTCTGTAGAAGCCTATACCCTTCAGTTTATCATGTACTGTATCATGCCCCATAGTTTACATACAGCTTAGGGTCAGTGAGAAAATCTCACACTCTCAATAGTAAAATGGAATGAGAAGCTTCTCTGGACAGCCTTCTACCTCTCTTTGTGGAGATGCTTCTTCCTCACTTCAATCTCCCAGATCATATAGAGTTAAATTCAAAAAGAAAGTGACAGGAGCTTATCGGTCATCCCCTTCACTTACATGAAATTCTAGCTTGCTGGCTGTGACAGCTGGCATGAATCTCCTGAGTAAGGACTGGGAGAGTTATCATTGTTAACAGCTCTCCTATTAGTTGGAAGGGGCCAGATTAGATGTATAAAGTTCCTTGTGCCTTTAGGAACAAAAATTATGATAGGAGGTCTCCAAAGCATTGTGAAGCAATAACCGTTGATAAAAATCATGATAGGAGGTCACCAGTGCATTGTGAATCAATATCATTTCAGGGGTTAAAGCAATAGTATTTCTGGGGTTAAACCCCCATTTATGTCAAAATTAAGTTTGGGGAAATGTTGTCTCCTATGGCACAGCTGATTTGCTTCAGAATTGCTTCAGTCCTTAGCACATCAGCCTTGGAATTAAATCTGGATAAAAGGCAATACTGTAGTGTACACTGACCATTAGCATTATAACTGAGCCAGAGACTCTAACCAGTAACCTCGTTTACTGAATAGCAGGAAGAGAGAACAGAAACAAAATGTAAAGTAATGCTCTGTGTTAATACTGAAAACAGCTACTGCTTGTTAATAAGTACTTTTTTTTCAGAAAGCTTTGCTATCCTTACTCTTTTGGGACTAGAAAGGTACTGTGAAGCAATACATTTGAGACCTCTATGACATCCAAAGGATTAATATATTACAAAATAACAGGGCCACACCCAAGATTTCCAGAGAAGGGTTAGTAACTAACTAACTGACTACATAAATAAAGTATCCAATAATAAGCAGAAGTGATTGTTTGTGCTGTGAGTGCCCAAACCATACATGGGTGACCTGTGGCCATCCTCTAGCTTTTGGTGATGGAGTTGTAATCCAGTAATAGCTGGGGGACAGCTCTTTGCCCACCTCAGACATAAAGATATGTAAAAAATATCAAATATCTCACATTACTGGGGAACTAAAGCTTTGTGTCTTTCTGATCAAATGGGACCAATAGAGTGCAAAGGGCATTTTTTGGGCAACTGGAAACCCCCCTTCGGGTTGCCTATGAAATATGGCAACATGTTTGTTATAGCTGACAAAACTTAAAGCGTAAATGAAAAAATACTCTGTAAAAATATATTGCCTACGTTCATGTGCCTCATTTGTATTCATTTTCCCATTCCTCGGGTTGAACAAACTGATTGTATAAGTGTGCGAAATACGTTCTTCTTTTGCAGCTTATGTCATATTGTCTTGAGCAGTATAACACTTTGAAAAGGATATTAATATTTCACAATAACATGATGTACAATGGGAATTATAATTGCATTCCAACATAGAATAAGCAACATTAACCTGATCTCCACAGAGGTCAAAGCCTTTATGTGAGAAGCTGGATGGCAGTAATTATTAATTACTGGATAGAGAGGTCTGCAGGAACTTTCATTTGATGTGTGTTATAGGTTCCGTGGGTCAAAACGGAGGTAAGTAATTGCTTTCCTCAGCCTTCGAAAATACATCACTATGATGCATAACAACTTCCACCCCCACCTCCTTCCGAGCATTTCTAAATATCAACAGCAATTCTAATCAGGAGAGCATTTCTGATAATTGCAGACCTATCTCACCTATTTTCTCTGAACCTGCCCACTGTATAACTTACCACACAGTCTCACAGATATGTTAGAATCTCACTGAGAATAAGAGAGCTGACCATGGAGTAATCAAATTATTGGAGAAGGTCTCTGGTAGAATCTGACACACAACTAAATAATAGTCCAGAACTGTGAGCACTTTGAAAAGTTATACAAAATGTATCTGAATTGATTATTACATAGTAACATAGTAATTTAGGTAGAAAAAAGACTTGCGTCCATCCAGTCCAACCCTTTTCCTATTCTTGTTTACCATCGTTGATCCAAAAGAAGGCAAAAAACCCATCAATACAGCAATTTCAAATTCTGCCTTGAATGGGGGAAAAATTCCTTCTTGATTCCAAATGGCAATCAGATTTCTTCTTGGATCAATAAGCACTAACTAAATATTAGTCCCAATACTATCGTACATAGCCCTCTATGTTCTGCTCTTTAAAATAAGTATCCAGGCCCTTTTTAAAGGCATCTAATGTATTTGATAGCGCCAACTCCTCAGGCAGTGAATTCCATACCTTTATTGTCCTTACCGTAAAGAAACCCTTCCGCTGCTGTAGATGAAATCTCCCTTCCTCAAGTCTAAGCAGGTGGCCCCTTGTCCTTTGTACTGTTCTTTTAATGAACAGGTCTTTGAAGAGCACTTTGTATTGGCCCTAAACATATTTTTCTCTGTCGTCCAATGCAGGTTACTGGTAACTTTGGGTAGGCGATCTGCCCCTTTAACTGTAGGCAGGAACAATTCTAGAATTGTATGCAGGGGGTGGAGCCTACCTTCCCTCCTTGGTTGCAGCTAGCCAATCAGCTCCAGAAAGATTTGTTCTTTAGTGAAAACACAGGCAAGAGAACAGTTCTGCTATAGTTTTAGATTGTTTTTTTATTTTTCTGTTAGAAATGGAATACCACCATTAGGTGGATTACCATAACTGACAATGCCCTTAGATCTGGCTAGCTCAGTGACCAGGTGCTTTTTGTGAACCTTAAAGGGATAGTAATACTTCGTTTTAACTTTATTTTATTTTGTAGGCATTAAAAAAACATGAAGAATGTTATAAGTCTTATCTCTGAAACCTTTATGGTTTAAGAGATATTCACAAACAAAGTATCCCTTCCCTGTTCAACCAGATCAGAAGGGAGATGCCCAGGTAGACTGCAGAGAGGGACAATCTTCAATTAAGATAATGGAAAAAGCTGAAAAACTTGTCAAGGGGGGAAGGGCTTTCATTGTTTTCATACAAAGAAAATTGTCCCCTTCTGTTATCTGTCCTGTCATACAACCAGACTCACATTTGAGAAGAGATGGCTTACACTAGGAAAAAGGGGCGGGGAGGGGAACTTTGCTTGTGAATATCTCATAAACCATAAAGGTTTGAGAGATAAGACTTATATCATTCTTCATGTTTTTTTAATGCCTACAAAATAAAATAAAGTTAAAACGAAGTATTACTATCCCTTTAAGCCCTGGGGGGAAAATCTTGGCTACAAGCTCTTTCCTCAGGAGTTGCCCACCGAGGCTTCTTCTTAATATATGGTAATCTGAAGACAGAAGATCTGCAGGAAAGGTGAGCAACCCTTTGAGCGCTGCAGGTCCACATGTCCCACAGTGCCCCTCCGCACAGGGGTTTTACCTTTCGAGTTCCTATTGCACACTCATGCACTCATTGGGTCTATCTGTATGTCTGTTGAGTGTTTTGGAGCAGGTTTATGTAGTACTTTAACCCTTTAGCTGCTGGTTTTGTATCTTTTGGGGGGTTTTCCTACTGGTTCAGTGTTTTTGGGGTATCCTTACATGTTATAGTGATGTTTCATACATTTTTATGTTACTGTTTCATTTTTGTAAAATTTGAGTTTCGGCGCGCTTTACCGCATAGGCGCCATTGCTCCATTCACTCCTATGGGACTGTACAGTTTGGGACATATCTCTGCAACCACTCCACCTAGCGACTTCTGAGATGGCTCACTTTATTTGTCTGCCCTTGTGATATCATCCGGTTTATGTTTATAGTGTGTTGGGGGTTTCAGGGGACTTCGGGCACTGTTGGGGTACTTTTTCTGGGAAAATTACATTTCCCATGAGCGCTTGCTTCGCGCACTCGTTTCTGATTGTCTCCTGCCGCTGCAGCCATTTAGTGCCATTTCCAGAACGAGTATCCTATGCAGGGCTTGGAATCTTCTTCTCTTCTCTGCTGATTAACCCTTCGCCTGCCAGATAAGTCTGTTTTAGCAATTTCTGGGGTGAAACTTTAATCCTACACATTGTAATTGGATGATTTCTTATACTGTAACATTTTTTGACACTGTGAGAATGTCTAATCCGTTGGAGCTTGGGGCCAGACCTAAGACTAAGGATGCTGGGGTCTCTGTATCTGTCATTGGGCATTGCTCTTCCTGTCATTCAGGGTTACCTAGAGAATTCTCAAGTTGTTTATTCCTAGCATGTTCTGATGTCCCTGAGAGTCTCCCTGGGACCTCCAGCCATCCATTAGAGCCAGTCTGGGTGCAAGAGTTCAAGGCTGCTACTAGGGACCTTAGGTCTACATTGCAACTCTTTCCATCCCATTTACAGGGGGTCTTCCATTCTTGGCAGACCCCCTCTTCCGTCAATTCTTCCCTGCCAAAACCACAGGGAGTACCTGATGTATCAGATTCCTCTGAGGAGGAACTGCTGGTGGATTCAGATGTTGAGGAATGTTCTGCTGTGGGCTCCTCTCAGTTTTTTGTGGACCCCTTTGAGGCCGATCCTGAGTCCTCGACTGAGGGGCTGATCAGGGCTGTTTTGACTACCCTAAACATTCCCTCAGTTCAAGGGGTAACTTCTGATCCCTCTGATGTGTTTCAGGATCCTAAAAAGCTCCTTATCTGCTTTCCACCTAACCCCACTCTTGACCGCCTTGTGTCTGAAGAGTGGAAATCTCCGGACAGGAAACCTTCTGTATCCAAGAAATTTGCCAAGCTTTATCCCTTCTCTGAGGCAGCGCTTGCTCAGTGGGTTCATCCTCCCAAAGTCGATGCTCCTATCTCCAGGCTATCTAAATCTACTGCCTTGCCAGTTTCTGATGCGTCCGCTCTGAAGGACTGGACTGACAAGAAACTTGAGGTCTCCCTCAAGTCCATTTTTGCCTCTGCTGGTGCTGCCATGCGTCCAGCATTTGCTGCAGCAGGTGTGAACCGGGCCATTGCAGTCTGGACTGAACTGATCACCCTGGCTGTCCATCAGGGTGCTCCTACTTTGGATATGTTGCACCTTCTTGCCAACATTTCTGAGGCACAGAACTATGTTTCTGCTGCCTTATTTGATGCCATCCGTTTAGTGGCTAGGGTTTCCACCATGTCTGTGGTTGCCAGACGGGCTCTTTGGCTCAATATCTAGTCTGCTGACACTGCTTCCAATAAAGCATTGCTCTCCTTACCTTTTCAAGGTACTTCTTTGTTTGGGCCAGATCTTAAAGATCTGATCAGTGAGGCCACAGGAAGAAAACGCCGCTTAAGCGTAATCAGTATTTTCGTTCCTTTCAGACTGAGACACGTCCAGCAAAACAGATGGTTCCCTCATCTCTGCGTGCCTCCTCCAAGCCCAAACACCAATGGAAGCCCAAGGTCTCCTCCAAGCCCAAGGCTTCCAGGCCTTCTTTGGCATGACTCTATGAACCCAGGTCCCCACTGCTGTGGGTGGTCGTCTGCGTCACTACCACAGCATCTGGGAGGATTCAGTGGTGGACCTGTGGGTTTTAGAGGTGGTGACGGAAGGGTACAGGATCCCTTTTGCCTCTCTTCCTCCCTTTTGCTTCTCTCCTTGTCATACGCCTCAGGGCGCAGAGAAACGCCGGCTGTTCAACAGCGCTATTCAGGCTTTTCTGGACAAGGTTCCAGTTCAGGACAGAGGTATGGGTTTTTACTCAAACCTCTTTGTGGTCTCCAAAAAGGACGGCAGTTGTCACCCCATTTTGGATTTGAAGGATCTTAATTCCTTTGTGATCTGGACTCATTATCACCAGGAGTCTCTACAGATGGTGATTGCTGCTATGTTCCCAGGGGAATTCCTTGCATCTCTGAATCTTCAGGACGCGTATTTACACATCGCAATTCATCCAGAGAGCCGGCAGTATCTCAGATTTGCCTGCGACCGAGGGCATTTTCAGTTTTCAGCTCTTCCCTTTGGTCTGACTACAGCTCCTCAAGTTTTCAACCATGTCCTGGGAGCCTGTCACGGTTTGATACGAATCTCAGACACAAAGTTAGGTAAAAACACAACTTTATTGAAAAGTTAAAGACAACCCCATAGGGTAACATACACATTCATACATATATCTTTATTGACAGGAAAGCAGTAATGCAATAGCAGTAAAGGCTCTACCGGCCCTGCCAATATACCGGGCAAGGCAGCCAGAAAGTTGGCACAAGGAATGGATAGGCTCTACCGGCCTTGCCAATATACCGGGCAAGGCAGCCAGGAAGTAGGTACGAGGACTAGATAGGTTCTACTGGCCTTGCCAATATACCGGGCAAGGCAGCCAGGAAGTTGGTAGTAGGAATAGATAGGCTCTACCGGCCCTGCCAATATACCGGGCAAGGCAGCCAGGAAGTAGGTACTCCAGAATAGAGGCTCTACCGACCTTGCCAATACCGGGTAAGGCAACCCAAGAGTATAATAGAATAGGTTCTACCGGCCTTACCAATATACCGGGCAAGGCAGCCTGGAAAGGGATGAATGGCAACCACTAAAGCCTCAGTGACTATAAAAGGTGGCAACAGCAGTCACAGAGATGGCATAAGAGGCTAAGTCATCAGCAATAACAGCCGGATGGCTAGTGGAGCGAACCTGTGCCCACACACTGGTAGCGCTATGCGTCAGACAATAGCAGCCGGATGGCCAAAGGAGCGAACCAGTACCCTGTACGTGGAACGCTAATTGTGTACTGCAATCACAGCCGGGTGGCTTGTGGATCGAACTCGTGTCCACACACTGGGAACGCTAAGCGTCTTGACAACAGCAGCCGGATGGCTAAAGGAGTGAACCAGTACCCTGTACGTGGGACGCTAATCATGTACTGCAATCACAGCCGGGTGGCTTGTGGAGCGAACCCGTGCCCACACACTGGGAACGCTAAGCGTCTGGTAATAGCAGCCGGATGGCTAAGGGAGCGAACCAGTACCCTGTACGTGGAACGCTAATCGTATACTGAAATAACAGCCGGATGGCTTGTGATGCGAAAACGTGCCCACACACTGGGAACGCTTATGCATCTTGACAATAACAGCCGAATGGCTAAGGGAGCGAACCAGTACCCTGTACGTGGAACGCTAATCGTATACTGCGATAACAGCCGGACGGCTTGTGGAGCGAACCTGTGCCCACACACTGGGAACGCTATGCATCTTGACATTAGCAGCTGGATGGCTAAGGGAGCGAACCAATACACTGTACGTGGAACGCTAATCGTATACTGCGATAACAGCCGGGTGGCTGTGGAGCAAACCAGTACCCGCATACTGGATAAACCGGCAGAAGGTAGAAATGTCACCAAGGTGACTCAGGAACGTCAGCTTGACTATGGCGAACTGGAAAGGCACCAGCAGGTGGAAATCTGGAATCAGCATGCAGATGATCAACCACATCAGGTACGGCAGCGGGACTGGCAGCAGGAAACGATGACCAAGCGGCGACTCCAACTGGATCAGCAACGGACAGGAACTACAGGAACTGGACGAATACTGGTAGCAGGAACACAGCAAAGGACCCAGGAAGAGACAACACGAAAGGGCAACCAAAGGGTGCCCAGGCTCAGTCTAAATAGGCAATGCAGGGCGGGCTGCAAACAGACAACCAATAGAGAGCCCCCTACAGGTAATTGACACAACAAGCGAGCAATCACGGGCACCGTGATAGTAACCCTCTCTCAAAGACCCCCTCTCCTAGAAGAGGGTCTAGGTTTCTGAGGGTATTTAGAATGAAAATTTCACAGTAATTTGGGCACATGAAGGTCCTTACTATCCACCCAGGATCGTTCTTCCGGACCATAGCCCTTCCAATGCACCAAATGCTGCACCTTTCCTCTAAGCCTGCGGGAATCAATGATACTCTGAACTTCGTACTCCTCCTGACCTTCAACCTCAATAGGCCCTGGCACCACAGGGTTGGTAGTATAATGGTTGCATACAAGAGGCTTGAGGAGTGATACATGGAAGACATTATGAATACGCATGGACGCAGGGATGTCCAATGCATACGACACAGGATTAATTTTGCGAATGACTCTGTAAGGACCAATGAATCGAGGAGCCAACTTATTAGATGGGACTTGAAGTTTAAGGTTCCTGGAGGAAAGCCACACTCTATCCCCAACCTGAAAGGAAACCGCTGGCAGTCTTCTGTGATTAGCATGACGCTGATGGCGTTGGAATGACTGACCGGGTGCCCTCTGCACCTGTGCCCATGTGGAGCGAAGTTGCTCGATATGCTCATCCAGAGCTGGAATCTGTTGTGCCTGAAAGGAATCCGGGAGCAAGCAGGGCTGGAACCCATAATTGATCAGAAACGGCCCTATTGTCATGATGGTCAGTAATGAAACAGAGCAAGAACTGTTCCAAACCTTGATTGGCATGCTCAGCGGCCCCTTTGGTCTGGGGATGGTAGGCGGAGTAAAAGGATAATTGTATGCCCATTTGTTCACAAAATGCCCTCCAAAACCAGGACACGAACTGGCTCCCCCTGTCGGACACCAGCACTCTGGGTACTCCATGCAACCAAAATACCTCTCTAGCGAATACCACCGCTAATTCTTTGGCAGAGGGAAGGCCACGGAGGGGCACGAAATGAGCCATTTTAGAAAACCTGTCCACTATCATGAGTATAAATGAACACCCTCTAGACACTGGCAATTATCCCATGAAATTGATGGAAACGTTGGACCAAAGACGTTCACCATTAGGTACCGGCTGAAGTAGGCCCACCGGGAGGTGTCTAGGGGTCTTAGCACGGGCGCAAGTAGCACAGGCATTAGTAAAATCAGCGCAATCTGCCCTCATAGAAGGCCACCAAAATATCTGCAAGAGAGACCACAACAATTGGTCTCTGCCAATATGTCCCGCAGCCTTAGAGGAATGGTCTCGAGTAACCGAGTGTGGAGTAGCACATCAACAAAACACTTGCCCATTGGGGTTTCAGGGGGAGCAGAGGCCTGGGAGGCCAAAATCTCTTCCCCAAGTGGTGAAGTGATACTAGTACGTATAGTAGCCAAAATTCGGTCAGGCTGAACAATAGGTGCTGGTACCTCATCTCTGTCAAATTCAGCCTCAAATTGTCTTGACAGTGCATCAGCCCTGACATTTTTTGACCCAGGCAAGTAAGATACAATGAAATTAAATCGAGACAAAAACAGTGCCCACCTGGCCTGGCGTGAGGATAATCTTTTCGTCTCAGAGAGGTAAGTCAGGTTTTTGTGATCAGTCAAAATTATGACAGGGTTTTTTGTGCCTTCAAGTAGGTGACGCCATTCCTTAAGAGCAAGGATAATGGCCAATAATTCTTTGTCCCCAATCTCATAATGGCTTTGAGCCCCAGTCAATTTTTTAGAGAAAACCCACAAGGTCTGAGAGTTCCTCCTTTAATAGGTCGTTGAGAAAGCACTGCCACAACCCCAATATCTGAGGCGTCCACCTCCAATGTAAATGGAAGCAATGGGTTGGGGTGAGATAACACAGGAGTGTTAACAAAAGCAGACTTCAAATTCTCAAAGGCCTCCTCCGCAGCCACTGACCATTGAGATGGGTTAGCACCCTTGTGCATGAGGTCAGACAAAGGTTTAACAATAGTAGAGAAGTTCTTAATAAACTTTCTATAATTGGTGAAGCCCAAAAATCGTTGAATGGCTTTAAGACTCTTGGGGCGTGTCCATTATAAAACTGCCGTTAGTTTCTCTTTGTCCATGGCAATGCCTTCCTTGCCAATTACGAACCCCAGGAATGGGACACTCGTTCTGTGAAACTCACATTTCTCCAGTTTACAGTATAATTTGTTTTTTCGTAGGCGAAGCAACACCTCAGACACATCTTTAACGTGTTGTGACATATTCTTGGAATAAATGAGTATGTCGTCAAGATAGACAACGACACAAGACTGCAGCATATCTCTGAGGATATCATTGTTTAATTCTTGAAATACTGCCGGTGCGTTACAAAGACCAAATGGCATAACTAGATATTCATAGTGGCCAGATCTCGTGTTAAAGGCAGTTTTCCACTCATCACCAGCTCTGATCCGAATTAAATTATACGCAGCACGCAGGTCCAACTTGGTGAATACAGAAGAACCTTTGAGTCTGTCAAATAGCTCAGTGATGAGTGGTATCGGATAAACATTCTTAGACATTAATTTGTTTAAGCCACGGTAATCAATGCATGGTCTCAGCTCGCCATTTTTCTTCTTTACAAAGAGGAATCCGGCCCCGGCCGGAGAGGTGGATTACCTTATGATCCCTCTCTTAAGGGCATCAGAAATATATTCCTCCATAGCTTGGTTCCCCTCACAGGACAATGGATACGTGCGTCCCCTAGGGGGCACCACCCCCTGAGGCAAATCAATACAACAGTCAAAAGATCTGTGCTGGGGTAGGGTGCCAGCCTCTACCTTACTGAATACATCACCAAACTGTTGGTATTCATCTGGCAGTGAAGAGGAGGTACACAAGATCTTAACCGGGTGGGTTACGCAATGCTCCATACAAGACTGAGACCAAGCAGAGATTTCACATTTTTTCCAATCAAACTGTGGGTTATGCAACTGTAACCACGGAAATCACAAAATTACTGCGTGATGAGGAGAATTGATTAGTTGGAACTGCAGTTCCTCCTTGTGAAGTGCCCCAATAGTCATAGATAAAGGCATTGTTTCAAAGGTAACCTGTGCAGGTTCTAAGGGTCTACTGTCAATTGCTTCAATGGCAAGAGGGGTCTCTCTCTCAATGCACGGAACCCCGTGTAATTCAGCAAAGGTATTATCCATAAAGTACCCAGCTGCACCGGAATCAATCAGGGCCAAAACCTCCACTGAGCATTTTGCCCAAGAAAGTACCACCTGTATGGTGGGTTTCGGTATACCAAACACTGGGGACGACTGAACACCACCTAGGGCTTGTCCCCCAAGGTACCCTAGGTGTGTTAGTTTCCCGGACGTACAGGACAAGATCTTAGTAGGTGCCCATTTTTGCCACAATATAAGCACAGCCCTTGTTTCTTGCGATATGTTCTCTCCTCCCTGGTTAGCCTAGTGAAGCCTAATTGCATAGGTTCACCTGGTTCCCGTGACTGTTCAATAGGCTTAGATGCCAAGGGAGGGATGGGAGGGCAAAATGTACTGCTAGGTCCATTATTTTTTGACCGTGACCTGCGGTCCTTAGCCATTAGTCTCTCACGAATCCGTGTGTCAATTAGAATGACATATTCAATGTAGTCATCAAGATCAATGGGCAATTCTTTTGCTGCAATCTCGTCTTTAATCTGGTCACACAGACCTTGAGCAAAGGCTGCCAATAATGCTTCGTTGTTCCACCCTACCTCTGCTGCCAAGGTGCGAAATTCAATAGCATAATCACAAACCGTGTGCCTGCCCTGTTGTATTTCCATAAGGCGTTTAGCAGCAGAGGTGGTTCTACCAGGAGGCTTGAACACTCTCCTAAATTACTGCACAAATTCTCTGAAACTCCTTGTGCAGGGTTTCGCATTTTCCCATAACGGATTGGCCCATGCCAATGCTCTACCAGTCAGCAGGGATATCATGAAACCAACTTTACTGCGGTCACTGGGGAAGGCATGAGCCATCAATTCCATAAATATTTCAAGTTGGTTAATAAACCCTCTGCAAAGGTTAGGATCACCATCGTATCTAAGTGGCAATGGGGCAGAAGCAGGTAACCCCTTGACTGCGGCCCCTGAGGGCATGGTATCATTCTCCAGTGTCTGACCAGGAGAGACCACTGAACTAGGAGCAGTCTTGTCAGAGAGTACAGTGCTTTCAAGAATAGTCTGGATCGCTACCGCTAGCTGATCCAAGCGTTGCTCATGTACATCCATCCTCCAATGGATATTTTGTGTATTACCATCACTCTTATTGTCTGAGGTCATGGCCCTTTCGTACTGTCACGGTTTGTTACGACTCTCAGACGCAAAGTTAGGTAAAAGCACAACTTTATTGAAAAGTTAAAGACAACCCCATAGGGTAGCATACACATTCATACATATATCTTTATTGACAGGAAAGCAGTAATGCAATAGCAGTAAAGGCTCTACCGGCCCTGCCAATATACCAGGCAAGGCAGCCAGAAAGTTGGCACAAGGAATGGATAGGCTCTACCGGCCTTGCCAATATACCGGCAAGGCAGCCAGGAAGTAGGTACGAGGACTAGATAGTCTCTACCGGCCTTGCCAATATACCGGGCAAGGCAGCCAGGAAGTTGGTAGTAGGAATAGATAGGCTCTACCGGCCCTGCCAATATACTGGGCAAGGCAGCCAGGAAGTAGGTACTCCAGAATAGAGGCTCTACCGACCTTGCCAATACCGGGTAAGGCAACCCAAGAGTATAATAGAATAGGTTCTATCGGCCTTACCAATATACCGGGCAAGGCAGCCTGGAAAGGGATGAATGGCAACCACTGAAGCCTCAGTGACTATAAAAGGTGCCAACAGCAGTCACAGAGATGGCATAAGAGGCTAAGTCATCATAAGTGGCAAGCCAAGGAATACCTGGGTACCAACCGTACCTGCGCACAGGGAACACAGTAATGCCCAATACGAATCTAGCTTCAAGGGCGGTGGAGCGAACCAGTACCTAGTACTGGAAGCAAATCAACAAGGTGCAACAGCAGCCGGGTGGCTTAAGGAGCGAACCAGTACCGTGTACGTGGGACGCTAATCGTGTACTGCAATAACAGCCGGATGGCTAGTGGAGCGAACCCGTGCCCACACACTGGGAGCGCTATGCGTCAGACAATAGCAGCCGGATGGCCAAAGGAGCGAACCAGTACCCTGTACGTGGAACGCTAATCGTGTACTGCAATCACAGCCGGGTGGCTTGTGGAGTGAACTCGTGTCCACACACTGGGAACGCTAAGCGTCTTGACAATAGCAGCCGGATGGCTAAAGGAGCGAACCAGTACCCTGTACGTGGGACGCTAATCATGTACTGCAATCACAGCCAGGTGGCTTGTGGAGCGAACCCGTGCCCACACACTGGGAACGCTAATCGTCTGATAATAGCAGCCGGATGGCTAAGGGAGCGAACTAGTACCCTGTACGTGGAACGCTAATCATATACAGAAAAAACAGCTGGATGGCTTGTGATGCGAACCCGTGCCCACACACTGGGAAAGCTTATGTGTCTTGACAATAACAGCCGGATGGCTAAGGGAGCGAACCAGTACCCTGTACGTGGAACGCTAATCGTATACTGCGATAACATCCGGACGGCTTGTGGAGCAAACCAGTGCCCACACACTGGGAATGCTATGCATCTTGAC
Source organism: Rhinophrynus dorsalis (assembly GCA_037306005.1). Taxonomy (NCBI): domain Eukaryota; kingdom Metazoa; phylum Chordata; class Amphibia; order Anura; family Rhinophrynidae; genus Rhinophrynus; species Rhinophrynus dorsalis. The sequence continues at coordinate 335,939,215 of CM074721.1, read as the reverse complement.
ATTAGCAGCCGGATGGCTAAGGGAGCGAACCAATATCCTGTATGTAGAACGCTAATCGTATACTGCAATAACAGCCGGGTGGCTGTGGAGCAAACCAGTACCCGCGTACTGGATAAACCGGCAGGAGGTAGAAATGTCACCAAGGCGACTCAGGAACGTCAGCTTGACTACGGCGAACTGGAAAGGCACCAACAGGTGGAAATCTGGAATCAGCATGCAGATGATCAACCGGATCAGGAACGGCAGCGGGACTGGCAGCAGGAAACGTTGACCAAGCGGCGACTCCAACTGGATCAGCAACGGAAGCAGGAACCACTGGACAGGAACTACAGGAACTGGACAAATACTGGTAGCAGGAACACAGCAAAGGACCCAGGAAGCTCAGGAACGTCAGGTAGATACGACCAGCATAGAGACAACATGAAAGGGCAACCAAAGGGTGCCCAGGCTCAGTCTAAATAGGCAATGCAGGGCGGGCTGCAAACAGACAGCCAATAGAGAGCCCCCTATAGGTAACTGACACAACAAGCGAGCAATCACGGGCACCGTGATAGAGCCTTAGTGTCCATCCTCCACCGGGACGGCATCAGGGTTACTCCATACATGGACAACCTTCTTCTGAAAGCCCCCTCTGCGGAACTTCTTCATCAGCAGGTTCAGCAATGCATTCATGCTCTCACCCATCACGGGTGGATCATCAACCTGGACAAGTCAGATCTTGTCCCATCCCAGCGTCTGGTCTTCCTGGGCCTTCTCTTCAATACTCAGAAGAGCATGGTGTTTCTCACGGACGAGGTAGCTCACCAGATCGCCTACAGGGTTTCTGCGGTTCTAGCTCAAGATCCAGTTCCAGCCAAAAAGCTGTCCTCTCTAGTGGGGGAATTTATCTCCAGCATAGAAGCGGTCCTGTTTGCCATGGCGCACACCAGGGAACTCCAGTGGTTTGTGATCTAGGTGTGCAGGGGTCAGCCGGACCTTCTGAAGATGTCAGTGTCCCTCCCTCTTCATGTGGAACTGAGTTTGTCATGGTGGCTCGACCTCTCCAATCTGCTGAAGTGCAAGTCGTGCCTGGTATCCTTCTGGACCACAGTGATGACGGATGCCAGCCTCTCCGGCTGGCCAGCAGTCCTGGGTCACCTGAGTGCTCAGGGTCGGTGGTCTCCAGAGGAACCTCTCCTTCCCATCATTCATGCCCTTCGTCATTGGACATCTCAGCTGGAAGACTGTCCAGTCCGGGTACAGTCTGACAATGCCACGGCGTGGCTTACATCAACCGCTTGGTTAGTGGTCAAGGCTATTTTGTCCTGGGCAGAAGAAGACGTTCCTGCCATATCCACAGTGTACATTCCTGGTGTAGCCAACGTCATGGCGGACTTCCTTAGTCGACACACAGTGGACAGCGTAGAGTGGGAGCTGCACCCAGATGTGTTCACCCTCATTGTTCAGAAGTGTTGTCTTCCTTACATCGACCTGATGGCGACAAGACACAACAGGAAGGTTCAGAGGTTCTGCTCTCGGTGGAGGGACCCTCTGGCCCTGGCGGTGGATGCAATGTCTATTCCTTGGTTATTTCCTCTGGCCTACATATTTCCTCCCCTCCCTATGTTGCACAGGGTGTTGCAGAATTTGCAACTGGAAAGCTGTCCAGTCATTTTGGTTGCTCCTTACTGGCCTCGCCAAGCTTGATTTCCGGAGTTGCTGGATCTGTCTGTGGCGGAGCCATTCCTGCTCCCTTGCCGTCCGGATCTTCTTCTACAGGGTTACCTGTGGAAAGAAGATGTTCATTGGCTAGCTTTGTTGGCTTGAAAATTGAAACCTCAATATTGAAGAAGAAGGGTTTTTCTTCTGGGGTGGTGGGTACTATGCTCAGTGCCCGCAAACCTGTTTCTTCCAAGATCTACCATAGTGTCTGGTCGACCTTTCTATCTTGGTGTGCTGACAAGGACCTGTCTCTGGAATTTGATCTGCCTACGGTCCTGGCCTTGCAGGACGGTGTGGTTAAGGGCCTCAGTTTGAGTTCCCTTAAGGTTCAGATGTCTGCTCTCTCTGTTTTCTTTCAGAGGCGCATTGCCATCCTTCCTGATGTCAAGGTTTTCTTCCAGGGCGTTGCTCATACTCGTCCTGCCTTCAAGAATCCTGCTCCTCCGTGGGATCTTAACTAGGTTTTGGGCATTCTTCAGCGCCCTCCATTTGAGTCTTTGGCTACTAATCCCCTACGCCTGTTGATGTGGAAAATGGCCTTCTCCTGGCAATCGTGCCCGTTTGTTGTATCGCGGAGTTGCACAAGGACAAGGCGGTGCTTCGCACTTCTCAGGAGTTTCTCCCGAAGGTGGTTTTGGAATTCCATATCAATCAGGAGATTGTGGTGCCTTCTTACTGCCCTGACCCCATCTATGACAAGGAGATGGATCTCCACTTGTTAGATGTGGTGCGTTGTCTCAAGTTTTATGTACATCTCACTGAGTCTATCAGGCAATCTAAAGTGCTGTTCGTCATTCCTGAGGGTCCCAGGGCAGGAAGACCTGCATCAAAAGTGACTATTGCTTCTTGGATCAAGTCCACTATCCGTAAGGCTTACGAGCTCAGGAAGAAGCCTGTCACCTTTCAGGTCGTGGCTCATTCTACAAGATCTATTGGGGCTTCTTGGGCTTACAAGAATTAGGCCTCCGCTGATCAGTTGTGGAAGGCTGCCACTTGGTCGTCTGTGCACATCTTTTCGAAGCATTACCGTGTTGATATGCTGGCATCGGCTGATGCCAGCTTTGGGAGGAAAATCCCGAAGGCAGTCTTGCCTGTCTAGGATCTTCTTCGGTTCTTGGTGCTTCCTTCACTTTATAGCCCTGCTGGTTCTAGTTCAGTGTGCTGTGTAACAGTTTCGGGTGTTGTTACCCCTGTCAGTGTCCGTTGACTCTTCATTGTTTTGTTGGGCTATCGCTGATCTGATGATTCATATCTGCTCTGGTGACTTTGGGGGCCTTGCACCTGGTGCTTGCCTTCCTTCCCGCCTCTGGGAAACTCAGTGGTTGGACATCCCAAAGTTACCAGTAACCTGTATTGGACGACAGAGAAAAGAGTATTTTAGTCTTACCTGTTAAATCCTTTTCTCTTAGTCCATACAGGTTACTGGTCTCCCACCCTGTCAAGTGACCATGCTTGGCTCTCCTGTGGCAGACCGTGGGGGTCATTCGGGGTCATGCTCACAGGAGTCTTCTTTCCCTTCCACTATCTAGTCAATAGTTAGTGTCTCAAATCTTTCTGGAGCTGGTTAGCTAGCTGCAGCCAAGGAGGGAAGGTAGGCTCCACCCCCTGCATACAATTCTAGAATTGTTCTTGCCTACAATTAAAGGGGTGGATCGCCTACCCAAAGTTACCAGTAACCTGTATGGACTAAGAGAAAAGGATTTAACAGGTACGACTAAAATCCTCTTATATAGTGTTATCATATCCCCTCTAAGACGCTGTTTCTCTAGTGTGTACAAGGTTAACTTTTCTAGCCTTTCTTCATAACTAAAACTTTCCATTCCTCTTACTAGTTTTGTAGCCCTCCTCTGTACTTTTTCTAGTTCCATAATGTCCTTTTTCAGAAAGGGCACCCAGAATTGAACAGCATATTCTAGGTGGGGTCTTACCATGGACCTGTAAAGAGGCATAATAATATCTTCCTCCCTTGAGTCAATGCCCTTTTTAATACATACCAATATCTTATTGGCCTTTGCAGTTGCCAGCTGGCACTGATTGCTTCTGCTAAGTCTATTGTCTGCCATTATTCCCAAATCCTTTTCATTAGTAGATTTCTCCAGAGAAACGCCATTTAAAATATATGTTGCATTTTTATTATTATAACCAAAATGCATAACTTTACACTTGTCTATAATGAATCTCAATTGCCATTTGCCTGCCCAGTTACTCAATTTGTCCAAATATTCTTGTAATGAAGACACATCCAGTTCAGACTTTATTACCCTACTTAATTTTGTGTCATCGGCAAACACTGATACATGGCTCCCTTTGCCCTCTGGGAGATCATTAATAAACAGATTAAAAAGAAGAGGACCCAGGACAGATCCGTGAGGTACTCCACTTATCACATTTGTCTAATTGGAGAACTGCCCATTTACTACCACACTATCACAGTGCCTGTGCTCCCCTGGTTTTGTTTCCTGTCAGTCTGCACTGTGATTGCTCCCATTGGCTGTCCTGTGTGATCTGAGCTGGTTCTAACGGTCTGCCATCAATGGCCTCAATGGCTAAGGGAGATTCCCTTCTGACCAACAGAATTTTATGTAATGCAGCAAATGAACTATCCATGAAGTAACCAGCCGCGCCAGAATCAACCAGGGCCAGAACCTCCACGGAGTGTTCTGCCCATGAGAATACCACCTGGATCGTGGGTTTCTGCATAATTGGGTCTAGGGACTGCTGAACACCACCTAGGGCCTGTCCCCCAAGGTACCCTAGGTGCATTCGTTTCCCGGACGTGCAGGACAGGTACGTAATAAGTGCCTAGCTTTGCCACAGTATACACATAACCCCTGTCTCCTGCGGTGTGCCCGTTCTTCCTTAGTTAGTTTGGTGAACCCTAGTTGCATTGGTTCACAGGATTCCTGTTTACGATCAGGAGGCATGGGAGGCGAGGGAGGCATAGCCTTTATATACTGGGCTCTGGCACCCATCCGGTGCCCTTTCGTGGTGTTCCTGTACCAGCACTTGTTTCTGCTCAGTGATTCCCAGTGTACCGGCTTGGCCTGCCTGACTACTCTGCATTTGTCTCCTGCTCCTGTGTACCGACCCAGCTTGACTGACGTTCCTGCTCCTGTGTTCCGACCCAGCTTGGCTGACGTTCCTGCTCCTGTGTACCGACCCGGTCTGGCTGATGTTCCTGCTCCGTGATTCGACCCGGCTTGGATGACGTTCCTGCTCTGGCAGCCCTGTGTCATCCTGGCGACATTCTGATCCCCCAGCTATCCAGTCTCCAGTACTGTTCCTGCAGAGTACAAGTGTCAGTTCCGTTACTGCTGCGGCAGTGTGTCATTGGCCTAGTCTCCGTTACTGTCTCTGCAGAGTGCAAGTGTCAGTTCCGTTACTGCTACGGCAGTGTGCCATTGGTCTAGTCTCCGTTACTGCTCCTGCAGAGTGCAAGTGTCTGCCTCCGTTACTGCTATGGCAGTGTGCCTTTGGCCTAGTCTCCGTTATCTCTCCTGCAGAGTGCAAGTGTCAGTTCCGTTACTGCTACGGCAGTGTGCCATTGGTCTAGTCTCCGCTACTGCTCCTGCAGAGTGCAAGTGTCTGCCTCCGTTACTGCTACGGCAGTGTGCCTTTGGCCTAGTCTCCGGTATCGCTCCTGCAGAGTGCAAGTGTCAGTCCTGTTACTGCGACAGCAGTGTGACATTGGCCTAGTCTTCGTTTCTGCTCCTGCAGAGTGCAAGTGTCTGCCTCCATTAGTGCTACGGCAGTGAGCCATTGGCCTAGTCTCTGTTATTGCTCCTGCAGAGTGCAAGTGTCTGCCTCCGTTACTGCTACGGCAGTGTGCCGTTGGTCTAGGCTCCGTTACTGCTACTGCAGAGTGCAAGCGTCTGCCTCCGTTACTGCTACGGCAGTGTGCCATTGGTCTGGTCTCTGTTACTGCTCCTGCAGAGGGCTAGCGTCTGTCTCTGTGACTGCTACGGCAGTCTCCTACGTTACTCAAGTACTGATATTACACTGGCAGTTCACGTTTGTTCTGCTAACCTGTCTCTGGGCGTTCCATATACCTAAGCTCTCTTTAGGGAGACAGCCCTGTCACAGAACTCTCCACACATGGGACTGTTCACAATCTTTGAAGACCATTAACCCATTCAGTGCATTACTCCTGTGAATCCAACATATTCTGCCTGACCTGTGTCAGTATAGACTGCTAAGGACTTTATGGTTATACTGGACCTGTGTAGGCATATGTATATATAACCTGTCTTGTGTCTGTATTATTCTGCTTGTATACTACAGGACCTGTGAGGGTTATTATATTATTGTGATTTCAATAAAACTGTGTTTTATCCTAAACCACTGTGTCTGTGTGTCGAACAAACCTTTACACACTCTTTGCATTCTATATTTCAGCCAGTTTCCAATCCACGCACAAACGTTTTACCCTAAGCCTATTTCATTAAATTTTTACAGTAACCTCTTGTGTGGAGCCGTATCAAATGCCTTGGCAAAGTCTAAATAGATCACATCAACCGACGCTCCCACATCTATATTTTTACTCACTTTTTCATAAAATGCAATCAAGTTAGTTTGACAAGACCTCTCTTTCACAAAGCCATGTTGGCTCATCCTAATGATATTCCTGTTCAAGCTGAATTCCTGAATATATTCCCTTAGCAACCCTTCAAACAGCTTCCCTACCACAGATGTCAAGCTTACAGGTCTGTAATTTCCTGGCTGGGATTTTGAGCCCTTTTTAAATATGGGCACCACATCTTCTTTACACCAATCTGTGGGCACCATACCTGAAATAAAAGAATCCCTGACAATCAAAAGTAATGGTCTGGCCAGGGCCTGGCTTAGCTATTTAAGTAACCCTGGGTGTATACCATCCGGCCCTGGGGCTTTGTGTACCTTAACACCATTCAATTGTTTTAATACTTTGTTCTGTAAAAGTAGTTTGCAGGTTCTTGTTCATTGGGTCTTCCTTGGTAAAAACAGAAGAAAAGAAATTATTTAAAATATCTGCTTTCTCTCTATCCCTACTGACCATCTCACCCGTTTAAGTTAACAAGGACCCAACATCATCAGGCTTTAATTTTTTGTCATTAATGCATTAATATAATTTTTTGGGGTTGTTCTTGCTCTCCTTAGCAATATTTTTTTTATTCTCCAGTCTAGCTAATTTAATTGCCTTTTACAGGTTTTGTTGGCATTTTTATATTCTGCAAATGCCTCTGCTGATCCCTCAGCTTTATAATGTTTAAATGCCACTTTCTTGTTATTTATTTCATGAATTACTTTACTGGTTAGCTACAATGGTTTTAATTAGCTTCTTTTGTATTTGTTTCCAAAGGGGATACATTTATATGTATATTTTTGCAATGTTATTTTGAAGGCTTTCAACTTACCTTATGTGTTTTTTCCTGAAAATATTCTATCCCAGTCAACGAGACCAAGGGATGATTTAAGCCTGCTAAAGTTGGCATTTTTAAAATGTAAATGGAATCCTAAATCCATATTTAATCCAGTGAAAAGTTGATCATCTTTATTTCAAATGTCTTCTTCTCTTAGAAACCTTTGATTTTAAAGGGGAACTTTCACCTCTAAAAACTTTTTCCCATTTGGAGACATTTAGGAGACATTTTTATTTTTTTTGGCATTTCCATACTTTTTAAGATATATAGTCTTTAAGCTGAGCACTTCCGCATTCTGCGGCTCAGTGAATCTTCAGCACAGCTCTTCAGGACTTCCCAGTGCTGTTTAATTCTCCTCCCAGCTTCCCAGGGAGCGCCTTCATGCTTCCCTTCATAGTAGTATGAATCGCTTGTATCTTTACAGCAAGCTCCTTCTATCATTATACTGAGCTTGCAAGAAACTAATCAACGAGCTGAGCAAAAAACAAGGGGTCATCCATCAAGGCTGCATCAAAAGCACTAAAACAAAGGCAGAAACTTTTACAGTAAGGGCAAAGTTAAGTTATGGAACTCTTTGCCTCAGGATGCCGTGCTTGCAGATCAGATACTTTTGTTACTTTCAAAAAGTGATGGCTACAGAATAACATTGAGAATTATGACAGTTAGTTTCACAGCAGATAGAATGTTGATCCAGGGAAATATCTGGCTGACATTTTGAGTCAGGAAGGATATTTGTTCACCCTCTTGGCCCTTAATTGGAAATAACTGTTTTTTTTTTATTTTGCCTTGCTCTGGATCAACAAGAGTGATATGACATAGGTGGAACTTGATAAATGTGTGTCTTTTGTCAGCCTCATCAATTATGTTACCATGTTACTATGTTACTTGTAGTGGAAATTTTCTTTTAGTCACAATCTCCTGAAGAATTCTTGCAGGTCTTGAAGTTAGAGAGGATTCTAAAGCAACTTTTTGACACTAAAAGGGTTAAAAGTCCCATCTAAATCAATGGGAATGTTTATGTCTCCCCTGACCAGTTCTTCATATGCTCTATAACAGAGAAGTACAAGCTGTGTCTCTCCAGCTATTGTACAACAACTATGATCATCCTCAGCCCACTGAGTATAATGTGAGTTCAACAACAGAAGATTGCAGGCCTTAAAGTGATAGTAATGTTTAACCAAAAAAGCAGCTCCAATTATTTTTCATAGTATTTGGATCATGGAGAGAGTCATTTCAATACCGTCAGAGTTGTAGTTCAAGAGTAATTGAATGATAAAGTATCCCCCTCCTGCCTATTTTACCTAGTGTAAGCCACCTCCCCTCAGATGGGGAGTCTGGTCTCTTGACTGGACAGGTCACACAGTCTTCTTACTGTGAGCATAAGGAAAACCTTGTCCACCCTTGACAGGTTTTTCTGGTTTTTCCCTTATGCTCACTGAAGATTGTCCCTTGCTGTGATCCATCTGGACAGTCTTGCTGCTCTGAGGTGAGCAGTGTTACTGTCAAGGAGTCACAGATTAGGTATAAGATCTGAATATATTTATTATGAATACAAAATATGAAAATACACTGAAAACAATTAAAGGGTACAGGTGTCAGCTAGGTAGTAAGCCAAGCCAGAGTCCAGGAGCCAGAAGGGTAGTAGCCAAACCAGAGTCCAGGAGCCAGAAGGGTAGTAGCCAAGCCAGAGTCCAGGAGCCAGGAGGGTAGTCAACCAGGGGTCATAGAAGCCAGAAGGAATGCTAGCCCTTCAGAACCAAACTGAGACTGAGCGGAGGTGATGATGCAGCAGACACCAAGCAAGGGCGACTGCATTGAGGCCAGACAGGCCATATATACGTATGCTGAGGGGTGGAGCCATAGGGGAGACCATCGGGACCGTAGATATTAGGTCCTGTGTGCATGTTCAATCAGAAACAGGCTAAGAAGCCGGGCACATGCACAGGCCTACGGAACCGGCGCAGAGATGCTGGAAGACCAGAATGTGGGGAGACAGCCAATCCTCCATAGAGGATGCCATAACAGGAAGCTGGGAGGCAGCCAATCCTTTGTAGCACATCGGTGCCACTGACCACAAGCAGGAGGCAGGTACCATCTCGCTGAACCCTGACAGTTACATCAGTAAAAGGGGAGGAAGGGTGATACTTTAACATTCAATTACTCTTGAACTACAACTCGGACAGTGCTGCCCAAATACTTTGAAGATTAATCAAAGCTACTTTTTTGTGAAAGTTTACTATCCTTTTAACATCCATATTAGCTACAAATAGGAAAATAGTTATAAAAAGGATCCCTTTATAAAACACAACTTACTCTTAGAATTGTAAGTGATTCAGTTTATTACTTGGACAAAATGATAATCCCTTGGATAAAGCTGAGATCCCTAGTAACGACAGATTGTGGTCTGAAAGGTCTACAGTTTCAGTTTGACAGCTAACGTTTAATTTGAGACCCTGCTTGCTGTTATCATTGTTGCTTGGTTAGTATTGGGGGAGTTCAAATTTGTATTTCCAGCTTGTGCTCAATTCACTTGTTTGTTGCAATGTTGAGAGACAGAGTTGTTTCTTGTTCCTCTTCTTGATGAGATTTTGTGGTTGTTTGTATAGGTTTTGTATCAACATTTACAATTGTTTTGCTTGATATATATTATTTCTCCAAAGAGTTTTAAGTATTTACTTTCTTTTGGGTATTGTAGGTTGTTTCTTCCCACAGAGTTGATGAATCAGTTGATTCTGGCATTTCTCACTTGTCTGTTTGCAGAAATGTTCTGCATATTGCGAGCTATGCGTAATTGCAAGTGGATTCTTGGTCCATTAAGCAAGAGATGACTTTTCTTAAAGAATGACAGAAAGTAGATGTCACTATTAGGTTGTATTTCCTTTCTGGTCATTTTAACCCCTTAAAGACAAGCGGTCCAGGGAAGTTTCTTTCTCTTAAGGACCACTTTGATCCTTGCTGACGAGCAAGTACACGTGACCTGTTACATGGACCGTAGAACCGATTTAGGGTCTGAGAGAGACAGCTCCAGTCTTGGAGAGTCAATTTCAGACCCCATTTTTACTTACAAAGCAAAAAGTATGTGACGTGCTTTGACCGTCACTGGTTCTTAAGGGTAATAACGGTCATGATGATCATAGCACGTTAGGTCCTTAAGGGGTTAAATATATATAGAAGCAGAGGAGGGAAGCACTCATGCTGAAAAACTGGGTGAGGGCTGCCCTGCCTGAGGGCTATTGATGAAGGTTTAAATTCAGTGTGAAAAGTTCAAAAGCGCTCTCAGGACTTCAAAAATCATGTTATAATAAAGGACTTGTCAGAATTTCAATCACAAACTTAAACCTTCCTCAGCACATAAGGAAGGAAGGTCCAAGTATGTGACCAAAACGTTGACAAATAAATTCTTTATTCTCACATAATTTGTTTTAAGTCCTGAGGGTGCTTTTTCAACTTGTCACACTGTGTAATAGTAATATTTTTATTTTTTACTTACTCTACAAAGTTCAGCATCAATACTATCATTCATAGACCCAACGTTTTGGTAGGATAAATGGTGAATCACTCTAAACTTGACAACCTCCATTTTATACACCATTTCTAGAGGTGAAACCCTTATTAAATGCACCTAGCTTCATGAACAGAGGAACTTCATTCTGTAAGTTTTCCCTGATAACATCTTCTGATCTGAAACACTTAGTAAGCATTCCTTGAGCAATCATGTCTAAACATATATGTTTCACTTCTTAAACTGGCCATTGTTGTAATCCCAGCAAAAACATTTTTAGTTAATCACCCATGAGCTAGGTTGTGATGAGCCACTGGAACCTGATGGAAAGGGATAAAAACTAAGGCTGTCGGACCCTGCACTCCCACTACCTATAGGAGACTGATTAGGGAAGCCACAACACCCCACCATACACCTTGTATGCCTCCCATATGGTAGCAACACACCCCAGAAAAATGCCCCTGGTGCTTCCCTGAAAACTCTTCCCAGTATAAAGAATGTCTGTCTGTTTCGAATATCCTAGTCTGCTCCTTTCTCCTTTCATTCCGTTTTTTCTATTAAATTAAAACTCTCAAATGGCAAGAGCATGAATATATATATGGTTTCAGGTGAGTTCTCAGTGGACCCTTAAAACATACATGTGTTTGAGCCTTAGCTGAGTCAGAAATGTTGTGACTCCCCTTTCTTTTTGTTACCTACCACTTTTGAAGCACTTAATGCTGCTGAAGCCAATCATTTAAATGACAGACAAATTTGAAATGGAATCTGATATGCCCATGTCCAGACTTTACTCTCCAACTGTTTGTGGTTGAATTTTGCCCATTGTTTCCATCACTATAGACTCCTGACTTACATCCAGTTCTTATTGTTGCATAGCCTCCCCTTGTTGCTGCGCTTGCCACTGCATCTGTGACCATACCCATTACTCTCCCATTTTGCCAACAACTCCCTCAAACCTGCCATGAAAGCTTGACCCATAAAGTGCAGGCTATGTGGAGACCTGACCCTTCTTCAAGGTGGGTAGGTCATCCTGGAATAACTCTGTTGCTCTCTGCATGGTCCAGTACTGATCCAATCAACTGCAGAAACCTCTTTACTGTCTCTCCCAGGAAAGACACCAGCACCAGTATTTGTGACCATTTTGAATTGTCTAGGCAGGTACCACCCCCATCCTGTTGGCCATTTTGGTGGGCCTGGAATCCTCTAGCCTATGCTACATAGTGTGTATGACTGCATCTCCAGCCTCAAGAGATCCCTCCACACTTGTATTATGGTCATCCTGGATGCCTTGTCCACAAATTAGCCTGTCTCTTTTGAGCTGTAGGCACTGGCCCAGTAGGTCCATGGCCCACAGGGGAGGTAGGTAACACACATGGTACCTCTGTTCTTCATGTCTCTTCACCCTCCTGAGGAGGTGGTGATGGGCTTGGACATGTTTTTCTGTTTCTCTAGGGGAAGATAGCTTAACTGAACATGGGACTGTGATCTTCTTGGGACGTTAGTGGGCTTGTGGAAGATGGGTCAGGCAGCTCTTGGAAACACTGCCTAAGCCAATCATTCCCATGATGTAATACCTGCTATTTAATAGCAGTAAGCAAATCCTCAGTAGATTCAGAGCTCATAATTCAACCAAATTATGCAGGAGCTAGCTTTGGGGGGAACTTTACTCCTCAAGTTCTCTTCAGATAAGTAAAGAGATTACCACTGAGAGCTAGCCTACAAAATCTCACTAAGCCTACCTACTAACGGTATCTGCTGTATTAGAATGGCCTCGTCCTACTGAGTTGCGCTCCATACAACGTTTTCTGGGTTTCACTATTACTATTGTAAATTAATTAAAAACTTTTCATCCATAGTGAAACCTGTTTCAGACCTAACCAGAATAGGAAATGACCCTCTCCATTGGTCACCCAAGGACACGCAGTAATTTGATACCCTCAAACAAGCCTTTGCCGCAGCACCAGTATTGGGTCATCCTAACCCTGCCTTGCCATTTATACTCTAGATCGATGCATCCGAGACAGGAGTAGGGACCGTCCTGTCTCGACATCCTGCTCCTGTAGGCCCTTTGCACCCATGTGGGTTCTTTTCCAAAAAGTTATCCTCGGCAGAGTGCAATTACAAAATAGGTGACAGAGAATTACAGGCCATTATTCTGGCTTTAAAAGAATGGAGGCATCTGTTGGAAGGTACTAACGCCCCGGTACTTATTCTGACCAATCCACAAAAACCTCACTTATCTATCAGGGGCCAAACGGTTGTCACCCAGGCAAACCAGGGCATTTCTGTTTCTGTTGAGATTTAATTATATCGTTTGTTACCTCCCTGGTACAATAAATACCAAGGCTGATGCATTATCATGTCAGATTTCTACCTTCTCCAAGGAGGAAACGTTGCCTGTACCAGTGATTCCTCCTGACCACATTCTGGCAACTATCCGTACAAACCTCACCTCTCCCTTGGGAGAACAGATTCTCTCTGCCCAGTCCCAGGCTCCCCCAGAAGAGCCTAATGGGAAATGTTATGTACCGGATAACCTCAGCATTAGACTCATGTGTACATATCATAACACCAAGGCTGCTGGCCATCCGGGCAAGAATCAGATGATCTGGTCTGTCTCCAGACAGTTCTGGTGGCCTAGTCTTAGACCAGATGTGATCGCATTTGTGTCTTCTTGTTCTGTTTGTGCTCAGAACAAAACTCCTCAGAACCTTCCAGTGGGCCTTCTACAGCCTATACCTAATGGAGAGTGCCCCTGGACTCACCTGTCTTTGGACTTTATAGTTGACCTACCCGCCTCACATGATCATACTGGATTTTCCAAGATGGCACACTGCCTACCTTTGAAAAAATTACCCATGGCTCAGGAGCTTGCCTCCATCTTTGTGAGGGAGGTTTTTCATCTCTGTGGCATACCGAAGGTAATAGTCTCGGATTGAGAGAGCCAGTTCGTTTCCAGATTTTGGTGTGCATTCTGTGTGCAATTGGGAATTCAGCTTTCTTTCTCCTCAGCTTATCACCCACAGTCCAATGGCTCAGTGGAGCAAGCTAACTAAGCTCTAGAACAATTTTTGTGTTGCTTCATCTCAGACCATCACAACAACTGGGCCGACCTGCTACCTTGGGCAGAGTTCGCCCGCAATAGTGCTCTCAACGTGTCCCCTGGGTTATCCCCATTCATGGCTAACTATGGGTTTCAACCATCTACTGTCTGTCAATCTCAGTTACTGCTGTGTCTGGCTATTTAGCTGCTAAGGTTCAGTATCTCTCTGCCCTTGCGTGGTCTGTGACCTCCCTGTGTATTCTTGCTGTTGCTGCTATTGTTTCGGTGTATGTCCCTGGCTTGGCTAACTGATTCGTCTGGTTCCTGATCCTGGCTTCTGTTCCTGACACTGCTGCTTCCTGTGATCCTGACTCGGCTCATCTGACTATCCGTTTTGGCTTTGATCCCCGGCTTGTATTTTTGACTATGATTCCGGATTGTGCTTCGCATTTATTTTTGCTATTCATTTTATTATTTAATAAAAGGTATTTTGTTTACCAGCATTTCCTGTTTCCGTCTGGTTTTCTTGGTTCCCTGACAGGAATTAAGTAAGCCCGGGTAGCTTGATCTGGTCTAAAATGCAGTAGAGCTAAGTCATCTATATGATTATGACTTTTACTTGGATAGTAACAATTAAAGTGTAAAAAAAAATGTTGTAGTATTTATTTCACTGAGTAAGTCAAGGGTAATCTAACTGTTGAAAGGTATTTCATTCAAAATGTATTTTGTTTAGGTGCAGTATCACAGCTGCCTGAAATTGTACAGTGGCGCTGTTTGTACACCCTATGGAGATTTATGGTCAACTGACCAGAGCTGTCAATAGGATGGTATAGCAACAGCACCACTGTACAATTTCAGGCCACTTTCATACTGCACCTAAAAAATTCAAGCTTGAGCTGTAATAACTTTTGAATAAAACACCTTTCCACAGTGGGATTACCCTGGTTTTACCCTGGTTTAAACACTACACCATTTTTTTTACATTTTAAGTTTTACTATCCCTTTAATCTGATTAAGAGTATTAATATTCTGCTAAAATTTGAAAAAACTCAAACGATGGATGGATATCCGACCACTGCTCAAAGCAGACATGACTAGCACAGCAAGAGCTCGAACCACAGAGTAGAGCAATATACTATCACCACCAAGAGACCAACTATCAACTTCACACCACTCATACCCAGTACAGAAGAAAGTAATACCAACCAGGGTAGAGAATCAACAGGAAAGAGAAGAGTGTTCACACTGACCTACCCAGACTGGCAAGCCAGGGTATGGGTAACTAGTTGAAACACCCCAGAACACAAACAGATGGGACTGCTGACAGACACTGTCCATTAAGCCTCGTTAATCGTTGGCCTGAGCCAGCTGAGATGGTGCTTAGAAGCAGAGGCCCAAGTAGAAGTCAGACCGTGGGGTAAATGTCAACAACACTTTCCCAAAAGAACCGTTCCTGTCATCTGGGTCAAGAGTAGAGTGGAGACTGTAGGTAGGGGAGTGAGCACAACCACCCAGGGCCTGGAGGCCCAAGGAACAACAGTACCTTATGGTGTGGGTGGAACTGAGCAGCAGGAAGCCAAAGTCCGAAAAAGCTGAGGTATCCAGGAGCTTAGTGTGTATAAGAGCAAATCCGTAGTCATGGAATAAACAGCCAGGAGGACAATCCAGTAAACCTACAAGCTAAGGTCAAAGATACTAACAAAATCTGGTCAATCACAAACAAACTTGAATAAGCTGGCAAGGCTCTGTTCTCAAGGACCAATCAGAAGAACAACTGAAATTAAGAAAGAAGCAAAGCACAGAGCATGACACTACTTCCCTTACAAGGAAGAGCCCACCAGGTGACCAGGCTTTCTGGGGTGGAACTGATGAAGGGCATGTGAGTGGATAATACTCTCCTTGCTGCAGGGTTTAACTCTCATACTTTCATTAACTATGTCTCTCTCACATTGAGAATTATCCCTTCAAGTAATTTATTTTCCTCTCAACCTACTTATTCTCACTTATTCTAAGGTTTTCCTAGTTATAGGCTTATAAACCATGCATTAATTTGGGTGACCAGAGAGATTCTGCCCTGGAATTCTGCCCACTCCACTCCAGTGGGGGTGTATTTCTCAGTCTTATCTTTTTGATTACACTGATTTTGAATCTATTCCTGAACTGTACCATTTCTTTCAGGATGTATTCTATAAGAGAATGGCTCATGTCTTGCCTCTCCATAGGTAATATCTTCTTTACCTCTTTACTTTCTGCCTGGCACAATGTCTCCCAATAGTTGTACTTTTCCATTCTCTATCCCAGAGACTCAAGCTCTGGATGAATACATCCCGGACTAAGGGCTTTGTTTGCCCTACTGTTCTCTTGCAGGAGTAGGATTCTTCTTTGGGTAGCCTAGTACATTGGCGAATAGAAAATGGCCAGCATTGTAGCAACACATTTGAAGTGCTTGTGTCAAAATGAAGACTTTAAAATGTCATCTTATTAACCCCTTAACGACCCTTGACGGTCATAGTACGTCAAGGGTCGATTTGACTTAATGACCGATGACGTACTATGACCGTCATCGAGTTCCGGGCTCCCCCCGCGGCTGCACGCCGTTCGGGGAGTCCGGAACGCAACGGAGCAATAAAAAAAATTGCTCCGTGGTCGTTAAGTCACTTCCGCTTCCGGATTCCCCGGTCGTTAAGGGGTTAAAACAGCATCTAACTTTATGCCACAGAAAGTTCAATATAGTTAGGGTAAGCAAGAAAGAAAACTCACAGCGCCAACTCACCATAACATATCTATATAGTGATATATAATTTTAATGTGAATATGTAAGTACATAGACAGCAGCAGAGAATGAGAGCGTTCTCCAGTCCCCCAAACCTCAGGCACAAACCCAAAGTGAAAACAAACAGACAAAAAAACAAACATGCGCTTGTCTATAGAAACTTAAATACGTGCCCTGTAATGTGCATATATAATATGTCTTAGTAAATATGTGCCCTGTAATGTGCATATATAATATTTCTTTGAAAATAAGTGAGATTTTAGTATTCACAATTGGCCAAGTCGTGAGTAAGCTTGCCACCACGCCAAGGTATCTCACTTGTGGCAAGTCCTACTCTAATACAAGTATAAAAACCCTATCTAAATGTAAAATTCCCTGAGGCGATGTTATAGGAAACACGTTGGAGGGGGACCCTTTAAATACTTTCTTTGCAATGCTTGTGTGTCCCAGTGTGGACAATTAAAAATAGAAGACATACAATATAAAAAACATATAAATAAAGGACTTACCTAGTTGAAAAACTTCAATGGGTCTGCAAAGTGAGTATATGAGAGTGTTGTGGATCCAACAGTCCTCTCCATAAGGGTTCCTTTTTATCAGTCCCTCACAGGTCATGTGAGGAGTGAATGAATGCGGACAAACAAGATGCATGCAAGCTAGGACAGGCTTATAGGCCTAGTCCTTAAAGGACAAGAGTGAAAAAGGAAATTAGATACAGTGCAATAATATTAGTGCTATAGATCAGTGATTAAGTAGGATAAGTGAAAAGGCTACTAGAATGAGCAGGAGAATGAGTAGGAGAAGTGAAAACAGAAAGCAAAAACGAAAACTCACAGCGCCAACTCACCATAACATATCCATATAGTAATATAATTGCCCTCTGATGACACTGCTGCGATGTGCGGGCGACATTGTCTATCACTTCCTGAATGTCGTGCTTATGCGCATTCGCTATTCTTATAGGCCTATTGTAATTGCCAGAGTGAGTCTCTACCTACTTGCTAGGCCTTATAGGCATCAGTTTGCCAGTACTCCTTTTCCCTTTCATTGTGTACCTGTGTGCTAGCTTTTGTGATATTCCTATGCTCTGATCCGCGTTGACCTCTGGATACGTTTGACTCTGGCTACATTTGATCCCTGACTTGTTGCCTTCCGATCCAGTGTGACCCTTGGCTCCGTCTGACTGTCTGCTCGGGTCTGACCCTTGGCTCCATCTGAATATCTGCTCTGGTCTGACCCTTCGCTCCGTATGACTATTCGCTCCGGTCTGACCCTTGGCTCTGTCTAACTATCCGATACGGTACTGACACTGGCTCCGGCTGACTATCCGATACAGTACTGACCTTGGCTTGGCTGACTTACTACTCTGTGTTGACTCCGGCTCCGGCTGACTATCCATGTATTTCCGACCCTGGGCCTGACTGCATCCGTTCTCTCGCTAGACCGTACTATAGCTGGTAAAAAACTGTGCTCAGTATCCTCCTGCTGCTCCGGACATTGGTTCTGGCTATCCTATTCTGCTTGTTACCAACGGTTAGTGCCTTGGGGTATTCCGTAGAGTTCTGGGGATTTAAGTCACCATTGCCTTCGCTACCCTAGCATTCTAGGGTATCTCTAGTCACCTTTGCCTATGGGTTTAACCTGGCAATCTAGGGGAGTTACTCTCATTTGCTTGGGTGTTTCCTCTTCACCTATACTAGTAGCTACTGCTATCCTTGCTACTATCACACACTGTAGTCAGATTGGGATCAGCCTCCCTTCAATTAGTGGATCCTGTGCTGAATCCATACTTGGCTAGTGAGTTTTGGGGAAGTGCTTGTGCACTGTCTCCACACCTGGTCCTGTGAGGGTTGGGAAAGTGCTTTCTGTATCTTTCTGTTCTTATTTTAATAAAGATATTGATTTTACTGTATCTGTACTTGTCAGGGTCGTTATTCCATAGTCACTCCGTTACATAAGTACATAGACAGCAGCAGAGAATGAGAGGGTTCTCCAGTCTCCCAAACTTCAGGCACAAACCCATTGAAAAAGAGACAAAAAGACAAACCTGCACTCATGAATACTAAAATCTCACTTATATATGCACTTTACAGGGTACATATTTACTAAGAAATATTATATATGCACATTACAGGGCACACATTTAAGTTTATATAGACGAGCGCAGGTTTGTGTTTTTGTCTGACAGGGTAAGGTTAGGGTAGGTAAGGATAGTTAGGGTAGTTAGGGTATATTATGTTACGGTGTTTGGAGGTACAGTTGTTTTAATAAGGTGACATTTTAAATGCTTAGCTGTTTGATGCAAGCAACTTTTTAAATCGCTATTGTCTTTCACAAATCTGTAATTTTTTGATAGTGAAGCCTTCTTTATACAGAAGAAGGATAGATCACTCAATGTATTGACTATGGGGGCTAAACAAAATAACAAAATGTAACAGTTATCCACTTCCTCTCATCCCTGAGCTTATTGACGTGGCACTAAGACCTTTACCAAGCTCAGTCTCCAAAGTGCGTATACCTCATATGCATACACAAAACAGAAGAGTGGAATGATGGATTTAACACCAGATTCAGGTAGTACAAGTATTTATTGATACCATTTGGCCTATGTAATGCTCCAGTAGTTTTCCAGTTATCTATAGCTTACATATTAAGGGATCACTTGCTCTTGTTTGTGGTTGTCTGTCTTGATGACATTTTAATATTCTTCCACTCACTACTTATCACAGTGCCCATGATTGCCTCCAGCAACTGTGTACAGGTGACATTGCATTACTTCCTGGTTGTCGCACTGAAGCACAGTTACTATTCTTATTGGCCACTGTTAATTGCCAGAGTAAGTCTCCGCCTACTTACTAGGCCTTTAAGGCCTCAGACTTCCACTTGTCCCTTGCCCTTTCGTGGTGTACCTGTGAGCTATAGCTCTTGTGATTCCGATGCTCGATTCCTGTGTATGACTCCTGGCTTGTTTTGACTTCGGCTCTGTTTGATCCCTGCTGCCCACTCGGTTTGACTTCTGGCTCTTGCTGACTACCTGGTCTATGTTTGACTCCTGGCTCTGGCTGACTACCCGCTCTCAGTTTGACTCCTGGCTCTGGCTGACTACCCGCTCCGGTCTGACCTTTGACTTTGGCTTACTACACTATCACGGTCCCCGTGATCTCTCTCTGTCATTCTCGCTTGTGCTGCTCCCCTATTGGTTGAGCCTTGTTTGGCCTGCCCCTGGTGAATTTTTTATACCTGTCCATTGGCACCTGTCAGGTGCCCTTTCGTGGTGTTCCAGAGCCAGTGTTGCTGTTGCTGTGTTCCTGCGTTCCTGTTTTCCTGTGTACCGAATTGGCCTGTTCTGACTACGCTCCTGTGTTCCTGATCTTTGATCTGACCCGGCCTGGCTGACGTTCCTGCTCGTTGCTGATCTGGCTTGTCTGCGAATCTCCTCCGTGACCTGACCCGGCCTGGCTGACTTCCTGCTCCATGACCTGCACCGACTTGCTACTGTTCCAGTTTACTGCTGCTGTTGTCGCCCGGCGACATTCTGATCGCTGCCGCTTGGGTGTCTGTGCTGATCGAGACTGCTACCATTAACTCCTGCTGAGCCGTGTCTCCTGAGCTGAGTCTTCCGTTACACTTGCAGAGCTGTACCACTTTAAGCTGAGTCTCCTTGGCACTTGCAGAGCAATTCCTTTAATCACTGAGCCTCCAATTGTACTTGCAGAGCTACATCTTCTACCACTGCTGGCGTTGTTAACTCTTGCAGAGCCGCTGCAGTTATTCGCTGCTCCTGCTGAGCCGGCCGCGTTGTGGGCCTTGGTTAGACGGTGGCTCATATTGTCAACTAAGCAGAGTAGTCGGTCTCTGTTAATGCGCCAGTGGGAGGCACTATTGACTCTAGCTCCTTCAGAGTTCTCTCCCATACGACCCGGTGGGGCTATCGGTTCAAGCACTTGCAGCAACAGGTGGTTTCCGTTAATACGCCCGTGGGGGGTGTCGACTAAGCTCTTGCAGTACGCAGTGTCCGATATTACGCTTGGAGGGCTCCTGGCTCACGCTCTAGCAGTGCAGTTTGTCTCCTTATACACCCGTGGGGGTTATTGGCTCAAGCTAACACTGTACAGTTGGTCTCCGTTATACGCCCGTGGAGGTTATTGGCTCACGCTCTTGCAGTACAGTATTCTCCGTTCTACGCCCCGTGGGGGCTATTGGCTCAAGCTATCACAATACAGTTGGTCTCTGTTATACGCCCCGGGGGCTATCTTCCAACTACCTGGCAGCATTCTGCCTAAGTCTCTGCACTACCTAAGCAGCTCTCTACATTTAAGGGCTTAAGGTGTTGTGTATCTAGCACCTCTAGCTGCCTCTTATTCACCTTGGGCATGCCAAACACCACAATTGAGACTGACGATCCCTTGTATTTAACTATTGCTTGCCATTCACTATTCTTAGCCTGTCCTCTGACAGTATATGTATTATCCTTGCTTCTGTATACTGGTCCTGTGAAGGCATATGTAGCCAATATACTGCTATGTACTGTGTTGCCTACAGAGGGCGATCTTGTTCTTATTTTTTCTTTAATAAAACTGTGTTTTATTCTAATCCACTGTCTGAGTGTCTGAAAAACCGTTACATACCCTCTCCATTTTGACGCGGCTCCGGCTGACCTCGATCCTGAATACCAGTGGCCTGCTGTCTCTGCTTACGCTCTCTCATTCGAGCGTTGCTCAGTTTGTGTCAGTCCATGCCACTGGCATTCTCGCTATCTCCGCTCTGTGCAGCCGGGTACCCTAGCGTGCTATGGCCTCACAATCACCGCTGCCTGTTAGACTACCCTAGCATTTTAGGGAGTTCCAGTCACCATTGCCTGTTCGGCTACCCTATTTTTCTAGGGAGTCTCAGTCACCATTGCCTGTTCCACTGCCCTAGCATTCTAAGGAGTCTCGGTCACCATTGCCTGTTCTACTACCCTAGTGTTCTAGGGAGTGTCAGTTACCACTGCCTGTTGGGTTACCCTAGTGTTCTAAAAACCATCAGTTACCGCTGTCTGTTGGTTTACCCTAGCGATCTAGGGAATATCAGTTACCGCTGCCTGTTGGTTTACTCTAGCGTTCTAGGGAATATCAGTTACCGCTGCCTGTTGGTCTACCCTCGCCTTCTAGGGAGTCCTGTCTCTGCGTTCAACCACCTTAAGATATCTAGTGTATTTCCCTCTGTTCCTAGGGGCTTTATAGCTTCTCCTGTACTATTAACTACTACCATCACCGCTACTAGCAAGTACCTGCAGTCAGACTAGTATTTACCTCTATTCAGTTGTGCGATCCTGTGCTTATTCCTTACCTGCCTAGTGTGGATTGGGGAAGTGCCCAAACACTGTCCTTACACCTGGTCCAGTGAGGGTTGGGAAAGTACATTTTATTTCATGCTGTACCATTTCTCAATAAAGATATTCATTTTAACTGTATCTGCACTTGTCAGTGTTGTTATTCCAAAGTCACCCGTGACACTACTAGAACATTGTGGCCTCCTGAGGAGGCTGTTTGTGAAAATGACAATAAAAATTCCTCCACCTGTAGTATCAATAGATCAATAGAAGATGACAAAGTAATCAACTAATGTGCTTGACAGTCATAGTAAAAAAACACAAGCCCTCAAAGTAGTGTTCTGTTAAATCTCTCTATAGGGTAAAGTAAAACATTGTTTGACAATTCCGAAAGGCTAGAGGAACATGGAAGAAGTGGAAATGATGCGGTGGGCTTAGCATGACCTAATTTTTGACAGACTATATGACTGTCACTGCTCACTGGGTTTCCCTTCCACAGTAGGCAACTATAGCAACATTATTAAAAGACAACAGCGGGGAGCCCATGCATTGGCACACATCTTTGTGGATGCAGAGTTTTGGGAGGCAATCCCACCATAAATGTGTTAAATACACTAGATCAGGTGATAGACAAATGGCTTGTACTCTTCTTATTGAAGACTGGATTTACATCTGCTGATAATGGCTCCAACAAAATAGCTGCCTTGAGAATAGATGAAATGGCATATGTACCCTGTTTTGCTCATGTCTTTAATTTAGTTGTGACCAGATTCCTTGCATAATCCAGAACCCTCAGAGAAATGTTAAATATTACCCATAATATGTATGCTCATTTTAGTTGCTCCTACAATGCTCCTGCAAAGCTCACAATGCATTATATTCCATCGAAGAGCATAACAACCTGCCCCATCACCAGCTGAAAATGGAGGTCCCTACCAGTTGGAATTCTGCATTGTACATACTAGATTACTACATTGTATGAGCAAAATAAGGCCATTAGGGAGTATTCAATTAAAAACTAGAAGGCTTTAGAGGGAGCGTCTTGCTGGTTACCCATGTAGGAACAGGAATTCACAAGATTCTTCAAGATTCTTCCACTCATGTTTACTGGAAAAAAAAATTAGGAGAATAGCTGAATCTTACCATGATTACAACACAGACATGAACCATCTAGTGAATGACGTTACCATGCTTTGAGCAGGATCAGTGAATAGTATCCATTAAACTGCACAAAATAAACATTTTTCATGGTGTGGTATGTGCAAAGTCCTCAGGTAAATTTCTTAATCACTGTGGTCCTAGAAAGTGCAAGATGTAAAAGGATTCAATTATTTTGTTGCAATAAATATATTTTTGGTTTGAAGAACTGAAAACAAACCCAAACCCTTCAGTCAAGAACAGAGGTAGGCAATGTGCATCACTCCATCCTCTGCTCTCCATAGGTCAACTGAGAAAAATGAGAATTATTGTCAAAAAGCTGTAGAACCGCTGCTTAGCGGAAATATTTATTTTGCGTGGGTCATAAAATTGGTAACTAGTTCTAGTTGCCCAACCCTTACCAGGGCCTATCTATGATCTAGTCTAATCAATACAATTAAATATTAGTTAACTCCACTAGTATTTTTTTTATACTTAAAATCCCGTTCTAGAAAAAAATGGAGGACGCTTTCTTCAAACTTCAGCTTTAAATCATCCTTAAAGGGATAGTAATGTTTCAAAATAAAAGCAGCTCCAATTAATCTTCATAGTATTTGGGCCATGGAGAGTGTTATCTCACTACTACTGGTTATTTTATTATAATCAGAGTTGTAGTTCAAGAGTAATTGAATGATAAAATATCCCCCTCCTGCCCCTTTTACCTAGTGTAAGCCACTTCCCCTCAGTTGTGGAATCTGATCTTAAGACCCGACAGCTCACAGCAAGGGACAATCTTCTTCCTGCCCCCTCAACAGGTTTTTCAGATTTTTCCGTTATGCTAATTGAAGATTGTCCCTCTCTGAAAGCCATCTGGACACCACCTTTCTGTTCTGAGGTGAGCCGTGTTACATCAGTAATAGGAGCAGGAGGGGGATACTTTATCATTCAATTACTCTTAAACTACAACTCTGTCAGCACTGAAATACAGCTACACATGGCCCAAATACTATGAAGATTAATTGGAGCTGCTTTTATTTCGAAACATTATTATCCCTTTAAAAACAGGAATGACGTCTTAACCCTTTGAGTGCCAGAAGGGTAAGCAACCATTGCAGAGCAACGCATTGCATACCCCTCTGGCACTCAAATGGTTAATAATAGTGACACCAATGTAAAAAAATAATTTTAAGATATTGGGTGCCAGACAGGTGTGCAACACATGCAATGCATTGCAGACTCCCTACCATTCAAAGTTTTAACCCCTTGGATGTTAGAAACATCTTCAATATATTGCTTAACAAAGCATTACAGACATCTCTAGCATCTAAAAGGTTAAATTCTGCATTGATCAGTTTACCACCCCCACCATTTTTTTCTTCTTCTCTGTACCCATCATTTCAATATTCCTGAAATTTAAAAACAAAAATGAAGTTTAAAAAATAACCACTTTTTTGTTATTTACTAGTTGCCCTATGTGATGTAATATATTACAATAAATTATTGTCGCCTAGGGAAAGCCATGTCTACTCTTATGAGTTATACAGCTCTGCCTACATGTTAGCAGTTAGGAAAGAAATGCTTAAAGGGAAATGCCATGTTAAGTGTATGAAATTACTCATATTTATATTTCTCATAAGTTTAAGTTATAATTTTTAAATCTCTCTTCATCTTTTAAGTCCTAAATAATATTAGCAAATGGAGATGAGCTAATTATCATCAGTTTGTGAAAAGATTCAGACCTAGAGAAAATTTCTGAATCACATTAGAATGAAAAATATGAAGTGGGAGGGGAAGAGAGGGACAAGAGGGAGAGTTGGAAGTGTGTGCTAGAGAGAGAGCGTGGGATAGCAGGAGAGAGCAGAACATAGAGTGGGAAATCTGTTGGACAGTTGGACTGTGGATAAATGGGGGAGAAGAGGTAAAATGGAGAGTGTGAGTGACAGAGAAAAGAGGAGGGATGTGCGCAAGAATGAAAAAGGCAGAGTGGGGGAGAAGGAGAAAAAAGTGTAGGAAGGTAAGAATGAGAGAGGGGTATAGTTGTTTAGCAGTCTTGCCTGTCTACTTATTAATCGATTATATAGTTTCCTGTCCAGATCCATCTTAACAATGTAGGGGAGCTTCTCTGACATTTGGAGGTAGTAAACATGCCTTTTTCCCCTGAATATCACATAATTGCTTTTCCTGCAATCTGATTGACTAAAATGGCAAAGAAATAGTAAGTGAAACATGTTTAGTATGAATAATGAACTAACTGAATTGTTTTACTCATCAGTACTCCCAAGACTACTTGACTGATGGTGTTATCTTTCTTTTAGTGTCAAATTACAATAAATGTTGCCCCATCTCACCTGAACACAAGCAGGATTATCTTTAGACATCTTCTTATTTCTGTTCTTATGGAAACTTATGACTATGTTAATACAGGGTATCATAGGAAGTGAAGTTCTATTCAAAGCTGCATCTTCTCTTGTGTTCCCCCATAGGCCTCCATGCAGATCAGGCATGCTGAATGTTCTGTGCTCAGTAAAAAAAAAAGCAGGGAAGTTGTAGCATGCTGCAAGAGGCTTGGTTCATGAAAGGAGAATTTTACCCATGTCAACAGCTTTTCTGAGAGCATAGTTTTAGCTCAAAGTTGAAAATGCTGCAATAATGTTGACCAGGTGAATGCTTGACACCTCTGTTACACTTAAAAAACAAGACCAGTGAATATACTTTGTGTATTGGCTGTATATTTTGTTTGCAGGCTGAGCTATGGATATTTTGACATTTTTTCATAATGAAAATGTTTGCATTTTTTATTAGGAATCATTGTTCCTGGATGGACCCAAGAAAAAGCCCAAAGACAAGCTGGGTAGATGAAATTACCAAATTTGTTTGTACAGTGGCAACAAAAGCAATAGGACGAAGTTGCTGAGGAGGCTTTCATTCTGCAGTCGGTCAACAATGGCTGAAGATGATGATGGAGATTATATATAAAAGAGAAAGGTCCAGGTATGTACTGAAACGATATCAATAAATTTGCTTGCACTATTTTCTAAAAAGTCCCACTGGTGCTGCCTTTTTCTTCAGTTTTTATGTATATATATATATATATTTATATATATGTTAGTTAGTTATGGATTAACATAGAATAAAGGCGTCTGACAAGGAGACACAGTCTTCCCAGAATTATTTTCTGCTTGTTTAGAAGAAATATTCCGCAAACTAAATTGGGGCAAAAAAGGATTAAGATCAATGGAGACTACCTACATCACTTACATTTTGCAGATAACATGTTTAACAAATGTACCATATCAAGGAAAATCACAGTAGATGGACAAGAACTAGAAGAAGCTGACAGGTATGTTTACCTTGGACAGGAAATGTCAACAGATGGAAACACCATGATGGAAACTGAGCAACAAATAAAATTGGGTTGACAAAGGCCTATGACATAATTGAAGGAGTAAAGTGCCTGAAATGGAAATGGGCAGGCCACATAGCAAGACCTGATGGTAGATGGACCATGTAAATTTTGTAATGGATTCCACTCGATACTAGATGCCCAAGAAGAAGAACAAAGACAAGATGGATAAATGAAATTACCCTGGCACACACACCCAGGGGCAGTAATAAGGAGGTGCTGTTTAAATCTCCTATAAACTGTTGCTCCCATAGGGGGGTACTCCTGTGAAAATCTCTGTATGGACATAGGCTTTGAAACACAGTTGGGGCTGTTACGATCTTGGCAACAAGTCAAACTGTTAACTCCACCTCTGCATGGACACGGCCGATTTACTAATCACATTTTAACAAAAGGGAGGGAAACACTCATCCTTAAAAAAAAGAGATCCCAATTTAAGTGGATTACATTTTTTTTCCATTCATAACAAAATGTATTTCTTTTTTTCCCCAAACACACAAAATCCAAAGCACCAGCCTCAGAAGAGCTACACAAAATCACCCAGGAGCTTTCACTCAGCCCGCTCTACATATTATTGAGACCTCACAGCTGATTGTTCTCTGTAATGCTCACTATAAAAGAAGGACAGAGCTGACTACGAGCAGGCTACAGAGAAGAGAGGAGAGATCATCCCTGTAGCATGATTGCAGCTTAATCTGTCCTTCCCCTTCCGCTCTTCCTTGTAGCCTTCTTGTAGCCTGCTCTGTCCTGCCACCTCTGCTCTTCCCTGTAGCCTGCTCACAGCCCACTCTGTCCTGCCCCTCATCTCTTCCCTGTAGCCTGCTTGCAGCCCACTCTGTCCTTCCCCTCCGCTCTTCCCTGTAGCCTGCTCACAGCCTTCTCTGTCTTGCCCCTCCACTCTTCTCTGTAGCCTGCTCACAGCCTTCTCTGTCTTGCTCCTCCACTCTTCCCTGTAGCCTGCGTGCAGCCAGCTTTGTCCTACCTTCATAGTAAACGCCACAGAGAACAACGGTGGACCAATTATCAGAGATCTCATTAATATGTAAAGCGGGTTGAGTGAAAGCTCCTGGGTGACTTTGTGTAGGTCTCTTGAACCTGGTGCTTTGGACTTAAGTGGGGGAAAAAAACAAACATTTTGTGCGCAGAGCTTGGGACAGTGAAGCTAATCTTGCCTGTCATACAGTCTGTATATGGTGTTGTGCCTTCCACTGGGCAATAGAACAAAGCTGGGGTGATACAGTGGGGAGAGTTGTAAGAATTGTTCTTGTTCAGTTTTGCGAACAGATCCTTAAAATGTCCTTATTCCTTATTATGAGTTTTTGTATTTATAAATTATTCTAGTTACATTTATAAATGTGGTGACCGCAAATTCTAAGAACAGGTCAGACATGGCCTTAAATATTTGGTGAAAATTCTGTCACTAAATTGTCACAAATAGCAATATTTCTTTATAAATTTGCTGAGCCACATTTTACAAACTTCCTTACTCCATTTTTAAAAAAAAACATACTACACGGAGTTATGTTCTCCTAAACTGTCCTTAAAGTGATAGTAATACTTCAATTTAATTTTATTTTATATTGTAGCCATTAAAAAAACATTAAAAACGATATAAGTCTTATCTCTCAAACCATAAACCTTTATGGTTTGAGAGACATTCGCAAGCAAAGTTTCCTCCTGACTGGCTGTATCGGTCAAGTATGCCATATAGGTGACAGACTTGGAATCCGGTCCGCAGACCAGCCAGCATCTCTTCAGCAGAGCCGAGATTGTAAGATATAAAAATAACTACTTGATTGGAATGAGCTACAAAGTGTGCTTGCAAACCAGGAACACTTTGTACATCATTCAAATGAAGTAGCTATTCTTATATCTTGTGATCTCGGCTCTGCTGAAGAGCCGCCTGCTGGTCTGCGGACCAGATTCCAAATCTGTCAGCTAGAGCGCTGACGTCAGTCAGGGGGAAAATTTACTTGCAAATATCTCTCAAACCATAAAGGTTTGAGAGATAAGACTTATATAGTTTTTAATGTTTTTTTTTTTAATGGCTACAATATAAAATAAAATTGAAGTATTACTATCACTTTAATACTTTTATAACTACCTGAGACAATATTACAGCCATTTTAACACTTCTTTTCCATTAACTCCACCTATATAAATCTCCCTCAGTGTATATATGATTTTGCCACTATCACTGGGATAAGGGGCCTGTCACACAGTCTATGAGTGCATTCTGTGGCTTCCAATGGACCAAAGCTGGGGGGTTCCAGAGTGTATGTGTATTTTTGTGACTACCAGTTGAATATCTCTCCCTCCTCCTGCTTCTTTTCACACGGGCAACTCCATGCTTCTTTTGCCAATATATATATATATATATATATATATATGGAGAGAGAGAGAGAGAGAGAGAGAGAGAGAGAGAGAGAGAGGGTAATCAGCTCTCATTCTATAACAAGCTTGACAGAAATACCTCGGAGGTCATGACATTTGCATGCTAAACATATTGTGTTAGCTGCTATAGGTATTAATTTTACACTGATCGTCATTAGACCATATTAGAGATTTATCTCTGTTTATGCTTAGAATAAGTAGCAAATGCATTGTCTAAGGAGGATTTGGGGTTAGCGAACTATAATAGCACCTATGAATAATGATACAAGTTCTACTAGCCTTCCTAACTGTAAGCCCTCATGGGGGAATTTTTCACAATGATTGCAAAGGGTTTAAAGTCCAAGTCAAACAAAGTAGGGTATGCTTTAGATTTAAATATGGCATTCCTTCTACTTAGTCTTATAGGGTTTGCTTCTCTACCACTATGAAAAGACAAGAAACAGAAAGCAGAACAGTTTTTGGCTTTCAGAGATTGTTTTAATAAAAAAAACAATCACAATGTGAGATGCAAACTTTTTTTTAATAATTTTCATTTTGTGCATTAAAATCTACCTGTAAAGGAAGTAAAATGAAAAAGTAAATTAAACAAATAATAAAAATAAGTAGAACAAAACTCATAGAGACTTGATAGAGCCCAAACACAGGGAATTCATAGAGGAACACTGAAAAAAGAAGGTAAAAAAATAAATAAAATAAAAACAAAGGGGTGGGGTTGACATTTCACCCCATGGATATAGACATGTGGGAAGTAAATGCAGCTTTGAAGGACTTAGAATATAGCAATGCACTGTACAAAGAAAAGTTCCAAGAAGCGACCATGTGTGGAGATGGAAGGGACTATCATAGCACTTTGTTGTGCACTAGTCCTGTGCCAACGTGTTGACCCTCCCTCTTGGCCCACACAGGGCCTTGCCAGCCTTACTTCCTTCTGCCAATCTGGGCCATGAGCTGGGCATTGGCTGCTGCTTTTGCCCTCATGTTCTTAGCCTTTGCAATGTCGAACAGAATATTCATAAGGTTGGTGGGCACATCCAGAGAAAGTGTAAATTTGGTCCGGCGGTCACTTTTTGCCTTGTTTTGATAAACTTTACCTTTCAACTGGGCTTGGGAGAGGTATCTGTAACGTGCTGCTGGGAATGTCCTTTTCTCTTTCTCATCTTCCTCCTCATCCAATTCCTCTTGGGAAAGAATATTCTCTCTTGGGTCAAATTCATAGCTCCTCTTACTAAGAATAGAATTGTCTTCAAGACTTCTCCTCTTGGCCTCCTGAAGAGCTTCCTTCAGACAGCTGAAAATAGACTCTGTTTTGTAAAACTTGTATTGAAGACTGGATCGGGCCGTACAAAGCATGAGCAGTAGCAGGAGAAGCCTTGTGTGAGGCATTCTTCTACCCTGCACCTAAAAATAGAGAGACAAGGTAACAGTCTGATATATTGACAACAAGAATCTATCGTTCATCAACAATGCTAAGCATCAACAGGAATTGTTAACCTTGGGTGTGCCCAACACATTTTTCATTGGACCCCCCTGTGACTACATGGATTTAACAGTATACAAAACACACCTATTGTTTCTAAAGTATGTATGTTTAAAACTGTAATTAGTAAATGTATTTTGTACAATGATATTTTCTCCATCATATTAAATAAGTGCCATGGAGAAGAAACATTGTGTTTGAGTAAAGTTCAAATAAATGACAATTCAGGTTAAGTGAGAACCTAGTATGAGACAGTAAAAGTCAAATGTATAAATACAGTGAGGACTCCCCTCTATTTTGTGCATTCATCACTATTTGGTGTAGGACTCAGAGTGCCTTCTCACTCCTCCAAGACATCGCAATAAAGAAAGATAGTCCAAACTCAAAGGAAGATTTCAAAATCTTTCATAAAATCATTCTTCATGTTTTATTAAATATATCTTAAAATGAGCACCCAGGGATAGGTAAGCTGAGAACTTTTAGTGACATAACAGTGGTAGCAATCAAGATTGTAATATTACTAGATCTCTTCCTCAAAGATCCTTGTCTTTGAAGAATCATGCTAGTCACACAAAACATATCTGACCACCAACTGGTAAAAGATCAAATCTAGAGTGTATGCCTTGGCAGCTGACTGCATTCTTTATATTGATATCTCTAGAATGTAATATTGTATAAATGAGCTAAAATAAGGGAATATTTTTTCTCACGTTTAGGTCTGTGAAGAGATAATTAGAATCTTAATTAGAAAACTGGAACAAGCAGAATATGTACTATGGAACTGTGAACTGCATGCTGCACACAAACATTGTCCATTTAATTTTTTTTTTACTAAACTCTACCCCTTTTCTCTTAGAACCTTTAACCCCTTTAAGGACCAGTGACGTGCCAGGACCATCACGACTGTCCTGCACTTAACACTTTGAGTGCCAGAGGGGTACACAACGCATTGCTCTGCAATGCATTGCGTGCCCCTCTGGCATTCAAAGGGTTAAGGACCAGTGACGGGGAGTGGAAATAAAAACAGGAAAAGACTGGGGAAACATTGTTAGAAGTTTTCTTCCACTGTGTGTCTATATATCTTTATGGATCTCATTGAAAGGATTAAAATTTCCCTTTAAATTGTAAGGTGGAGGTTCCTCATTGTATGAGAGCCAGTCAAGGTCGTGCAATGTTAATTAGAACTCATGATAGGTTGGGACACATTCAAAAACCTAGACTGATGCCGCTGGAACCTGAGGTCATGATTAAGCACGTTAAGCGCGAAACACGTTGATCTGTGAGGAATCAACTACATACACCTGCTAGTTTAAATATGAACACAACCTAAAGTCTCTCCTCCACTCCTGAGAAGCTGCAATAAGATGGTAAGGTATCTACATTTTTATTATGTCTGGTCGCAATAAAGTTTATTGTTTTAACCTTAACTTGCCAATATTTTTTATGAGATATTTTCTTTCAAATATTGTGCTTTATTGCAGAGCATTGGAGAAGCTCTTATATCACTCTGTTTATATACTGCAAGTATTATTTATCCAGAGTTATATATATATCTGCATTTCATATGATTCATGGCAAGTTCAGCAAACTGGATGTTCGCTTAAAGCCCTGTTGTATTAGAAGCAAGAGCTGCTGAAGTGTCACTTTTCCTTACATACACATCCCAGCTAATCAGTTTAAAGAACAGCCGCTGAAATCTGATTGGCTGGGATGTGCGTAAGAACATCCCAGCCAATGGCTGTGAGGTAATTGGAAGTGAGACTGCCCATATATAAAGGCAGTCTCAGTACCAATTCCCTCAGTGAGCAACAGGCCTCGGCCTGTGCAATAAATGAGTGGGAACTATGCGGCTTATCAGTGACTCTGCCACTGCTGCCTCACAGCGGCGGAGACATGAAGAATGGAAGCTAAGTATTTATTTATGGAATTTATTTATGACATTTATTCAAGGCATTTTTAACTAGTTGGACATTAAATGGTGGCATATTCAGGGAGGCATATTCGCGGCACAATAATATATGTTTTAACCCTTTTGAGTGCCAAAGAGGTACGCAACGCATTGCTTTGCAATGCTTTGTGTACCCCTCTGCCACTCAAAGGGTTAAACGATGTCATAGTTTATGCGTTCTATTTATACTTTTTTTTTACTTACAGCAAGAAGAAAGAAGTGAAGGCAGAAGATAGAAGAAAGAAGAGAAGAAAGAAGAAGGACAGACGAGGACCAGGAAGCTGAGAACTCCACTGGACATCAGGATTAATGGTAAGTGTTACTTTTAATGGGATTTTTTTTTTAACTTAGTTGGGTTAACCCTATGAATGCTTGCAGGATGATTAAACCCCACTGGCACTCCTAGGGTTAATTCTACTAACTTTTGACACCTTTTTCATACTTTGGATATATTGATATGTGGCTTAGGGCCCCATATCAATACATCCACTGAGGACTTTTTTAACTTTTTTCATTCAAGTGTCTGCGTTGGCTGTTTGGAGAGCCGATAAGGGACTCAAGTAAAAAAACAAACAAACTGGGTTTTAACTTTCCTGCTATAACTTGAGTCCCTTATTGGATCTTCATGGCTAACACAGACATTTGAATTGATAATTACAGGGTTTTCATTATTTTATATGGGTGAAAACACCTCTTCACTTTATCACACGATGGCTCTTTTCTTAAATATTATCACACTTAACACTTTGGATGCTACAAAGGCCTCCATCGCATTGCTTAGCAATACATTGGAGACCGTTCTAGCACCCTAGGATTCGTTTTATTAGAACTCAAAAGGAGCAGCACTATGCAACATAAATAATTAAATCGTTCCATGAAGACTATTGTCATTTCTTTCATCCAAGAGAAATAAAATAGTCTTTTCCCAAGTAGTTACTTGACCCTCAAATTCCTGTCCCTATGGAGTGTTCATCTAAAAGTGTCCATGGCAGGCAGCAAGTAGAGGTGGCAGCTGATTTGGGGTGCCTGGTGACTTGATAAAGCCCTGTCCATGTGGTTAAGCCCTATCAGTGCACTGCTTGCACAGGCTGGAGGACACGCTGCTGAACAGAGTGCACTTGTCCGGGCAGGAGCTGGCTCCGGAGGACACTCTGCTGAACAGATTGCACTTGTCCAGGCAGGAGGTGGCTCTGGGAAGGGTGCTGAATGGGTAGTCCGCTGTGGCAGCCGCCTGCTCATATGCTCCTAGCGCAGGGTGCTGGGCCACAGCAGACACAGCAGCAGCTGAGTTGGGTATGGAGGCTGCTTAGATGGCCTGGCCCTGGTTTAGATAAGCCACTAGCTGCCTCATCTCCTCCAGTTCCTGGGCTTGCATGAGGATATAGTTCTTGGCCAGGAGCAGGGTGGATATCTTGTAGAGCTTCCTGACCAAAGGGCTTTGTGCATAGTGGTTGACTGCCCGTAGCACGTCCAGGTCATCGTTTAAGTTGTGCATGCGGCTACTCACCCGGGCATTGATGTTCAACCTCATGTTTCATGGCTGCTGCTTCTATTTTCTGTGGCTGCTGCCAGGTGCCGATCTGTCTGTCTGACTGGCTGAAGAGGGGGGCTGTTCTCCAAATGTTCTGGGTTACTGGTCCCAGTGTCATTGGCAGCTCATGTCTCTCTTCTGTGCGCTCTGAAGCAGGGCTGGTGAGTGAGACAGGAGCTGCCAGTGACACTC
The DNA here is from genome assembly GCA_037306005.1 of Rhinophrynus dorsalis. Lineage (NCBI taxonomy): Eukaryota > Metazoa > Chordata > Amphibia > Anura > Rhinophrynidae > Rhinophrynus > Rhinophrynus dorsalis. Next base: position 335,905,401 of record CM074721.1, on the reverse strand, counting down.
GAATTAGAGCGACAGCTGCTGTCAAGTAAAATCAGGTATGCACCATTTAATGAGGTGACATGAGAATCTTGCGCTTATATGCAGGGTCACAGTCTGTCACCCTTTTATTCTAGACAGCATGTTTAATGCGTTGTGAAGCTGAGCGATATTTCAAGTGCGCCCATTAAAATGGATACCAGATCTTCATAGTATGGTAAGTGGGGGAAGGGTTATTGTTAAGATGTGTCATCCTTTTAAAGAGTTAATATAAATTTCTAGGTTTCGACAGTGCAGTGTTTTATAGTTGCAAAAATACTAGAGAGATATCTAAAATCTGTGTATGCATTTGTTTGCAATATATGTAGTTCAAAATTAGCAACTAAAAAAATGAACCCAAATCTTCAGATTTCTTACAATGTCTCATCTGTTATGCTTTATAAATGTATTGTTAATACAACAGCAGTGTCTTAAATGGAATCTAATCAAGGACAGAGAGTTCCTGTGATTAGCAGACCAAAAATTAGAATGTAGACTCTCAGATGTGTTCCAGGGTACCAAAATAAAGCTCAAATTTAACTGTATTGTCATATAATTGATATAAAAGATTTTCTAATTCGTTATTTTCTTTTATTCTGATAATGGATATTGCTGTGGGTTGTCTTTAATCAGTGAAGACTGTTAACTAGTTCTTTAAAGGGATAGTAATGTTTCACAAAAACAGCAGCTCCAATTAATCTTCATAGTATTTGAGCCATAGAAAGTGTTATTTCAGTACTGTCAGAGTTGTAGTTCAATAGTAATTGAATGATAAAGTTTCCCCCTCTCACCACTTTTACCTAGTGTAAGCCACCTCCCCTCAGATGTGGAATCTGGTCCACAGACCAGACAGCTCACAGCAAGGGACAATCTTCTTACTGTGAAAACAAAGAAAACCCTGCCCCCCTTGACAGGTTCTTCAGGTTTTCCCTTATGCTAATTGAAGATTGTCCCTCTCTGTGATCCACCTGTACACCACCTTGCTGCTCTGAGGTGAGCAGTGTTACATCAGTAAATTGTGTGGGAGGGGGATACTTTATCATTCAATTACTACAGCTCTGACAGTGTTGAAATAGCACTCTCCATTGCCCAAATACTATGAAGATTAATTGGAGCTGTTTTTATTGTGAAACTTTACTATCCCTTTAAATATATGGAGACTGTTAATTAACCCCCTGAGTGTCAGAAGTCTACTCAACATATTGCAAAGCAATGTGTTGCATACCTCTCTGTCACACAAAGGGTTAAAGGGAAAATATCATGAAAATAATTGTTTAATTGTTCATTTAAATCTTGTGTAGCATCACAAAATTGTCTCTATTTAAAAATAAGAACTTATTAACTACTGTTTTTTAAGGGGTTAACAAGAGTTATTTGAATACATATTTTTCGTAACCAATTATTGTCCCCTTTGAAACAAAGCCTCTACCTACAATTAAGACATTGGTACTTTAAATAAAACTCCTCCCTGTGTGTTAGTTTCTTTATTTCTGTTATAAATATATACCTTATTTTTATGCTTTCTTACCTTTAGGTAATCATGTAACTTGCATTTGCTTTCAGGCATTCTAATGTTTTTGAAAGAACTTTAGAGCCTTTAGTGATATAGGTCCCTTTCACGTGGGTGGCACCATTGCAGTAATGCTGATTTGGATCTGTCTCCCATCTTGAACAGTTCTATGCTGGGCTATGGCGCTTTCACATGGGTGACTAAAGCCTTCCATGAACGTACCAAAGACCAACAAGCTGAAACATTGTTGTGTTCCCACAGGCATTAAGTCAATTTACAATACAAGATATAAGAGGATACTGTTCCTCACTTATCCTTACACAATTTAGGATTAACATACAAAGTTGGTGCTGTGGAATATGTGATATTCATAAATGAGAATTTATCCTTAATTATAATGTCTTCTGTATAACCCCTAAATATGCTCAAGCGCCACACCTAAAACCCTACTCATTATTTGATTCTATGATTCTTGTCACCTTCAACTAACTGTGAATCATGCTCAACCTCCATGCTTTGAATTGTACAACAGCATTAGGAGACATGGGTGTTATTTTTATTGAGGAAAATATTGTCAGAATCTCTGAGACATCTACAACACTACTATTATTTCCTCCTTGGCCCTGTACACGTTTAGGAGTTTTGCTACTGCTGCTAGTCAATGCATCTCTGACGTGCTGCAGGTGTGTCTCCCAGTCAGACCCGAGGTTGTGTTTCAGGTGGGATGTCAATGAAGATGTTCCTAGATGTGATACTATTTTCCTCTGGTCACATATTTTTACAGAGATAACAGGTAGCAACATGTTTAGCTTTTGGATTGTTAGTGAAATATCTCCATACTGAAGATTTCATAGACTGAGGGGTTTCTGATTCTAAGGCACTATTACTTCTTATATCATCACTACTACCATTTAGTATCACCTGCCTGTCTGTCACATAGCAGTCAAAAAGTTGTATGTGTTTTTTTCGTTTCACTCTCATGTCTACCTTTACACCAACATTCCTGCCAACTGTCCAGAGAACAGCTGGCTACTACCAATGTTCCTTAAATCAAGCAAATCTAACTCCCTCTCTCTTTGACTGTCATCCTGCACTAACTGATATCTCAAGTTCACAGCTCACACTCCAAAGAACATGCTTGCAATATGCAGTAAACTGACACTTATACTAGTGCATTAGAATAGTGGGAATGTATGGGGAAAACACAAGTGATTTCAATGTACTGAAAAAGCAGAAAATCTGGACTTTTTACAGGAAATCCATCATATGGTGAGAAGTGCCATTTTTTCATATTTTGCTTCTGTGGTTCAAATTTTCCCTTATCTTTAATCATGAATGTCATGAGAGAGACTGAACTCTGATACTCTGATGTCTTGCAGTACTATCTGGTAGGGCTGCTTGTGCTGCCCCCCATCCAACTTAGTGAAGGGTTTCCAAACATAGGAGGCAAACAAGCAAAGTCAGGAACAAGCCAATGTCAAGCACATGAAATAAGAAACAAAGCTCTGGGACACTAGTCAGTGAGAACACTTTACATGCCTTATGCCTTAGGGTATACCTTAGGGTATGTCTAGCAAGGTAATTAGAAGAAGTGAGTGAGTCCAGAGAGGCAAAACTGCAGGTAACAGCAGAACAGTATTTCTGGCAGCGGGTTCTAAGAGACATATAGGCGGTTTTAAAAGCTCTTTCAAAATCGCCAAAGTTTTTTCGGTGATAGAGTCTCTTTAAAGCATATTTTATCACACTTGTTATCATTACACCCCATTTATTAGTTTTGTGGTCAAGCAAGAAATGAAGATGCAATGTTACTTACCTATTTAAAACAATTACTTGAAATTAATTCATTTTGATGAATTGAGTCCTTAAATATGTAGGTGAAGTTAATATTAATTTTAAAAGCAAACACTGAGAACATTGATCCCAAACATGGACAGTTTTTCATGTGTGTGGGGCCTCAATAAACCCAAATGTAGAAAGAGGAAGTAATTTCTATTGTATTGATTTAAACTGCACATTCATGCATAACAAGGTAATATTACACTGTGACATTGCAACAACCACCTAAAATAATAAATTTTCTGAAAACTGCTATTCTTAAGAACATTGGGGAATATTTATAAACCTGGTGTTATGAAAAATGTGGAGTATAAGTGGCCTGAAAATGAAGGTCGGCATTTAAAAAGACAGTTCCACCAGTTTTGGAATTCTTAACGCCACATAGTTATGTCTTGGGAAAAGTGACGGCACAGTGGCAAGAATTCTGGCACTGTGAATTTATAAAGAAATGTTGATAACAGTGACAATTTTGCACAGAATTTTGGCCAGAATCTTAACACCTGGTATAATCTGTTCTTAAACATTCCAGGCGTTAGCATCACCTAACACCATATTTATAATGCCCTTACTCATTTATAAATCAAATTGGACATTATCGCCAGTTTCCATGTCCTAAGGACAGTTCTTAAAAATTATATATATATATATATATATATAAATATATATATATTTATATATATAAATATATATAAAGCAAGTCTATCTGCAGCTCTGTTTAATTTGTATGATGTAGATGTGATGGTGTTTCTGCATAGTTTCACTTGGGGAGATGCACTAAGGTGTGATAAAGTAGTGATAAAGTGGAGATAACTTCTTTAGTGATATAATTTTTCCAATGCAGTCAATGCACTATGATTTCTCTAGGTTTGGAGATCTTTATTGCATAGGCTCTATAGAATAACATAGGAACTGGAGAAGTGATATTACTGGGGATCACCACTTAGTGGATAACCCCCTTGTCTTTTTATTACATTATATTGTTATACATTGTCACACTCTCTCTGCTTTCACAGTTCCAGACAGAAAGCTCTCTGAAAACAAATTCAGATATCAGGGACATAAAGGTTTGAAAATAGCTTAAAACAAACATAATAAGAAGTATAGGCAATTTGACTTTACATATTTTATTTTACAGAATAGGTAAAGTCAAAAAGGAGGCTGACTTTAAAAATCATGCCTCTTTAATAAAGTTTAGTGCTGGTATTGTTTTGAAATCCAACAGCCCCATCTAGAGGAATATGTAGGTTACTAAAAGAAAGAAAACATTCTTCAAACAAAAAGATAACTGTGTAGCTGAGACTTCCAGGCAAAAAACAAATCCATAGAGGATTGTCGAATGCATTCTAATGTAACTGGTTATATTTCTTCATGTTACAAGTGTATAGATGCTTGGGGATCATTCATAATATATATCCATATTCAATAAGCTAAAGAGGTGCAATACTGTCACAAATGAACTGCATCACTTCTGGTTTTAGTGGTTGTTTTATTCCATTTCATTTAAAGGGAAACTAAGCTGTCTAAAGAGTAGGAAAATGTTTTTTTTTCTAGCCTTTTCCTTATTTCTGCTATTTCATTCTGACCGGTACAAATACCGAATTTTAATTCCCATAGGTACAAAAACAAAACATCATTGCAAATGGCTATTCTACTATTACATACTAACTCAGTTTTCTAGCTGGATAGGCTTTCCCAGACTCTAGGCTGCTGAGGCTGAGAAAAGTCACATTCAGTTTCCAATGGCTGTGATCTCTACAGACCCCATACCAGCGTCCCTGTGTGCACCCAACCACTCTCTCCACACTTACACAAGTCAGCCTTTACCCTTCCAAAAGGGTTAACTGGGTTAACATACATTACTCCAATACCAAACAATGGAGGGACTGGTAGAACTGTGCAATCAATGCATTACAAGCAATGAGAAGGGTTTATCATGTTAACATACGAACATCTGGCCTTTAACCCTTTGAGTGCCAGAAAGGTATCCAATACTCAAAGATAAGTTTGGTGCCTGTATTTTGAGATCTAATATATATTTATTTTAGGTGGTTGACATAGAAGATCGAGAAGTTGCAGACACAGCTGGGCCTCCAACATTAAAGGGATAGTAATGTTTCACAAAAATAGCAGCTCCAATAAATCTTCATGGTATTTGGGCCGTGAAGAGTGTTATTTCAATACTGTCAGAGTTGTAGTTCAAGAGTAATTGAATGATAAAGTATCCCCCTTCTGCCCCTTTTACTGATGTAACACTGCTCTCTTCAGAACAGCAAGACTGTCCAGATAGATCGCAGAAAGGGAAAATCTTCAGTGAGCATAAGGAAAAAACCCTGAAAAACCTGTCAAGGAGGGCAGGGTTTTCCTAATGCTCACAGTAAGAAGATTGTTCCTTGCTGTGAGCTGTCCGGTCCCAGGACCAGATTCTACAGCTGAGGGGAGGTGGCTTACACTAGGTAAAAGGGGCGGGAGGGGATACTTTATCATTCAATTACTCTTGAACTACAACTCTGACAGTATTAAAATAACACTCCCCATGGCCCAAATACTATGAAAATTACTTGGAGCTGCTGTTTTTCTGAAACATTACTATGCCTTTAAAGGAGTATAAGTTGGTTAATGTACCAGCTGTAGAATCAGTTCAAAACCACAAGGTTGCAGGTTCTAGTCCCAGCAAGGCCAGTTCAGCCTTTCACTCCTCTCAGGTAGATAAAATGAGTCCAGGACATACTTGAAAATGAGAGACAATCTCAATGTATTCTTCCTGGTAAAATACTTTCACAAAAAAAACAAACAAACATACACACCATTCTTGGGAGGTAAAAGGGGTTCCAAGGACTGTTTTCAGGTTTTCTAGTAAGTTAATATGCACTGCACAATAATATGGGGTGACTGGACCCCATATTATTATTTCCATTCATTAACTCCTCCATTAACGTGAGGTTAATTGTAGCAACTATGGCAGTGGATGGGTTAATCATCTTTTTGGATGGGAGAGTTGGAGGTGGTGTTTTTTAATCCCTCCTTTGCCAGAATAGTGAGATCTGGAAACGGCAGGGTTAAGCATTTATGTGATTGGGGTGCTGTGGGATGGCACAGTGTTCAATTTACTCTTTTTTTAAATGGAGGTTAATGCCATTGATATGCAGCAATAAATGCTCTGCGGTCTGGTACTGAAGAGGTTAATAATGGATGGCGAGGATGCTCGGGGTCATTCCCCCACCCAGTTCCCCCTGCCTGATCAAGCAAAGGAAAGTGGCTGAAGTCTGCCTTACTAGTAGCCTCACTTTGGGGTTGTTTTGGAGCCTTTTTCAGTGCTCCAAAAGGACTCCAAAGAGGCATTTTGTGGCCAATACCCCCCAATAAAATACAATTCGACATTTCTGTTCTGACCATCTATCACAATTTTATTTTAGAACTGAACAGCTGGAAATATCTCCTGAACTGGAAAAACCTTACTACAGATATTATTGCCTGAAATGGAATCCAGCTCCCACCTAAGGGATGAAGGTTAGAAACTATTTAGTGTAGGTTTCAATCACTCCACTAGTATTGTAACCCTTAAAAAAACAAAACAGGTAAACATGGGTAAAAATAATAAAAAGTATAGGCAATATGACTTTACAAAGTATGCACTTGCAGAACATGTAAAGTCATAATAAAGGGTTACTATGGCTTTAATATAAGCATGTGATGACATGTTACCATTAAAGGGATAGTAATACTTCGTTTTAACTTTATTTTATTTTGTAGGCATTAAAAAAACATGAAGAATGATATAAGTCTTATCTCTCAAACCTTTATGGTTTATGAGATATTCACAAGAAAAGATTCCCCCTCCCGCCCCTTTTACCTAGTGTAAGCCATCTCTTCTGGTTAGCACTGTTGCCTTGCAGTGCTGGGGTCCTGGGTTCAAATCCCACCAAGGACAACATCTGCAATGAGTTTGTATGTTCTCACTGTGTTTGCGTGGGTTTCCTCCGGGTACTCCGGTTTCCTCCCACACTCCAAAAAACATACTGATAGGTGAATTTAGATTGTGAGCCCCAATGGGGACAGGAACCAATATGAGTGTAAAGCGCTGCGGAATCTGTGTGCGCTATATAAATAAAGGATTATTATTATTATTATGTGGAAGGCAGTCTATAGACCAGAAAGATAACAGAACGGGACACTCTTATTCCTATGAAAACAATGAAATCCCTGCCCCCCTTGACAAGCTTTTCAGGTTTTTCCCTTATCTTAATTGAAGATTGTCCCTCTCTGCAGTCTACCTGGGCACATCCCTTCTGCTGTGGCTGAACAGTGTGACATCAGTAAAAGGGGCGGGAGGGGGACACTTTGTCATTGAATTACTCTTGAACTACAACTACAGAATTGAAATAACACTCTCCAAAGTTCAAATACTATGATGATTAATTAGAGCTGCTTTTATTATGAAACATTACTATCCCTTTAAGGCTTTATAATAAAACAGTTGCAACTGTGGAATACATTCCCCCCTTTTGCCATTTTCTCCCCTATTTCCACTTGATCTCCCCCCTTTTTCTCCTCTTTCCCTTTTGCCTTCTCTCCTCATCAAGCAATTCTATGACTTCCCATAGATAGTCATAGAATTGCAGTCTGTGTGATATCACTAATGATATCTTATACAGACGAGGCGGAATGGGAAAGAAGAAAAAACAAAGAGGGAGGTAAGGACCCTCAGTGGAACCAGTGGAGCCGTCTCTCGAATGTCATTGCCTATTGCCTGAGTCAGGGGATATTTCCCAAAAATACCTAATTACAAAGTAATGCCAGGGAGATGTTCACCAGTACGGCCAATACCAAGGAATCAGGGAGGTGTTAATGAGAGGATAAGCGAGTTTGGATAGAGGGGTGGAAGGTTCACCACCTAGACCAGACTTCATTGTGAGCAGATAGGGTATTTGAGTGATGGTGTATAATTTTTCTATTTCTACTAGTGTGTCTACTTTGTTGACCCACTGGGAAAGTGGGGGACCACAGTTTGTTTCCAATATTTGGGAATGAGGGATCTGGCTGCACTCAGCAGAATCTGAATTTGTGGGCAACATTCTGTGGGGATCGGGGGGTACACGTAGGTCCTACAAGAGAATAGTCATAGCAGTGGGTCCAGAGGAACAGAGATATTAAGTAAAGAGTTCACTGTCATTATTATCTCACTAAATATCTCAGGTCCACCAGATGTGAGAGAGGCATCCTCCCAACATTCAGGCTCGGTGGATGATGAGAACTTTGCAAATTGTGAAGGTGTTCTGCACCAGCCCAATAGTATTTTATAAGTTAACTCTCTTGAGTAAGTATTGCAGTGCTGTATGAAATTAGAGCAAAGAATATGCGACCACTGTTTCATGTCCAACTGGAAAGAGAGTTCCATCTCTCATTTAGTGAGGAAGTAGGGTTTAGTTTGAGCATTATCATGGTGCAAGATTGAATAGCAGAAGGAGAGTGGGTTAAATTTGGGAAGTGCTTTAAACAAGATTTCCTCCAGTCGAGTAAGCTCTCTGTCGGGGGATCCATGTTTGCAGCAGATCTGGTACCAGTGTCGTATTTGGAATAAGAGCCACCATAGGGCATCTCTGGAACCCAGTTTGGAGTAAGGAGGTCTAGGAGAATGAAGTGAGAGTCCAAAGTTAAGGAGCTGAGAGTGTGGAGGTTGCATTGCCTGCATCTAAAGAAGAGGGGGGTTTGCCAACCGGGGGAATGGATAGGTTCCCCAAGAAGGACTGGAAGTTGGATGAAGTCTAGGGACTCTAGGATGTGGGAAAGTGCACCCGTCCAATGTTTGGTAAATGAGGCGACAAAGTCAAAGATCTTGGAGATGGTCCAGCTTTATAGTATCGGTCAAAGTCGGGAAGTCCTAAGCCTCCCGGGGCAATAGATCTTGTGAGGATGTTGTTACGAATTCTGGATTGTTTTTTAGCCCACATGAAGCGTAGGGGAACCAATGTAATCGAGTCAATATAATGTTTCTAAAAGATGGGGAAGTGAGGAGGCGGGATGAGCGATAAAGAAAAGAACATCATCAGCAAAGGCAGCAAGTTTGAAGTGTTCCGATCATATTCGTATGCCCTGGATATCAAAATGATCACGAACCATCTGAAGCAGGGGTTCTAAGGATAGGACAAAGATCATGGGCAAAGGGAGCAGCCCTGTCTAGTGCAGTTAATAATTGGGAACAGGTCAGAGATGGTTTCGTTAACCAGGACTTTAGCAGTTGGAGTGGAGTAAAGGCTCATGATACCCATCAACATAGATGGGCCCAGTACAATGTGTTGTACATTTTTAACCCCTTGGTTACCAGGGAGGTCTTTAATGCATTGCTTTGCAATGTTTGGTGGCCTCTCTGGCATCCTAGGGATTAAAACATTCACTTTGTCTTATTTTAAGTTAATACTAGTACTTCTACCTAAAAGAAAAATGGGCAAACCGAGAAAGGTTTGCAGCAAGGGTAAGGCCCAATTTGGGATCCTGCCTAGGGTCCTATAGAGTCTTTTTCCAGCTCTGAATTTGACAGTGATTGGGAAAGAGACAGGGTTTTTCACTAACAATGAAATATAAAACAAAGAAATGAAAGAAGGCGCCCAGTAGTGCAATAGCATCACAATATACAATGTATCAAAAGAAAAAGATATAAATAATGACCTCACATGTTTAGTTGGTCAGAGGGGGAATAATACCAAGCCACTGACATAAGCACACATGGAGAAACGAACCACCTCTATTCAGTAACACCAGATAACTGGACCCAGAAGATATGAAACACAAGACTACTCTCAAGAAGCCTATTTATAACACACAAAATAATATATTAAAAATACATACTGCTGGAATAAATACAGTGCTAAAATCAAGGCCTCCTTACATGTTTCGTGGCTTATTATACTGCTTTATCAAAGATATTGGCCAATGTATTTGATGAAGCAGTAAAATAGGTCACGAAATGCATTCGAAGGCCTAGATTTTCAGCACTGTATTGCTTACAGCAGTATGTATGTTTAATAAATAATTGTATCTGTTATATATCAGCTTTTTGAGAGCAGACTTGTGCTTGATATCTTCTGTTTACAGTTATGTACTATGTTACTGTGTGTGCTTGGGACTATTCCCCCTCTGGTCAACTACATATGTGAGTTTGTTATTTTTATCCTTTGATACATTTGTATATTGTGATATTGCATTATCAGGAAAATCCTTTTGCTTCTTTGTACCATATGTTGCTTGTACCATCAAGGAGGATGTGCGTAAAAGAGCAGTCTGTCTAATGCATACTGGAGGCAAATATAATCAAGTTGTCTATATTTGCCTCCTGGATTTCTATGGCTAACATGGTACAAACTCTCACCTGTTAATCCATACTGGGGACAACCAGTTACCTGTGACTGGGGCAGCTTTAAACATCCAACGTTTTAGTGTTGTATAGGTAGGCATGTGAGCTTGTTTTGGAAAGATGTTTTAAAATTGTGTAAGTTGTTTTAAAGTGACAATTCTACATTAAGAGTTTAAAGCGGAACTACCACATCTAAGCAACTTTAGCTTCAAAAAGTCCCCATCTGGCGACTAGCTGCTTAGTAGCTCTAGTCTCCAGAATGATTACCTTGTTAAGGAGAAATAGGCATTCTTCACAGGCTGACAGGCAGAACAGAGCGCAGACATCTTGCTATAGTGACATCTGCGCGCCTGCTCTGTCAGTCCCTTCCAGAGCCAAATGGCTCCTAGCAACGCCTCCTAGAGCCGGCTGGGACTGACAGAGCAGGAGCGCAGACGTCACTATGGCAAGATGTCTGCGCTCCGTCCTGCCTGTCAGCCCGTGAAGAATGGCTATTACTCCTTAACGAGTAATCATTCTGGCGACTATCGCTACTAAGCAGCTAGTCGCCAGATGGGGACTTATTGAAGCTAAAGTTGCTTAGATATGGTAGTTCCGCTTTAAAAGCCCCAATTAAAAGTAGGAATTTTATTTGTCCACTAAGGTGCAGTTGGCTTGCTCCAGAATTGATAACTTTTTTCTGTGTATATCCACGTAGAAAAAGTTGGAAGGTCACATGATGCCCCCCTCCAACTTAGAGCATCTCACTACTTATCTATACGCTTAAAAAACAGCATTTAAATAAAATAATAGAGACCGTGATATCACCAATAGTCAAGTATATAGTTATTTTTAAAGTTATGATGATGGGAAATACATTAATTGGGTAGGAATAACCAGCTAGTTAAACAGCTTAAATAGACATGTTATATAATTAGAGAATATAAGCATTTATACACTTTAGCAGGTTTAATCATCTCCAGCTCTCTCAACTTAATTAATTGCATTTTGTAGACATTTTTAATGATTAAATGAAGATCACATGAGTGAAAACAGTAATTACCATTTTTTAATGATATATTTGCCAGTGTTAGATAACACAATATCAATGTATTTTATAATTCTCATATCTACTTTGCGCAGGAGTAAAAGTGCTTATGGAAAAGATGTCCTGGACTCAGCTAGTAATAATTGCTCTCTAGAAAGGTGCTAAATGTGAGTGGGCCCAAGGGCAAAACAAGGGCGGGAGGAGGTTATAGTTTCCAAGGATCCCCTCACATATCAAGTTGCACCTATAAGATCAAAGAGACACAGGGCTCAAGAAATGCATCAAGTTGCAGAAGTGCAGTTCTGGAATTTAAATTCTCATTAACCCTTAACGACCACTCTGGATCTGGGGTGGACAGCTGTTAAGGACCAAGGCATTTTTTTTTTGCTGCAGTGCATTCTGGGATGGCATAGCATCATGCAGCCACGCTGCCATCCCAGAATTTTATGACGTGCCAGGACTGTCACCAGGCCTTAAAGTCCGGACTGACGTGACGGTCCTGTCACGTCACATGATGTTAAGGTGTTAATCAGGGCTGGATTTATATATCAGGAGCCTGTAGGCACAGATATCTGAAGCGCCCCCCCCCCCCGTCATCTCCACAATGCTCCATATCTCCATATTGCCCTCACATAGCCCCCCATCAGCTCCACATTGCCTTCCATCAGCTCCACATTGCCCCATCATCTCAACTTTCCCTCACATTGACCCCCATCAGCTCCACACTGACCCCATCACCTCCACATTGCCCCCCCATCAGCTCCACACTGACCCCATCACCTCCACATTGACTTCACATTGCCCCCCCATCAGCACATCGTTTGCCCCCCATGATCATCCCCATAATGACCTCACATTGCTCCCATTATCTCCAAATTAACCCTTTGAGTGCCAGAGTAGTACACAACGAATTGCTTTGCAATGCGTTGTGTACCACTCTGGCACTCAAAGGGTTAAGCCTCATTCTTTCCCCCACATCCGTTTCCTATGTCCCTGGTGGTCCAGCGGCTGGAGAGATCTGTGCTTGTGCACAGACATGGAGCTGCTGGAGCTCCCGCGCGGCTTTCCCTTTAGTAATGCAGAGCGCTGGGAGATTTTATCTCCCAGCGCTCTGCATTGCTAAAGAGCCGGGAGAGCTCACAGCTTGCAATGCGGCGGCTGGCGGCTCGGAGCGGCATGTCAAGCCGCGCAAAAAAAAAAAAAAAAATCAGTTGTAGTGGCAGGCGCCCCTCTGTAGGGTGCGCCTGTAGGCAGATGCCTACTCTGCCTTACGGAAAATCCGGCCCAGGTGTTAATTTAAATGGGGCTTTTAACCCATTCAATGGCAGAGCGGTTTCCAACGTATGGTATTGTTAATATGGTAAAGACCCCATTTAAATCAATGTGAATTTTCATTATTCCTGTAGAAAAGTTGGTTTGCTCCAGAAATGCATGTCTTTAACTTGAAGAACAAGGCCCACAAAACTTTATCACGCAAATAACGAGCAAAGTTTTCTACTGTGTGAATATGTGTATGTCAGGGCAGGGTATGCAACCTTCTTCTGAGCTGCTACTGGTATACAATTCCCATCCATTGGCTTGTTGGGGATAATGGGAGTTGTAATGCTAAAGAACTGGAGGCCCAAAGCTTCACTACCCATGATATATAGCAACGGATAATTAAATCCTGCATCTACTACCAAGTTGTATTATTTCATGCCTCCACCATGCCTCTCTAGCGTTCAAGAGTTTGAATGCTCCATATAAATCAATGGTAATTTGGATATTTTTTGGTCCTCTATGGTGCAGTTGGTTTGCTTTATAATAACTTCTTTTTATCTTTCTGAATAAGGCCCCTAATGCACAGTAATTTATGGATGGGCTGTTCATAATAATCATAGAGAACAATGGACTGTGAATGGATTACCAGACCCACACACATCAAATAATTACATCACCACAGGCAGGATAAAATATGTGAACATAGCTTAAAAGCAACAAAAAAAGCCACAAAAAATGCATCATTGCTTTACTATCTCACTACACTAGGTTTAAAGCACACAAAAAGTCCCTCTGATAACAATTTACTATTTTCACTATTACAATACTATATATATATATATATATATATATATATATATATATATATATATACACAGGACTGTGCAAAAGTTTTAGGCAGGTGTAAAAAAAAGTTGTAAAATAAGAACGCTTTCAAAAATACACATGGTAATTGTTTATTTTTATCAATTAACATAATGCATAGTGAGTGAACAGAAGGAAAATCTAAATCAAGTCAAATTTGGTGTGACCACCCTTTGCCTTCAAAACACCATTAATTCTTATAGGTACACTTGCACACAGTTTTTTAAAGAACTCAGCAGCAGGGGTGGGCAATAGGTTCCACCATGTTCCCGGGAAAATCCTCTTTAAAAACAGCAATTAAAATCTTTGCATTTTTTGCCCATTGGCCATTTTTTCAATAGCTAGAAAGTTTCCGCCCATTGATTAACATGTTTCTTGACTTTTTACTCTAAAAAAATGTGACGTATTCCAGGATGTGAAACACAATATAAGCAGCTACAGAGTGAGGTCGACGTGCTGTGCTGTTCTGCTGTGATCTTTTTGCAAAATTGAGGCAGGAGAGACTCACAGTGACTGCTTTCACTATGAGATAGTTTAAAAGTAATAAAAGGAGGAACTGGAAGGACCATTATGTGTCCACTGAGTCTGAGGAGGAAGGGAGTACTACAGAAGCAATGCTGGCAAGTCCCCCTAAATCACCCCTAGGGATCTTGGGGAAATTAATGTCAACGGAGGAATAAAAGGAGAGTAGTGAGAGCAGGACAGGTCATCTGCCTGTGCCTGCTGCCAGACATGCTGTGCCTGCTGCCACCAGTACTGTGCCTGCTGCCAGTGTGTCTTCTAATACTCAGGAGGGGGAGGAGAAAATGGTACCAAGTGTGACAGCAGGGGATCCTAAGTCACACTTGCCATCCCCAAGCAGTCCCGCCAATGCTAGTACTACTACTAAGACGGTCCAGCAGCTTGTTAGCATTAGGAGTGAAGGAGGGGGTAATCATCATATTAATAGTGACTGTGAGGAGGAAGACTCAGGGGCTTAAATTGATGTGGTTGGTGTTAGTAGTAGTAGTAGTAGTAGTAACAGCAGCTGGTGGGACTAGTGTTAGGAGAGTGGTATGGGAAGCAACTTGAGAGTGTCCAGACTAGTCAATGGAGCCCACACCATTCCCCTAACCCTGGGAGCCCCCTTCCCCCTATGGCATTGTCCATGTGGAACATGATCCTTAAGAAAGCAGAATTGTTACCATCGCAATAATACCGCGACCACCATCAACAGGAGCATAGATCAGCTGCCTGTGCCTGCTGCTAGTGCTAGTCTGCCTTCTTCAGGTCAAAAAGAAATGGCAAGTGTGACATTAGGGGACACTATCACATTTCTCATCACCTCTTCCAACCAGCAGTGAGATGTCTGTAATAGAGCAGCAGCAACACGTAGGGACTAGTGGTGGTGGTGATGATGATGGTGGAGAAGCTGGGGTGGAAGAGACATTGATGGCATTTTTAGCAGAAACTAAGACGGAATGGGAGACAGGGATGAGGATGGGCATCACCAACACCACCAGCAGTTAGGTTTCGTAATTTGCGGAGTTTGCAACTGCTCTAGTTCCTGCTGTTGCTGAGTTGCAAGGGCAGCAGGATGCTGAGAAGCAGGCTAGTGTGCCACAGATCACCGTGGACACAGTGGGAATGGGGTCAACAAGTGATCTGGCACTTGGAAAGGTTCTATTTGCCAGCAGCAATACTCCTGGTCCTAGTTGCAGTGCTTGTTCTGAGGCAATAGCAGCAACAGCATCAACATCATCTTCTACCCCAGACTGTGAAGGGGAATGTGAAGGAGAAGAAGAAAGAGACCATTCTTCTCCACCTGTTCCCTACCCCCTGAAGTCATGGGTGTGGGACTATTTTTCTCTTGGGGCAGGCACAGTGCAGTCATCACCAGTGGCACTGTGCACAATATGTGACAAGTCAGTGAGAAGGGGAAAGGAGGGAATGCACCTTGGCACAACCTTCCTGATAACACACATGAAACACAGACATCATGACATTTATGTCATACATGTTAAAGACAAACACCCACCACAGAAATCACTGCTGTTGCTGTATCCCCTTACTCTCCAGAAAGGCAACAAGAGGTGAGGAGGAGATCAAAGAGGAAGAATAGAGAAACCCAGGCAGAGACTAGAAGTTTCATGACGATTGAAACAACTAGCTTGCCATTAACTTCTTCCTCTAGGGTAACTACATCTTCTGCCAATCCACCTAGTTCATTGTTACCTCCCACACCAAATTATAACCACTCTGTTGATGTTAGGCTGTGCAGTTCATCTCCACCCATTGCACACTGTGTGGTGGACGAGAATCGCAAGCAGGGCATCAAGTGGCATCTAAGGAGATTCCATCCCGCAGAATATGCTAAGATGGTGGCAGGGAGGGTTCATCATTACTATTAAACTGTCAGTAAGTTGTCATGTGTCCTTAGCAGGGTGTGGACAAGGAGTATAGTGACAGCGGCAGTACTTGGGCTCTGGTGTCTTGGTGTTTGGATACAGTTGTAACTCCAGGTGTTATTTAGCACACACACACACTGTGCACATTGCAGTTGCTGATGAGAGGCACAGTTCCTGCTCTCAAGGGAAAAATATATATTCTAATAACAACACACCCATGATTTTGGAGGAGTGGCAGTTGGAGAAGAATTATTGGCCAACTTCTTCTTTTCGCCACATCTACTGGAGGCTACTTATTGCGCTGCGACTGCCTAAGGCACATCACTGGAGCTAGGTGTGGCAAGTGGAACCTTCATCATCCATTGCCCGTGTGACTGCTGTTGTTTATCCCATTCCCTTTTGGTTGCCTAATCATCCTGCTGCTTAACCCCTTTCCGTCTGACGATGTACATGTATGTCCCGAGCGGATGTCCCAGGTGGACAGAAGATGTACATGTACGTCCTGGAAGTCATTTTAAGTAATGGAAAAAAAAGTTCGGAGGGCGTTAAGTGCCGGCCGCGTGGGAAAGTCCCAACTCAGCAGGTAGGTTGTTCCAAACATCTTGGAGAACTAAGCACAGTTCTTCTGTAGATTTAGGCAGCCTCAGTTGCTTCTCTCGCTTCATGTAATCCCAGACAGACTCGATAATGTTGAGATCAGGGCTCTGTGGGGGCCATTCCAATACTTTCAGGACTCTTTGTTCTTCTTTACGCTGAAGATAGTTCTTAATGATTTTGGCTGTATGTTTGGGGTAGTTGTCATGGTGCAGAATAAATTTGGGGCCAATCAGATGCCTCCCTGATGGTATTGCATGATGGATAAATATCTGCCTGTATTTCTAAGCATTCATGATACCATTAATTCTGACCGAATCCCCAACTCCATTTGGAAAAATCTAGCCCCAAATCTGCAAAGTACCTCCACCATACTTCACTGTTGCCTGCAGACACTCATCTTGTACCGCTTTCCAGCCCTTCGGAGAACAAACTATCTTCTGCTATAGCCAAATATTTAAATTTTAACTCATCAATCCAGAGCACCTGCTGCCATTTTTCTGCACCCCAGTTCCTGTGTTTTTGTGAATAGTTGAGTTGCTTGGCCTTGTTTCCACTTCTGAGGTATGGTTTTTTTACTTCTGAACAGGATTATCTGGACAATATATGGGTGTTCCAGGATCCCACCATCTTCTGCCAGTTCTTGCTGTACATCTTTCAATTGTGAAGGGAAGTAAGCATGATGAGTCTTTCATCTGCTGCACTAAGTTTCCTTGGCTGAGCACTGCATCTACGGTCCTAAGCTTTGACCATTTCTTTGTGCTTCTTCAAAAGAGCTTGAACAGCACATCTGGAAACCCCTGTCTGTCTTGAAATTTCTGGGAGAGACTTTGCTGATGCAATATAACTACCTTGTGTCTTGTTTCTGTGCTCAGTCTTGCCATGGTGTATGGCTTTTGACATTAAGCTGTCTTCAGCAACCTCACCTTGTTAGCTGAGTTTGGCTGTTCCTAGCCCAGTTTTATTCCTCCTATACATCTGTTTCTGTTTCAGTTAATGATTGTTTCAACATACTTATTAAACTGATGATCATTGGCACCTGTTTGGTATAACTGTTTAATCATACACCTAACTATATGCCTACAAAATCCCTGACTTTGTGCAAGTGTACCTAGAAGAACTGATGTTGTTTTGAAGGCGAAGGGTGGTCACATCAAATATTGATTTGATTTATATTTTTTTTCTGTTTATTCATTATGCATTTTGTTAATTGATAAATATAAACTATTAACATGTCTATTTTTGAAAGCATTCTTACTTTACAGCATTTTTTCACACCTGCCTAAAACTTTTGTGCAGTACTGTATAAAGTAAAAACGTAAGCTAATTTTCACTTTACATATATTTCTGTGTCTTCCTTTGGTTCAAGTACTGGTAATATTCTTATGTTCTGAATTTCATTGTCTCTACTGAACTAAAAAAATGATCTTTAATAATAATAATAGTAATAATAATAATAATTATCATCATATTTAAAAACAAAAACCAAAACAAAACAAAAAAGAAAAAAAAAACAGTTCTGCCTTTTGAGGCACAGCAAATAAGAACATTGGTGGAGTGAGAAGAAGCTGGGAGGGAGGCTTTGGATGTTGCAGAGACCTCTCAAGGTATCCTTCCACAACATCAAAGGCCACATATAATCTTAAGATAAAATGACCCCATACAACATTAAGACCACATCTAGATATCCCCCCAAATCAAGGGCTCCCTACATTAAAAGCCCCTCAATATAAAAAGTACTCTGTAATATTAAGATACTGTACACCCGTGCACAATATTAACATCTTGCTTACTGGAGATGTAGCTGTATCAACAGCTCTAGCATCCAAGTAGATAAAAGGCCTTGCCTCAATTATTCAGCCTGCCAGGGGGAGCAACTAGAAGCACTGGGCTCAGAGGCAAAGTTTGAGGCTGATTCTCCTCCCTGTGCTCAAACCTGCCATTATGAACAACACATCAGTTTTAACAAACTGTTAAACAGCATGCATACTGGCCATACTTGCAAACAACTTGGCAGTCACGTGACAGAGCATCACTAGTGGCCGAAAGAACTACCTAGTACAATACCAATAGCAAACTTTACAACATACATTACTCCACACCTAATTACTACACAAAATAATGTAAATAAGTATTATTAATACATGCTGAGAAGCTAACATATTTAACTGTTAATAATAGTTAGCACATAGAGCACACAGAATATGGAGTTAAAATTCAATTTTAACAAATGGACTAAAGCAGGTATCAGGATCCAAAACTAGAGATTGCTCTTGGAAATCTGGAACACTTGGCAGATAATTGTATGGTGTTAATACAAGCAGTTCCAGTTCAAGTGTTGTTAATACATAGAGTGGTAAAGGAGGTGCATGGCTAATTGTTCTGCAGCCACTGTGGGGAAGGTTCATTTTGTAGCCATGCCAAACAATCTAATTAGGTGCTGCTTGCAGTGAAGAGAACCTTCAGGCAAAATCAACCAACAAAACAACTGGCTCCACTTCTCAAGAATATAGCTTCCAAAAATTGGGAATTGTACTGTAACTAGTATGGCAGGTGGCTGAAACCCTGTAAGATTTTAACCCTTTGAATGCAGACATGTATTGCAAACCAGCATGTTGAGCACCTCTCTGGGATTTGAAGGGTTAAATCCCTCTGGTTTCCCATATTTCTGAGTACCTCATAAAAGTGTGTAGGCAAGCATGGTATGGTGCATTGACAATGGGTACATGGACCCTCTAGCAACTGCTTCTCCTGTAGTTAAGATTATAATAATAGCTGCAACATGCTGCTGCTCAGTGCCATCTCTTAGACTTGGAGCTCTCCACAAGTTAGGTGGTCTAGGGGAATACATGTCTGGTACGCACTTAAGAAGGTCTCTACTCCAACACACACAGTCACACTTGCCAGCCCTGCTCTCAGGAGTGTTGCTGCAAAAAATTGCAGGGAGCTCAAACAGGTAATCAATAATGTAAATGAATTTGCTGCCAGTACTGTAACAAAATATTTGGACTGATGGGCTGAGTGGTGACTTTATGGAGTGGTAACCTCTGCAGCCTCATAAGTCACACCCCCCCAAGGCCAGCCCTGCATCTGGCACAAATGACTACTGCGCTGCTCAGAGACAGTTACTGGGGAAAAGGAGTAGAAAGGAGTAGGTATCTAGGCATCAATTCACAACCGTTCAGGGAAAAAATGTCACATTGTACTCAGGCCAAGATTCCCTGCTTCAGTATCAGTGTCTTAGTCAACAAAGCTGCTCCTTCTACATTGCCACTCACATCACTCAGTGGTCAGTATGCTATGTTCATATAATTCAGCATTTCTGCATGATGCTGCTCTGATGAGCAATCTATGGAGTCTTATTGGGTAATTCAAATATAAGGTATTGTCTCAAATGAAAGCCGTCAAACATAGTTTGCTTAAACTCTCCTGCATTTAATGAAGAATGTAGGCAAGTTGCAGCAGAACTGGTCTGTCTGGTAGCTTACTGGGCCTCCATACAGGATTTTCACAGTCAACACTGCAACCTCCAATAAATGGTTTACACACATGGTGTCAGGTAATATTGTGTAGCTGATGCTAATGTAGACTAGAGGTCAGTGATGTCTCACCCATGTATAGGAAATCTAGGGGAATGCAGAGTAGAGTAGATGAGTAATCTGGGAGACAGGACTGCACCAGCAATGCTGTAATGTCCAAATAGCCGTGTGACTGGGTGAGTTCTTGCATAGTAATCTAATTATCAGAAAAGCAGAGATGTGAATGGAATGTGCACAACCAATCACTGTTTTTTAATATGGAAAGAGAGACTGCTCTTAATTTAGAAAATATAATTATTAACTAAAGTAATTATTATTATTTTTTGTTACATGTTCCTTTTTCTAAATTAAATGTAGGCCAAAAGGAATCAGTGATGAATTAACATATGGGTGAGCAGATCTATACTGGATCTCCTTAACATAAACAAGTGAGCAATGAGACAATGAGAACGGACAAGCTTATGGCTTGAGTACTACCTAGGTTCAAAGGCTTGTTTTGATCCATCACTGCGGAGTTTTGGTAGTTCCAAATATGCTTTACTATAAGTGCAGGAATTCCAAGGTTTAACTGCCATATAATACATAAGAAGGATAAGCAATACGTTGCACACTCCTCTCGCACTGAAAGTTAAAGGTTGGCAAACTCACAAATAGGAGAACATAGAAAAACAAATAGAACAAAATGGGTAGTATTTTTACAACTCATTTAATGGTAAAAACCCACTAGAACCAATTCATAATGGAAACCAGTATTAACCAGAAACCAGTATTAAGCATTTTTATATGGCTGATTAACAGCTATCCGTTATAACCCAGTGCTTTAATATTTGAATGCTAGAACAGTGTCCAACACTTTGCTTTGCAATGCAATGGACAAACCCATGGCAAACAATGTTTTACCACTTTAGATGCCCGATAGGTGCACAACATATTGGGCAGAGCTCATTATCATTCATGGAGTTGATAAATAAGGTTACAAGGCTACCCACGGACTTGTACACAGATTGTGTCATGCAATCCTAGAGAAATCTATTTCGGCAGCCACAATAATTAAGCACTAAGAACTAGTGTTGTGATCTGAGTATAAGTATTGTATCTGCAATACACTGATTTTGGTGGTTACTAATATAAGTAGAGCAATTCTGAAGCCAGTCATGTACCATTGGGCATAAATAAAAACTTCAACCTTGAATTCTATAGAGGTTTCTAGTGTATTGTTTCAAAATGCTCTGGAAACCTACGAGAGCTTAAGAGCCTCATTTAAATCAATGGGATTTTGGAGAATTTTCATTTGTTCCCTATGGTGCACTTGATTCTCCGAAGAATTGCTTTGTTGTGTAATTTTAGGACATTAAGCATAAAAAGATTATTTTCTTTAAATCTATAGTTTTAATTTCATATGTACAGATATAAGGCACTCGGGGAACTATCAACCCTATACAAATTTGCCTCAGTGTGATGCTCATGTAGTGATAATCTGGAATAGTTGTTTTTTTTGTTATACAATGCATGCTATGGTGAAATTTACATGTTTATAAATGAGCCGGGGGCTTACTTCAGGACAGACTGCGGTTACAACCCTGTCCCACAGCCTGTAAATTTTTGTCTGTTCCCTCCCCAAGTATTGTCGCGTTCCAGCCTCCTCCGATGACGGAGGATTTATCCATGTAAGCTGTAGTGCTCTCTAGCCAATAAGAGCGCTCCAGCTTACATGGAGAAATCCTCCGTCATTGGAGGAGGTTGGAATGCATAGTGCATAGTTATGTATTTACATAACAGTTTAGGTTGAAAAAAGACTTTTGTCCATCATGTTCCTATTCTTGCTTACCACTGTTGAACCAAAAATAGGCTTTATTTCAGCAATTTCTTGCAAAACAGGTATTTAATTTTGTGTTTGATTTTATATTTTAACCAGTCAATCAGATTCCAGGAAGAATCATAACATGATGTCAAGGCAATAAAGTAGGTTTTCTTACCTTCAGATGTTAATCAAAGAGGTTTCTATTCATGTCACATGTCTGAACAAGGTAGGAGAGCTTCTTCTGTGGGTTAGTGGGCAAGCAGGATAGTTTGTCCCTTCTCTCACTCATTCTTTTCCACCCCTGTTCTTTATTTCCCATTCACGCTCTGTGTGTTTTTCCTTATGTGCTGTCTCCCTTTCTCCATCTCTCCCTTTGTCTCTTTCCCATTTTTCCATGGTCCCACCCTCTCCACATTCCATGTTCCCACTCTCTCTCATGCTATCTGTTATCATCCACAATTTCCATTACACCTTTTCTCACCACCCCCTTCTATTGCATGTTTCCTTTGTTCCTATCTCACTCTCCCAATGTATATATATATTCAATTTGTCCTGAATTGATTCCGATGGATGCAAGATTTTGGGTCCTTTGAATCGATTCACAAAATTAACCAATGTTTCACTTCTCACTACGCTGGAGATAGTGAGCCACAATGGAGAACAAGCTTTTTTTCCCCCCTCACAGTGTACTCAAGGAAAAGCTGCCCAACTCACATGGCAGAGAAAGAGATAATTAATCTACAGACAGAAACATTGAATGTGATGGCTGAAGAGAATCAGTCCAATCTGCTCTGCCAATTTTCCTATTTATTACAAAATTCAGACTTAATATTAACCAATTTAGACATTACTATTTAGATTAAACAATGAGTGTACTCTTCTAGCCTCTTCTACTTCTGCTGGTGGTTCTTCCATATATAATTCCTTATTAACAGTTTAATGTTATTATTATTGTTATTATTATTATCATAATGTTTTTATTATTTTATATTAAGAGTACACTGGCAATTTGAACATTGGAGACATACTGCAAAATTCCTATTGCTAACTTTGGTTGGCTATTCCATAGAGGATGCAACAGCACTGAACCACCAGTTCCATCTAATTGAGCTATCTGCCTGGTGGTCACATATGCTGCGGCCTACATTACCAATGCTGCAACTAATGCATTTCTCTGCAAGGCACTGGAGATTACTTCAATTGGTTAAAAGCTGCAATGTGAATTAAATTCTTTTTTTCATTAACACACCAGGCCTTTCATGTTTACATGTTAATTCTCTGTACATGACTCTCACACTGCCATCAGTTGACAAACAAAACAATGGATCTGACTGCTGTGTTCTTTTATAGACTCCAGTAAATCCACAGTACAGGACTAGCTACTAATTAACTGCATTTGATATCACTGTTTTGATATTTAAGATCACACATTATTTTAAATTGGATATATACTAATCTCTCTTGAGTGGAATGAGTTGACACAGTACAGTGACTTGTGCATAAGCATAGGCTTATAAACATTTGTTGCTGAATATGTTAAATAATGACCACTATATTTATAGGCTATGCACTTTTCCCAAATCTACTACTACAGATTAAAGAGAAACTGTTATCTGTTAAAATCCTCCTTTCAGTGGGAGCATCCACCGTTACAGGATTTACATGACACCTATACACCCTTCAGATCTTCAGACTCTCCCTGAAAACTCACCTCTTCAGGGAAGCCTATCAACTACCTCCATAAACATCATCACCAAGATTCACCCCTTCCCTGGACCACTGCATTCAACAGCACTGCTCTCTACCACCCACTGACTGGCAGTTCATGTGGCAGGAGTCACTTACACCCAACAGCACTTACTCCTTCTGTGTCCAACCTTCCTTCCTCTAGACTGTAAGCTCTAAGGAGCAGGGTCCTCTAACCCTTCTACTCTCCACATTTGATTGTACTATTTAATATCTCTGTATGTCTATTTCCCATTGTACAGCGCTGTGGAATTAGTTGACGCTATATAAATAAAGAATAATAATGGTAATAATAATAATAATTCCTCCCCATTAATTTATTTCACACTTTTGATGGGACATGATACATACGTTCTAGTAGGCTCAGAAAGATGAGTGAGGTAACATAGTAACATAGTTGATGAGGCTGAAAAAAAGACATGTGTTCATCAAGTCCAGGCCATGCCAAATCACCCCTGTTGATCCAAAGGGAGAAAAAAACATTGAAGCCCCAAGTGGGTAAAACAATTCCTTCCTGACTCCAAATGGCAGTCACATATTTCCCTGGATTACCATCCTATCGGCTTTGAAGGCAGCTGTCATAATTCACAATATTGTTCTCTGCTAGAGAGGTATCCATTACTTTTTTAACCCCTTAAGGACTGTCTGCCCAGTGGTATTGTCGGCAGTTAAGGAGTTAAGGGGTAATTTAGTTTTTGTAGATTAGATTTGGGGCTCCCTGAACTGCATGGCGCAGGGATCCCTGAATTCCATTACATGCAAGGACTGTCATGGGTACATATGGTAAGTGTAACCATGATGGTCCTGGCACATCATGGGTCCTTAAGGGGTTAAAGCAGTTACAGTATCTGCAAGCACAGCATCCCGAGGCAAATAATTCCATAACTTTACTGCCATTACATTACTGTAAAAAATCCCTGCCTTTGTTTTAGTCGAAATCGCCTTTCCTCTAATCTTAATGGATAACTTCTTGATCTTAGTTCAGCTCTTTGAGTAAATAATTCACTGGAGAGTTCTTTGTATTGACCTCAAATATTTTTGTAGATGGCAATCATATCACGCATTAGATGTCCAAAATTGTACTCCATATTCTAGATGAGGCCTTACCAAGGACTTCTATAGAAGTAGAATTATATTTTCTTCACGTGCCTCTACACCTTTTTTATGCAGGCTAGTACCCTATTTGCTCTTGCAGCAGCTGAGTGACTCTGCACACTACTGTGAAGTCTATCGCCTATCAGGACTCCTAAATCTTTCTCTAATGAGGATTCCCCAAGTTGTTTCCCATTTAGAGTATATGTAGCAAGTTTGTTTCTACAGCCCAAGTGCATAACCTTACATTTATCTACATTAAATGTCAACTGCCACTTTTTTGCCCATTTACTCAGTTTATCTAAGTCCTTCTGCAGAGAAAAAAACATCCTGTTCTGTATCTATTTCCTTACACAGCTTAATGTCATCAGCAAAGATTGAGACATTATGTTGAATTCTCACATCTAGATCATTAATAAACAAATTAAAAAGCACTGGGCTCAGGACTGAACCCTGTGACACCCCTCTAACTATTTTACACCAACCTGAATAGTTCTATTTAAAACAACTCTCTCCCATCTATCATTTAACCAGTTATCTATCCATGCACAAATATAACCTCCCACACTAATTTATGCAGTAACCTGTTGTGAAGCATTGTTTCTACAAAGTCCAAGTATACTACATCAACAGCAATTCTCTTGTCCAAATTATTACTTAACCTTTAGTAAAATGCAAGTAAATTAGTTTGACATTATCTGTTCTAAAGAAAACCATGCTGGCTCCTACTAATAATATTGTTGGTCTTCATATCATTCTGAATACTGTCCGATAGTAACCCTTCTAATATCTTACATGCTATGGAATTCTATAATTTCCTGGTTTGGATCTTGCCCCCTTTTTGAACAATGGTACTACATCAGCTTTCCTCCAATAACAGGGCACTATACCTGATGAAAGTGAATCAATAAATATTAAATAGAATAGTTTTGCTATTACTAAACTTGGGCAGCTCCAATTAATTTTCATAGTATTTGGACCATGTAGAGTGTTATTTCAGTACTGTCAGAGCTGTAGTTTAAGAGTAACTGGATGATAAAGTATCCCGATCCTGCCTTTTTACCTAGTTTAAGCCACCTCCCCTCAGATGGGGAATCTGGTCACTTGACCAGACAGCTCGCAGTAAGGGACAATCTTCTTTCTGTGAGCATAAGGAAAACCCTGAACCCCTTTGACAGGTTTTTCCTTATGCTCACCAAAGATTGTCCCTCTCTACGATCCATCCAGTTTTTCTCTTGAACTAAAACTCTGACAGTATTAAAATAACACTCTCCATGGCCCAAATACTATGAATATTAATTGGAGCTGCTTTTATTGTGAAAAATGACTATCCCTTTAAGCCACATTGGTGTTAATTTGATCCTCTTAATCCTTTCAAAGATACCATATCGTGGTCACTGCTGTCTAAATGTTACTTTACCTGTATGCTGTTTATCATGGCAGAATTGTTTGAGAGCACTAGGTCAAGCAAGTACTCTTTTTCTAGTTGGCTCCTCTAGTAGTTCGGACATGACATTGTCATTAATAATGTTTAAAAAATAATTTCCCTTTGTTGTGCTGAAAGTCATATTTCTCCAGTCAGTTTCAGGATAGTTGGAAATCTCCCATTATGATTACAGTTCCTGACTGAGAAACCTTTTCCATTTGTTGGACATATCCCCATTAAAACCTTTTTATTATGTATACCCCCAGTGTGTATTTCAGCCCACAAGGCCTCTACATTCTCATTGAAGCCTTCATTAATATCTTCCCTTAAACTAGGTTTTAAGGAATGCTTTATATATAGGCATACCCACTCCCTGTTTAATAACTCTTTGAGTGCCAGAGGGGTATGCAGTGCATTGCGTACCCCCTGGCACTCAAAGGGTTAATGCTATCCCTCCTAGAAAGTGAATGGCCCTCTAGATTAGACTGTAAGCTGTCACGAGCAGGGCCCTCTGATCCTTCTGTCTCCACATTTGATTGTACTATTTAATACCTCTGAATGTCTATTCCCAATTGTAAAGCGCTGTGGAATTAGTTGGCGCTATATAAATAAATAATAATAATAATAATAGATTGACTGCTAAGTCATATGTATCATCTAACCACGTTTCAGACACACCAGATAGATCATACTGCTCATACATTGCAATAATTTCTAGTTCGCACATCATACCAGCCAGACTACGAGCATTTACAATCTCAAACACCATTTTACTGACTGAAAAACCCAAAACACTAAGTGTAGACAATTTTGCAATGAAATAAATCTGTCTGTCTAGGGAGTCACAGACAGATACACAGATTCATTGCAGACCTATTAATTTGTATGCAATCTTATTGTGTACAGTAAGTCATTTTGAGGGGAAATGAAATTCATATATATATTGCAGTGCTTTTTCTGCAGAGTAAAACAAGAATATCCCTACTGTGTGACACTTCATTCAAAGGTTATTACAGCTAAAATCAGAATACAATATGCATTTGTCTATTACCTGAGAGCATTCTGGTAATTGACTGAAATTCTCCATAGATCTCAATAGTGACAAAAGCAACTGATGGCTTTTATCTCTTTGAGTGCCAGAGGAATGTGCGTTGAAAGACATTCCACTCCTCTCTGACATTCAAAGGGTAAATAACAAGGTTTTCTGATTATAAAAAAAATTTAATAATTAAATGTAAAACAAAATTTCAACTGTACCAACTATTAAAAGAGGCATCTCCACAAAGTAATAATTATCTTGTGTTATGGAGCAATGAAAGTCCTACAATTCATAAATTTAGTTTTGCAATAAATTAGCTCAAACTGTGACACTAAAATATTTGTGAAAAGCATATCAAACAGACTCTTATCGTTCTTGCTTCAAATTATAGATGCTTCATAACACAAATGGTTCAAGTGCTGATAAGAAATAACAATGTATTGGACCTAGTGATAACAAATAACAGACATGGTGTGCAGTATTAAAGGGATAGTAATGTTTCACAATAAAAGCAGTCCCAATTAATCTTCATAGTATTTGGGCCATGGAGAGTGTTATTTCAACACTGTCAGAGTTGTAGTTCAAGAATAATTGATTGATTAAGTTTCTCCTGCCCCTTTTACTGATGTAACACTGCTCATCTCAGAGCAGCAAGGTGGTGTCCTGGTGGATCGCAGAGTGGGACAACCTTCAGTTAGCATAAGGGAAAAACATGTCAAGGGGGGCATGGTTTTTATTGTTTTCACAGTAAGAAGACCGTCCCTTGCTGTGAGCTGTCTGGTCTGTGGACCAGATTCCACATCTGAGGGGAGGTGGCTTACACTAGGTAAAAGGGGAGGGAGGGGGAACTTTATCATTCAATTACTCTTGAACTACAACTCTCACATTACTGAAATACTCTCTATGGCTCAAATACTATGAAGATTAATTGGAGCTGCTGATTTTGTGAAACATTACTATCCCTTTAAGGTAGGGAAATAATTGTCAGACAGTGATCACAACCTGGGATAGTAATGTTTCACAAAAAAGGCAGCTCCAATTAATCTTCATAGTATTTGGGCCATGGAGAGTGTTATTTCAATACTGTCAGAGATGTAGTTCAAGAGTAATTGAATGATAATGTATCTGCCTCCCGCCCCTTTTACTGATGTAACACTGCTCACCTCAGAAAGAAAGGTCATGACCAGAGGGACAATCTTCAATTAACATAAGGGAAAAATCTGAAAAACCTGTCAAGGCGGGTAGGGTTTTCATTGTTCTCTCAGTAAGAATATTGTCCCTTGCTGTGAGCTGTCTGGTCTTAAGACCAGATTACACATCTGAGGGGGGGGTGGCTTACACTAGGTAAAAGGGGCGTTAGGGGGATAGTTTATGATTCAATTACTCTTGAACTACAACTCTAACAGTAATGAAATAACACTCTTCATGGCCCAAATACTATGAAGATTAATTTGAGCTGCTGTTTATGTGAAACATTACTATCCCTTTAAAGAAAAAATACTGAGGGAAAATGGTTAGAATGTAAATTTAGGTTGCAGAAATATATTCAACAGCACATACCATTGGGGAACAAATTAAAAAGAAGTAGATCACAATCAATATGGTTCAATTCAAATGTAAAGAAAGAAATGGCAAGGAAAAAAAAGACATATAAACAACTTATGTCTGAAGGAACAGAAATGTATTTCTTGAACTACAGGGAGTACAACAAAGATTGTAAAACACAATTAGGTTAGCAAAAAATAGATAATGAAACTTGAATTGCAACGGAGATCAAAACTAATCCAAAAAAGCTTTTCAAATACATAAATAGCAAATAATTTAAGATGGACTGCATTGGACCTTTCAAAAATGAGATGGGCGAATTGATTAGGGAGGACAAGGAAAAGACTGATGTACTGAATACTGTTTTTGCATCGTATATATCAGACAGCAAAAGGTGTTAGAAGAGACTCAACAAGTAACAAATAAAACCATTTCATAATCAGATATTGGGTAACAACAAGAAGAGGTCAAGTTAAGACTGGACAAAATTAAGGCTGACAAAGTACCAGGTCCTGATGGTATACATCCAAGGGTTCTTCATGAATTCAGTGTAGTGTTAGTACGACCACGCTTTGTACTCTTTAAAGGGGAACTACCACCCCGCAATAAGTGTCTGGCTCCAAAAGGGACTGACAGCGCAGGCGCACGGACGTCACTATGACGAGATGTCCGTGCTTCCTGCTACTGTAAGCCTCTGAAAAACTGGAATATCTTTGAAACCAGGTAATATTTCTGGCGACTAGTGCTACTAAGCAGCTAGTCGCCAGATGAAGAATTGATTAATGTGAACTTATTGCGGGGTGGTAGTTCCCCTTTAAACACTGTCACCACAGGATCAGTGCTCCAAGACTGGTGTAAAGCCAATGTAGTGCATTTTTTTTAAGAAGGGAATTAAAGCAGAAACTGGGAATTATAGACCTGTGCATTTGACTTCTGCATTGGGAAAACTGATAGAAATTATAATAAGGGACTACATTACAGGATTACACAGCAGAAAATAAAATTATTAGCAGGAATCAACATGGTTTTATGAGGTATAGATCTTGCCAAACTAATCTTTTGCCGTGGTTCTTGCTCAAAGCCTCCTGTTTTACCTTGCCCAGTATATGCTGTTTGCTCCTACTATCTGTTGGTGGTACTTAGCCAGTCCTGTTTCTGGCCATCGCATTGTTTGCTGCTTGTTCCTGTATTGATC
This sequence comes from Rhinophrynus dorsalis, assembly GCA_037306005.1. NCBI lineage: Eukaryota > Metazoa > Chordata > Amphibia > Anura > Rhinophrynidae > Rhinophrynus > Rhinophrynus dorsalis. The sequence goes on along the minus strand of CM074721.1, from coordinate 335,875,177 downwards.
CTTGCTAAACCAGTTGTTTTTCTGACATTTGTTGCTTAGCTTATTCCTGTATTGATCTGCTGTTGCTGAACGCGTCCTGTTCCTGACCTTTCTATCATTTGACTACTGGCCCTGTAGTTTTCCACTGTTTCTTTACCAGTCCTGTTTCTAACAATGCTACCATTGAATGCCTGCCCTGATCTGCAGTTACTGAACTGCAACTATTCCTGTTTCAGTGCCACATTGTGCTTGTTGTAGTACTGCGTGAGGCTGCAGAACTGGACGTGTGCTAGTCCTTCTCAGTTTCACTCTGCCTGTTCTGATTTCCTTCTTGATCCACTTGGTGTTATTGTTTCTGGTGTGCTGTATCCTTGGACTTCGGTATTGTGGACATCTGTACCTTTAAAAACTTGTGACATTGTGTTCTGTTCAAGTGTCTTTCCAGCTGTGCTTCACTTGCTGGTTTCTTCTATACTGCCACCAGCGTGCCTTGCTTGTACAGCAGTCTCTAGCAACTCCACCTTGTGTCCAGTCTCCATACTTCAGTCTGTCTCCAGTAACTCCATCTAGTGTTCAGTCTCCAATATCTCCCCCTTGTGCTCAGTCTAGTCAGGAGTTTTGAATCGTTTCCTAGTCTGTGCTATCCAACTTTGGAATCAGCACCTTTATTTGGCTTAGGCACAGCAAGACTGAGCAGTGGTCTGTCTACATTCTCAAACACCACATTCTAGCACCGTGCCCTAATGACTTGTGGTTCATAGGGCAATTCAGATTAGAGTCTTAAATCATCATGTCCAGGGAGCATGGCAGTATCAGTTTAATCTGGTAGACTGCAATCAAAAAGATATCATTAACTCTCAAATCCAGTTGTCCAGCTGAGCCATATTCAAGCTTGGCAACATCCAGTAACCCAAAAGAAATGGGTAGCGATGAAGAACTCTGTTATTACCCTCAACAAAATAAACTTATAGTATCACTGGCACTGGTGACTAGCTGAGCCATAACAGAAAGCTGAAAGACCCAGAATATCCGTGTATTGAACAGATTATAACAAAACTCTGGGACGATTACAAAATGGAAATTATGACTGGCCTGGACTGAATGGATATCTCTGGCACTTGGGCATGAAATGGGAACCCATATCATATTTAATTCCCTATCTTTGGGTGTGGATGGCACCCCTTCTTACAGCTGCCTCAATGGATAGTATTATTCTACTACCTTGTAATATCAATGTATTTACTATTGTTGTATTAACTTGTCATGACAATTTTTTTGCTATATTTTTGCTCTTTACACCCCCTCCCTTATTTTGGTAACCTCTTAACCCCTTTAATCTTTTGAGTGCCAGAAGGGTGCGCAATGCATTGCGGCGCAATGTGTTTCACAACCCTCTATTACGCTCAAACGGTTAATAAACAAGTTATCAAAAAAGACACTAAATTATCTTTTGTATAGTACTACAGCAGATCAGTATGTATGCTGGGTACAGACTAAATGCACAAGAGATCAAATCGTCAAAACATTGTACTATATAAAAGATGTGAACAAACCCATATGACCAATATTCGTACAAGACATACTGTTTGACTTTTAGAAATCTGTTTACATTTCATGGACATATTCAACAATTACATCTTAATTATGGAGAGCTAGTTGACTGAGGGGCACATGTACAAAATGCAGGGCTCAGTACATATGTTGTAGCACACAATATGAACATGTATATCTATGCACCAATCTGTATACTGCATACACACACACATTATTGCTGGTGCAGGCTGGTGTTGCCATTTTGATGCACATTCAGTTACTCAAACCCTTGAACATTTCCAAGTGAGCACACACTTCCCTTTCCATTAGACTTGTGCGAACTGGTTTGGCCGTTTTCGGAATCCGGACGAATTAGGGTAATTCGGCGTCATTCGGGCTGTCCGGAAGGAAAAAGTCGATTCGTTTTTTAAAACCAAATCTGAACAACCCAGGTTCAGAATGTTGCCGAAAATTTTGGAAATTCGTCAATGACTACCCACACACGAGATACTTTCCCTCCATACTTTCCCTCCCTCTCTAGTCCAGTTATCTTCTTTGTTTCATGATGGGGGTTGGACTAATGACACCTCAGACACTCAGACAGCCTGCATTTCCTGTTAGTCCGTTGTTGGAACTCAGAGAGAGCAGGAGGAGATAGTGTCCAGTTGTTGTGTAGGCAGGCAGGTAGCATAGGCAGGCAGCCAGTATTAGTACCTTATTGCCACTGCAAGGGAGAGTCATCTTTGTTCCTGTTCAACATATAAAAAATATTAGGAATTTGTTTTAATAGTTTTCAGAGTGACACAGCCAGTCTCACAGTTGTGTAGACAGGTAGGCCTAGTACCTTATTGCCACCGCAATGGAGAGTAATTTTTTTAAAATATGTTAAATTTGGCTGAATAATTTGGAATGTCGCCGAATTTCGTCCAAGTCGAACAGGTCTGGTCCGAAATGTGGATCCTCCGAACGACAAAAAAAAAAAAAAAAGTGTTTGAAATCGAATTTTACCGAAAATTTTTGCCGTGCACAAGTCTACTTTCCATGTATGAAGATTTAGCAAAGGTGTGAACATATCGCATAATGGCCATTTCAATGTGTGCAGAACTGTGTGTATATAGGAGCAAAGTGGGGACAGACCCTCTGTGAAAATTGCTCTTTGTGCCTGAAAAGTCTGTGCCAACGCTTTTGTATTTCTGCCCCACTTAAAAGGTTAGTAATGTTTCACAAAAACGGCAGCTCCAATTAATCTTCATAGTATTTGGGGCATGGAGAATGTTATTTCAATACTGTCAGTGTTGTAGTTCAAGAGTAACTGAATGATCAAGTATCCTCCTCCCACCCCTTTTACATAGTGTAAGCCACCTCCCCTCAGATGTGGAATCTGGTCCTGGGACCAGACAGCTCACAGCAAAGGACAATCTTTTTACTGTGAGCATAAGGAAAACTCTGAACCCCCCTGACAGGTTTTTCAGGTTTTTCCTTATTCTCACTGAAGATCGTGCCTGTCTGTGATCCATCCGGACAGTCTTGCTGCTTTGAGGTGAGCAGTGTTACATCAGTAAAAGGGGTGGGAGGGGAATACTTTATCATTCAGTTACTCTTGAACTACAACTCTGACAGTACTGAAATAACACTCTCCATGGCCCAAATACTATGAAGATTAATTGGAGCTGCTTTTATTGTAAAACATTACTATCCCTTTAATTAAACTGAAGCAGGTCCAGCTCCTTGCGACCTTAGGCAAGTTACTTTGAGGAGAATGTACAAATCTGTTCCACTGGCATAAGAATCCAAAGCATATGGCTGCACTCAGAGGAATAAACCACAGCATATCATCTCTTTAGTGCATACCACACACATTCTGCCATTGATAGGACTTTAATGCCAGCAAGTCCCTTACGCCTGTCACACAATCTCATATATCCACCTTGTGTAATACAAGGCAAATAGATGTTAGGTAAACATAGGGTTAAAAAATATATTCCAGTACCTGGTTTAAAGAGGAATCATATTGGTACATTCCCTCAATTTTCTTCCAGTACTTCAGGAAACAAATGAGATCATAAGTGTAATGGGGCAGGGAATCACAGGGATATATGTATAAAGACAATGTGGAATAATTGTGGGACAAGCTAACTACACCATAGTGAACAAATAAAAATGTCCAAATTCCAATTGATTGAAAGGGGTTTTTAGCCCTTGAGTGCTGTCACCAAGGCATTGCAGAGCAATGTTCTGGAGACTTATCTAGAATTCAAGAGGTTAAAAGGTCCATTTAACCCTTTGAGGGTCAGAGGGGTACGGAACACATTGAAAAGCCCCTCAGGCACTCAAAGGCTTAAACCAATCAGGGATTTTTACTTTTTCCCTATGTTGGCCCCAGAATTGCCTCACATTTGTTTTTATACATTTGTCCAACAGTGTCTATAATGCATTATCTGTACAGCTCTGAATAAAAATGAGTTGCACTACAAAACAATACATATGTTGCCAGGAAAATAAACATTCAGAGGAATGTATGAATTCCCTGGCACAACTCAACTTCTTTTTGACACTTATATGCTAGCTTAACCCTTTGAGTGCCGGGGGGGGGGGTAGCCAAAGCATTGCTTTGCTAAAAGCGGTCAAACGGTCCCAGGAAGGTGCGCAGACAGCACTCCGGTCTGAATTTGGAGCGCCCCTCTCCGTATCAGCCATGGCGCGGACAGTCTGTACTGCACATCACTGCAGCGCGCATCCGTCTCTACTGCGCATGATGGCTTCTGACAAACATCCTTAGCAAATTATAATACAGGATATATATATATTTTTCCCTTATTGTGAAATTGGTTTCTTCTTTGTACTTCAGACTCCTTGGGTGTAAACAATAAATTGAGTGCCGGGGGGGGGGGGTAGCCAAAGCATTGCTTTGCTAAAAGTTAGATACCACTCTGGCACTTAAAGGATATGTAAACCATATTATGGACTAAAGCTTTCATACATGAGAAGGGGTTAGAAATCATTCACCTATGCTCATGTGTGAAAGCTTTAGTCCATAGTATTGGATACACACTCCTCTAGACTTTAACCCTTTTAGTGCCAGAGGGATATCCAAAACATTGGTTTGCAATGCACTGGGCACCCCTCAGTGACATAGGAACATAGTTGAAGAGGCTGAAAACTGAGTCCATCAAGTTCAGTACACGCCTTATCATCTTGTTGATCCAGAGGAAGCCATTAACATTATTGAAACCATTTCCAATAAAGCTCCAAAAGGGCTCATATGAGCAACCCCTAAATGCTTCCGCTTACCATGACTGGTAAAAATGATGAATTTGTTCATAATTCGCTCATGTCCCTTATTAATAAACTAATGTAAAAGCCCATGTACACGAGCCAAGGTCCATGTGATGAAACCCTTTGAGTGTCAGAGGGGTACGCAATGCATTGCTCTGCAATGCGTTGCGTACCCCTCTGGCACTCAAAGGGTTAAGAGGCCGGTCCTGCTCTGCATCCTGCCATCGACGCAGTCATGCACTGTAGAGACTGGCCAAAAGCACAGAATGCTCCCAGCACAGAACTCCCAGCATTCCTACACCTCCCAGCATTCTGTGCGTTCAAGCAGTCTCTACTGAGCATGACGGCTTCTGACAAACATCCTAGCAAATTATTATATAGGATGGTGAGAAACAAGCAGTAGATGAGCCATCATCTCCATTGCTTTGCCCTTAATGAAGGTGGCCTAAAAACAGTATTTTCGGTGTAAATATCTCGATACACTGGTGTTAGGCAGGCACTGCACAAAAAATGGTTCCTGAATCACAGAGTGCATTTCTTTCTATTCTCACGGAAAATTATGCCAAGCAACACACACATTAATATTCACCCTAGAACCAAATGGGATATTTTCTTAGTAAACAGGTTAAATATATAACCTTGTTCCAAATGTTCTGTAAAATCCCCACATAATGAAATCGATATGTCACAATGTTGTGCATTTTTCTGTGTACAAAAAAACATGTAGATTTCATCTATAGTTAGACAAAACATTAGGAGTGTGCTTTAAATATCCTGGGCTACAAATAGGTACTAGAACCATTTTTTTTACCATGTGTGAGGCACCTGCCAGAGGTGTAACTGGAACCTGCTAGGCTAATGAGTGCTACTACAGACCTTATTTAAAGGCCCAAACAAAAATTTGAATCCCTCACCAGCACAGACCCAAGGTGCAATTCAACACCAGAAGATCTTCACAAAATGGGGAACAGTTAACCCTTCTAATGTCAGGGGCACATTCAGTGTAATGCTATACAATATGTCTAACACCTCTTTGGTGCTCAAAATGGTTAAAGAATAAACTTGAAGGGGTTCAAGAATGCTATTCTTATCTTGCTGTCAGTTCCTATTTGCAATGGTATCAGCATCCACCTGCTAACACAGGAAACGGATCTGTTTGTAAGGCAGCATTTCCTTGCTTGAGCACAGCTGAGTTAAAGGGATAGTAATACTTAAGTATTACTAATCCCTATAGGAAAGTACTACTAAAAAAAAATGTATTGCCCCCAGTGTCATCTCTCAAACCTTCATGGTTTAGAGATGAACGCTTCTAAAGTTGCCCTCTCCCTCCCCCTTCCCCATAGTCAGCATGCTAGCTGACTGAACGGGAATCCGGTCATAGATCATCAGGCGGCTCTGCAGCAGAGCCGTGGTCATGTTAATTAAAAAAAAACTTTCACTAAAACGGTCTTCTACGTGTGCTTGCAAACCAAGCACACGTAGATGTCCATTTCAGTGAAAGTTTTCTTTTTTAGGAACGTGATCCGGCTGTGCTGGAGAGCCGCCTGGAAGTCGGACGACTTTCTTCCCTTCAGTCAGCTAGAATGCTGACTACGGGGAAGGGGGAGGGAGAGGGCAACTTTAAAAGTGATCATCTCTCAAACCATAAAGGTTTGAGAGATGACACTGGGGTCAATATGTTTTTTTTAGTAGTACTTTGCTATAGGGATTAGTAATACTTAAAGGGATAGTAATACTTAAGTATTACTAATCCCTATAGCAAAGTACTACGTAAAAAAAAACATATTGCCCCCAGTGTCATCTCTCAAACCTTTATGGTTTGAGAGATGATCGCTGCTAAAGTCGCCCTCTCCCTCCCCCTTCGCTGTAGTCAGCGTTGTAGCTGACTGCAGGGAAGAAAGTCATACGACTTTCAGGCGGCTCTCCACCACAGCCGGATCTCGTTACTAAAAAAGAAAACTTTCACTGAAATGGTCTTCTGCGTGTGCTTGGCTTGCAAGCACACACAGAAGACCATTTTAGTGAAAGTTTTTTTTTAATTAACACAATCGCGGCTCTGCTGCAGAGCCGCCTGATGATCTCTGACCGGATTTCCCTGAGTCAGCTAGAATGCTGACTACAGGGAAGGGGGAGGGAGAGGGCAACTTTAGAAGCGATCATCTCTTAAACCATAAAGGTTTGAGTGATGACACTGGGGGCAATATGTTTTTTTTAGTAGTACTTTGCTATAGGGATTAATAATACTTAAAGGGATAGTAATACTTCGTTTTAACTTTATTTTATTTTGTAGGCATTAAAAAAACATGAAGAATGATATAAGTCTTATCTCTCAAACCTTTATGGTTTATGAGATATTCACAAGCAAAGTTCCCCTCCCCGCCCCTTTTACCTAGTGTAAGCCATCTCTTCTCAGATGTGAGCCTGGTTGTATGACAGGACAGATAACAGAAGGGGACAATTTTCTTTGTATGAAAACAATGAAAGCCCTTCCCCCCTTGACAAGTTTTTCAGCTTTTTCCATTATCTTAATTGAAGATTGTCCCTCTCTGCAGTCTACCTGGGCATCTCCCTTCTGATCTGGTTGAACAGGGGGGGGATACTTTGTTTGTGAATATCTCTTAAACCATAAAGGTTTCAGAGATAAGACTTATATCATTCTTCATGTTTTTTTAATACCTACAAAATAAAATAAAGTTAAAATGAAGTATTACTATCCCTTTAAGTATTACTATCCCTTTAAATAGTGGCTTCATTAAATCCACTGTGCACAACCAAAGGAAATCTTAATGACATGGCCTGTTAGGAACCCCTGATGAGAGGGTTGGAAAGCTGTGTTGGAAAGGGTTGCAGCATAGTGGAGTACTGATGGGCCCCCTTGAATGCCAGTCTCCATCACAACTACAGAGTCTGCACTTCCTGTAGTTACGCACCTGGCACTTCTCTAGCAGCTATGTATTAAACAAGGGGTGTCCAAGTTTAGTCCTCAAGGGCCACCAACAGGCACAGGTGAGTCAGTTACAATGAATGATCCACTGATTAACTCACCTGTGCTTAATCAGGGAAGTTCTTACATCTTGGCCTGTTGGTGGTCCTGGAGGACTGAACGTGGACAGCCCTGTACTAAATTATATGTATGCAATTCATTCGATACCACTCTGGCACTCAAAGCGTTAAGCCATTTGTAACAAGGGATGTGCAGTTTGGGAATGTATGAGTTGTAACACTCATTTGCCCCTTCTTTCTTGCAATATACTAACAAGAAATGATCACATCTCATGACTATGCTATAGGGATGGTGTTTGAGGCTTGCTTCCCCATACTCTTACTGATAACAAAGAGAATGTGTGCACCAAAGTGATGATACGCACTAGGACAACCCCACTGGGGCTGATGAGTTACTATGAAGAACTGAATCAGTCCTGAGGCAAACCATTTGCAGCCTACTGGACAAATACAAATTGATTTAAATGGTGCTTTTAACCCATTCAATGCTAGAGGGGACTCACATCCAAGAAGTTTAACATTGTAATTAAATATCTTCTGAATTAATTATCATGTCTCCAGGGACAGAGGGTGATTCACTGGCTCTGTTGTAAACCCACCCAGTTTCTCTCCCACTCCTTCCAATGTCAACCTTTATCTGCCTATTTCTGGGACAAACCCCCACCTTCTCTCATCTCAGTCCCACCCACTTTTATGAAGCCCTTTTACACTGTGATGCAGATTGTGTCATTAGGACACTGTTACCTCTTCCTATACTTATTGCACCAGGCAGCAAAGATCCCAGGTGTATATATATATATATATATATATATATATATATATATATATATATATATATATATATATATATATATATATATATATATACTAGTTTTAAAGCCCGTGTACACGGGCCAACACTGGCAGTGCTGCAATCATGTGCTGATATGGAGCGGGGCACTTCAAATTCAGACCGTAGTCCTCTCTGCGCACCTTCCTGGGACCAAGCGGTCCCAGGAAGGTGCGCAGACAGCACTCCGGTCTGAATTTGGAGCGCCCCTCTCCGTATCAGCCATGGCGCGGGCAGTCTGTACTGCACATCACTGCAGCGCGCATCCGTCTCTACTGCGCATGATGGCTTCTGACAAACATCCTTAGCAAATTATAATACAGGATATATATATATTTTTCCCTTATTGTGAAATTGGTTTCTTCTTTGTACTTCAGACTCCTTGGGTGTAAACAATAAATTGCAATAAACTGCCTTGAAAACAAGGCAATTTATTTATTACTTATATATAACTCCCACACTATGTGTTGAAGTTGCCTGCAAAGGTAATTACAATTTTATCATTGCTATATTATTTCTAAATTAAATTTTATTGAGATTATTTTTACAGATTCCCCCTCACATACTAGAGACATTTCCAGTGCATTGGATATGTCTCTCATCCAAGGGCACAAAAGAACTAAAAATTAGTTGTAACAATCTGATAATTGCTGCTTGTGTAGCCAATTATTTTACAGCTTTTAAGCTGAAACATAAAGGGTTAATGCATGTAACATTTTTCACCACCAAATGCATATACTGTATAGCAGTGGCATGTTTGGTTGCTAGTTACACATCTCTTGCTATTGATAATGCACATAAAAACAGTAAGGAGGATGTACTAGGAAAAATTCTGCAAGAAACTGATTTCACAATAGTGAACAAACAAACATTTCCCAAAATGCCATTGATTTAAAGGAACAGCAAAAAAAATAATATCAAATTGGGTTATATGATTTTCAGTGTCATGTACTTCTAGCTAGCATCTATAAAAGTAGTTATTTATGATAATAAGTCTATTCCTAAACTTTCATTTTGATGCCTATGTAGATTATCCCTTAACCCTTTGAGTGTCAGCGGGGTATGCAGTGTATTGCTTTGCAATGCGTTGCGTACCCCCTCTGGCACTCAAAGGGTTAAAGACATAATTTGTGCAGGTGATTGCGTACAGCTAATGCTGCGAGTGTTCCTAGATAAGTACCCACTGTTCTTTTGTTCAGAATAGCCCTTATCTCGGATGCATACAGATAGTCAAAAACAGCCCTAGATCATTTTTAGGTACCAGTCTTCCTTTAACCCTTTGAGTGCCAGAGGTGTACGTAATGCATTGCAAAGCAATGCATTCCGTACCCCTCTGGCTCTCAAAGGGTTAATCTGGGTTTTTAACACCTTGAATGTGGGAGACGTCTCCAGCATATGGCAAACAAAGAATGGTTTAACCCTTTGAGTGCTGGAAAGACATCCAATGTATTGCACTGAAATGGACTAGATACCTCCCTGGCACTCAAAGGGTTAAGAAGTGTCGGCAGTGTGATTTTATTTATTCATCTTATTTTTAAATAAAGCTTTCTTTTAGAATGGCAATAAAGAGTTACATGTGTATTCATGTGAACCGTTACAGTGCCACAGAGGTATCCAACGCATTTAAAGGTTTAAAGACATACTTGGGAAGCTTTTTGTTCCGGGCCCCCAGAGAAAATCCTGGGACTGGGAATTATGGGAGTGTCAAAATTATGTGTTTTGTGTTATAATTGAGGTGGACGCAAATGGGTTGGTAGGAGTTGGAAGGATGAGGGCAGGAGTTTGCACTAGAATGGATGGGTGGTCTGAATGGGGTGGGAGTAGGCGGAATGGGTAGGTAAGTGGATGGAGCTCACACAACGTACCAAACCAAAGAATCAAGCTTTGTCCCCAGAGACCCGTTTATTCAGCCTGAAAACTGGATTCTCTGTTGCAAATCCGGAGAGTTACCAGTTACAATTAATACCTTAAGGACTATGCACGTACATGTACATCATGGGGAAAACGTGTTAGCGACCCAGTCAGGGTTCCCAGCACGGCTGCACGCAGTTCAGGGACCTCTGATTCTGATTCAAGAAACAAAAAAGCCCTTTGTTCCTTAAGTGATGGCCTCTCGGCTGCGCCACTGGTCCTTAAGGGGTTAAAAGACATGTTATAACTCTTTTTTGATCCCTTAACCCACTGAGTGTCAGTGGGGTAGGCAACGCATTGTTCTGCAATGCGTTGAGTACACCTCTGGCATTCAAAGGGTTAATTCACTTTTAATAAATATCTGCTCCAACTATAGGGTTGCCACCTTTTCTTCAAAAAAATACCGGCCATGGCATTCCCTCCATAGACTTAACATTGGACAGAAGCCAATTTTTTACCGGCCTGCCGGTAAAATACCGGCTGGGTGGCAACCCTATCCAACTATAATGCTGAGCAGACTCCACCCTAACCCTGGCAGCTGTAACATTCTAAACTGGTTAAAATTTGAACCTCTTTCCTCTTATTTTAGAAGAACTTACCGAATGAACAAAGAAAAAGGGGGCAATTCTGAGGAACCCCGACTTCACCATAGGTCCAAAGATACAAATCTCCCTTGATTTAAATGGTGCTTCTAACCCCTTTAATGCTAGAGAGGTCTTCAACGCATTGTAAAGCAAAGGCTGCTTTTTAACTGGGCATATGATTAAAATCTTTGCAAATACATTTTAGGTAGCTGTAAGGGTCATGGGGGAAACCTGTGGATCTCCAGCTGCTGTTGGACTACAACTGTATAATCCTAATCCATAGATTGACTGCATTAGGAGTTGTAGTTCAACAACAGGTTGAGAACCAGAACTTGTCCAACCCTGTGTACAGCCTGCAGTCTAGAAATAGCAATACTTATTTTAGTTGAATGAGTATGGAAAGATCTGCACCATATTACACTTTTAGAGGTACTGATGTTCTGCATAGCATTATAGTCAAACTCTGGATCCCAAGGGGGGTTATTCACTAAGGAGTGATAAAGAGGTAATAAAGTAGACATGACCCCTCCAGTGATATCACTACAATTCCTGTGTTATTCTATAGTGCTTATGCACTAAGATCTCTCCCACTTGAGAAATCTTAGTGCATAGGTGCCATAGAATAACATAGGAACCGGAGAAGTGATATCACTGTTGAAGTCATCTCCTCTTTAACTTCTCTTTATCATGTATTAGTACATGTCCCCCCAGCTGCTGGAGACCACAGCTCCCATGATCCCCAACCAGCTAGTGGTTAACTACTCAGTGCTTTGTGATGCGCATAACAGTTCCATATACAAATCACTTTACTATAACAGTTCCACCAATAAGCTCTATAGAATCTAATGTTCTCACTGGAATTCTCCTATAAGTCTCATTTCATCTCATGCTAGTTTTTTCCTTTTTGCCGTTTGACAGACTTTGAGGGATGTAGGCACAAAACAAAAGTAGAACAATTCTGGGGTAACCCAACTATTCTGCTTTGAATTAAAGGAACACTAATACCAAAAAAAATTAAATAGGTTGATAAAACTTTAAATATCACATAATTAATGCAGCTTATGTAAAAATAAACTCATTTATGTTACATGCCTAAAAATATAATCCTAAACTTGCTTTTTTAAAACTTGTATAAATTATTCTGTTCAGAAGGCATTTAAATGTGATGCACACCCTTCTTCCACTCAAATGGTTAATGTTGTTTGTATCAGGATATAACAACTAAAGTAAATTAATTGATTGTGATTAATGCTCTTGCATTCAGAAAGGTTGCTATCTGATCTCAGCCCATTAACAGACAATCCTGGACAATGAATGAGAGCCCTGGAAAAGGCAGGAATGTATGCTTCTTGAGAGCATATGTAAGACTGGATTATAGAAAACAGAGATGTTTTACAGATCCTAGTATGAAGTAGATTGAGTATACGTGTGTGTGGCCCCAGATCATTTTTAGGTTTGTTTTCCTTTAACTGGGGAATTTAAACTGTTGGGTACCAGAGGTCTCCAGTGCAACGTATAAGAGATCCCTCTGTCATTTAAGTGAATAAAATGAAAACGAGTTATGGATGGTTACAAAAAACACATTGTTATACAAATGTATGTAGAAGAATCAATTGTACAGTATTACCTAAACATTACTATCCCTTTAACCCTTTGAGTGCTGGAGGGGAACCCAAAGCATTTCTCTGCAATGCATTAGATACCCCTCCTACATTCAAAGGGTTAATACAAAATGCAATTTAGTTTTTAGTTAAGTAATTGTGCTTCAAACCCTTTGAGTGCCAGAGGGGTATTAACACATTGCATACGCAATGCACCAGATACTCTCCAGCATACAATGCGTTAAATAGCTTCTGATTAACCCTTTGAGTGGCACTCAAAGGCTCAAAGGGTTAACTTTTATTAAAGTTACCAAACTGGAGAAATATCATCAATAACTCCTTGAGTGCCAGAGGGGTACGCAACGCATTGCTTTGCAATGTATTGTGTACCCCTCTGACACGCAAAGGTTTAATGCGCACAATAAGGCTGATGTATTAACCCTTTGAGCGCCAGAGGGGTATGCAACGCATTGTGTTGCGTACCCCTCTGGCGCTCAAAGGATTAAGAGAAAGTAGTGCAATCTGGGGCAAACCAACTGCTCCATAGGGAACAAATAAAAATGTCCATTGATTTAAATGGGGCTTTTAACCTCTGGAATGCCAGAGAGGTCCCCCAGATGCATTGCTTCAAAATGCACTCGAGATTTCTCCAACATTTTACCCTTTGAGTGCCAGAGCGGTACGCAACGCGTTACATACCCCTCTGGCACTCGAAGGGTTAAGGTGTTAAATTCTCCACCCCCCAATTAAATCTATGAGAATTTGGTTAATTTAAATGTGTTCTCTATGGTTTGCTACAGAATTGTACCAATTTCCCATCAGCCCCAATAGTTTAACCCCTTAAGAAGCAATGCATTGCACAACCCTCTGCTTCTTAAGGGGTTAGGATCAACAAGACTTTGGACACTGCAGCACTGTATTTGGATACTATAACAACTGTGAAGTTAACATATCAGTATTTTTAATTAATATTTTAATACATATAGTAATTGACTCCTATAAATATACATTACATCATAATATTATCTAACCTAGCATAATAAGGCTGATGTACTAACAAGAACTGGGTTCCACTTCTGGTGCAATCTGACTGCAAACAAGAGACAAATACAAATTACCACATAGCCTGTCGATTTAACCCTTTGAGTGCCAGAGAGGTGCGCAATGCGTTGCATACCTCTCTGGCACTCAAATGGTAAGCCCCCCCCAACACAAATATTAGACCTGTCTCTATTGTGTTCAATGGTTTAAAGCAACAGAAGCTTCCATTTGTCCCCTATTGTGCAGCTGATTTGCACTAAAATTACTGCGGTCCTTTTGGCACATTAGGCTAATTATTTCTAAAGTACCATACCTAAATTCTTCAACTGTTAACCCTCTGAGTGCCAGAGGGCTGCCCAACTCATTACTTTTCAATGCATTGGATACTCCTCTGGCATTCAAGAGGTTAATAATTAAGGAGCAGATTTTTTTAAAACTTTTTTAATCCCACCGGTGCTAAAGACATCCCCAACATACCACAAGGGTTTAAATTGTAAACTACTAGTGCTACAGTGCTTTTGGTCACATTTATTTTATTGCAAAATTAAAAATAAATAATAATAATAATATTAATAAGTCATTATATATATCTATATCTATCTACTATCTATCTATCTATCTATCTACAGTAAATATGCATTAATCCAGAAAATGTTAATTATTTAGCAAAATGTATAACTTTTCCTTGAGTGCAATAAGTAATGTAAAAAAAACAAACTCATATTGTTTAACAGATAAAAAGGAACTGCGTGGAGAGACAATTGAGGTTCCATGCTCCTAGTAACAGTTGTATGGTACAGCCAGGCTAGTGTGAAGTGAAAGTGTTTCAGTGTCAGTGATATGGCAAACTCACCTGAAAGTGGCAGCGCTGATGAGTGAAGCTCCCTTCTCTCTGCCTCTCAGGATAAAGGAAGCATCAGGAAGCTTATCTCTGACTTGAAACTCTGCTTACCCCTCCCTCACCCCCTCCCTTCTTGTGGAAGGGTCTCTGATATTCTCTCTCTATGGAAACGCTCCCCTCTCATGCACATACAAAATGGATTTATCATTGATATTTTTCATAATTTCTGAACAAAGGCATGATTTGATTATTGGTGAACTAAAAAAAAAAAACAAACATACTTGGTTCAGTCATACAACACAGTGTTATGGAATCTAGAAGCCAGACCCTGTACAGTGGGGGTTATGTACTAACAAAGAAGGATTCTGGTACAAAACAAATGCATCATAGGGATACAATTTAATTACCCCCCCAAAAAACTGTGTAGCTGAAGTCTAAGAGGGAGATGTACTAAGAAGCTCTGGAACATTTCAGGGGCACATAAACTACACCTTAGGGGACAAATAACATTTTGAAAATCCCTCATTGATTTAAATGGGGCTTTTGACCCCAAATAGCATTCAAGGGGTTAATATCTTAATTTAAATCAATGAGAATTTGGGGAATTTTATATGTTCCCAATACTTTGCTCCAGAACTGCACTATGTTTCTTAATACATTAGCCTCAGCTATGTACAAAACAAGGGATGTAGGAACTGAAGTCTGGCACTTTTTAGTTAAAAATCCTGCATATGGCTTTAGGAGTGCATTGAAGGCCACATTTTCTATTACAGGTTTCGTGAGCCACCAGATTTTAACAGCCTTAATCCTTTGATTACCAGAGAGGTATCCAATCCATGCTGCAATGCGTTGGATACCTCTTTGGCACTCGAAGGGTTACTGCTAGAACCCATCTAACATATTGAAAAGCAATGCATTACAGATGTGTCTACCATCTAAGGGGATAATAAAAAAAAAATATTTTTGCTATATCCTGTATACACCTCTGGCGCTCAGAGCTTTGCTAAGCACAGGAGAAATCAGCATATCACATCCTCTGTGGTGTTGTCCAGTTTGGTTGTTAATAAAATCTTTTATCTGTTTATCAGTGATGAGTTTATTTACTGGTGCAGCTTACACTTGTTTACACTGTGCTTGAATATAGGAAATAAATGCACATAAGCAGGACTTCCACAATGTTCTGTGCATACTTATAATACTGTGCAAAAGTTTTAGGCAGGTGTGAGGGAGGGGTAAATGCTGTAAAGTAAGTTTTAGACAGGGTGAGGGAGGGGTAAATGCTGGAAAGTAAGTTTTAGGCAGGGTGAGGGAGGGGTAAATGCTGTAAAGTAAGAATGCTTTTAAAACTAGACATGTTAATGGTGTATTTTTATCAATTATCAAAATGCAAAGTGAGTGAACAGAAGAAAAATGTAATTCAAATCAATATTTCAGAACAGAAAATATCCCTTTAACTAGTTGAAGAGCCCGTGTACATGGGCCACAGTGACTTCTCACTCCGCGACTGATACGGAGTGGGGCGCTCCGAATTCAGACCTAAGGTGCACAGAGAGGACTGAGAGGTCTGAATTCGGAGGGCCCCACTCCGTATCAGCCACGGTGCGGGCAACCTGTAGTGTGCATGACTGCAGCGCAACCTGTAGTGTGCATGACTGCAGCGCAACCTGTAGTGTGCATGACTGCAGCGCAACCTGTAGTGTGCATGACTGCAGCGCAACCTGTAGTGTGCATGACTGCAGCGCAACCTGTAGTGTGCATGACTGCAGCGCAACCTGTAGTGTGCATGACTGCAGCACAACCTGTAGTGTGCATGACTGCAGCACAACCTGTAGTGTGCATGACTGCAGCGCACGCAGCCGTCTCTACTGCGCATGACGGCTTCTGACAAACACACATTTAGCAAATTATTATATAGGATTTGTGCCCTATTGCAAAAAAAAAAAACTATATCCCCACTACAAGAATATCCATATCTGAAAATATTAAACAACAATTCGAAGTGCCTATATCTACTAGTAATCAATTAAAGAGAGATTTGTTTGAAATAATATTCAAGTGCAGACTAACCGGAACAACATTGATTTGACATATGTTTGTGTATGAATCCAAGCAAAATTGTATTAAAATAACATAAATCATAGACCACATCAAATATTCTAAAAATTGTATCAGAGTTAGGTTTCCTTGCTATGTGGCCAGTGTCATGGCAGGCACCTAGAAATGCCAAACAGCAGCCAGCAAAAGAATGAATACCTCAAACACAGACATATACAAACTAAATAATGTATATTAAAAACTCCTCAAAGAAAAATATATTTAGACTGTTACTAATTTATAGTAACATAGTAACATGTTACTATGTTACTATGTTACTAATATATATTGTAGTTTGGAGGCAGCGGCCACACTAACAAGCTCAACGACGTGTACACTAACGACCTTTAACACTATCAGTGCCTCCGCATCTACAACCACCCAACTATATAGTGTGATATCTGATGTTAGGTAGGTAAAAACCATCCCCAGGTTAATGCATGCATGAATACACCAGCATCAAAACCTGTGAGTAGTTCCCCCGACCTCCATTTCCCAATCAACTGTCAGACATCACTCAAAGCAAATGCTCCAATTAAACTATGTCTTACAAATCGGATACTGGATACCAAACCCCATAAAAAAAAAATAATGTCCAAGGCTCTAGGGACGGTGCAACAATGTTTCCCAAAACAAAAAAGGAAATGCTCTGTACTCAAGTTACTCATATTACAAAATACTGTCAAGGTTTGACTGAGCTGCTCTAACTCTGCTGTTGATTCTTTCCTGGGTCAGGCAGAATTAGCTGACCTCTCTGTGATTACCCACCTGACTGTTATCAGCCAACTCTCCCAGGGTATTTACAGCAGCTTGGCTCACTTCCTGATTGTCCTTGTGTTTGTTGCTGGCTGCTGTGGATTCTCCTGTGCTCCTGTTTATCTGGCTTCCTCTGACGATCCTTCTGGATTCTGACTCCTGGCTTGTTCCTGACATTGCTGACTCCTGTGTTCCTGACTCTGTCTTGGCTGAGTACCCGCCTTGTTTCCTGACCCCGGCTTGTCTTTTGGTTTATGCTCCTGGATCACCATTCTGCTTTGCTTTTTTTTTTGTTACTTTAATAAAGGTGTTTTGCATTTTATATTTTTTGTGTCTGTCTGGTTCCTGGTCCCTAATAGTACACAAGGACCATGAACTCTGGAGGCACAGACAATCCACCAAATGCTTTTTTTAGGCTGGACCAGGTAGACCAGCGCATGGACCAGTTTGCATTAAGCCTCCAGGCTATGTTGCTCCGTACTGAGCATCTGGCTCCACCGCCTCAGCCCCCAGTGCAGGCTGTCCGTATAGCTGCTGCCGCTCCCGCTCTGGCTGCCAATGGTGATTCCAATGTTGCTAGAGGCAGGACAGGATCCGTCCCGCTTCCCCAGTGTTATGGGGGTGAACCTAACCAGTGCAGAGGTTTCCTGAACCAGGTCGGTATCTATCTTTAGATGGTACCACAGTCCTTACTGTCTGATAGGAGTAAGGCTGAAAAGCAGCTAATGTCCATCCAGCAAGGTACTAGGATGGTTTCAGATTATGCCATAGAGTTTTGTACCCTGGCAGCCGAGTTTGGTTGGAATAATGAGCCTCTCGTGGCTACTTTCTCTAATGGGCTCTAGGATATGGTTAAAGATGAGATTGCAGCCTGGGACCTCCCCAGAGATTTAGAGGAATTGGTCTCATATTGTATCCTGATTGACTCCCGAATCTGTGAGAGACCTTCCTTCAGTGAGCGCCTGTGGAGGCATCCCATCCGTTTAACTCCGAGCTTTTCATCCCCACCCGTGCCTCCCTCTCTTCCCGCACCTCCTAGTCTAGAAACCTCAGGCGATGTGGAGCCCATGCAGCTTGGGTTCACTTGCATTTCAGTTGTGTAAAGGGCCTTGAGGAGGAGTGCCTTTACTACAGTAAGACAGGGCACCTACTGCGAACTTGCCTTACACGTCCAGGAAACGCCCACACCTAAGGTCCTATAGGAGGCAGACCTTTGGTGGCATCTCAGCGTCCCCGGCTATCTATACGGACAAACCATTAGTCTCCGTTGGGCAAGAGTTTATTTACTTCAGAGGCACTCATTGACTCTGGTGCAGCGAGCCTCTTTATTGACAGTGCTTTTGCCCAGAAGCACTCCATTCCATTGCAGCTCTGTACCACTCCACTTGCCCTCCAGGTGATTGATGGCAGACACCTAAAGTCACCACAAGTCACCCACAAAACTGCTCCTTTGTCTATGGCTGTAGGGGCTCTCCATCACGAAATCTTACAATTCCAGGTGATCCACTCTCCTCACTATTCTGTAATCCTGGGTTATCCATTGTTGCGCAAACACAATCCCACATTCAGTTAGGTAAGGGCTGAAGTCATGGCATGGTCACCCAACTGTTCAAAGACATACCTAGTAAAAGTGGGGAGGGTGCCAACCACATCCCCAGTCTTTTTTCTGCCTGAAGAGTACCAAGAGTTCTGTGATGTATTTGATAAGGGCCGTGCTGATGAGCTCCCGTCTCACTGCCCATACAATTGTACCGTTGAACTACAACTGGGTGTCATACCTCCTTGAGGTCGAGTCTACCCTCTGTCTGTTGCAGAAAATAAGGCTATGGAGGAGTATATTGCGGATATGCTGTCCCGGGGGTTCATCCGCAAGTCCTCCTTTCCTGCCAGGGCCGGATTCTTCTTCGTGAAGAAAAAGAGTGGAGAACCAAGACCCTGTATAGATTACAGGGGGGCTCAATCATATCATGGTTAAAAACACCTACCCTTACTGAGCTATTCAATCGGTTGAAAGGGTCCAAGGTATTTACTAAGCGCGACCTGCGAGGGGCATATAATTTGGTACGGATAAAGGAGGGCCACGAATGGAAAACTGCATTTAATACCAGGAGTGGGCATTATGAATACGTCATAATGGCCTTCGTTCTCTGCAGTGCTCTTGTGGTTTTCCAGGAATTTTTGAATGATGTCCTCTGGACATGCTCCAACAACGAGTGGTGGTATACTTAGATGACTTTCTCATCCATTCCTCCTCCATGGAAAGCCACCATGCAGATGTAAGCCAAGTTCTGCAAAGATTAAGAGAAAATAACCTATTTTACAAATTGGAGAAGTGTGAGTTCCACCACAAACAGGTAATTTTCTTGGGGGACGTTATTTCAGAGGTCAGCTTCGCTATGGACCCTGAGAAACTTTCGGCTGTTCTTGAGTGGCCGAGACCCATAGGTCTCCGCTCTCTTCAATGTTTTTTCGGGTTTGCTAACTACTATAGGAAATGTATCCACAACTTTTCCTCTATTGTAAAACCCCCTACTGATATGACCAAAAAAGACAGGAACTCCACTCGCTGGTACACAGAAGCCATCAAGGCATTTGAGTCCCTAAAAGCTGCTTTTGCCACAGCACCCATTTTAGCACACCCAAAACCCGAGATTCCATTCGTACTTCAGGTCGATGCCTCTGAGACAGGAGTAGGCGCCCTCCTGTCTCAACGTCCTATTCCTGAAAGCCAGTTGCATCTTGGTGGGTATTTCTCCAAAAAGCTAAGTCCTAAGGAGTAAAACTATGAAATTGGCGACCATGAGCTGCTGGCAATAATACTGGCTCTCAAACAATGGAGACATTTGCTAGAGGGAACTTACATGCCAGTCCTGATCCTCACGTATCATAAAAACCTCACCTACCTTCCTAAAATAAGCTCTTGTCTCCAAGGCAGGCCAGATGGTCCTTAGTCTTGCTTCATTTAACTATGTGAAAAATGTCCAGGCTGATACCCTATCTAGGCAGTTCTCAGGCGCTAAAGAGGAGAGTCCTCCTAGTCCTGTTATTCCTCAGGACCGAGTACTGGCCACCATACGTACCAGCATTACATTTCCCCTTGGAGAGAAAATACAGGAAGCCCAAGTAGATGCACCTGCTGAGACTCCCTCTGGGTGCTGTTTTGTACCTTGTAACCTCTGTACCAAGGAACTTTCTACCCACCATAATACTGTCAGCAGGGCATCCTGGAAAAAAACAGCTTCTCTGGTCAGTTTCCTGTCACTTCTGGTGGCCAGAAATTAACAAAGATCATCTCCAGCAGATGTGTGAACCCTGTGGCCTATGCCCTAGACCTCCCTTCCAATATGCGGATACACAATTTGTTCTATGTCTCTCTGCTGAAACCCTTGGTATATAATTGTTTTACAACGGTCACTCCTCAAACCCATTTGGTGCCCATTGACGGCCATGAGGAGTTCGAGGTCCGCACCATAGACGACTCTCGTAGGTTCCGAGGGACGCTTCAATATTTGGTCCATTGAAAGGGGTACAGCCCAGAAGAGAGCTCATGGGTTCCAGCCATGGACATGTATTTCCTGCCCTCCTCTTTGCTTTCCATGCATGCTTTTCCCATAAACCTGGTCTTGCCCCGTGGGGGGGGGATTTGTTGAGGTGAGGTACTGTCAAGGTTTGGCTGAGCTGTTCTAACTCTGCTTTTGATTCTGTTGTCTGAGCTAATCTAGAGCTCTGCTATCCATTGCTGCTGCCTTCCCTTTGCTGGGTCAGCCTGAAGCAGCTGACCTTTCTGTGATTATCCACCTGACTGTTATCAGCCAACCCTCCAGTGTAGTTAAAGCAGCTTGGCTCACTTCCTGATTGTCCTTGTGTTTGTTGCTGGCTGCTGTGGATTCTTCTGTGCTCCTGTTTATCTGTGTATGACCTGGCTTCCTCTGACGATCCTTCTGGCTCCTGACTCCTGACTTGTTCCTGACATCGCTGACTCCTGTGTTCCTGACACTGGCTTGGCTGAGTACCCGCCTTGGTTCCTGACCCCGGCTTGTCTCTTGGTTTATGCTCCTGGATCACCATTCTGCTTTGCTTGTTTTTTGTTACTTTAATAGAGGTATTTTGCATGTTATATTTTTTGTATCTGTCTGGTTCCTGGTCCCTAGCAAATTCATAACAATGGTGAAAGTCCCATAAAAATACTATTTAAAGGGGATGTTTGGGCTACCTTAAAGTAACTAAATTATATGTGACCCAAAAAAACTTTAATAACAATATTTGGTGTGCCCACCCTTTGCCTTGTTTATTATGCTTTGTTTATGTCACCTGCTCAAATCCCACCCATCAACAAGAACAGGCAGATACTTATCCATCCATACATACAGCAAAGGTCATTAAGAAGTATCTTGAGCATAAAGAAGAACACGGAGTCCAGGAAGTGATGGCATGGCCCCCTCAACATCATTGAGCCTGTCTGGGATTACATGAAGAGTGAGAAGTAACTGAGGCTACCTAAATCCACAGAAGAACTCCAAGATGTTTGGAACAACCTACCTGCCAAGTTCCTTAACAAACTGTGTGCAAGTGTACGTAGAAGAATTGATGCTGGTTTGAAGCCATTTTTAATCTACTGCAGGAGGAAGGCCTCCTTCTCTAGTTTCCAACAATATCAGTCTTGAGCTTTCTGCTGTCACTGTGCACGAACACATTTCATAATTTTAGCAATCCATCTTATCTTTGGTTTTCTTTTTGGGTGTTTAGTATCAAGTGGAATTCATTAAGAAACGTGTTTGGTCCATCTGCTGTCAGGTCTTCTTGCTATGGGACCTGCCCATTTCCATTTTAGGCACTTTACTCTTTCAATGATGTCATAAACCTTTGTTTGCTGACGAATTCAAGCACATGTTTTTTTGGTCTCTTTTTGTTATGTTCAAAATTTGACATTCCATACTTCTCTGCATATCATTACGTTTTTGAATGCCTTGCATTTATTGTCCATGTTTCACAACCATACGTAAGAACTGGAAGAATACTTTCTCAAAAACTTTTCCCTTGAGGCAGAGTGGCAAATATGTCATAAAGACAACAATACTACATTTTCCAAATGCTTGCCATTCCAGTTTTATTTGTTGATCAGTTTCCATCATGGTGTTGATATTTCCTGTCCAAGGTAAACATACTTGTCCACTTCTACTATTTGTCCATCTACAGTGATTTGGTATGGCACATTTTAAAAAATGACTTGCATTTTGGTGATATATCATCTTCAGACCAAACTTTTTGTTTTCCTATTGTAGTTCGTCAATGCTATGTTGCAGTTCTTCAATACTTCTGCCAAAGAATATATCAGAAAAAACAGTGCCACTCCCTAGACAAGCAGTAAATGGAATGGAGATATAAGAAACCTAATACTCTACCAATTCTTCATTCCTGATGAAGCTTTGATACAATAGTAAATGCAACGTACTATCTTTCTCTATAATAGTCATTGTATGGTTAGTTTCTTATCTCCTTTGCAGCTTTTCACTAGCAATACTTGAGGCTGGACACCATACGGTCATAATGGTCATACAAAAATACAAACAAGGGTAGTGGAGGACAGTGCCAAAAAAATGTTCTCTAATTGTAGTATGGGATAATACATATAGATTTATTACATACATATACATATATAAAACCCATAATTTGAATGATAATCAGATTGGTCCTGGAAAATACACATTAAATTACATTTAAATTCTGGTCTATTTAGTATATTATTATAAACATATAATACAAAACTATATCATACACCTTTCCCATCTGAAAAACTCCTTTCTAAAATCATGGTGATCCAATAGAGGTATATGGATCAAGTTGAACACTGTATACACCTGAGTAGACAGTAGAATTTGCATGAATCTATAATCTGCAAAACTTTTTTTGTCCTAGGAAACAGGATTTCAACCTAGAAACAGACATTGGGATGGCAGGAATTCTTTGGAATATCTCTGGAAGTTTCTATGACACTTTTCATAGTCCTACATTGAACATCTGAGTATACCGAACATTCATGTGACTGTGAGCATCCTACGTCTAACAGTCTCTGTGCCAAGTTAGGACTTTGGAAGGCAGAGGGAAAAACAGAAACCCATTGGCAATGCCAAACAAATCAGTGCACAGAAAACTAGAAAATAGAGAAAGTGGTAAATTTGCACTTGTATTTCAAACCAGTAAAGAGAGTTAGCAAGTAACATAATATGAGGAAAGATTGGGTATATTAGGTAAATTAGGTATAGTGTAAGAATCACTTAGAAGTAGGATACGAGATGAGGACAATGAGGGCAAATATAACAGAGGATAGAAAAATCAGGATGCTTGCAAAAGAGAAAGGGCATTACTGTAATTGTTTTCTGGTAGTACCCTCTTTTACCTGTCTGTGCAGGTCCTGAAAAGGAGGAGCATGAAGGATGCTAATTAAATTCAATCACAAAAGTTAAAATCAAGAGCTGAAGCTTGGCAAGACTGAAGCAAGTATTGATAGGTGTGAAGGAAGAAAAAGCAAACCTACAGTTAAAGAAAGTGGCTGGCAAAATACAGAACACTACACAGCAAAGGAGAGTGGGTAATTTGCTGTTGCTAAATGGCAAACCTGTTACCTAGAATAAATGTGGTTTGCAGATCATAGATTCCTGCAAGTCATAGATTCCTGCAAACTGATTTTGCTCTTTAAGAGGTCTTTCTCACAGCAACATTGATTGGAGTAGCATAATCTACTAGTCACAGTCATGAACACAATTTTAGCTGTTTCAAAGGTCTTAGTAGTGTTTGATAAATGTCCTATAGGAAGGTAATTTCACAGCTTTCATTATAACTGAAATGAAGTGGCTCCAGTGATCCAGCGCATCTTAAGGAATGAGAGTTAAATAAAGAAACATCTATGCCAGCATTGTCTATAGTAGGATGGAGGACCCCCACAGAAGTGTTAACTCTGAACGACCTATAAGGGGGAATGTGAGTAGACAGACCAAAAGAAAATGAACAGTGCAATGTTCATGTTTACCTGAATTGTCTTACAAGTTGAACGGGGCTGTGTTCTGGACAGAGCTTATTTTGTTCTGTCCACAATGAGGATATAAAGTCTGATGTCATCTCTAAGAATTGTAATGTTTGTGGAAATTGGAATCCAGTGGCAAGTGGCTCTAGTCCCCACAGAGGCAAAATCTCAAACCCAGGGGTTGAGTGGCCACCAGTGGTCAGAGAATCATGTCCAAGGAACGGTACAGAAAGGCAGAGACATTCAGACAGTTAGTGGTCAAGGTAGGAAGGCAGCTCAAGTTAAAAATATAAACAGGTATATAGGACAGAGTAGGCAGCGATCAGGAGACTGCAACGTAACAAGTCAGGTCAAGATTAAATAGCCAGAAACTGTAGAATATTGTCACGTAGAAAGGAATAATTCAAAACAATTAAAGGGACAGTAATGTTTCACAAAAAAAGCAGCTCCAATTAATCTTCATAATATTTGGGCCATAGAGAGTGTTATTTCAGTACTGTTAGAGTTGTAATTCAAGAGTAATTGAATGATAAAGTATCCCACTCCCGCCCCTTTTACTGATGTAACACAGCTCACTTCAGAGCAGCAAGACTGTCCGGATGGATCACAGAGAGGGACAATCTTCAATTAGCAAATATAATCTATAATACTAGATTATAACTTAAATGTGGGCACGTAGTCAATCAAAAAGAAATAAACACTATCCAGGCGCCACTTTGTTTGGGAAGCTCTGAAATGTACTGGTTAACCCTTCCGATGCTGGTTCTGTCAGTGAGAGTGCTGGACGATGTAAATCCTCATCGTTCAGCACACTCGCTGTCAGAACCACCATCGGAAGGGTTAATCAGTACATCTCAGTGCTTCCCAAACAAAGCGATTTGACGTCTGGATAGTGTTTATTTCTTTTTGATTGACTACGGGCCCACATTTAAGTTATAATCTAGTAAATGCATCTATTATACGAAATGCATCCATTGACTGTACTCCTGCTCTTACATCATTTACGCTCTTTTTTATATGTGCATCCGATTGTGAAGGTGTTATTGGAGATATCAATTTAAGAAGCTGCATGAACAAGAAAGGCAAAATTTTGTTGATATTATTATAGACTGAAGAATTCTTAAGTATGTATCTAATGTTTTGATACAATTATTTTAAGTAATATTTTTAAGGGACTTACAGACTGTTTATTTGGAGCGGTTTCAGTGTTTCTTTCTCTTTGTTTCTGTGAGCTGTCTGGTCTCAAGACCAGCTTCCACATCTGAGGGGAGGTGGCTTACACTAGGTAAAAAGGGTGGGAGGGGGATATTTTATCATTCAATTACTCTTTAAATACAACTGACAGTACTGAAATAAGACACTTAATTTGGCCCACATACTATGATGATTAATTGGAGCTGCTGTTTTTGTGAAACATTACTATCCCTATAAGCACTGTTGTACTGAATCTGGGATGTTTTATAGGAGAAGTTTGTTACCAAACAGAACATTCTCTGAATGTGATTGTGCAATTTTGATGTGCTTCCTGTGGCTTTCTCACTTCTGGGGTGCACTAGTGATTTTGCACTTTTGCAACATTAACCTGCTGAATTTCTGCACTATCAGGTGATTTCACTGTAATTTTCACAATATTTTAATTGTGCACAATGTTACAGCATTTTATTGAACTCACAAGAAGATACCAAGTGTGAAGGATACAAAGTACATGAGGACACTGGATACCATTACTTAAAGGGATAGTAATACTTAAAATGTAAAAAAATATATGTTGTAGGGTTTATCCCCCTGAGTAAAACAAGAGTACTCCCACTACTGAAAGGTGTTTCATTCAAAAGTTATTAATTTTCAAAGTTGAATTTTTTAGGTGCAATATCACAGTGGCCTGAAATTGTACAGTGGCGCTGTTGCTACACCATCCTATGGAGATTTATGGTCCTGGGACCAGAGCTGTCCATAGGATTGTTTAGCAACAGCGCCACTGTACAATTTCAGGCCACTGTGATATTGCACCTAAAAATTTAACTTTGAAAATTAATAACTTTTGAATGAAACACCTTTCAGCAGTGGGAGTACTCTTGTTTTACTCAGGGGGATAAACCCTACAACATATTTGTTTTTGCATTTTAAGTGTTACTATCTCTTTAACTCTTACTGCATGAGAAAGTTCTTGGGATGTACCACCGATTTCAGCACAGGATATGAATGCTTGCCAAAGTGTTATTTTTAATAATAATACTTCAATGTCATCTTATAGAGGTCTAAAGGCTTGAGAGAAATATTGTCAATTTCTGTACAGAAAAAGAAACATAAAACAAAACAATACTCTGCACAACAAACAGTATTAGTCTTGACCTAGCATTCATTTTGAACTTATATAATTCCCTGCTATCCATTCAGGTTGCGTGTTTTAAAACAAGTTCTTGTTTGGGAAGGGTATTGTTATATGGTTTCCATAAGTCAATTACATTTTAGCATTCTATTTATTTGCTTGCAGTGCTTCTGACCAGTGTAGATTGATGAATCAATTGAAATGTTTTGGGATATTTTCAGGCAATTGTTCAAACCCTTCCAATAGTCAGTCTCAAGTAAAGAAGAATGCACATAGTGCTAAATCATAAAGCAAAATAGTTGTACAGACTGGAGCAATGTGGCATATGATACTAAACTAGGGTAACAGGTAAACAAAGTCACTTGTATTGCATTAACATGAATTAATGTGTAATCTCTGAACATTTGCATTGCAGATGCAGGCACACTGGTAGACACAAAGTGGGGAATGTATAACAGATAGTTTTACCCTTTGAATACTAGAGCGATATCCTTTATATTACTATGCAATGCAATAATTAATCCTATAGCACACAAAGGGTTAATAACTAAAATGAATGCTAACAAGATAAAAACAAATTCAAACTCTTTTTTTTAATTTTTCATGATCTCACTAGTCAGTTCTTCGGGAGATATTTAATTCTTCGGGATTAATATTTAGTTAGGGCTTGTTGATCCAAGGAGAAATCTGATTGCCATGTGGAACCAAGAAGGAATTTTTTCACCCCATTCAGGGTAGAATTTGAAATTGCTATATTGTGTGTGTGGGGGGGTTGCCTTCTTTTGGATCAACGATGGTAAACAGGAATAGGAATAGGAAAAGGGTTGCAAGTCTTTTTTCAACCTAAATTACTAAAAAAAAAAAAATAAAAAAAAATTGAATTTGTATATAAGTAATGTAAATGGGAGATGATCGGTTTGTTTTATATGTAAATCCATTCCCATTTTCAAGTGGGGTTTTAAATTGTGAATATTTTATTTATATCCTATATAATAATTCGCTAAAACGTGTGTAATGCCGCGTCATGCTCAGTAGACACTGCTTCGCATGCTGCAGTCATGCGCAGTAGAGACTGCCAGCTCCACGGCTGATACAGAGCCTCTGTATCAGCCGCGGCTCAGCCAGTCTCTACTGCATATGACTGCCCCGCGACCGGGTGGCAGTGGCACTGTGGCCTGTGTAACGGGCTCTTCAACTAGTCTATATATATATATATATATATATATATATATATATATATATATATAGTGTTTTGGTAGTAAATAAGTGCAGAGATGATTGCTGGGTAGTGTGTGGTTTTATTTTACTTTTTGAAATGTGTATATTGTTTTAGCAATGGTATTAATGAGAGTACCTATTGATTCTATCCATTGAACTTTCTAGTGGTGAAACTGTTATGGCCTCCATTTTGATAGTCCAGGTTAAACATAAATAGCAGAAAAAGACATGAATATTTGTTTGTGTTTGAATACTCTAACACATACTGCTTGCCAGACTTTTATGGTATTTTAAATCAATGGATTGGATGTGTTGGGATATTTTGGAGTTTGGTGTGTGTAAAAGGTAAGCTAAGGTGAGAAACTAAAAGTAGAATCTATAAAATAATTTAGAAGTGAGGACTAAAACACTTGTTAAATCCCAAAGAACATCAAGCATTTCACATTCCCAGATTAATTAACCTGTGTGTTTCCATATCCTCAGGTCCTGGACCACTGTTCTCCACTCTAATGTCCATCAATTCGCCTTAAGCTTAGAGACATAACATCCTCAGGATATTAAAGCTGTTTATCTAGACCTTCTTTCACTAAATACCATGTACTACATAGTTTTTGGTCACATGATAACTAAGGGAATGTATGAGATGTGTAAGAGAAATACACCTAAACCTAAAGATGAAAGACAAAAGGCCTAGAAATGCTCTCCTCAGACAATAACATTATCTGAGAAGCAGACGGGGGAATGGTGCATTTACACCCAAGATGAATAAGACTGTAAGATTACTAGGAGATAAGCACATGTCTAGGAGTCTAACTAGTGATCCTAGTGTTAAGCATCGAGGTGAGTTAAACTAAATGTTGGATAAATACTTGAAGTTAAAGGTTATTATGAAGGAAAATTTATTTTCTACCACCATCAAAATTACACAAGAGAATCATGTCTCCCCTGGTAGCCCTATAGTATCTGGAATTTGAGTTGGTCATCACCAGCTTGTCCAAGTATGTTGATGTATTCTTGCAGCCATTTGATAAGTTGCTACCTTTCTTCCTCAGGGATAAGGTTTAGGTACCTGCTAAGGTACATGACATCTCTTAATGGACTACATCAGATGTCACCTTGCTCAACATTTGCATCCTCTGTAATGAAATTATTAAGTCTGTGAAGTTTTTTTCTGCAACAGGAGTTGTTACTTGGGTGTCAGATGCAACTTTTGATGAAGGTGATTTGATCCATCTAGATTCTTAATTCATAGCCACCCCTTCAGAAAGATCTTCTTCCCTCAGATGGCAGGCACACTTACGGGATGCAATTTTGCCCCATCCTATGTGAATCTCTATAATAGATACTGGTCACAACTTTATACCTGGAACAGAAACCCATATTGAGGTCATATACAGGCAGAAAGCCTCCATCATTGGAGGAGGCTGGGTAGAGGGAAGAGAGCAGAGGCAGAGTGACAGACTGCGGTATAGAGCTAGTAACAGCAGTCTATCCAGAATTAGGGCTCAGAGCAGAATTTATTTCTTAGATTTCACCCACATAACTCTGTAAATAAAAAAAAAATCAATGCAATATTACACATAAACGCTCCATCAAGTATATATTATGACAAACTCATTTAGGGGTAAAAGATCCCTTTAATTTGTCTTTAAAACCACAAATTTTCAAAGAAACAAACACATTATCATACTACTGCTTCACACTCCTATGTGTTAATTTCAGTTTAATATGTCTGCTTAAAGTTTAAACCATTTTTATTTTGTCAGAAAAAAATTACCGACGTAGAGGACAGAATTGGATGCAAAAAAATATAGTAATATGTCTGAGTATTTATAGACCATGGCATAACTTTTTAGACTGATTAAAGGGAATTTCATTTACCACAAATTTTTCAACATCTCTCAATGTAGGTGTTTCTGTATCTATAATACAACTGCACAAAACAGAATGCACATTCATTTACTTTTGTATTAACAGAAATGTAGAAACATAGAATTTAACAGTAGATAACCATTTAGCACATCTAGTCTGCCCATTTTTTCTACTGTAAAAACCTAAGAACTTATTTTGTCCTTGGTCTTGTCTTACGTTCAGGACAACCTTATGCCTATCCCAGGCATTCTTCAATTCTGTCACTATATTAGACTCCACCACCTCTGTTCGTAGGCCATTCCACTTATCTATCATAAACTAATCTACTAATGTCATCTGGTGTATTTTTATTTTGTACTGTATCAGTTTACCTTGTTTCATTCAGTATCATGAACTGTAGTAATCAGACTTCAAATATACATGTTTATTAATGTGCTATGTACCAGTTCTTTGGATAAGCATTTTTTTTATATTTAATTTTTCTTTCTTTTAAGTTTATTGCATCTATATGGCATGACTGGGTATAAATAAAACTAATCTAAAACATGTCTATACCACTGATAACAGACTCCCAGTAATCCCAGATATTGGCTTCCACTTCCTTTCCTAATTAAGCTATGTGACTCCCCACACATGGGATGCTTGATAGGTGAGTGCTGAAACATGAGCAGCCCAGCTGTCTGTGCTGCTCTCCTGTGCACTTATCCTTATGTTTAGGTTTAGGACGTTATTCAAAAGTAGGCAAATAGAGACATCTTTAATGTTCAGAAGCAACTAAGAAACTAACCTTAAGGAGTGCAGAAGTACATCAACAGAGGAGAATGGTCCACAAATTGAGGACATTGGAACAAACTGCTGGTTAATTGGACCGCAACTGTTGTATGGTTGTATACTTTGAGATCTAGTGAATGTGTTTGAAGACCTTTATTTATAAAAGGTGGTATAAGAAGACAGGGGACTCCATTTCATCTGTGTTTTCACCTTCCATCTCGGCTCTCACATTGAGTTTTTGTATCTACATCTTCATCCCATATAAGACAATTTATCCAAGGGGAAGGGGGGAGTTGCCACATAAGGGGTAGACGAGGAGGGCCATGAATAAAATATATATATATATATATATATATATATATATATATATATATATATATACATAGTACTAACGTAAATAAAACCTAGAGCATCTAAAATGTATTGAATAACTTTCTGGATAAGAACTTTGAAGGGCTACACTTAAGGTACTAACATGCAGACCATCCCTATGAAAATGCTTCATATGGTGGCCTTTGGGTAAAGAGGATATGGGAGTAAGGTAGCCAAGGACATTGGCATTGAGAAATCTGGACCGTCTCACATTATAAATAACGTTATTGGTCTTACTCAGGGTTCTCTACTGATTTTTCTGCCCAGGAATACTTTAAAAGCAATTACAAAGAGCTTCCATGGTCTCTTCCTTTTTCTTTAAAAAGCATCAAGACCAGGGATCAACAACATGAAAAAGTT
Source organism: Rhinophrynus dorsalis (assembly GCA_037306005.1). NCBI lineage: Eukaryota > Metazoa > Chordata > Amphibia > Anura > Rhinophrynidae > Rhinophrynus > Rhinophrynus dorsalis. Next base: position 335,843,786 of record CM074721.1, on the reverse strand, counting down.
TAAACTAGGTAGTGAGAAATGTGTGGCGACTAATATGGTAATATCCAGAATGGAATCGAGAGATAGGTCAACTTATGTGGCAATAAAGGTCTGTGGATCAGGAATGCTAGTATAAGATCATAGAAACAAATAATCCTCGTCTTTAATTAAACATGCTCTTAATGTCAGGTAAATTAAATCAGCAACCTCTACAAAGGGTATATTTGCGCATTGTGAGGTAGAGACTTCTGGAAGAAGTTGTGTCCCTTGGCATGAGATCTATTCCAACTGAGTATGGCTTCTGAGGCCATTCTTTCCTCGTATCCTGAGACTTAGGAATGAGTGGCATTCTCAGAATCCCAGTACAAAAGCTGTGGATGGAGGGTGACGTGCCTTGATTAGCTTGTACCTATATGTAGTCCACTCCAACTTAACTACACCTTGCTAAGGGTAAAGTGGACTGCACTGAGCAACTTTACTGAGACTCCTTACAAGGGGAGATCTTGAGCAGTTTTGTATGGGGGACACAGAATGTGGTAAAACTTTTTTTGTTTGTTTGTTGAAAGCTGGCAATGCCAACTGTCCATGACAAAGATGGACAAAATACAGCCTGTGGGCTAGATCCAGCCTGCTGGGCACTTTTATCTGACCCTTATGCATACCTCCCAACATTTCAAATGGTTAAAGAGGGACACTTGGATTTTAGTGGGTGTTTCTGGGGGCGTGGCTGGTGAGCAGGGCATTCCTGAGAATTTTTAGGTTACTTTGTGACCTACTGACACCTTTGTGTAACTGAATAAAGGATTTACAACAAGACCAAAGTATTTTATTTACACAGACTAATTTACAAACACATATACTGAAGTTTAACTAAACATTTATGTGGGTTTTCTTTGCTGTGGAGCAATGTGATAGTCTAATGTACACACTAATCAATTTGATGTCCTAAAAAGAGGGACACCAGGATAGAAAAGAGGGACAGGGGGATTTTTGTCTCAAAGAGGGACATTTGGGAGGTATGCTTATGTTTGGTTGGCTGTACACATACAGGAAAAAGCATACTTAACCATTTGTTCTCCAGAGGGTTGTCAAATCAATTGGTTCACAATACATTGCATGCTCTCTTGGTATTCAGAGGGTTAAACCTCAGTTATTCTCAATCACATCTCCATAAGGAAAGATTACTAATGGGCTTACAAACACAAGCAATATGCATCTATAAATCCAAAGGATTGTTGAAAAAAATTGTGACTAACTGGACAAAACGGTTGCCCTCCGATGCTCTAGTTGCACTATGCAATTCTGAAGAAAGCCCCCCTGCAACATTGGGAACACATGAAAAGTCCCAATAAATGGGGCTTTTAATCCCTTAAAAGCCAGAGAGGATTTAGGGGATTTTCATTTGGCCCATATTTTGCAATTGGAATGATCCAAAATAACACCTATTTATCTTACTAAATATGTCCCTAGGAATACAAAAGGTCATCAACACATTGTGAAGGAATTTACTGTAGATTTCTCTAGCACTCAAAGGGTTAATATATACACTGGTGAGATATTTTCCCCCACAATCCATTTAATTTTTCTTGCGTCCACAGAGCCCTTTGAATTGATTCGTAGAAAGCAGCATTTTTCACTGAAAACAGTATGATTTTAAACTCCCATGAGCAGGACACTCATTTCTTCTTATAACAAGGCTCTTAGCTTACATTGTCATAAACCACTGCATGATGTGTTCTATAATGTGCAGTATTCTGCAATATTCTACCACAGTAGCTACCCCTTGGATGCTGGAAATGTCAATTTCATTGAAACTGACTGTAATGTAATAGCCCTGAAACTGTATTATTGTTCCAGATTTAACAAAGCCAGCTATAGAAAGTCTCAATCCCAGCAAAATACCAGTGTATTCTTTATTATTATCAGTATCTTCCCTTTTGACTTTGTTCCCCTGGTCTTGCCCAAAGCCACGGGGGGGGGGGGGGCAGAGCAGAGACACAAATCATCAGGACATATATAATATAGTATTTATGGGAATGAGTGTGTGTATTGGTCCCAAAGAGATATATACTGCTGAATAATAATGTAGACATCTGGTGCATGTTAAGCATCTTTAGTGGGGAACAAGTGAGTGAAGATTTGGGCTCATGTTACTAGAGTAGCAACAAATACAAATAAAACTTTCATTTATAGTATAAAATCCCTCCTGGTCTTCTTGGTACAAAATATTACAGATATAGCATGTATCTTTAAAGACCTCTTGGATTCTTTATATAACTTTGAAATACATCTACCATTTCCTAGTGAACAGGAGATAACAAAAATTAGCAATAAAGCAGACTCTCTCTGGAAAAACCCTGGTGCCTAGCTATACCATTTTACAAAACCTTTCAGCTACAACTTTCATCGACTGACTGCAGTCTTCAGTTCACTGATACCTAAGCCAAATAAAGATCTGACACTTTATCAGAACTCTAGAACTATATATTTATTAAATGTAATAAACTGCCTGTCTCTGAGGTGGCACCCCAGTGTGTCCTTTAAATACCACACATGCCAGCACTTGAGTATGATCCATTTCCTGATGCTGTGCCTACCTTTGAAGTGAGAAAGCAGTTAAAGCATGCAGCAATATTTAAGTCTGTGTTTGGGGGCATTCCAGTCTTTCACTGTAACTGTCATAATGCCAGGATCTGAATTGGATGTATCGCTTTGTCCTGTAATGTCTGTGGTGTTGGCATGTGCTGAACCTTTCCTGCAGTGAAGCTATAGACAAGGGTCAGTTACTCCACACAAAAGTCAGCCACCTTAAAATTCCTATGGTTAAATGTTTTCTGTCTTAGATTTGATTCCCACTTGTATGAGTGTATGCCTGCTACTCCATCAGGATGTTACTCACCCACACAGCAATTATGATTTACTACATTTGCATAAGAGCCCACTACTTACTTTCTGCTTTCCCTCCAGTCCTCTTATCATCCATTCTTCTTGTCTGTATGATCCAACGGTATCCCCTGAAGGAGAGGTTAGTGTCAGGACCTATAAGGATTCTTGCTGCAATAGAGAATTACTTTGGTGATCTGGCCCTTATTCCTATTTGGGGACACAGAGAATGCGAATATGTGCTGGACTCTCCTGGCTACACTAAAATGGCTGCTAACTAGGAAGTGGCTGCAGACCCTGATTTCCCTACGTGCTTTCACCTACCTACAATTTTAAATACCTGCTCTGACACTTTCTGGTTGCACCTGCATATTTTTTGATTAGTCTAACTTGGGCCACAGAGTATGACTGTAAAACTCTGTTTCTGTTCCTTGCTTATTTGGTATCCTTTTCTCGGACTGCTGCCCTTGTTTGGCAATTCCCAATCTGACTTTGGTTACTGATAGCACTAGAATAGTTATCCTGTGGTTCTTGTTTTCTGTTCTGCTACCATTCCATTTATATCAGCATGATGCAATATGTGTCCTTTATTCACTAATCCTGCCTCAGCAGTAAATGTCTATGTTTATCTCACTAGTTTTCTGCAGTGCATCTCAGTCCTTCAAATAACCTGTATGTTTATACTGTGCAGCATAACCTTTCTAACAGTCCCGCTACTGCTCCATGTAAAATATACCTTTGTTCCTGTATCCCTCTGTGACAAGAACATATAATACCACCCAGAACTCAGATCCCTGGGTCAATGTGTCAATATGTCTTCTTCTGTCATGTAGGTTTATGTCCTGCATGGAAGACATATAGTTACATGATAGGGGAATTAGAACACGAGCAGGCTTGTTAAGTTAATGACACCATGACAATTTCAACTAACCCACAACGTTTTTTGCTTCAGTTTTAATTATCTTTCTTTCTTTAAATGAACCATGATTGACCACAAATTCTGAATATTTCCATTCCAGATAGATATCTCTCTTGACTTGAGCAAGGTGATAAGTTATCTTGGAATTAAACTGATGCACAAATTAAAGTCCTTGTTAGGTCATATGACCCTTGATAAAATGAAGGTCATAGCACTCATACCTTTTGTTTTACAAAAATTCCCTTCACTTTTCCTAAAGTTATGATACAGAAGTGGCACAATATTCTCCTCTCAGATCACTGGTTCAGCATATAAGCACATCACTTTCTCTTGGATAAGTTAGCACTGGGTTACGAGCCTGTAGACCTTACTCCTTTCGAATCCATATTCCTCATTCCTAAAGCTACTACAAAAATCTATGTCCAAAGTGCACAGGTTGATTTTCCTTTGTGGAACAAGAAATAGGTAAACTGTTTACTATTATAGATTTGGTGTAAAGTATTTGACATAATTAGATCCATAGCTAGGGATAATTCCTCAAGAGAACTTTTATACAAAATGGTAACTAAATGGTACAGAACACTTTAATGGTCACATTTGTTTTCAAATATCTCACGCATACGCTGGTGATATGATCATGATATTGGCTTAATCAGCCACATATGTAAAATATGCCCCTTAAAAGCCATTTACTGGAGAGAAGTCATAAAAGAACTAAACATACTTATACATGTTTACAGCCCCCTCCTGTTAGATGTGTGTCTGCTACATATCTTAACACACCCCTAAATGTCAACAATTTTTTGTGTAGCCAATATATATTAGTGATTATGTAACTATCTGTTCAGATTTCATGTCTTTCTAATGATGTAACTAGCATGTATAACTTTGAACATCCTTTCCTCCATTCTCCCCTTTCCCTTTTTGTTTTCTGTGTCCCTAACCCTCTTGTTTTCGAATATCTGAAAAACTTGAAATAAAAATTGGTTATTAAAAAACATAAGAAAAAAAGATTTTGGTAAGTGCATTAAGTGCTACTGGTAATCCATAGTATATTTCAGCCTATACCAGGGCAGCAGCTACATAATACAGTAGGAAATGTTATGGTTTTCAAATATGTAAGTATCTGGGGGAAATGGACAGCAGTCTTTGTAGTGCAATGCTCTACAAATATTTGCACACAACAACAGAGAGGTAGAAAGGCAAATGACATTTCATTTGATGCACAAACGTTTCTTTCCAAAACGGTATGCTGTGCATAGGTTATCTGCAGTTTTGTAACTGAATCCATATGAGTGCATGTATGATAAATTAAACAAAATGTGAGAAAAACAATAAATTATGGTGAGAGCAGTTTATCTCTCTTGGTACCCAATAAGGTACACCATACAAACACGTCACAGTCAAACAAGAACCCAACAACTGCACAGGGACAGGGGTAACACAAAGCAGCACCACGTAAGCCATCACAACACATCCTGAACAACAGGGGTTAAAAAACAACACAACAATCACACCTGTCAAGCACAAAACAAAGCAAGCTCACTCAGGCAACTGCACCAGCCAATGGAGACACAACATGAACTCCACAACATCACACACACACACCTGACAGGTACATACCAGGTACAAGAAACCACACCACCAACGACAGACACACCAGCAAACACTGACCTAGTGTACATAATCAAAATAACATTGTATTCCTATGACAGCATGCCACTCACTGTCCACAGGTGGTGCTGGCTATGGGTGAACGTTGTGGCTGCTCACACCAATAGCCAATACCCACACACCAGCGCAGGAGTGCTGTAACAAGGCACATGTCAGGAGCAGGAATGCCACAGAGCGCCCCTGTGTCCTGCTCTAAGCCAGATTGCATTGCCTGGATCAGTCAGGGGCCACTCCAAAATATGCACCTGGTAAAGCATGTGACATGACCATGGCGTGTGATCATAACACATATTGCTGAACACACACACACATCAAGTTGATGATGTGAAGCCACAACAGCCCATGGAGGTCTTCATCACCACTGATGAAGATGTGGATACCTGTATTGTTATGTGGATGTGTACCAGGCTCATCAGGGACTACGTCACCTGTGAATAAAAAGCATGTTTGTCCATGTCGATGGGACACCAAACTGGCGATGTACAACATAACCAACCTGAACTGACACAAGACTTCAGTTAAGTGGATCATTCCCATAAGCCCCCTGCAACCCTTGGAGTCATAGAGGATATCCAATACAATGACATGCTGTGCATTGGATACCGCCCTCGAATATCAGGGCTTAACCTTGTGAATACCAGAGGGGTAAGCAATACATTGAAAAGCAATGTGTTGTGTACCCCTCTGGCACTCAAAGGGTTAAATGGCTCATGGAATTAGCATGTGTGCTCATGTTGTGTTGGTGCTTGATGCAGTGTACAGATAACAAGCTGTGAGTCAGGCTGCAAGGCCTGTTCATGTGTGTGTAGCACAGTGACAATGTCACTCTAGTGTTTGGCAATGTGTTGTCTAGCACTCATGACGAAAAGGGGTAATAAACAAGGGGATGGCAAGCAGAAATATGTACATGTGACATGAACCCAGACCACACACCGCCTCAGTATGTGAACCAAGACCCATGAAACAGAAGATCCATCTAATGGGTCTTGATACACATATTGAGGAGGTGTGTGTGCCCAGCGCACAAGGCACACTTACATATGTCTGCTTGCCATCCCCTTGATTAGAAAGTCCTGTCTACATGAGAGCTATACAACACATGGACAAGCAATGGACGGTGTACTACTCGTACAATACCAACTGTTAACCCGTTGAGTGCTAGAGAGATCATCAACGCATTGATGAGCTATGTGTTGTATACCCCTCTGGCACCCACAGCTATGATGATGGTTCACCAATACCATGACTGTAGTGTTTGTAGTGTTTCAAGTCTTGTCTTCAGGTATGTCCTGGGCACATGTTGATTCCACGTCCTTGATGATCACCTGTTGACCGCATATGGGAATCCCGAACAGTGAGCATCTGTAATTGCCAGGCTCAATTGATTACCATTCCAGCATCAATGTTGTCATCCAGACCATGTGCTAGATTCAAATGCAGGTGCTAACTGTATCTCTGCTGCTATCTCCATGTATCCACATGGACCTCAAAAGGCATTCACCAATGTGATGGACGGTAGCATCCATCTCCTGCATTTGGAACTAGCCCCATGTCTTAGATTCTATGATCTATCCATCAGATGTATGTTGTTCAGGTTCAAATCATATAAGGGAACACCACACTCTGATGTAGTGTGTCTGTGCTATGTGGTCTGTGATTTGAGCCTGGATAAAAGTGTCTGCATGACATGTGCATGCTCACCCATGCTGTGACGCCCTAACACACCATTGAATATGCATGAGTTGTGTTCACTGCATAGCTGTGCAATGCATTGGAGACAACTCTGTCACAGTGAATGTATGTGGTATGTGTGCCCTCCCATTGTGCAATACCTGCAACTAAAGTAGAATGTGCATGAGTTGTGTTCACTGCATAGCTGTGCAATGCATTGGAGACAACTCTGCCGAACAAAAACCTTTTGAATAGGAAACATACATGGACACAGATGTGATGAAGATGTGCAAATTTATTGAGGGGCCAAGAGAAAGTTGCCCTTACTTCTTCCTCTTTGTGGGAGGGGCTTTGGGAGGGGCTGCAGGGGTGGATTCCCTTATACTCTTCTGGGTTACCCGAGGGGGTCTGGTGTCTGCAGGTGGTGGTGGAGCACTGCTGGATGGGGAGGCATTGCTGGACCCCTCATGTGATGCCTGGGCAATGTCCTGCCGCTGGATCTCCCACCTGTTTGAGTCACGCATTTCCACCAGCATTTGTCCAGGTATGTCCAGGATGCCAGTGTTGAACTGCCTCTATTGAGTGCTCTGGACCACCATTTGTGCCTCAATGGCCTGGAAAATCTCCATCATGCACTGTCCTCCCCATGTGATGACATGAATGCTGTTTGGGGAAATACATGATGGAATTAGTTATGTGAGCTATGACAGGAGTGCTGCAAGAATGTTACATAGACATGTGAACTGATCAATGGCAGGATGGTATCCATTGCATTGCTTTGCAATGCATTGGTTACCATCCTGACACACATTGCTGAGCTTGACATAATCCCATACATTGATTCTACTAACTTACAGTGGTGTAGCTTTGGTCATCATGTGTATCCTGAACAGTGAGTATGGCAAGGCATACCTCCATCAGGATCCCTGTGGTGAACAAAACTGAAGCATCATATCTTGAGTGACACTAACCCATGGCATGTCCAACATCTAGGCCTCAACAGCAAACACACTAGAGCCTATGAACACATCAATGCACCAGTGATGACCAATGACTACGGAGTCCAACCAATGATAGCAACACTAACAGACACAGCACGCACACCAACAAACATGAATTGTGGTACCCAACAACCCAATCAGCTGGAGGACACATCAGGACAGCTAGGATCCAAACACATGGCAAACATGGGTGGTATTATTCAATACTATTGGAGATTACGTCTACTTTTTCCTATGTTGTGCTATGGAGTCTAAGCACTGATATTTGCAAGGTTGCTCACATCTCAGTGCATTGGCTCCGCAGACTAACACAGGGATTGCATAAGTGATACCACTGCAGTTGTCTTGTACACATTGTCACCTCTTTCATATCCCCTAGCGAATGTCCCCCCTGGCATGGTTAAGCCATGGGAATCACATATGTCCTGCAGAGTGGTAATGGCAGTGAATGCCCCCTGGCCATCCACACCCTTCAGGTTACATATGAAGCGGACAGCTGAACCTTGACTATTCCACTTGGACTAACTACCTACATGTAAAACAACTAGGCCTGAAATGCAGTAACAATACTCCAAGAAACACATTAATTCCCCTCCTTGCTATCCTTTGTAACCCTTTGAGTGCCAGAGGACTAGCCAATGTATTGTCAAACAATACATTGCTTATCCCTCTAGCACTCAAGGGGTTATGTGCTGACCTCTTCATCACTCTATGTATGACATTGTGATACACATAGCAGTTATATCTTTGCCTCAAACATGATGGAGTGCATTGTTTTTGTGCTGTGAATGATGTTGTTGTAGATAGCATGAAGGGGTTAAAAAGGGCTGTGACCATTCCCATTTCTGCTGGGTTCGTCATGTATTCCGTCCTTGTTTGAACCCCTTCCAAGCTGTGTTTCTGGATTTGTGGTGTGGAATGCTGGCCATGTATTCAGGTGTCACTGTGTTGAGCCATGGTAGGTGTCAAGATATGTGTGTTGTGTATGTACCCTTTGATGCACTTACCAGTGGCCTGGAGGCTGCTTTCCTCTCCGGTGTCAGACCATCCTGGGATACTCTGCACCATGGTCTCAGACATGGTCCTCTTCAGAACCTCCTCCCAGTCTTCATACTGGATGCACAGGGGTGGGCCACCCCCAGTGCCTCTTGCATGTAGAGCCTCCTGCCCCATTTTCTTCTTTACCACTCTCTTGCAGTCCATTCATCTCTTCTCGTGTGGTGGTAAGGCCCCGGCCTGGCCTTCACTGAACACCTCCTTAAATGGTAAATACTCCTCAGGTAATTCTGGAGAGGTAGCATTAGTCAGTCTCACAGGACAGGAGAGACATGATTCATAACACTGAGGAGACCAGGCCAAAATGTCGCACATGTTCCAATCCATCCTAGGGTTGTGCCTCTGTAAGCATGGGAACCCCAGCACGATGGCATAACATGGGGAGTTAATTACCTGAAACTTCTGGGTTTTGGGGTGAAGGGCTCCCACCTTCAGGGTTAACAGAGTAGTCTCCAGAGACCGACTTGTCCCCCCAAAAGATGTACACCCTCAACATGGGCTTATCATAAAAATTTTCTGGGGACTGCAATATGCCGCCTAAGATCTGTCCCTGTACTGGCAGGACCTCAGCATATGTCCTGGTGTGCCACAGTACACATAGTCCTTCCCTCCTCCTGAAGGCCTTCTCCTCCTTCGAAAGTCGGTTAGCACCCACCTGCATAGGTTCTCCCCCTTCAGAGATAAGTCCAGGAGGTGTGGGAGGTGAGACAGGATAGGGTGGGCCAGTATTATGAGGAGAAAGTCTGCCCGGATCCCTCCACAGGCGCTCCTTAAATGAGGGTCGTTCTCTGAGTCTAGTATCTATAACGATACAGAATGAAATTAACTCATCCAGTACGTTAGGTAAATCACAGGCAGCGATCTCATCCTTAATGGAATCGTTAAGCCCCTGGAAGAAGGTGGCTACCAGGGCCTCGTTATTTCAGCCTACCTCGGCTGCCTGAGTGCGAAACTCAATGGTGTCATCTGCCACAGTACGAGTGCCCTGACAAAGCCAAGACCACGCGGCCTGGCATGTCAAACACACTTTTGAACGACTTCACAAACTCTGTGGAGTTATGCACAATTGGCTTATCAGTCTCCCATAAAAGATTGGCCCATGCCAATGCCTTGCCCGTGCGGAGAGAGATAAGGAAGCCGACCTTACTGCAGTCAGTTGGAAAGGCATGCATCACCATCTACAAATATATGCTAATTTGGTTGAGGAACCCACAACAGGATTCTGGGTCTCCCCCATACCGCTGTGGGGGCTGAGCGGAACCAGACAACCTCTTGATCATACCTGCATCAGGAGAGGTAGGAACCACCAGTGCAGAGGGTGGAGGGGGGAGGCCACCGTTTGTCGGTTTGCTCACTCGAGATGCGCAGTGCGCTGCAACAAGGTCTGTAAGGCAAAAGACAACTGATCAATACGTTGATCTTGTTTCTCCATCCTATCCAGGATGCTTTGAAAAGCTGAATTACTGTTACCATCCGTATTCATGGCCCTTGCGTACAGGGCCGTCCCAAGACATTGTGCTGCCTGGGTCCAAGGATGAAATGCTGCCCCCACTCCACACACCAAAACCACGCCCACCAAAACACACCACATCCTTAATTATATTAACCCCTCTCCTGCCCCTTAAAGCACATAGAACTGTCATGTTTTTTGTTTACACCCCTTGTACCTCTTTCTCCCCCTCACCTTTTTACACCCCTTGTACCTCTTTCTCCCCACCTTGTGCCTCTTTTTCCCCTCTTTTCACCTCATGTGCCTCTTTTTTCACCCCTTGTGTCTGAAATTAAAAGATTATTTTAAACACTCAGACCAATTTGATATTTCAGCAGCAAATCCCTTTAAGCCTAAAAGTGTATTCAAACCTATAGATACTCAAGCATCAATAAAAACTTTTATTAATTTAATGGATAAGAATTAGTGATGATCGAGCACCCCGATGCTCGGGTGTTCGGGTGCTCTGGCCGAGCGCCCCCGGAGGCTCGAGTGCTCGGCCGAGCACCCGAGCCCCATTGAAGTCAATGGGAGGACTCGAGCATTACACCAGGCACCCCCTGCTCTGATGAGGGGAGGGTGCCTGGTTCATAGGAAAAGGTCAGAAAATGATGGAAACACCACAGAAATGGTTCAGGGACAGCATAGGGAGGATGTCTGGATGCATCTTGGACTCCAACGTCGCTGCTGGGAACGATGTTTCGCCCGTAGTACGCCATTTTTACAGACTGACCGTAAAACACACAAAAAGGAAGATAAAAACGATTTTAGGCGAAAAATTTTTACCAAACAGTATTTGCTGTATATTTACTTGTATATCATCTGCAAATTCTGCAAAAAATTTCATCGATTTTTCGGAACTGGGGCCATGATTAAGAGGGAAACGTGCGCAGCGTAAAGCAGGTGTTCAACGTGGTTATGGCCCGGGTAAGGTACAGCATTCAGGAACGGAGGCCGCAGCTACCACAGGTTTTACATGTCCGTTTGCCCTTGTTAAGTCCAAAATTTATAGTCGGAACAGTGGGGTCTGATCCATTGAGTAAAAGTGACGAAGTGACTTAGTGGATGAAGCCAAGATCTACCTTCTGCTCTGTCGAACACCCCAGCCCTATTTAATTCAATGGGAGGACCTGAGGCACTCCGATACAACCTGTATATCACAAAATGGAGGGCCTCATTCACATTGTGGTACAATAGTTCAGGTAGTGGTCCAACACTCATAAAGCCTATGCACTAAGTGAAAGGGCTGCCAAAAATTAGACTGAAATGTCACTCCAATACACCCTTTATTACACATAAAGGAGGGCATCATACACACCCTTGAAAAATTAGGATTAATGGCCTGCTGGTGACCCTCTAAAACATTAGGGGCGAGGGCATGCCGCTAAGCTGACCATCTAAAACATTAGGAATGAGGGTCTGCTGCTGAGCCGAACATCTAAAACATTATGGGTGAGGGTCTGCTGCGGAGCTGACCATCCTAAACATTATATGCGAAGGCCTGCTAGTGAGCTGACGCTATAAAACATTATATGAGAGGGCCCGCTAGAGAGCTGACCCAATAAAACATTATATGAGAAGGCCCGCTGGTGAGCTGACCTATACAAAAATTGTCAAACAGGGCCCGCTGGTGAGCTGGCCCTATATAAAAATTATATCACAGGGCCCGCTGGTGAGCTGGCCCTATATAAAAATTATATCACAGGGCATATGGAAGAGGAGGAGGAGGATGAGAAGATTAAGAGTCAACCATATACCCGTTTTTTGGGTGGAAGGGGTGAATGGGAATACAGAGTATTCCCATCATTGTAAATAACATATCTAAAGTGACTTTATGTTCACCCGGGGCTTTCCTCCAGTGGAGTGGAGAAGTCAGGGGAAATCCAGGCCTTGTTCATTTTTATAAGTGTCAACCTATCAGCATTTTCGGTGGAAAGGCGGATACGCTTATCTGTTATGATGCCACCAGCAGCACTAAATACCCGCTCAGACAGAATGCTGGCGGCAGGGCAGGCCAGCACCTCCAAGGCGTAGAGTGCCAGTTCATACCACGTGTCCAGCTTGGACACCCAGTAGTTGTAAGGCACAGAGGGATCAGTGAGGACGCTGACACGGTCTGCTACGTACTCCTTCACCATCTTCCAAAACTTTTCCCTCCTTGTGACACTAGGCCGCGCATCAGGGTGAGGGTGCTGGCGGGGTGTCATGAAGGTGTCCCACGCCTTGGAGAGTGTTGCCCTGCCTTTGTCGGAACTGCTGTGTGCTCCCCTTTTATCCCCTTCTTGGTTGGCCAAGGTAGCACGTACTCTGCCGCCAGCGTTGTCAGATGGAAAATTTTGGGGCAATTTTTCGACAAGAACCTTCTGGTATTGCACCATTTTGCTTGTCCTCTCCACCGGAGGAATGAGAGATGAGAAATTCTCTTTGTAGCGGGGGTCCAGAAGGGTGAACACTCAGTAATCCGTGTTGTCTAAAATGCGTATAACGCGTGGGTCACGGGAAAGGCAGCCTAACATAAAGTCAGCCATGTGTGCCAGAGTACCAACAGGCAAGATTTCGCTGTCCTCACCAGGAGGATGACTCTCAATCTCCTCATCCTCTTCCTCCTCTTCTGCCCACCCACGCTGAAGAGATGGAAATAAAGTTCCATGGCTACCCTCTGTAGCGGAGGCAACCGTGTCTTCCTCCTCCTCCTCCGCCTCCTCCAATTGTCGCTGAGAAGACGAAGTGAGGGTGCTCTGGCTATCACCTTGTGTAAGCTCTTCCTCCCCCATTTCCACCTCTTCCACATGCAAAGCGTCGGTTTTAATTGTGAGCAGCGAGCGTTTCAGTAGACACAGAAGTGGGATGGTTACACTGATAATAGCGTTATCGCCGCTCACCATCTGTGTCGATTCCTCAAAATTGCGTAAAACCTCACAGAGGTCTGGCATCCATTCCCACTCCTCACTTCTGATTAGAGGAAGTTGAACGGAGAGGCGACGACCGTGTAGCAGCTGGTACTCCACTACTGCCCTCTGCTGCTCACAAAGCCGGGCCAACATGTGGAAGGTGGAGTTCCAGCGCGTGCTCACGTCACACAGCAGCCGGTGAGCTGGCAATTGTAAGCGCTGCTGCAGCGTCAACAGGCCGGCTGAAGCTGTAGATGACTTACGGAAATGTGCACACACGCGGTGCACCTTAGTCAAGAGATCATGCAAATTGGGGTAGATTTTTAGAAATCGCTGAACCACTAAATTAAATACATGCGCTAGGCATGGTACGTGTGTGAGCTTGCCGAGCTCCAAAGCCGCCACCAAGTTACGCCCATTATCACACACAACCATGCCTGGTTGCAGGTTGAGTGGCGAGAGCCACTGCTCGGTCTGGTGACTAATCCCCTGCAACAGCTCTGAGGCCGTGTGCTGTTTGTCCCCAAGGCAGATCAGCTTCAGCACGGCCTGTTGACGCTTCCCCACTGCAGTGCTACACTGCTTCCAGCTACCGGCTGATGGGTGAGTGGCGCTGCGCGCAGAGAATTCGAAGGTGGAAACGGAGGAGGAGGAGGAGGAGCCAATAACGTAGGTGCTGGCGGAAACCCTGATGGAGGTAGGGCCCGCAATCCTCGGCGTGGGTAGCACCTGTGCCATCCCAGGGTCCGAGTCGCTCCCAGCCTCCACGACATTCACCCAGTGTGCCGTCAGGGAAATGTAGCGTCCCTGGCCACAAGCACTTGTCCATGTGTCAGTCGTTAAGTGGACCTTCCCAGTAACTGCGTTGGTCAGGGCACGGGTGATGTTAAGGGACACATGGTGGTGTAAGGCGGGGACGGCACACCGGGAAAAGTAGTGGCGGCTGGGGACTGCGTACCGAGGGACAGCTGCTGCCATCAGGCTGCGGAAGGACTCAGTGTCCACAAGCCTAAATGGCAGCATTTCGATGGCCAGTAATTTGGAAAGGTGTGAGGTTAGTGCTATGGCCTGTGGGTGGGTGGCTGGGTATTTTCGCTTGTGCTCAAATGCCTGGGGTAACGACATTTGGACGCTGCGCTGGGACAGGGAAGTGGATGTGGTCGCTGATGGTGCTTCAGATGGTACAGGTGCAGGGCGGGAGGTATGAGGGCCTGCGCCTTCGACAGGCGATTGGCCGGCACCGAAAACAGGGGAAGAGGAGGCAGTGGTGTGGCCTGCAGACACAGATTGGCGATCCGGGCGTTCCTCCCTTATTACGGTGCTTGGATGCCATGTGTCGGATCATGCTGGTGGTGGTGAGGTTGCTAGTGTTCATGCCTCGGCTCATTCTGGTGTGGCACAGGTTGCAAACTACAATTCTTTTGTCGTCCGCACTTTCCTTAAAAAAATGCCATACCGCGGAACACCTAGCCCTTGGCAAGGGAGATTTACGCAAGGGGGTGCTCCGTGGAACATTTGCGGGCCGGTTTGGTGCGGTTCGCCTTCTTTCTTTAGCCACACCACTGCCTCTTCCAGCCTGTTGCGGTGCTGCAGATGGCTCACCCTCAGGACTGCTGTCATCGTTCGGCTTTCCACCTTCCCAGGTGGGGTCAGTGACCTCATCGTCCACCAAGTCCTCCTCCACTTCCTCACTCTGATCATCCTCCTCATTTCTTGATCCCACCACATCCTCAGTCATTGACAACTGTGTATCATCCTCCTCATCAAGGTCTTGAGACAGTAATTGTGGTTGATTTGATGGCAACTGTGTCTCATCATCATCATCCACTTCCTTTGACCTTAAATACCGTTCCCCTCTGTCATCTTCTTGTGATTGGTACCCTCTAGAGGTTGTGAATCAGGGCACAAGATCTCATGTTCCTCTGCAAGCGTGCTTGGAGAGAGGTTCAAATCAAGGATTGGTGATGAGACGAGCTCCTCACTATATCCCAGTGTGGGATCACTTCTTTGGCCAGACCCTCTATGGTGGGAGGAAGGATGATCAGGGTGAGGATTATGTTGACCAGACTCTTGGCTAGTGAGAGTGGACTTGGTGGAAGACAGGGTGGTGCTTAACCGACTGGAAGCAGTATCAGCTGAAATCCAACCGACCACCTGTTCGCAGTGGTCTGACCTCGAGAGTGATGTCCTGCGACGCCCTGTAAACTGAGACATGAAGCTAGGTATGGTGGATGTCTTTCTTTCTTGTGCTCTGGCACCAGGCACAGTTTCTACGCGTCCTGACCCGCGCCCTGAACTATCAGGATCACGTCCACTTCCCCGTCCCTTTTTACCCGCCTTCTTCATATTAAACGGAATATATGCCGGTAATCTGCGGCTAGGCACACGAAACAGAATGTGACGCTAATCTGCGGCTAGGCACACTAAACAATATGTGACGCTAATCTGCGGCTAGGCACACTAAACAATATGTGACGTTAATCTGCGGCTAGGCACACTAAACAATATGTGACGCTAATCTGCGGCTAGGCACACTAAACAATATGTGACGTTAATCTGCGGCTAGGCACACTAAACAATATGTGACGCTAATCTGCGGCTAGGCACACGAAACAGAATGTGACGCTAATCTGCGGCTAGGCACACGAAACAGAATGTGACGCTAATCTGCGGCTAGGCACAGTGAATGGAATATGTGACGTTAATTTGTGAATTTGCACACTAAACAGAATGTGACAATAATCTATGGCTAGGCACACGTTTAAAATGGCCCTTTTTGTCGCTGCGTTGTAAAATCATTGGCCCTGTGCACCTAACAGAATATGTCAGCTTGTCACTGCACTGTGAAATATTTGCCCCTGTGCACCAAGTACAATGTCACCTTAGAACATGTCCCCCCCCACAAAAAAATTAAATTCTGCCACCCCCAAAAAAAATTAAATGCTGCCCCCACACACAACAGTCCTAAAAAGGACTTTTGGGTCTTGAAAGAGTTTCAACAATTTTATTCTCCCTACACTGACTTCCTGTGCATCTAGTATTATATGTCACCTTACATATATCCCCCCCACAAAAAAAAGGAAATTGTGCCCCCCCAAACAAAATATAAATGCTGCCCCCACACACAACAGTCCTAAAAAGGACTTTTGGGTCTTGAAAGAGTTTCAACAATTTTATTCTCCTTACACTGACTTTCCCTGCCTAAGCGCATCTCTCCCTGGCTAAGAATGAGCCGAACTCGCGCGTCGGGTGCTATACAGCACCCGATCACGGGTTCTGGCCAGCCAATCAGTGTAATGCCAGCAGCCAACATGGCTGCTGGCATTACACTGATGTCAGAGCCTCCCCACACGTTTATTGGCTGCGCAGCAGCTGCGAAACGTGCGGGGAGGAGACCCGAACATGGCGGGAGAGCACATGCGGTACTCGTACGAGTACCGCCATGTGCCGAGCAGAGCGATGCTCGAGCCGAACCGAGCTTCGGCCGAGCATGCTCGCTCATCACTAATAAGAATGTTGTTGCTGAAGAAAGTATGGCCAAGTGTTATTTTAATCTTACTCAAAATGAATTCCAAGCTATTCAATCATTAAAAAGGATCATAATATTGTTATAAGAGATGCCAACAAAGGAAGGGCCATTGTCGTAATGGACTATGAGTATTATAGATCAGATTTTATGGAACAATTAAAGGATCAACACACATATCTATTGCTTGATAAGGACCCCACTTGGGATGATAAAAAGGCAATAGATGATGTGCTGATTCAAGCAAAGAATCAGCATTGGATTTCTGTTAAAACTTTCCAATATTTATCTACTGAGCATCCCATATGCCCAATACTATATACTCTGCCTAAAATACATAAAAATGTACAGAGACCTCCAGGTAGGCCGATAATCTCCGCCAGAAATTCTTTTTTGCAACCTTTGGCCCAATTTATCGATTTCTACTTGCAACCTTGGTACAAACTACTCCTTCTTACTTAAAAGATACAGGTGATTTTTTAAAGAATAATTTATGATGTTAATTTGGATGATGATCAATATTTTTGGTCACCATGGATGTTTCAAGTCTTCACAATGATATTCCGACAGTGTCAGGACTTAGTGCAGTGGAGAAAATACGCAAGGTTAATCTCAAAGCAGAGTGACCTCCTGATTCTCTTCTCTTAAAGTTACTAGAATTATGTCTGACTTAGAATTTTTTTCATTTTGAATACAACTATTACAGGCAGATATCAAGTACTGCCATGGGTAGTGCAGTTGTACCTGCCTATGCCAATACTTTAATGTATTTTTATGTGAATGAGCATATTATTCACAAGTTTGCTTCTTATTTACATGTTACTTCCGCTACATTGATGATGTGTTCCTGATCTGGAGAGGTGATGAAGCATCATTACTCAAGTTTTTTCAGGAACTTAATCAGCTGCCTTCTATAATCAGATTCACAACTAAATATAGCAATGAAAATATTGCGTTTCTGGATATTTTGGTCATGATTGTCAATGGCAGTATTCAAGCTACTAATTTTAGAAAGGCCACTGACAGGAATACACTATTATACTATTCTAGTTATCATCCCTGGCATATGATCAACAGTCTACCATATTCACAGATGATACGTATCATCAGAAATAATTTGGACTATTCTGATTATTTGTCTTCTAACATGGAATTTTGGGGCTAACGTTTATAGTGACATGCAAACGTAGAGCTGTCTTCACACTAAATATATTGGGTGATGATTAGTGATGAGCGAGCACCCCAATGCTCGGATGTTCGGGTGCTCTGACCGAGCACCCCCTGAGGCTCGAGTGCTCGGCCGAGCACCCGAGCCCCATTGAAGTCAATGGGAGGACTCGAGCATTACACCAGGCACCCCCTGCTCTGATGAGGGGAGGGTGCCTGGTCCATAGGAAAAGGGCAGAAAAAGATGGAAACACTACAGAAATGGTTCAGGGACAGCATAGGGAGGATGTCTGGATGCACCTTGGACTCCAACATCGCTGCTGGGAACGATCTTTCGCCCGTAGTACGCCATTTTTACAGACTGACCATAAAACACACAAAAAGGAAAATAAAAACGACTTTAGGCGAAAAATTGTTACCAAACAATATTTGCTGTATATTTACTTGTATATCATCTGCAAATTATCCCAAAAATTTCCTTGATTTTCAGAACTGAGGCCATGATTAAGAGGGAAACGTGCGCAGAGGCAAATTATCCCAAAAATTTCCTTGATTTTCAGAACTGAGGCCATGATTAAGAGGGAAACGTGCGCAGAGGCAAATTCTCCCAAAAATTTCCTTGATTTTCAGAACTGAGGCCATGATTAAGAGGGAAACGTGCGCAGAGGCAAATTCTCCCAAAAATTTCCTTGATTTTCAGAACTGAGGCCATGATTAAGATGGAAACGTGCGCTGAGCTGACCATCTAAAACATTATGGGTGAGGGTCTGCTGCAGAGCTGACCATCCTAAACATTATATGCGAAGGCCCGCTAGTGAGCTGACGCTATAAAACATTATATGAGAGGGCCCGCTAGAGAGCTGACCCAATAAAACATTATATGAGAAGGCCCGCTGGTGAGCTGACCTATATAAAAATTGGCAAACAGGGCCCGCTGGTGAGCTGGCCCTATATAAAAATTATATCACAGGGCCCGCTGGTGAGCTGGCCCTATATAAAAATTATATTCCAGGGCACGCTGGTGAGCTGGCCCTATATAAAAATTATAGCACAGGGCATATGGAAGAGGAGGAGGAGGATGAGAAGATTAAGAGTCAACCATATACCCGTTTTTTGGGTGGAAGGGGTGAATGGGAATACAGAGTATTCCCATCATTGTAAATAACATATATAAAGTGAGTTTATGTTCCCCCGGGGCTTTCCTCCAGTGGAGTGGAGAAGTCAGGGGAAATCCAGGCCTTGTTCATTTTTATAAGTGTCAACCTATCAGCATTGTCGGTGGAAAGGCGGATACGCTTATCTGTTATGATGCCACCAGCAGCACTAAATACCCGCTCAGACAGAACGCTGGCGGCAGGGCAGGCCAGCATCTCCAAGGCGTAGAGTGCCAGTTCATACCACGTGTCCAGCTTGGACACCCAGTAGTTGTAAGGCACAGAGGGATCATTGAGGACGCTGACACGGTCTGCTACGTACTCCTTCACCATCTTCCAAAACTTTTCCCTCCTTGTGACACTAGGCTGCGCATCAGGGTGAGGGTGCTGGCGGGGTGTCATGAAGGTGTCCCACGCCTTGGAGAGTGTTGCCCTGCCTTTCTCGGAACTGCTGTGTGCTCCCCTTTTCTCCCCTTCTCTGTTGGCCAAGGTAGCACGTACTCTGCCGCCAGCGTTGTCAGATGGAAAATTTTGGAGCAATTTTTCAACAAGAACCTTCTGGTATTGCACCATTTTGCTTGTCCTCTCCACCGGAGGAATGAGAGATGAGAAATTCTCTTTGTAGCGGGGGTCCAGAAGGGTGAACACCCAGTAATCCGTGTTGTCTAAAATGCGTACAACGCGTGGGTCACGGGAAAGGCAGCCTAACATAAAGTCAGCCATGTGTGCCAGAGTACCAACAGTCAAGATTTCGCTGTCCTCACCAGGAGGCTGACTCTCAATATCCTCATCCTCTTCCTCCTCTTCTGCCCACCCACGCTGAAGAGATGGAACTAAAGTTCCATGGCTACCCTCTGTAGCGGAGGCAACCGTGTCTTCCTCCTCCTCCTCCTCCTCCTCCTCCTCTTCCGCCTCCTCCAATTGTCGCTGAGAAGACGAAGTGAGGGTGCTCTGGCTATCACCTTGTGTAAGCTCTTCCTCCCCCATTTCCACCTCTTCCACATGCAAAGCGTCGGTTTTAATTGTGAGCAGCGAGCGTTTCAGTAGACACAGAAGTGGGATGGTTACACTGATAATAGCGTTATCGCCGCTCACCATCTGTGTCGATTCCTCAAAATTGCGTAAAACCTCGCAGAGGTCTGACATCCATTCCCACTCCTCACTTCTGATTACAGGAAGTTGAACGGAGAGGCGACGACCGTGTAACAGCTGGTACTCCACTACTGCCCTCTGCTGCTCACAAAGCCGGGCCAACATGTGGAAGGTGGAGTTCCAGCGCGTGCTCACGTCACACAGCAGCCGGTGAGCTGGCAATTGTAAGCGCTGCTGCAGCTTCAACAGGCCGGCCGAAGCTGTAGATGACTTACGGAAATGTGCACACACGCGGCGCACCTTGGTCAAGAGATCATGCACATTGGGGTAGGTTTTTAGAAATCGCTGCACCACTAAATTAAATACATGCGCTAGGCATGGTACGTGTGTGAGCTTGCCGAGCTCCAAAGCCGCCACCAAGTTACGCCCATTATCACACACAACCATGCCTGCTTGCAGGTTGAGTGGCGAGAGCCACTGCTCGGTCTGGTGACTAATCCCCTGCAACAGCTCTGAGGCCGTGTGCTGTTTGTCCCCAAGGCAGATCAGCTTCAGCACGGCCTGTTGACGCTTCCCCACTGCAGTGCTACACTGCTTCCAGCTACTGGCTGATGGGGGAGTGGCGGTGTGTGTAGAGAATTCGGAGGTGGAAACGGAGGAGGAGGAGCCAATAACGTAGGTGCTGGTGGAAACCCTGATGGAGGTAGGGCCCGCAATCCTCGGCGTGGGTAGCACCCGTGCCATCCCAGGGTCCGAGTCGCTCCCAGCCTCCACGACATTCACCCAGTGTGCCGTCAGGGAAATGTAGCGTCCCTGGCCACAAGCACTTGTCCATGTGTCAGTCGTTAAGTGGACCTTCCCAGTAACTGCGTTGGTCAGGGCACGGGTGATGTTACGGGACACATGGTGGTGTAATGCGGGGATGGCACACCGGGAAAAGTAGTGGCGGCTGGGGACCGCGTACCGAGGGACAGCTGCTGCCATCAGGCTGCGGAAGGACTCAGTGTCCACAAGCCTAAATGGCAGCATTTCGATGGCCAGTAATTTTGAAAGGTGTGAGGTTAGTGCTATGGCCTGTGGGTGGGTGGCTGGGTATTTTCTCTTGCGCTCAAATGCCTGGGGTAACGACATTTGGACGCTGTGCTGGGACAGGGAAGTGGATGTGGTCGCTGATGGTGCTTCAGATGCTACAGGTGCAGGGCGGGAGGTATGCGGGCCTGCGCCTTCGACAGGCGATTGGCCGGCACCGAAAACAGGGGAAGAGGAGGCAGTGGTGTGGCCTGCAGACACAGATGGGCGATCCAGGCGTTCCTCCCACTTACTACGGTGCTTGGATGCCATGTGTCGGATCATGCTGGTGGTGGTGAGGTTTCTAGTGTTCATGCCTCGGCTCATTCTGGTGTGGCACAGGTTGCAAACTACAAATCTTTTGTCGTCCGCACTTTCCTTAAAAAAACGCCATACCGCGGAACACCTACCCCTTGGCAAGGTAGATTTACGCAAGGGGGTGCTCCGTGGAACATTTGCGGGCCGGTTTGGTGCGGTCCGCCTTCTTTCTGTAGCCACACCACTGCCTCTTCCAGCCTGTTGCGGTGCTGCAGATGGCTCACCCTCAGGACTGCTGTCATCGCTCGGCTCTACACCTTCCCAGGTGGGGTCAGTCACCTCATCGTCCACCAAGTCCTCCTCCACTTCCTCACTCTGATCATCCTCCTCAAGTCTTGATCCCACCACATACTCGGTCATTGACAACTGTATAACATTCTCCTCAACAAGGTCTTGAGAAGGAAATAGTGGTTGATTTAATGGCAACTGTGTCTCATCATCATCATCATCATCCACTACTTCCTTTGACCTTAAATGCCGTTCACATCTGTCATCTTCTTGTGATTGGGTAGCCTCTAGAGGTTGTGAATCAGGGCACAAGATGTCATGTTCCTCTGCAAGCGTGCTTGGAGAGAGGGTCAAATGAAGGATTGGTGATGAGACGAGCTCATCACTATATCCCAGTGTGGGATCACTTCTTTGACCAGACCGTGTATGGTGGGAGGAAGGATGATCAGAGTGAGGATTATGTTGACCAGACTCTTGGCTACTGAGAGTGGACTTGGTGGAAGACAGGGTGGTGCTTAACCGACTGGAAGCAGTATCAGCTGTCATCCAACCGACCACCTGTTCGCACTGGTCGGACCTCGAGAGTGATGTCCTGCGACGCCCTGTGAAATCAGACATGAAGCTAGGTATGGTGGATGTCTTTCTTTCTTGTGCTCTGGCACCAGGCACAGTTTCTCCGCGTCCTGACCCGCGCCCTGAACTTTCAGGATCACGTCCACTTCCCCGTCCCTTTTTACCCGCCTTCTTCATCTTACACGATATATATGACTTTAATATATATGAGTTTGAAAACTTAACAGTATTTCTTACTATTCTGCAACTCTGCAGAGTACACAGAATAGGCTGCTAAACTGCGGTGACACACACTGAATGGAATAAGTGACTTTAATATTTGAGTTTGAAAAATTAACAGTATTTCTTACTATTCTGCAACTCTGCAGAGTACACAGAATAGGCTGCTAAACTGCGGTGACACACACTGAATGGAATAAGTGACTTTAATATTTGAGTTTGAAAAATTAACAGTATTTCTTACTATTCTGCAACTCTGCAGAGTACACAGAATAGGCTGTTAAACGGCGTTGAAACACACTGAATGGAATATGTGACTTTAATATTTGAGTTTGAAAACTTAACAGTATTTCTTATAATTCTGGAACTGTACAGAGTACACAGAATAGGCTGTTAAACGGCGGTGAAAGACACTGAATGGAATATGTGACTTTAATATTTGAGTTTGAAAACTTAACAGTATTTCTTATAATTCTGGAACTGTACAGAGTACACAGAATAGGCTGTTAAACGGCGGTGAAAGACACTGAATGGAATATGTGACTTTAATATTTGAGTTTGAAAACTTAACAGTATTTCTTATAATTCTGGAACTGTACAGAGTACACAGAATAGGCTGTTAAACGGCGGTGAAAGACACTGAATGGAATATGTGACTTTAATATTTGAGTTTGAAAACTTAACAGTATTTCTTATAATTCTGGAACTGTACAGAGTACACAGAATAGGCTGTTAAACGGCGGTGAAAGACACTGAATGGAATATGTGACTTTAATATTTGAGTTTGAAAACTTAACAGTATTTCTTATAATTCTGGAACTGTACAGAGTACACAGAATAGGCTGTTAAACGGCGGTGAAAGACACTGAATGGAATATGTGACTTTAATATTTGAGTTTGAAAACTTAACAGTATTTCTTATAATTCTGGAACTGTACAGAGTACACAGAATAGGCTGTTAAACGGCGGTGAAAGACACTGAATGGAATATGTGACTTTAATATTTGAGTTTGAAAACTTAACAGTATTTCTTATAATTCTGGAACTGTACAGAGTACACAGAATAGGCTGTTAAACGGCGGTGAAAGACACTGAATGGAATATGTGACTTTAATATTTGAGTTTGAAAAATTAACAGTATTTCTTACTATTCTGCAACTCTGCAGAGTACACAGAATAGGCTGTTAAACGGCGTTGAAACACACTGAATGGAATATGTGACTTTAATATTTGAGTTTGAAAACTTAACAGTATTTCTTATAATTCTGGAACTGTACAGAGTACACAGAATAGGCTGTTAAACGGCGGTGAAAGACACTGAATGGAATATGTGACTTTAATATTTGAGTTTGAAAACTTAACAGTATTTCTTACTATTCTGCAACTCTGCAGAGTACACAGAATAGGCTGTTAAACGGCGTTGAAACACACTGAATGGAATATGTGACTTTAATATTTGAGTTTGAAAACTTAACAGTATTTCTTATAATTCTGGAACTGTACAGAGTACACAGAATAGGCTGTTAAACGGCGGTGAAAGACACTGAATGGAATATGTGACTTTGATATTTTAGTTTGAAGACTTAACAGTATTTCTTCCTATTCTGCAACTCTGCACAGTACACAGAATGTGCTGCTACACTGCGGCGAAGCACACTGAATGGAATATGTGACTTTGATATTTTAGTTTGAAGACTTAACAGTATTTCTTCCTATTCTGCAACTCTGCACAGTACACAGAATGTGCTGCTAAACTGCGGCGAAGCACACTGAATGGAATATGTGACTTTGATATTTGAGTTTGAAGACTTAACAGTATTTCTTCCTATTCTGCAACTCTGCACAGTACACAGAATGTGCTGCTAAACTGCGGCGAAGCACACTGAATGGAATATGTGACTTTGATATTTTAGTTTGAAGACTTAACAGTATTTCTTCCTATTCTGCAACTCTGCACAGTACTCAGAATGTGCTGCTAAACTGCGGCGACGCACACTGAATGGAATACGTGACTTTGATATTTTAGTTTGAAGACTTAACAGAATGTGCTCTAATCTGCAACTTTGCACACTAAACAGAATGTGCTCTAATCTGCAACTTTGCACACTAAACAGAATGTGCTCTAATCTGCAACTTTGCACACTAAACAGAATGTGCTCTAATCTGCAACTGTGCACACTAAACAGAATGTGCTTTAATCTGCAACTTTGCACACTAAACAGAATATATATATTTTTTTTTTTTTTTTTTTGTTTTTTTCCCCCCACACCAAATAACCTGCTGCCCCCACACACAGTAGTCCTAAAAAGGACTTTTGGTTCTTTTTTTTTCACAATTTTTGTTTTTTTCCTCCCTACACTGCCTTTCCCTTCCTATCCTCAGCTCTCCCTGGCTCAGACTGAGCCGAACTCGCTGGTCAGGTGCTATACAGCACCTGACCACGGGTTCTGGCCAGCCAATCAGTGTAATGCCAGCAGCCAACATGGCTGCTGGCATTACACCAATGTCAGAGCCTCCCTGCACGTTTATTGGCTGCGCAGCAGCCGCAAAACGTGCGGGGAGGAGACCCGAACATGGCGGGCGAGCACATGCGGTACTCGTACGAGTACCGCCATGTGCCGAGCAGAGCGATGCTCGAGCCGATCCGAGCATCGGCCGAGCATGCTCGCTCAACACTAGTGATGATGCCTCATTTGTGCATATTTTAATTTATGATATTCATATGAATATAGACCTTGGCGGTCTTTTTATTTTTGGCTTTGAATTTTGACTCCCTATCTTTCTGCTTATTGTTTTTGTGGTTTGTATTATTTTGCCCAAATTTGGTCTGAATATTGTAAGATTTATGAGTGGCTTTCCCCATTTCAATGTGCCACATACACGTGGATGAAATAATGATAGAGCGATGCAGCACCAGTCTTGCAGGACATCAATATTGAGATGTCCTGTTCTGATTGGACATACTGCACGAGCTGTTTGGATTACTTCGATCCAGTGATATGGAGATAGACAAATACTGGGGATGCCCTCGTTTATCATATCTAGCGTTGCCATCTTATTATATATACATATTTGACTTTTTTTGCTTCTTTTTCTTCTATTTATACTTTAGACGTGCACTTGGTGTCATATCCTTCTTTCATACAGTACAAACTCTCTCTATATGCACAGACACCAAGCACAGCACTGCAATGCCACGGAGTGACGGAACTCGGTCTGCAGCAGTGTCCGACAATTACATTGTTGCACTCCAGTCTCGAACATCCCATCTGGATTATACAGCCTGTTTCTTGAGGTATCAGTGACATTGATATGAGGGTCCAGCAATACTGATCTAATTACTCTGCCAGTCACATCTCCTTTTTCACGTCTGCTGCAGTTATTTTTATGCAGCATTTATTCATTCTTCATATGACATCTCTGACTATATATCAGCATAGTACACTTTTGATCTATCTTCAGATGGTTATAATATTCAGATTTTTTTATTTTTATATTTTCCTGATATTTTTGTATTGGTTTTCTTTTTTTGGATTCACTGACCTTTGCCCTTTATGTAGGGTCATCCCTTTAGCTTTTAAACTTTTGCTTTTGTTCATCTCTTATTGTTTATTTCATATTCTTTATTTTTTTATTTTGGATCTATACAAGTTTATACATCTATGTATATTTATGTCAATTGCTAGAATATTTGGTTTTGTTTTGATTTTTTTATCTTGTTAATTAATTGTGACCTATGACGTCATTCAGATCTGTCTTGTGAAAGGTCCAAGGTAGGGCCGAAACATAGATAATAAATTCTGCACCTGTTTCATCATTTGGAAGTCCTGTGAGTGCAGTTCTTGAACTACAATATACATAAATATATATAAATCATCAGAGACAAATGCATTTTTATTCATTGTTTTCCATATCTATTTATAAAAATGTACGCGATATACATTTAATAGTGATGTAAAAATGGAAGATTATTCTATCTTGAAAAAAAAATATATATAGAATTTACTTAGGGACAGTACACAACAAAAAAGTGAAACCTGCTTAAACAACCATATAGGAAAATATGAAAACAAACTGGTCCCGAACATGAAACAATCCTTATGAGGTTAAAGAAAAATTAGTGACTAGTATCTCATTCAAATAAAATTTTACAAAAGTTGTTTATTATCCCTCTATTGTACAATAGGTTCAAATCTGTAATTATGATTTACAGGATAATTTCCACACTGGGACAAAGAACATGGCTTTATGTCTAACCATAGGATTTTCTCTTTAGAATACAAGGATTTTTTTTTTCAAGAAGAGGAAAAAAACACAGTGTTAAACTCAGTACGAGCAACAGAATCCAGCTTTTGCTTTGACATGTTTTATAGTGAGATTTACAATTGACTCCAACCAGTTCAAGATCTAAAAAATTACATTGTCCCCTTTTCTTGTATGTTGTGTCATCTAGGATGTCAATGCCACAAGAATACGCTGCATATTCAGTCTCACATCCATACACAATTAAAATAAGGCCTTTAATTGAGCTGCAATAGGAATGGAACAGCAGTCACAGCTACATTGTACTTCTTGGTTTATAAGACAGAGCTGTAAGGTGTTCATTACCTGTAAGGTATCTTTGCTTTAGGTACATACGGCTTTGGTGTTGTTATAAAAGTTGCTTTGGGGGACAAAATGCTGAAACTCGTCTATTTATATTCACAGCAAGCTGCAACTTTGCCAGTTTTGGACCTCCAATAAGCATTAAAAGAGCATGTGGAAAAGCTTTTGAACTTCACCTGCCCTTTTCATGCCTAGTTTTCATTTTTTTTCTAAACCTTTCTAGAGAATACTCCTTCTGCCCTGACTTAGTAAGAATGTATGCCATCTGCAAAAATTGAGACACTGGTTTTCAAGCTTATTAATGAAAAAATGTACATAGACCACAGTGGCGTTTTTTTTTGTGTTCATCTTGATAGAGGACGTACACTGATGGACATTAACACACTTTGGTATTTTAATATTTAAATATATTATTACTATATAATTACTAAATCACTCTCATCAATACTCCAAACACTGCAATACACTGATATATATTATATAGGTATGTACTCACATGCAGTAATGTTTTGTGCATGTGCTTATACAGCTTAACCCCTTTAGGACTTGTAATTGCTATCAGGAACTCAAACTCTGCTCACTGCACATGGTAATCAAAGCCATTTAAAGACCAGAGGGGGCACAGTGCACTGCTTAACAATATGTTGTGCATTCCTTTGGTTTTGAAGGGTTAAATGGTCTCATGCAAAGTGCTTGCTTCCTTTTGAAAAACTGCCAGCAACTTTCATGTTTTTCTTTGTGTACCAGACATCCAGGACTGGTTAAATGTGTTATCTGTTGAGTAAAGACATGTAATGGGGGTCATTAAGGGTTGTTAGTGTATCTTCAAGGTCATGCTAGTTATTGTGTGAATACTTTTCTGTAACTTACCTGGAAGTCATCTATTTACAGCAAGAAATAACAGAATATCCTGTACTATTCTGTATCTAGTGTAGACTTGTATACGTAAATAGTCATGTTACCTAGAGATACCCTAATACACAACACACCCACTCACTGGTAAATAGCTTCACTTCTACAGAAGCTTCTTACTACTGATGAAAAAAGATTTTGTACAACTCTTTAAAAGAATTCTTTGTAAATAAAAAGGATTTCTGGAAAAATCGTGCTTTGTATGTAATTCATCATTCCAATGTAAGGCTCTGGGGACTAAACAAGAAAGGATTGCTCAGGTGCTACACACCATACTAAGTAAATATTATTATTATTTATTTATATAGTGCCAACCTATTCTGCAGTGCTGTACAATAGGGCATGGCTGTACAAGTTCAGTCTTCAAGGGCCACCAACAGGCCAGAATTTAAGGATTTCCCTGATTAAGCACAGGTGAGTCAAAATTAATGAGTCACTGATTAATTCACCTGTGCTTAATCAGGGAAATCCTTACATCCTGGCCTGTTGGTGGCCCTTGAGGACTGCAATGGGGAATAGACATAGAGAGATATTAAACAGTACAAATCAAATGTGGAGAACAAAAGGATCAGAGGTCTAGAGGAAGGTAGGTTGGACACAGAAGGTGTAAGTGCTATTGGGTGTAAGTGCTTCCTGCCACATGAACTGGAGGTCAGTAGGTGGGAGAGAGAAGTGCTAGTGAGTGCAGTGGTTCACAGAAGGGGTGGTTCTTGGTGATAATGGTTATGGAGGTAGTTGATACGCTTCCCAGAACAGGTGTGTTTTCAAGGAGCGTCTGAAGATCTGAAGGCTGGGGGAGAGTCTGATGGGACGGAGAATTCCAGAGCCGTAGAAAGGAGAAGGTCATTTGCAGAGCAAAGATGGCGAGTGGGAGTATATTTGGAAATGAGAGAGGAAATTTAGGGGGGTGCATTGTTAGTAAGGGCTCTGTAAGTTACCACCATAATTTTTCATTTAATTCTATATGCTAATGGGAGCCAGTCTAGGGATTAGGAGAGGGGAGTGGTGTTAGAGAAGCTATGATTTCAGCAGAGTTCATTATGGACTGTAGTGGGGTTAGTGGGGCCAATGAGTCGTGAGTTACAGTAGTCAAGACGGTACATGATGAATGGACTAGAAATTGGATTAGAAAAGGTTAAGGTGAGAAAAGGTTCGAGTCACAGGTGACCCCCAGGCAGCGTGCTGTAGGGGTTGGTGTGATGGTTGTTCTGTTAACATTGAGGGCAATGTCTGGGGTAAGGCTGGTTGGTGAGGGAGGGAAAATTATGAGTTCAGTTATGCTAAGGACAGGTTAACTTTGAGTTGACGGGAGGACATCCAGGAAGACAAAACAGACAGACAGTCAGATACATGGGACAGGAGGGAAGTGGAGAGGTTTGGGGAGGAAAGATCAGCATAGAGATGATAGTGAAACCCAAAGGAGTTTATTAGTTTGCCAAGGGACGAGGTGTAGATAGAAAAGATCAAGGGACCCAGGACTGAACCTTGTGGTACTCCGACAGGCCGTGGGAGGGGTGAAGAAGTGGTGCCAGAGTAGGAGACATTGAAAGAGCGGTTGCAGAGAGTTGATGAGAACCAAGAGAGACCAGTATCACAGAACCTTAGGGAGAGGAGAGCTTGGAGGAGGAGTGGGTGACTCACTGTGTCAAAGGCAGCTGACAGGTTCAGGAGAATGAGTAGGGAGTAATGGCCTTTTGACTTAGCCGAGAGCAAGTCGTTGGTCACTTTAGTTAGGGCAGTCTCAGTGAAGTGATGAGGGTGGAATCCAGATTGCAATGGATCTAGCAGGGAATAGGAGCAGAGGAATTTAGTGAGCCAGTTATATGTGAGACGTTCTAGGAGCTTGGAGGTGAACGGGAGTAGAGAAATGGGCCGATAGTTTGAGAGTGAGTTTTTGTCCAGGGAGGGTTTCTTTAAGATGGGTGTGATTAGTGCATGTTTGAAAGAGGATGGGAAGGTGCTGGTTCACAGAGAGAGGTTGATTAACTGTGTAAGGTTGGATTTAGTAGAGGAGTGAACTGAGATGGGATTGGGTCAAGAGGGCATGTGGTTAGGTTTGAGTGTGTGAGGAGAAAGGAAACTTCATCCTCAGCCACAGGTGAGAAGGTTCTAAGTGTGTATGTGGGAGAGGTGACAGGGCTGGGTGTGGGTGGGAGTGGAAGTGATGAGATTTCATGCCTGATGGAGTCAATCTTGTCCTTGAAGTGGGTGGCAATATCCTGGGCAGAGAAGTTAGTGGAAGGTGTTTGTATTGGTGGGAGTTGAAGAGATTTAAAGGTTGAGAAAAGGTGTTTCAGGTTAGAGGAAAGATCCGAGATTCAAGAGGAAAAGTATGACTGGCCAGGGAGAGGGCGGCGCTATAAGAATGGAGAATGAATTTGTAGTGTATGAAGTCAGCTGTGGAGCTCGATTTCCTCCAGTGCCTTTCCGCAGTGCGTGAGCACCTTTGGTGGTATTGTGTTTGTCTTATGTGCCAAGGCTGTGTGGGGGTGGTGTAGAGATGCAGGTGCAGCACTGTCAAGGGCTGTTGTGAGAGTGCTGTTTTAGAGAGCAGTAGTTTGTTCTGGGCAAGTACAGTTGGGTTGAGAAGAGGTTGCAGGGATATGGAAAATTGTTGTAGATAAAGAGTATGCAGATTTCTCTGAATGCTCTTTATCATGGTGAGGGAGATGGATTTGCATGGTATGATGAGGTTGCAGGTGAGGAGGTGGTGGTCAGAGAGGGGAAAGGGAACATTAGAGAAGTTGGAGACCAAGCAGAGGTTAGAGAAGATCAAGTCAAGGGAATAACCATCACTGTGTGTAGAAGAGCTGGTCACTGTGATAGACCAAAGGTTCGAGGGCAGGGGGATGTTATGGTTATCTACAGGGATGTTGAAGTCTCCCAGGATGAGAGTGGGGTTATTAGAGGACATGAAATGTGCAGCAGGACCAGGTGGTCTGTATATGACAACAACATGCAAGGGGGAAGGGAGAGAAGAGACGTAGTGTGGGGGCTTCAAAGGTAGGGAATGAGAGAGAGAAGGAACAGTAGTAATTATCTGAAATGTATGGTTAGATGACAGCAGGATGCCTACTCCACCCCCTGTCTGTTGCCAGTCCTAGGGGTGTGGGGGAATTTTAGACCGTCATCTGAAAGTGAAGCAGTGGAGGCAGTATCTGATGATGTAAGCCAAGTTTCAGTGATGGCTAGGAGGTTTAGAGAGTGTGAAATGAACAAATCATGAATAGCAGTTAGTTTGTTGCACAGAGAGAAGGCATTCCAGAGAACAAAACAAAAAGTGGGGGGAAGTTAGATAACGTGGTATGGTTATTAGGTTGCAGCTATTTCATGTGTGAGCGGGTGTTGTGATACAAGAGAGAATGGAGGGGGGGGGTCTCGGACGAGATGTCGCCTGTAGCCAGCAGAAGGAGAAGGGACAAGGACATAAGATGGGAGTGAGACTTGAAGTAGCGGGACTTTTTTGCAGGGGTAGAAGGAGATGGTGGTGATAGGGAGTGGAGGAATGAGAAAAGTTCATGGGAGCAGAGAATTGGTGAGGGTGCAATGTGCACACAGGAGGAGGAGAGACTTATGCAGGTGAAAATGGTGATGAAGAAGCCAAATTGGATATAATTGGGTTAACATGTGGGACAGTAGAGTTTGCGCAATAGTCTGTGTTCCAGTAGAGTACAGGTGACTTGGCAAATCAAGGGTCAATCCAAGGTGCAAAGGGTGCAGATGCCGCAGAGGGTAAGGAGAGTCAGTTGCAGAACTGGCAAGTTTTTGGTGCAGGTAGGAGTCAATGAAGGGTGGACGTTGTAATGGTTAATAGGGGTTGGAGAAGAAAGCAAAGTCAAAATCTTTTTTTCAGTCATCGGTTTAGTGGTTAACTGAGCAGATTGTAAACTCAGTCCTGGTAATCCTGGCTTCTTGCTTCAGGTGTTTAGCAGTTTTGATAGAAATTGCTAATGTCAGTGCTGGGTGACTATGAACTTTTCTTTGGTCTTAATCGGCATGACTAGTTATTTTGTTGATAGCAGTCTGTCCTCAGTCCATCCTCTATCCACATCAGTCTAACTCTCTTATAGAGACTTAAAAACCAGACTTGTTATAAGAACAGATATCTTCTTGACCTCAAGAGTGCTTCTAGTTTAGGTCACATCTCTTCACAGCAATCAATAGGCTTTAGTAGCCCTCAATAGCTCTAGCAGATTGTAAACAGAGAGAGATAAAAAAACAACAAAAATGTATATAGATATAACTGATATTTTCACCTACCTAGATACGTTTTTCAGTTAAACAAAGAGGCACTTATTACTAATGCATAGTTTCTCCTTAAACCCTTCGCATCCAGTTACGTCACTCTGTAGCTAAAAGCAGGGACTGAAATTGATCTCTCCAAGACTGGAGTGATCTCTTTCAGTCCCCCGTTCGGCATGCCGGCACACGTGATCAGTCAAGTGGGACGGCACGTCAAACTTTCCTATCTGGTCCTTAAAGGACCACACACCTCGGGACCACTGGTCCTTAACCCTTTGAGTGCCAAGTGGGTACATTGTACGAGTTTGGACAGCTGTACCCGCTGTGCCAAGCTCGTACAATGTACCCACCAAAATGCGGTCACTGCATGAGCCGGTATAACCGGCATGCAGTGGCCGCATTTAAAAAAAAAAAAGCTGGGCAATCGTGGGGGGACATGAGGATCACTCCTCATGTCCCCCCTGTTATTGATCTCCCAGCCGATCGCGCTGGGAGATCAATAAAAGCAGAGGAGAAGCGCAGCAAAAGCGCAGCTTCTCCTCTCCTGTCTCTCCTACCCGAACTTCCGGGTAGGAGTGGGCGGGACCGGGGGAAGCCTCCCAACGTCATCGGTGACATGGTCACCGATGACGTTAGGGAAGTTTCCCCAGTCCTGCTCACTCCTACCGGTGGTCGCCTCATTGATCAATGACTGAGGGGACACCAGGAGGGGTCCTGATGTCCCCCACGAGGTTTGAAAAGGTAAAAATAAAAAATAAAAAAAAAATAAAAGTAACCCTGTGAGTGCCACAGGGTCCCCAGCACATTGCTTTGCAATGTGCTGGAGATCCCTGTGGCACTCACAGGGTCACTTGCTTTGGGGTTTTTTTTTTTTTCTAAAGACCTCATTGGGGGGATCAGGGGGGGTCCTGATGCCCCTCAATGAGGTCTATAATTAAAAAAAATTATTAAAAAAATGTAACCCTGTGTGTGCCACAAGGGGGTCCAATGCCCCCCCCCTTCCTGTGGCACACACAGGGCTTTTATCATTACTTTGTTATCAGAGATTGTTGGGGGGTCATCAGGATTGGTCCTAATGGCCCCCCAACAAGCTCTGATTACAAAGTAATGATAAAAAAAATTAACCCTCTGAGTGCCACAAGGGTCCAATGCATTGCTTTGCAATGCGCTGGAGACCCCGGTGGCACTCACAGGGACACTTTTTTTGATAACTTTTTTTTTTTTTTGGTAAGACCTCATTGGGGGGGATCAGGGGGGTTTGTATACCCCTCAATGAGGGCTATAATAAAAAAAAAGTAAATAAAAAAAAATTAACCCTGTGTGTGCCACGGGGGGGGGGGGGGGGGGGCAATGCAGCCCCCTTCTGCGGCACACACAGGGCTTTTATCATTACTTTGTTATCAGAGATTGTTGGGGGGGTCATCAGGATTGGTCCTGATGGCCCCCCAACAAGCTCTGATTACCAAGTAATAATAGAAAAAAATTAACCCTCTGAGTGCCACAAGGATCCAATGCATTGCTTTGCAATGCGCTGGAGACCCCTGTGGCACTCACAGGGTCACTCCGTTTGTGGACATATATATTTTTTTTAAAGACCTCATTGGGGGGAATCAGAGGGGTCCTGATACCCACCAATGAGGTCCATAATAAAAAAAAATGTAAAGAAAAAAAAATTAACCCTGTGTGTGCCACAAGGGGGGCCAATGCAGCCCCCCTTCTGCGGCACACACAGGGCATTTATCATTACTTCGTTATCACAGATTGTTGGGGGGCCATCATGATTGGTCCTGATGGCCCCCCAACAAGCTCTGATTACCAAGTAATGATAAAAAAAAAAAATTAACCCTCTGAGTGCCACAAGGATCCAATGCATTGCTTTGCAATGCGCTGGAGACCCCTGTGGCACTCACAGGGTCACTCCGTTTGTGGACATATATTTTTTTTTTTACTAAGACCTCATTGGGGAGGGATCAGGGGGTCCTGATGCCCCTCAATGAGGTATATAATAAAAAAAATTAAATAAAAAATTAACCCTGTGTGTGCCACTGGGAGGGGGATTCAATGCAGACCCCCTTCCTGTGGTACACACAGGACTTTTTATCATTACTTTGTGATCAGAGCTTGTTTGGTGGCCATCTGAATACAAAGTAACGATAAAAAAATTAACCCTTTGTGTGCTGGACACCCCTGTCGCACATAAAGGATTTTTTCCCCCTTTATTTTTTATTTAGACCTCATTGTATGGGCTCTGATGCCCCCAACGAGGTCTACACAAAAATATTGGGGGGAAAAAGCCCCAAAAAATGCACGTGCAACAGGAAGGGGGTCCAATGCAGTGCTTTGTATGAGGGGACATACAGTGCACAATGGTAGTCAGAGATCTCCCATACACTCTATCAGACACTGCCCCACCATCACCACCATCCTTGCTCCTCTGCTCATACCCACACACACTGCCTAATCCCTCACCCTCTCACACATTTTGTTAGACTTGTAGTCACAGGTCCGCACGTACACCGGCTGACGTCCTAGCTTCTTTCATCTGTTAGCCATAAAATCACACATACACTGTTTGATTTCCCATTTCTGTTTCACTGGTAGCTACGCTCTTGTAGCGTAAATTGGTATGTGAACCCAGAGCAGTGGGGTACCATTTTTTTTTGGCTGGCAAGAAGTCCTCCTAGGAAATCCCACGCCATTGAACCATTTTAGTATCTTTGAAGTGACTGATGTGTAAAACAAATGTTTGTTTTTCTTTCCTGTAGCACCACATTCTGGAAATAGTTGTGCCAATTAACTTAGGGGTGCAAAGGCAAGTGACCCCTCATTAGATGCGGCAGGTTGTCTTATTTCCAAAATGGTATGGTTTATCTACCTTTTCTTCAATTCTGAAGGTGTTATAGCCATTTTCGTACAGGCAAGTCAGGTTTGAGAAAATGTTTGAAACATCAGAGTTTGTAGTTGGTGTAGTTTTCTACTTCTAGCACCCCCTAAGGTAGTTCAACTCGTACCAATGGGGTGTCGTTTGACTCCTAAGAGCACTAGCAAACAAATGCAGTTGAAAATTCCATGGTTTTCACAGAGCGCCATACATTTGAAGGGGCAGAAATGTAAGAAAATGCCTTTTTTTTCATTAGCGCCACCTCCTGGAAGCATTTGTGCATACCAGCCTTTGGGTAAAAAGGCAAGTGACCCCTCATTAGATGCGGTAGGTTGTTTTCTTTCCAAAATGGCATTGTTTCTCTAACTTTCCTGCATATCTATTATGGTTATAACCATTTTAGTGCAAGCAGATAATTTAAAAAACAAAAGTGTCAGGTTTACGTACGTGTTCCTAGCACCCACATGTTGTATGTTAACCCACACAAATGGGCTACCATTTTTCTCATGTTGGTATCAGGTTCTGAATACAGCAGGAAATGTTATGGTTTTCAAAGATTTTAGTATCTTTGAAGTGGTGGAAATGTAAAAAAAACATATATTTATTCCCATAGCGCCAACTTTTGGAAATATTTGTGCACTTCAGCCCAGGGGTAGAAAGGCAAGTGACCCCTCACTTGATGCGGGAGAATGTCTACTTTCCAAAAAGGTATACCTTTTATACCTTTCCTTCATGTCTCTAACAGTTATGGACATTTTAGTACAAGCAGCCATTTTCAAAGAAGCAAACAGGTAGGTGTAGTTATGTGCTTCTGGCACCCCTAAGGTAGGTCGACTCATTCCAATTGGGTGTCATTTTTCTCCTAAGGGCACTAGCTAATGAATACAGTTGGAAATTCCATGGTTTTCACAGATTTCCATACAGATGAAGGAGCAGAAATGTAAGAAAATGCCATTTTTTCCTAAAGTGCCACCTTCTGGAAGCATTTGGGCACAACAGGCTTGGGGTAATAAGGAAATTCACCCCTCATTAGATGCGGCAGGTTGTCTTCTTTCCAAAATGGTATAGTTTGTGTAGCCTTTCTTCACTTCTCTAGTTGTTATAACCATTTTTGTACAGACAAGTAATGTTTGAGAAAATGTTAGAAAAATTAGAGGTTGCAATAGGTGTAGTTTTGTACTTGTAGCGCCCCCTGAGGTAGGTGAACTCATACCAATGGGGTGTCATTTTTCTCCTAAGAGCACTAGCTAATGAATACAGTTGGAAATGCCATGGTTTTCACAAATTTCAGTACATTTGAAGGGGCAGAAATGTAAGAAAATGCCTTTTTTTTCCATTAGCGCCACCTTCTGGAGGCATTTGTGCACTCCAGGCTTTGGGTAACAAGGCAAGTCACCCATCATTAGATGCGGCAGGGTGTCTTCTTTTCAAAATGGTATGGTTTGTGTACCCTTTCTTCACTTCTGTAGTTGTTATAACCATTTGTGTACAGACAAGTAATGTTTGAGAAAATGTTAGAAAAATTTGAGGTTGTAGTAGGTGTCGTTTTGCACTTCTAGCGCCCACTGAGGTAGTTAAACTCATACCAATGGGGTGTCATTTTTCTCCTAAGAGCACTAGCTAATGAATACAGTTGGAAATGCCATGGTTTTCACAAATTTCAGCACATTTGAAGGGGCAGAAATGTAAGAAAATGCCTTTTTTTTCATTAGTGCCACTTTCTGGAGGCATTTGTGCACTCCAGGCTTGGGGTAACAAGGTAAGTCACCCATCGTTAGATGCGGCAGGGTGTCTTCTTTTCAAAATGGTATGGTTTGTGTACCCTTTCTTCACTTCTGTAGTTGTTATAACCATTTGTGTACAGACAAGTAATGTTTGAGAAAATGTTAGAAAAATTAGAGTTTGTAGTAGGTGTCGTTTTGCACTTCTAGCGCCCCCTGAGGTAGGTGAACTCATACCAATGGGGTGTCATTTTTCTCCTAAGAGCACTAGCTAATGAATACAGTTGGAAATGCCATGGTTTTCACAAATTTCAGTACATTTGAAGGGGCAGAAATGTAAGAAAATGCCTTTTTTTTCCATTAGCGCCACCTTCTGAAGGCATTTGTGCACTCCAGGCTTTGGGTAACATGGCAAGTCACCCATCATTAGATGCGGCAGGGTGTCTTCTTTTCAAAATGGTATGGTTTGTGTACCCTTTCTTCACTTCTGTAGTTGTTATAACCATTTGTGTACAGACAAGTATTGTTTGAGAAAATGTAGAAAAATTAGAGGTTGCAATAGGTGTAGTTTTGTACTTGTAGCACCCCCTGAGGTAGGTGAACTCATACCAATGGGGTGTCATTTTTCTCCTAAGAGCTCTAGCTAATGAATGCAGTTGGAAATGCCATGATTTTCACACATTTTAGTACATTTGAAGGGGCAGAAATGTAAGAAAATGCCTTTTTTTTCTTTAGCGCCATCTTCTGGAGGCATTTGTGCAACCCAGGCTTGGGGTAACAAGGAAAGTCACCCCTCATTAGATGCAGTAGGTTGTCTACTTTCCAGAAATATATAGTTTTATATAGTTATTCCACTGTTTTAGGGTAGATTTACCACAAAAACCCTAGAATGCGCATTTTAGTTTATAAAGTTGAAAATGTAATTTTGCGCTGCTGGTGATTAGGGCTCTACGCTAGCCATGGACGTAGGTAAAACTATACAAATTTGGTATTTTTTTACTCGGGGGACTCGGGGCTTTTTCAAATAATTGAAACTTTTTCAATCAAGGTAAATGTTTTTGATACATAGTATGTGATTTTAGCAAAATGAGTAAATTTTCACTTTTTTTTGTCATTATGACATCATAGCTTTTTGCACGATGTAAAATTCTCTTCATGTAAGGTACCACAAGAAAGCTCAATTCGTTCTGTAAAAAACAATATATAGTTTTCTATATTTAACTAAAAATCCCCAGAGGAAATCAAGCCTAAACGGAAGGATAGCAAAAATGTTGAAAAAGTGTCTGGCCTGCAGGGTTCAGAAAATGGCCCGAGCCTCTGGCACTGAAGGGGTTAAGGGGTTAAGAGAACTAGTGTACAGCAAATTTGACAGTAGAGTTCAATGTCAAATAATAATAAAAAAAAACATCCTGAGGGTCTAAATTATTTGGTGGTTCACAATCATTGAATTATTAATCTTTTTTTTTTTATTATTTTTTTTAGCATTTTATTTTTCATTTGGGGAAGTTTTAGACCAATAAATATAGCCTCATCATTTCACTTTTTATATATATCATCCAGTCAGTTTTTTCATCCAGTGTAGTTTTAGTCAGACACTTACACACCGATCACATTTTTTCACATACACACTGTATATTATAAGGTTATACAGGCCCGGACTGGCCATCGGGCATATCGGGCATTTGCCCGGTGGGCCGGTCTGGGGCCAGTCCGGGCATTTAAAAAAAAAAAAATTATTAAACGAGTTTGGGCTGTCTTTCACTTTCTGAAAGACAGCCACCTTGTTACAAGTTTCCTGTTGGGCGGGCAATCAACGTGCGGCCATGCGGTGCACCACACGTGATTATAAGATCCGCCCATGAAAATGGGCTACTCAGCCTTAAATGCCTGGGCCTATTTTTAATCCAAGTCCGGGCCTGCAGTTACAGATGGGATTTTTATTTTGATACAAATATTTTTAGTTTTTCTATTCACTGTATTTTCTTTATAGGCTTCTATGCTTGGTACATATGAAGCTAATAACATTATTATATCATTTAGTTATTACTTTTTTCACACACACATTGTACATTCACACAATTATAGACGGGGTGTTTATTTTGATATATTATTCTAGCTCTCTTATTCACTGTATTTCACTTATAGTATTAACTTCACTTTTTATATATGAAGTTAATAATAATATTATAGATGTTTTTGAATATTTAATAGACTATTTTTGATATATCATTTTAGCACACCCACTCACTGTATTTTCTTCACAGGTGTCTATATTCACTGTTCATATATTAAATGTATCACATTATTACAGATATTTTTAAATATTTAGTATGATCATCATGTTATTCCAATATTTTGCATTTAGAATGGAAGTGTTTTCCAGCCACTTATTCTCATCATCATATACACCATCACATAGCTCATAAGGTTATTACTTGTTTTAGGGTTTGTTTTTTCTCTTTTGTTTATTATTCATTTTGGGTAGAAACAATATTTTTTTACAATGGAGTAGTGTCCAGCATTATCCAGTTCCTTCAAAGCCCGTTGTTTGGATTCATGGGCAATTCATTTTCAGCCCTGATCTGGTTCCAGTGGGACATCTATGTTTTGTATGCCATGTGGTCCATCCATATTCCAGTCCCCAAGCCCATGTGTTTACTGGTGGGTTTTTCATGCCTCCTTTAGATGAAGTGATTGTACACTCCCGTTGGGGGGCATGAACAGTTTGAAAGTTTGCTTTATGGATGTCCAGCTATTGCTTTATTCTTCTTTCAGTCTGCAGACATTAGGCATTAGGGGTTAAATGGATGACTTATTAGTTTGTAACCGTACTTTGCCGTGGTCTCTTGACGAGTCAATTTGATGCACGTCTGTTTATTTGTTTCCGATTTAGGTGTATATCTTCCATATTGATATTGGTTTTTAAATACAAATTTTTATTATTCATTTTTGTTTTGTATCAATGTGGTAGATTATTTTGCCTCTTTTGGTTAAGGGAGCA
This sequence comes from Rhinophrynus dorsalis, assembly GCA_037306005.1. Taxonomy (NCBI): domain Eukaryota; kingdom Metazoa; phylum Chordata; class Amphibia; order Anura; family Rhinophrynidae; genus Rhinophrynus; species Rhinophrynus dorsalis. Next base: position 335,803,516 of record CM074721.1, on the reverse strand, counting down.
AATTTCCTTCCTTTTTCATGGGGAGGCACTAATTTTGATTCTATACACCTTTCACAAATGTTGTTGTTTTCACGATCCATTTTAATTTAATATTTATATTTTGTTGTCTGACAATGGGAACATTTGGGGTTAAGTGGATGATTCATTCCAATTAACCCTTGCTTTACCGATCTCTTTTGTCGGTAAAAAGAGGCTGTTTATTTTTTTTATTGTATGTATTATTTATAATTTTAAGTCTTATTTTCTTAACATCTTTTATAATGACATGTATAATTATAGATAGTTTGGGTACACACAGTGTTTCTATATTCACTATTAGTCAGAGATATGACTGGGACTGGTTAGGTGAACCATGATCCACTGTGTACACCTTAATTGATTGCCTCCTGACTGGATCATTCAAATCCAATTTACCTATTGTATGTAGTGTTTGTTCTTTATTTAAAGATTGTGATCAGTGCAGTGCTCCTCTGAACAAGTGGTCGGATGTCTTCGAAACATGTCAGGAGATTTATTGTTTTGTTACTTTAATAACTAGGTTTTTAACAACATAAATCCTTTTGGTCCACCTGTGTCAAGTATACCTCCAAAAGGCAGAACTAAGTATGGTCTGTTTGCGAGGAGGACCAGCTGCTAATCCCACTGGCTATCTAACTGGCTTCTGTTATACATGGGCTGGTGGGAAATAATATTGTGAGTACATTGATCTTTTGAGTTCCCAAGCTCTTCTCCTGTGTGTATATCTTGTTTTATGTTGTTCTCCAGAGCCTTCAGCTTTGGAATTTGGATGCAGTGATAGAGTGTTGTCTGGACTGGGTATCTGTGTGGGGGCAGTTTTAATATCCTCTACGTGCTAATTGTTACTAACCAACTTAATAGTAGCACTGAGAAAATGTGAGTAATACTTTATTTTTTATAAATTGTTCAAGTCTGTACACAAGATACACCATGTTGCTCTCCCCCTTTTGTTTTTTGGTTGCTAAATCTGCTCTGGATCACCTTGATCCTGTGATAGTCATAAACACAAGTTTCACATCAGATTTATCCACAAGAACAGTTCCATTTTCTGCCCATATTTTCAATGACAGGGAAACTTCCTTCACCCCATACTATAAAAATCCATAACTTTCTGCCATGTAGCATGGTGTAAAATAGCAGAGAAAGAGAGTGGAAGAGAGTGGAAACAGACAGGGAGAGTGAAAGAGAGAGAGAGAGAGAGAAAAATAAAAGTTAAGTTGTTGTGGGTGCTGGCTAGCAGGAGAAGCTGGAGGGACACTGCTGATGATGTTGTATCAGACATGGAGGAATCCAGCAGCACCAGCAGAAAAGGGAGCCCTGTTCCCACTAACCACATGATGCTCAGTCTGCCAACATTTTCCCTTAGGAGGGAAAGGGGTCATTGGCAGCAGTATGAGCAGAGCCATTTAGTGGCCTGTGCCTCCTGCTGCTGTCAGTGTACCTCTTCTGAGGTGATGGCAAGTGTGACATAAGGGGACCCTCTGTCACATTTGTAATTGACAACAGTCCCATAGAACAGCAAGAGGCTGGTGGTAGTGGTGATGAGAGTGAAGTTTGTGCATTTTTGGAAGAAAGTGATAAGGAGTGGGAGAAAAATTAAATTGGGGATGGCCACCACCACCAGCAGTGACATTCAGACCTTTGCCTGCTGTAATTCCTGCTGCTGAGTCATCAGAGATTGATGTTCATCTATGTCAGCACAAGGATGATGAGCAGTTTAATGTGCCTCAGACCACCATGGCCACCATGGGATCGGATTCAGGAAACAGATATATGGGCGTAGGTTATATTCCACTTGCTACCACTACTCCTGGTCCTTGCTCAGGAAGGAATTTGGATCACCTACCTGTCTCTTCTCAGTCAAACAAGATTTTGGGGTGTTTGGAGTATGTATGTATGTATACCCCAAATCTTGTTTGTATGTATATTCTTATTTGTATGGTGCCACGCAGTGTATACAGTGCCTGACAACACTAGTATGTTACAATAAATCAATGGGGATAAAATAAGTGTTGCAGTCACAGAAACAATAAGAGAGAGGTTCCTGTCCCAAGGAGCTTACAATCTAAATGGGTAACAGGAGACAGACAGCAGGGTATGAGGGTATCAAGTGCTATGAGTTTGCTAAAGATGGTGCATGGTGCTAGTGCTCCAGGAAATAGGATTTCAGGGCAGAGTGGGATTGTTGTAGATGTAGGGAAAGAGGTATGGAGTTCCATAGGTAAGGAGCAGAAGGTGAAAAAGGTTGAGACGGGAGAGGCCAGAGGGTGTGGATGGTGAAACAAGAAGATAATTGTGCGCTGAATGAAGGAGGCAGAATCCCCCCGAATCCCCTAACAGAGAATAAATTGCCTCCCTAAGGACTCCCTAAACTAAACTAAACTCGATTTAATTTGCCTTTCTTGCTTGAAAATGTTGCTGCTTTCTCTCTCTCCAACAAACACAGAATGACATGCTGCAGTAGCCTGACACTTCTCTTATAAATTCCAAAGGGAAAAGAAGGGAACATTTCCTATGGTGGGGAAATCCAGTCTTACCATTGATTTCAATGCAATGAGCAAGGTGGAAAAAAGAGTAAAATAGGTACCTTTCACAGAAAAATTTCGGGAGGCGAAGAGCCATTTTCCACCATTTTCAATTTGAGCTGAAAACGCCTAATAATGAATATACATTAATCCCTTGAATGCTAGAGAATCATGGAAAGAATGTCTCCTGCTTTTAAAAGATACCCTACAATGGTTTATTAATTTCTATATTAATTTAATAACATGATTGGATCACACACCAGTGGGCCTGTGCCCCTCTGATCCGTTATTTCTCTCTCTGCATCTCTCTGATCAGAACGGACTCATGGAGAATCAATCATTTTCATTTAAATAAAGGAATCTTGTGTTCAGATATTCAAATTGTGATAGAAGAATACTTTGATCTGAACAACCTAGATGATATTAGTATTAATTCTGTTTGGTGTGACCATAAGACCATTACATTAGCAGTTAAGAAATATAAAGTGCATACTCTAATAAATCTCCAGTTGTTGGATTTTGTAAAAGAGAATCAGCTGTAATCCTCCTATAAAGTGTCTAAAGAAACTGAAAAAATTCTAGCCATCATTAACTTGATACTGCTTGAAAACCTAATTTAATCTGTTATTTCTCAAGCAGACATTTTATACAAAAGGAAATAAAGCTGACAGTTCTTTCTAACTACCATAGATCTCTAGCAGCTAAAACTAGAATTCCATTCCTTACATCATTGGCCTGTCTATACCCCCCTTCAGATATTGCAGAGGCGTTTGCTAAAGATTACACCACACTATAAAACCTTAATAAAGATCTGGCCATGCCTTCTGTACAATTAATTAATGACAGTCTTTCCAAAATAAACCTTCCCTCTCCCTCACAAGAACACGTTGATACCCACAAGCCCAATTCAGCTCAACACAAGACCACAAGGTCCACAAGGATATATCACCCTAACAAAGCCCCTGGTTCAGATGGCTTTGCCAACAATTATTATTTGCAAATGTACTTTCTCTAGATATTCTTTACCTTAACAGTTTCCTTAATGATAATCCTGCCTCCCCCTGAAATCCTGTCCCATTCATATATCTGGTAAAGATTGTTCAAAGCCTGCTAACTACAGTCCAGTATGTTTACTCAATGGAGATAATAAAATCTATTAAAAGCTGAATGCATATAGATGTAACCATATTCTCCAAACCCTAATAAACACAGACCAAGTAGGATTTGTGCTTGCCAGACAAGCACTTGACAATACACCTAAACTTTTTTACATTATTCACCATGTGCAGTCCACTAGCTAAGACTGGACATTGGTTAATTTGCTTTTTCTGTAGGGTTTCATAGTAAGCACCTATCAAGCCATTATGTCCATGTACAGAATACCTCATTACCTGCATCCATCTCTATTACAGGTTTAAATTCTAGTATATTTTCCCTTACTAAAGGTATGATGCAAGACTGCTCCATCTCTCTGCTAATTTGTGCCCCAATTATGTAGCTACTTGACTGACTGATTGGAAATTCTTGTTTCTGGAATCCAAACTGGTGACAAAGATTCGATAAGTCTCTTTGCAGACAATGCCATTCTAACTTTATCCATAGCTTGTTTACTCAACCGACATTAATTATTTTTTGTTTCAGATTCCTATTAGGAGATAAACTTGTGAAAGAAACTGGTTTTAAAAGATAATTCAGTTCAATATTAACCAGGTATAAAGCTTACAAAACAAAGCTGTGTCTTTAGATTAAGCTTCCTCCCCCTTATACCCTGTTTAGATCACTACTTCAATAATGGGCACAATATGAACTATGTTTTGACATGCAGAATTGCAGCTATTAAAATTACTATCTTGCCTTAACATCTCTATTTATTATGCACTATTCCTATTCAAATACCAAACAGCAGTAATGCCTTTATTTGTGCCCCAAAAATCTAGACTCCCATAATATACACCTCAGGAATCTAGACATCTTGGGGCATTGTAAGTACCTGGTTTTAAAGGGGTAGTAATGTTTCACAAAAAACAGCAGCTTTAATTACTGTTCATAGTATTTGGGCCATGGGGAGTGTTATTTCAATACTGTCAGAGTTGTAGTTCAAGAGTAATTGAATGATAAAATATCCCTCTCTGGCCCTTTTTACCCAGTGTAAGCCGCCTCTGCAAAGCAATGCATTGCACACCCCTCTGCCACCCAAAGGGTTTATGCACACATAATTCAGCTATGTGAGCGAGATGGCAGCTGTGTGTAGTGGGTGGATATTTGAAATCGATCCATCCATGGCAAAAAAGCATTTCAGACGACAGCCTTTGACTGACGTGCCAGGAGAGCCCCTTTGCACTTATTCACTTTTTTTTAGAAAAAAATATTCTGACCACCTTTCATCCCCCTCTATTACCACCTCCTCTATATTTAACTCCCCATCCAACATCTCTCTCTCTGACTGCTTTTTTCCCTTCTCTTTCTGACACCCACACTCCTAATTGTTCCTCTCTGTTTTTCCATCCTATGCCTACTGTGTTCAGGGTCATCATACTCACTTGTTCAGAATTGGTTGAAACAGGGCTGAGTGCTGGCTGGGCTTTTGGGGAATCGGCCCTCCTCTCCTCCGGCTCATGCATTGCACTGCTGCCAGTCCCTGTGGTGACATTGTTTTGTCACCAGTCTGTTCCATTACCATTTATGAGCAACAGTTCTACTCTATCTTCATAAGCACTTGACAGCCAATGAGAAAGGAGTATCCTGTCAAAACTCTCCTCTCTCATTGGCTGCAGTGCATTTGCAACATTTTGGAAAGGTACTGGATGGCAGGGCACATCTTACCTAATGCCATCCGTAACTTTGTTCCTATTTTGTGTATTTTGTTAAGGGGGCCAGGCCAATGGCTGTACTACTACCACAGACAAATTAATTTAAGCTAAAGTATGAATGGCCACATTCGGGACTACCCACAGGTGTTTGTTTTCATGTGATGTGTTAACTTAGTCGGATTAACCCTGTGAGTGCCAGTGGGGTATGCAACGCTGTGCAATGCGTTTCATATCCCACTGGCACTCATGTGGTTAATTCTACTTACATTTTGTGTACTTTGGATTAGGGCCCCATATCAATACATCCACTGATCACTTGAAACATGCATTAGGGGACTCTGCACCAAGAAAAAGTAGGTCTAGATTTTGGCGATAAAGTGGGGTCCTTTAATGCATGCTTCAGCCTAACTCAGGTATAACAGAAGCTAAGGTCACTGGGAGGTCCTTAGCCACTGAGCCAGGTTTCCCTTTCCTTGAAGCGGCTACAAAAGAGTAGCCGTGCCAGTCCTATAGAGCAGAGTTCCTAGGAATGGGAGTTAAAGGGGACCCTTTAAACCATTATTATAGTAAAGGACACCACACAGTTTCAGTTCCAAAACTAGCACACTTTATTTGAGGACTTGGGGGCATTTTACAGTGAAAACACCCAAAGGAACATAAATCAATCTTGCTGCTCCGCTCTCCAACCAATGAGAATCGGAATGACAATAGTGTGACGACCAATCCAAGCCCATCAGCCACTGAATACAAATTTTGATCATATTACCCGTGCCTGGCAGACCAATTCAATCTTGTTGAACAGACTCCCCAACTAATATGAACTGGAGCAAGTGGCTACCAATTATTATTATTATTATAATTCTTTATTTATATAGCGCCAACGTAATCCGCAACTCTGTACAACAGGGAATAGACATACAGGGATATTAAATAGTAAATCATATGTGAAGAACAGAAGGATCAGAGGGCCCTGCTTGTGAGAGCTTAAAGTCTAGAGGAAGGTAGGTTGGACACAGAAGGTGTACCAATCACCAAGCCGCCTACTTGTCAAAGCAACATCATGCTCTGCATGGCATTGATCAACAAGCTGCAACCAGTGATTGAGCAGCCTGCTAGTTGAATACCCATTCAAAGCCATAGTTAACATGGAACAGTAGCTGGGCAATCAGAAAGCTGCCTACTTGTAGAATAACAGATGAGAGTTGGTACCGTGTTAGCCGTAGAAATACAGGAGGCAAATATAGTTTTTAATACCTTTTATTGGCTAACTAAGCAGATTTAAATGCAAGCTTTCAAGACCTTAGGTCTCTTCCTCAGGCACGTTATACAGATAAATATGAAAACATCTCTCTTAAATACAAGTATACATCACAGTGTTTAGCATGGAAATCAGATAAGAGAACTCAATCCAGATATCTTTGATCAGTCAATGGTAAATTGCACTCTTCCTCTGAGGCATTAGAGGTATTTACGATGCTCTTGGGTCTGTTGGAAAGGTCAATTAACTAAATTGTATTTTGATAAGAACTCTTTATCTAAACCACTACAAATTGCATTAAATTTTAACATTCATTTTACCTCCCATACCTTTCTGTCCCTCTGAGTGCGGAACAGTCCCATCAATACAGTTAACTTAATATCCTTGACACTGTGCCCATTTTGACAAAAATGTTCTCCCACTGGTGTCTCTGTCATTTTGTTATTAAGACTGGATCTGCGGGAATTAAATCTCCTACGTAGTGCTTGTCCAGTTTCTCCCAGATACACCATAAGATCAATGGTACCTTCATCTGTAAATCATCCAATGTAATATACCTTATCATGTGTGCAAAATGCCCAACAGCTCTGTATGTGGGAGAAACTGGACAAGCACTACTTAGGAGATTTAATTCCCACAGATCCAGTGTTAATAACTGGATGGGACTGTTCCGCACTCAGAGGGACAGAAAGGTATGGTATGTAAAATTAATGTTAAAATTTAATGCAATTTGTAGTGATTTAAATAGAGATAAAGAGTTCTTATCAAAATACAATTTAGTTGATTGACCTTTCCAACAGACCCAAGAGCATCGTAAATACCTCTAAAGCCTCAGAGGAAGAGTGCAATTTACCACTGACTGATCAAAGATATCTGGAACTGGATTGAGTTCTCTTATCTGATTTCCATGCTAAACAATGTGATGTGTACTTGTATTTAAGAGAGATGTTTTCATATTTATCTGTATAACGTGTCTGAGGAAGAGACCTAAGGTCTTGAAAGCTTGCATTTAAATCTGCTTAGTTAGCCAATAAAAGGTATTCAAAACTATATTTGCCTCCTGTATTTCTACGGCTTACACGGTACCAACTCTCATCTGTTATTCTACAAGTAGGCAGCTTTCTGATTGCCCACCTACTGTTCCATGTTAACTGGTGTTTTCATATTTATCTGTATAACATGCCTGAGGAAGAGACCTAAGGTCTTGAAAGCTTGCATTTAAATCTGCTTAGTTAGCCAATAAAAGGTATCAAAAACTATATTTGCTACTTGTAGAACACACATCATACTACAGTAGGCAGCCAATCACTGAGCCATCTCCTTTTTAAAATGGGCGGCAGGGAATTCTGAGTGGCGGGCTACATTGGATACATTGGCAGAGTCTTGCACACACAGGGACAGCCAGTACATTTTGTCCGTAACACTGCACTGTGGTAATAGCCTCAGGTCCATTACAGCATTGAACTGAATGGGAAAATGATGCTTGTTATAATGTGTTCCAATGGGCACTAAACTTAATTTAATGGCTTACCATGCTTGAATATATGCCATTGGTTTTTTTTTGCTTCAGGTACATTTGAATCGAGGCCTAGATCTGAACCCATATAGTACGTAGTACGTAAGGCTATCTATCTATCTATCATCAATCTATCTATCTATCTATCTATCTATCTATCTATCTATCTATATCACTAACATGGATCAAAGCCTTGATGCTTTTTCGTGATGGGACTGTTTGCCTGAGTCAGTGAAGTCAAGAACTATGCCATCAGGAACATATACTTCTATAACGGATCCTACCCGTTACTGGGAGCTCTTGTCAGGGCATGGAACATATTCACCCCTGGGCTCAGGGGTTATGGACAAGGGATAGACATTTTTCCTGGCTGCACAGCCTTATGGAACAATGTGTACGACTATTTGAACCATTTTTGTACGCTAAAGAGACTAGAGACTGGGTACCCAAACCAGCCTACAAACTAGGACATTTTGCCCTATTGGGACCCTATTCTGAGACTGATTGTATGACTCTTCAAACCAGAGTCATACACTAAAATAGACACTGGGTGAATGGGCAGCTTGATACATAGAGCTGTCCTGGGTTACATTCATATACAAGTGTATTAAGTTTGGTTTTATGTATTATCAAATACTGGATGTGTTTAATTGTACTTGTCCAATTCAAAGGTTTGTGCAATCACCAACTACCAGGTATGAACATGATTGGATTAAGCCCTTTTGTTTCTGGTTTCCCCATAAGTAAGATTTGTGTATATATATTACAGCCACTCCAGCCATTTGACTATGTGTACTATAGGTAGACCCCCTGCTGTGTGTTAATTAAGCCAGTGTGAACTGCAGTTAGACCCCGTGCTGTGTGTTAATCCATTCATGCCCCTCAAGTCTTTGTTCAATCAAACCCTTTTGTATCTGAAATGTAATCCTGTCTAAGTCATTGTGTCTGTTAAGACCATCTGTTGTTGGCCTTTTGTCTCATGTAACATGATTGGATTAAGGCTTTTGTATCTGGTTCCACCCATCAACTTCAATGTAAAGATCTGTGTATAAATATCTGTAGATTGTGTCAATAAAGTGAGTTATGTTTGGAGTGAACAAGGAGTCCTGGAGTCTTGTATTGCTTATGGTCTAAAGTATCCACTCTGATACCCATCTGCGCCAGTTTCCTGCGACCTAACTTCGTGGACTGTCAAGTGGCGACGTGGACTCTTCCATGCTTCCCTGCTTCCAGCGATCCTGCGACTGTTTCCAGTGACCATCCATACTTCAACCGGTGCATCTGACGGCGCTTATCTGGCATCAAGAAGGAGAGACCCAGGAACGACGGCGGAAGGCGTCGCGGTCCCTTCTCAGCTTCCGTTACAACTTCTGATAGGGTCACCCATGGTGGACAGATAAAAGCTAAGACACCAGACTAAATCAATCCAAAGTATGCTTATTCAAAGCTCTAGCTGAGCTATTTTAAAAATACCTTCTACTCAATAAAGTGCCTGAAACACAGAAAAATGTAGGTCATGCTACTGTACAAAAAAGGTGATGAGGCGGATCTAAAAAACTCCTGACCAATAAGCCTATTGCCAGTCATCTGCAAGGTTTTCACAAAGGTATTATCAAGAAGAATTCGCACAGTACTTGATGTGGCACAACCAGGGGAGGGCTGGGAACTTGTGGCCTGGGGGGCAAATACAATCTGCTGGCCCATTTCTTCAGTCGCTCCAGCCCATCCCCTTTAGTTACTTTTACTATTGGTATTAATGCTGTTAAGTAAGGCAAACGAGACCACATAGCCTACAGCTGAAATGCGGCTACTCTAGTGATACCATAAAGCTTACAATTTAAGTACAGCAACATGATTGATACCATAGATCTTACTAGGGAATGGGTTATGCTGTTAGTGTAGCTCTATTTGGATTTTAGCTCTGTAGTATCATTTGTGTAGGTCCATTTCAATTGTAAGCTCTGTGGTATCACTAGTGTAGCTCCTTTTACAGCAGCAATTGAGAGACTGAGTGAGGCAGTGGCCCGATGGCCAGACATGTGACCAGCCCAGGGGGCAATTGCCCCTCTGTCCCCCAGGCCAGCCCTCCCCTGGGCACAACCTAAAGAGAATCAGTGTTCAGAAGTGGTTTGTTTACAATGGACCATATTCAAACAGGACAAAAAGATATAGAGCAACATAATGAATGCAACCTTCCATGCATTGCCTTCATTGATTATGAAAAGGACTTTGACAATAATCAATGCCATGGTCAATGGGCAATAATCAATGCCATGGTCAACAATGGAATACTGCAATAAAGAATGACTTAGAGTCATTTTTCCATATCTCTCAGATAATTTACCAGGGTGCAAAAATAGCTTTTGCTAGTTTGACAGCTATTCACAATTATTAAGTGCAAAATATGTCTAATTTTCAAAAACTGTGTTTTTTGGCAATAGAAACAAATACAATTAAATAGGGGAAGCTGGTATTTGGAGTGTGATTCATGCACAGAAGCACCCACTCCTCCTCTGTGACAAATACCTGTCAGTCAGAACTCTATTAGACACACATCCCTAAAAAACAAAAATAGAATATAAAGCAACATTGAGTAAAACAAAAATCTCATTGTTCACCTAAGGGACTCATCACCCTTTAGCAAATCTCATTCTTATTGTGGACTTTTCTATCTATATCCACTGCCTTTGTGAAGATTTGAGAACTAGAGCAATGCTGGAGCAAAATAACTGCAACATAGGGGGCAAATAAATATTCCCAAAATTCCAAGTACAGTAATTTAAATAGCAATTGCATCCTCTTGAATAGTAGAGACTGAGTTCTCAAATGCATTGTTTCACAATGTACTGAGAGCTCTCTAACATTCAAGAGTTTACAGTCAATGGGATGCCTTATTTGTCCTCTATGTTGCCTCTAGTATGCCCCCAAACATCTCCACATTTTCCTTAGTACATCAGCCTCACTTACGTGAATATCACAAATACTATGACAACCAGATTCTCCACTTATATGATATGGTTTAGATGGACATGTACAACTGATCTTGAAAATTGCTTTTTTTTATTGCAGATACATTAGCTTTTTATCTAACCACACACACTTTCCTTGAGACTTTCCATACTTAAGCTAGTGGATTTTGGCCAAAATAATTAGAGCTTTAGATAAAATGACCAATCCACTGTAATTGCCCTTTATGGCAGGAGACTGTTCTCTAATTGATATCTGAACATTCGTTTCATATCAATGAATAATCTTGGATTTTAATGGTCATTTCACGTCAGTCACTTGTACCCAGCTCAACGTTTTATTATATCATTTTCAATGGTCCAATAATCTTGTAGGGAAAACAGGAAGAGAGGATCAAAGAGAGGGAACGTGAGAGACACATAGAGAGAGCTCTGTGGAGGAACATTTGTTGGATCAGCTAACTTCCTACCCCTGTATTCCAGAATTTGGGCAATTGTGGAGAAAACCAGCTGTAGTATAGGGAATAAATAGGAATTCCTAAAATTCACATTGATTACCATGGGCCTTATAAAAGGCTAGTAATCATTTTTTACTGTCCCTCAAAGATTAATCCTTTGAATGCCAATGCATTGGATATCCCTTTGGAACTTAAAAGGGTTAAATCCCCATTTAAGTAAATGTGAATGGGTATTTGGGTAATTTTTATTTCTCCCTGTGGTACAGTTGGTTGACCCCAAATGTAGCAATGGTTTAAGGTGCCATAGGGCCGTAGGCAAGGTACCAATTTGTGGCCCTACATTTCTTGCTTCTGACACAGAATGCTGCTAGCAGGGACTGGCATTGTGGCTCTAATGGAAGTGAGAGCAAATGGATGATGCTGGTCCTTAAAAAAAAAGGAGTCTGATACAAAGTGAGTTATGCACTAAGGTATGATAAACAGGTGATAAAGCGGAGAAGACTTCTCCAGTGATGTCACTTCTCTTGTGTCTAAGTTATTCTATGGAACCTATGCACTAATATCTCCAAAGTTGGAGAAATCTTAGTGCATAGGCTCCATAGATTAACATAGGAACTGGAGAAATGATATCACGGCTGAAGTTATATCTGGTTTAACAACTCTTTAGTGCTTCTCCCCCAACTTGTTAACAACAGCAGGGCCTCTCTCTGTGACTTGATTCTTGCAGCCAGGGCCTCACATATTACTACAGGCCCTAGGTTTACCTAATGGATGATTAGGCTCTGCCCAAATGGCTCCTTTTTTCTGTGTATATAAGGGCATCTTGGTGCACATTCCTGGAATCATAGAACTTCTTGGAAAACAACACCTTCACTCCACCCTGTAGCAGATATAAGGAAAGGGAAGAATGTTGTTTTCGTTTCTTAGACAAGGTCCAAAGAACATTTATATGTGGATGGAACAGCTCACAGGCAGTGAGCAGACTTTTGCTGCAACCGTAACCTTCTCTGAGTTGAAAGTGGAGTGAAGTTCATTAGAGACCGCTCTAGCATTCAGAGGGTTAAAGACCTATTTAAATCAATGGAAATATTTATTTGCAACTTATGGTACAGCTGATTCACTTCAAAATTGCTTCTTAGTAAATCAATCACACTATATACTTATATACAGACTGAATTATTTTGATGTTCTCATGGTGCACTTCCTTTGCCTTATCCCGTTAATGACTAGAGGGTTGAATCAATATGCATTATGAAGCCATGCTTTTCACACCGCTCTGGGCCCTAAAGGGTTCATTTCTATCATCATTTTTTAAACAACCAAATCCACCTGGTGGATGCACCCAAACACATAGTTATGTTAAAATATCAGATCAGACATGCACCTAGTCACATTTACCACTAAAACGTGAATACAACTTTCAATGGGTTAATGCATAGAAAAAAATGTAAGGGGCTGTCAATTTCCACGGGGTTAAACACTATAAAATGGTCTCTTTTCTTTTATCTCAATCCTGGAAGCCGGGTCAATGAGATCCCTGCATTTAATGATTAATACTGCTTTTGCAAGGGGTCTGAGTTTCGGGTACTAATTGTCAACGTCTCTGGTTTATTGAAAAAATCTTAATTAATTCCACCAGACAGGAAGTATTAAAGTGAGACAGCAGAGACAGCTACTGACTGGAAAAAGAGCGCCAGTATCAAAGGGGCTCAGGAGAGATTGGTATGCAGGGGAGAAAGAGGGAGAGAGATGCTGGGTAAAATGGAGAGAGAAAGAGGATGTTCCTACAAAAATATAACGTGAATGTGAGAGGAAATGGAATAAAAAAAGTCTCAGGTTAAAAAACTATAAGAAAAACTATAAGAGGGATTTCAGTTCTGAGCAAGCTTACTGGCTCTATGGCAGCTTTGGGCGCCAGTCCCACCTCCTATAGATCCAGTTTCCAATCACAGTTGTGGGTTGCTTTCCCATAGATACAGTAAAGGATTGGCCATGCAACTGGCAAAGTATTTGCCCCCTGAACTACTGGAGCAGCTCAGGGTAGTCAGGGACACATGACCAGTCTTTTAGTTTAAATAATTTTTATTAATGAGACAATACAGTAGATACATTGTGATACAAAGTAATCAAGTAGAATACAATACAATAAAATATCCAGTCGAAATGCATTCACAGATGGAGATCATACGAGTTGGCATGTAATACAAATTCAAGAGCAACATGCGAATATCCCAACTTGACCCAAAGTATCAAACCTGTAAAGGCTCCATTTATAAAAGAAATAGATAAAAGAATAGGAGAAAGGGAATAAGAAGAGAAAGAACAGTTGAGAAGAAGAAAGGCCAGAGATGATGGAGAGGAAGAGAATGAAGGAAAGAAAGAAAGTAGAATCCCTTGAAACACGAAGAAACAGTCAAAACCTTGGTGCAGACAAAAACACAGGGAACACGAGCCTGGGTCATATGAGATGAGGCCAATTTGGAAAGAAGAAAGGTGATCATACTAGGTAGGCAGTATATCCAAAAAATTCGATAGCCAGGGGTCTAATAATGATAAATCCAACCTATTGCGTCTCCATGCAATTTTTAAGAATAATAAGTGATCCACAACTGTTTTATGCCATGCGGATATTGAAGGAGATATATTAGTTTTCCAATGAAGGGGGATTAATGCCTTAGCTACATTCAGCATGGTATATAATATCAATTTTTGTGGTTTAGAGATACTCGGTAAGTCCCTATATAAAAGTATCTGCCAGGGTTGCTTCTTAAGAGCAATTCCTAAACTATTACTAATATGCATCAAACAGGAGTTCCAGTATTCAGTAACAGAAGGGCATGACCACCATATATGCAGTAGTGTACCTGGTGAGTTCCCACATCTCCAACAAACATCAGGGACCTTTGGGTCAAAGCTATGTAATCTATGAGGAGTATAATACCAACGAAAGAGTAATTTATAGTTCATTTCAACATGGCCAGTCTTTTAGACTTTGTTCCTTGACATTACCTGGTCACTGCAGTGGCAAATATACTTGCCAAACGAGTGTATACACTGGGCAATACAGAATTCTATAGACTAGAAAAGTAACTGGTGTTGACTTCTAGTGCACAGGGTTTGGGTCAGTGGTGCCTACACATATAGCTCGGTACACTGGATTTGACCAGCAGGTTCCCCACATAATTAAACTCCTTTCTTAGTAGCCTACTCTGTCTAATAAGAGAGTTATACTATTTGCTTGTTCTCTATGTAAATGTATTGCATGAATAGAATACTGTACTTAGTCTTACTACATAAGTCTTCCATGGCTTCCTTTGGTATTATAGAGGCCTATTTAAGAGAGATTTGTTTTATATCCCCATAGCAGGGTAACAGTTATTATGTCAGACATTTAGAGACTTCATTAGCAGTTATTTAAATTAGAGAAGGGAGGCAGCAAAATAATGTATGATAAAACCACATGACCCCCACAAAGTGGGGGAACAACGATCACAAGTCAGTGTTGTTTATTATACAGGTAATTTTTGTGTGTCATCACATAAAATCAAATGTCTTAGATTGTGGAAAGACTGTTTTCTATATTATGGGTGCATTAGGCATATTAACAAATGTAAAATAAATAAAAAACTGATTTGGTTCTCTAGAGAGGTGACCGGAATTGTAAAGGATGATACACATGCATACAAGAAATACAGGATGACTCATTTAGAGAAGTTCACAGCTTTGAACAAAGGAAGTATACGGACCTTATAAGATGTGTTGAATCCCAAGCGGAAGAGAAATTAAAGATCTGTAAAAAATGGGTGACAAATCTTTCTTTAGGAATATTAGTAAACTGAGGAAAACTTTAAGGAGGCATAATATGATTAAAGTTAGAAATGGGTAATGTAATTCTCATTTTTTTTTTAATTATAAAAGGTTTAACTTGATGGACTTGTGCCTTTTTTCAACCTAAAGTACTATGTAACCATGTACTATATAACTATGTAAAATTTCAAACACATTTGCTGACAATTCATGGCCTCATAATTTTTTTAGAAGTCTCACATAGATACAATATTTACAGATGTCAACTTAAATTGTACTATACTGAAATTAAACAAGATTGGAAAATTGCACAGCTGCAGTTGATTCTTATTTAGTGTATGTGTAGAATAGTTGTTTCTGTAACGCAAATGCTTTCTTAATATCTATATATATTTTACAAAGAACAATCATCCTTCTCTGTGTGTATTTCCTTACATAGTTTTGTGTCATCAGTAAGAATTGAGATGTCACTTTTATTTCCACCTTTAAGCTAATTAATAAATACAAAGAACTGGTTCTAGATGAACCCCGAAGTACTCAACTTACAACTGTAGGCCAACTTGCAAAAGCTACATTTACGACTCTCTCCGTTCTATCCTTTAACCATGCGCCGTTATAGTCTCCCAAGCTGTTAAAATTTAGTTTATGTATTCACTTCTTCTGAGGCACAGTATCAAGTCTGAGCCAGAATAACTTTTGAATAAAACACCACTCAGCACTGGGAGTACTCTTGTTTTACTATCTAGTGTAAACCCTACAATATATATTTATTTGCATATCAATTGTTATTATCCCTTCAACTTCTTAGATATTATGGAGATCTCAAATGTATTACTTTGTAATACATTGGTGGATTATCTAGACTCAAAGTGAACAGTTAAACTACATTTGAATTAACTAAACTGATAATCAGACACAGTGCTAAACAAGAAAAGGATTTTTTTAATTTTTATACATCCAGGGTTTTGATGTATTTTAGGTCTACCACAATATTGAATACCAGATAGCTTGTGTTGATAGTAGTTACACAAATAACACTAATTATAATACACTAAGTGGAGTGTCAAGATAGCTGTCTGGCCAGTTCATGATTGCATTCCTCAGAGGAGGCCAGGGAGGGCCGCTGAGAACTCTGTGCACAAAATACCGTCATCTTACTGACAGCGTCATGCCTTTCAGGTCCTGTTTTAATTGCCTCGTTGCTTGTGCATCTCTAGCAATTAAAAGTATTCATTAATCATGTTATTTTTAACCCCGGCACAACTGTAGGGCCCTTACTATGCATCAAAACAGGTGAATGGTGCAATTATCTCAAAATAAAGCAGGGTCAAATAAACATAGGTGAAGTGACTGTTTTTGTCAGAGATGCTCTTTGGTGGGTTATTTAAGTACCTTGGGTAGAAAACAATTATACAAGAAATTACACAAAAAGGATCTGTCCTTTTATGAATCTGCTACGTTACTTTTGCCACAGTTATTAAAACTAAAGAAATATACAAATCCCCCTTCCTTCCCCCATGTGACATGGAAAAGCAACTGCTGCAAATGCTGCTATGCTCATTCACATCTCTTACAAAGCTGCATATTCTTTTTTAGGTCAGGGGCTCGGTTTTCTGCAGTGTTCTGCCTACCCCTGTGGAATCTAAAGTTGTAAAGGCAGCAAATAATTTGTTTTTACCAATAACATACTAAACATCTCAGATATTAGAGACATTACCAATACATTGATTTTCTATGCATGGGCATACTCAGCGCAGGGGGCCTCACCTTGGGTTCCCAAAAGTCTTAATTTTACAGTAAGAAGACTAATTAATCCTGTGGACAGATGATCAGGAAGGAGGGAGGATGTTTTGGGTGCAAAACACATAATGTGGCTGCTTTCCCCACAAATAAAATGGGAAAAAGGTTAGGCCACACCAAAACTTAAAGGAACACTAACACCTAAAAATGGGGTTATAAATATTAAAAGGAGCAGTAAACTTTTTTATGAAAAAATAGATATCGTAGGGATTTTCCTACTGAGTAAAGTAAGGGTACTCCCACTGCTGAGAGATTTATATTTCCAGAGTTTAAACAGTTTAAACCCAGGAAGTAAACACAGTAAATTAACTTCCTGATTATCTGAACTGCTATAAGTTTTGAATAAAAAATCTGACAGCAGTGGGAGTGCTCTTGTTTTATTCAGCAGGGAAAGCTCTATAAAATACATATTTTCATTAAAAAAAAGTTTACTGCTCCTTTAAATACCCTGCACTGCATGTTAGCAACTGTAACCTTTCTGTCTTTTCTAAGGTGTATAATCTAGTTTTGTATATGCTCTATGAGCAGACACTCCAGCCTTTTCCAGAGCTCCAGGGTTACCATTGATTGTTTAGGATTGTCTGTAAATAGGCTGAAATAAAATTTAAAAAGCCCCTTTCTCAGTGGTTCTCAACCTGTGGGTCGGGACCCCTTTGTTGGTCGAATGACGATTTGCCAGGGGTCGCCTAAAACCATCAGATATTTATATTTCGATTCACAACAGTAGCAAAATTACAGTGATGAAGGAGCAACAAAAATAATTTTACTGTTAGGGGTCGCCACAACTTGGGAAATTTTATCATAGGGTCGCGGCACTAGAAAGGTTGAGAACTGCTGCCCTTTCTGAATAAAAGAGCATAGGTCATTAATCAAAATCAATGAACTGGTGTTAGCATTTAACTCTCAATACAAATAGCATAAACAATATGAATGAATATGTTTCTTGATATAATGCCACAAGTGTACGCCGTTCTTTAAAATTTAAATATAAATTTAAATATAAGTAAATGCTCTATAGATAAGACAAGCTGAGATTTGCTTAAAAGCAGTTTTAGAAGTATATGTTAGGGATGAAACATATATATATATTTTTTACATATGCTGACTGTAAGTATGTGATATTTAAAGTTATATCAACCTATTTAATTTTTTGGTGTTAGGGTTCCTTTAAGAGGATCCAAAGTGTTTATAAAACAATATATGAGGACCTCCATTTACAATTCTGCTAGGGGGCTTTAGGATTTCTTACTAATATAGCCACACAGGTTTTAATGAAAATTATAGAGATTGTTACTAGTGGCACCATACAAAAAAATTTGGGAAACTATACTGTATAGAATTATTTTGTAGTATGTTCCACTAAAATGTATCATTACCCACAACATGCACTATGAGCATGATGCATCCGTGTGAAAAGTAGTACCATCACAACGAGCAAAATTAGAGGACACTCAGTATGTAATGGTGTACTCACTAGACAGTACAATGCATTCAGTACCCCTCCGGCACTCAAAGGGTTAAATATTTAATCCTTTGTTTGACAGAGGGATGTCCTATGCATTACTAATCAATGTGCTGGATGCCTCCCAGTTATTCAGAAGGTTAAAGGGAAAGCACTCCTTTAATTTTACTTCATATATTCTGTAAGTAATGTAATATGTAAAGTCAAATTGTCTATCCTTTTTGGCCTCTTAATGACCAGCCAATGCAATGACCGGATAGCCATAAAGGACCATGGGTTATTTTTTTTTTTTTGCCCAATGGATTCCGGGGTCGCCTCGCTGCATGCAGCCACGCTGTGACCCCAGAATTTCATAACATGCCAGGACTGTCAACGGTCCCTAACCCTCTCTGCCACTCAAAGGGTTAAGTGTCAGACCAGGTGTGACAATACTGGCAAGTCAAGGGTTGTTAAGGGGTTAATATTTTTTTTTCATCTTCATATATTAGTTATTAATTATTATTTTACACTTCTCTGTCTATATCATTAGAGTTCTTGATCCAGACAGATTTCTGCCAGGGACTGTGAAAATGGGGCTAGTGTTACAATGTAAATAAGATACAGTGTATAAAATATAGCATACATCATACAGAACTCAGTGCTTTAGGATTATGTTACATCGCTGAAAAAAAGTATAGGCAATTTAACTTTACATTTCATGAACAGGTAAAATATGTCAAGTCTAAATAAAGGATTACTAATGAGACACCCACTCTCAAATCAACTGTGTATCATATTAAAAACCCTTTGATTGCCAGAGGGGTATCCAACAAACCTCGGTATTCCATTTGGTCCTTTCAATAGTCCACCCAGTTTTTGTTGTATTAATAATATTTAATAACACTCTTGTCTATTCATGGAAAAGCAATGTAATGGTTCATCCACACAACCACTGTCACTTCTTGATTCAATGCAATGTTATAGTGCATCTATATGATCGCCGTGACGTATTTAACTATTGCATTTTGAATTTTATATAATACCATCTTCACATGGTTCGCTATATTCCACATTACAAGTTTTATTCATTTAGTGCCAATTTATACAGCCATTCTACAGGCTACACATCTCTACCCACTCCTGTGAAAATCATGCCCCATGCTTACAGCAATGGGACAGGTAGTATAGAGGAGATATGCATAAGTCCTCCATACTGCCACCCTGTGTGTCTGGCTTCAGACAAAACTCATTGGTCACACGAGGCTTCCTCTTTTATATATATAGATTGTATAGTTCACCTTTAAGTGCACTATGGGGCACTCTGCTGACATCTTAAGTGTTCCACCCTCTCCACACACAACAGAAATTGAGCCTCATCTACCAACTTAATATGACCTGCTGCTTGTTCTGAGTGTGTCCAAGAATCCCTTCCATTAGAATGACAATTCGTCAGACAAAAGAGTAGGAAAAATACATATTTAGCCTTCAAAGGTAATGGACACAACAACTCCCCAGTGTCCCCATGTGCACCCAACCACCCTTTACACACACACACACACACACACACACACACACACACACACACACACACACACACACACACACATATACACACTCACATAGGCCCCATTAATATTTACTTTTCTACCTCTTCTTGCCTCTAAGCTGCCTCGCATTGGGCATGTGGGGCCACCATTAACCAATCTATTGCACTTTCATGCCCTCCTTTAATGCATTAAACAAAATGAGCTAACTGTTTTTTTTTAAATTTTAATAAAAAAAATGACAATGAAATACATTAATATGATCTGTCTCTCTCTCTCTCTCTATTCATATATATATATGAATCATACACCGACCAAGAAAAAACTGATATGGATCCGGAGCCCCCATATAAATCCTGGTGGACTCCATCCTATGCCCTTCCTAAGGGAAAAGGTGTGTATAACAAGTCAATATGAGGGTCCAGAGCCCCCATATTAATTTACTAATAAAAGGGTCAATTGGGGCTCCACTGGTTTGGTGTATGTATGTCTGAAACAACTTGATACTTCACATCAATAACCTAAAAAAGAAAAATAAATGAGAGAAATAAAAAAATCCTTGAAATCCCACCACCCGCTTGCCGTCACTCATAAAACAAACAAACAAACAAACAAAAGAAAACAGGCAATCCTACCTGGACCATTTCAAGGCCACTGTGAGAAAAAAAACAGGAATTGACTTTTATATGACCAATATCTAACTAAATATTTTCAATGCTCCCACTGGCTGAGAGATAGTGTGAAGCAGGGCAACAAATTTACCCTGGAGTAATATCACTTCCCAGTCAATCATGAATGAGGAGAAGGGGGTCACCCATGCTCAATACATGACTATTTCCTCTGTTTCCTGACTGGCTTGAGGAAGGATCCCATATCTTACACCCTTGACCCCTTCTTCTCATTCCTGATTGGCTGGGAGGTGAGGTTACCCCAGGGCACTTTCCGTAATGTGACCTTTTTTTGCCACATTGGCTTGGTGATGGCCCAGGTAAGATTTGGTGAGAGAGTGTGGTGGCTGGCTTTTAGGGATTTATTTTATTTCTTTCATATGTTTAGTAGTGTTGAGCGAGCACCCCGATGCTCGGGTGCTCGGGTGCTCTGACCGAGCACCGCCGGAGGCTCGAGTGCTCGGCCGAGCACCCGAGCCCCATTGAATTGAATGGGGCGACACGAGCATTACACCAGGCACCCCCTGCTCTGATGAGGGGAGGGTGCCTGGTCAATGCCCCCCTTCATCTCCACAATGCCCCTCTTCCACAATGTCCCCCTTCATCTCCGCAATGTCCCCCTTCATCTCCGCTATGCCCCCTTCATCTCCGCAATGCCCCCTTCATCTCCGCAATGTCCCCCTTCATCTCCGCTATGCCCCCTTCATCTCCGCAATGCCCCCTTCATCTCCGCAATGTCCCCCTTCATCTCCGCTATACCCCCTTCATCTCCGCAATGCCCCCTTCATCTCTGCAATGCCCCCCTTCCACAATGTCCCCCTTCATCTCCGCAATGTCCCCCTTCATCTCCGCAATGTCCCCCTTCATCTCCGCTATGCCCCCTTCATCTCCGCAATGCCCCCTTCATCTCCGCAATGTCCCCCTTCATCTCCGCTATGCCCCCTTCATCTCCGCAATGCCCCCTTCATCTCCGCAATGCCCCCTACCTCCAGTCCCTGGTGGTCCAGCGGAGCGTCTTCAGATCTGTGCCTCCTTCGGCACAGATCCCCGCCACCCGAACATGCCGGGCGAGCACATGGCGGTACTCGTACGAGTACCGCCATGTGCCGAGCAGAGCGATGCTCGAGCCGATCCGAGCATCGGCCGAGCATGCTCGCTCAACACTAATGTTTAGGTTATTGATATAGAGGACCAAGGCATCATGGACACTGCTGAACCTCCAATATCAAGATTTGTATATGCTTTTAACATGCATATACACTATATAATGGGGGGAAGGAGTCCAGAAGACTTATTTCATTTTTTTAAATTAATTAATTAATATAGGGACTGCGGACCTTATATTCATTTTTTTCACATTCTTGTACTGAAAAATAAATAGGTGACTGGAATCACATATTATTGATTTTACTTATTGGCTCCTCCGTTTTTGATGCAGCCTAATATTAGTTACCATTGCACTAGAGGGATTAATCATGTTTTAAGGGAGGTTGCGGTGGTATATTTTTTTTTAATTGCTCATCATTAACTTCTCCATTGCCAGAGCAGCGAGGTTACTGTGATCCAGAAAAGATAGGGTTAACCAGTTATGTTGATAGGTTGGCTGGAAGAGGTCTGGGGTGTCATGGGGCTTTATTTTTTTCATAAAAAGAATCATTACTAGTTCAGTTGCCAGTCCAGCGAGAGCTCAGATAGAAGGAAATGTGAGAAAGGTGCATGCTTAAGCAGGGGATCCGGTCCATGAAAAGCATTCAAAATCCATCCCACTTTCCTTGGGATTCCTAGCCTCACTTTGAGGTCCTTTTGGAGTATTTTGCGGCACATGAGGGATCCAGTCCAAGAAAAAGCATTCAAAATCTGTTCTGCTTCCTTTGGGATACCTAGCCTCACTTTAAGGTCACTTTAAAGGGATAGTAATACTTCATTTTATCTCTATTTTATTTTGTAGGCATTAAAAAAACATGAAGAACGATATAAGTCTTATCTCTCAAACCTTTATGGTTTAAGAGATATTCACAAGCAAATTTACCCCTCCCCTGTTCAGCCAGATCAGAAGAGAAGTGCCCAGGTAGACTGCAGAGAGGGACAATCTTCAATTAAGATAAGGGAAAAACCTGAAAAACTTGTCAAGGGGGGCAGGGCTTTCATTGATTTCATACAAAGAAGAGTGTCCCCTGTTGTTATCTGTCTGGTCTTACAACCAGATTCACATCTGAGAAGAGATTGCTTACACTAGGAAAAAGGGGCGGGAGGGGGAAACTTTGCTTGTGAATATCTCTTAAACCATAAAGGTTTGAGAGATAAGACTTATATCGTTCTTCATGTTTTTTTAATGCCTACAAAATAAAGATAAAATGAAGTATTACTATCCCTTTAAGTATTCCAAAGTGATGTTTTTTTGTGAAAAAAATGCAAATTAGCAATCCAATTCAGAATGTGATTGCAACTTTGACAATCCGGAAAGATCTGCCAAAATGGAAAATATGCATTTAGAAATGGAATCACTGAGAAAAAATATGTGGCATGTACTTTCTTTCCAGATTTAGTAGATGAGAAAGACTCCTCGGCAGGCTTACAAGGCTTGGAGTGTATTACAAATGAGTTATTAAGGGGTGGGGGCAAACCTGAATTCAGTTGTATCACCTTCTATAGCCAAGGAGCGTAAATCACCCTGATGGTAGGGAGCAGGTTGGTAAAGCAAGGCCTAGACTATATTTTCAGTTGCTAAGTGTTATCGCTGATTTTATCTAAAGGATTCCCATTGAAGTAAATGGAGACATTTGTAAATAAAAACCTTGATAAAGTTTTCAACTGCAGTGAAATCCAGGCCAAGTGTGGGAAGGGTTCCAATCTTTTTGTACTTTTGTCCTAATATACACCAATTCTATTGTATATATATATATTGTGTATTGGTATATTGGTATACATCAGGGAGCACTAAGGAGACCTAGTGGAGAGAAGTATTTTATGATAAAGGGAGTCTTAGGGTAAAACTCATTATAAAAAAATATATATATATCCAATGAGTAATAACACTTGTATAATATCTGGCAATATATAAAATTCCTTAATGGAAAACTGACGTCTCCAAATAGTAAACCTCAACTTACCTAACTATGGCCACACTATGGAACTTCTGAATTTTGCCCTTGTGCTTTTTTCAAGAGATAAAATCTTCTGGATGTCATGTGATGGAGGATGATAGCACAGCTTCTGGCACTCAAACTGATGATGGCAGATATGCATCACCCTACTTGGGCCTAGATTTAAAGGCAACCGTTAAACCAGCCGCTAAGTGAAAAAGGCACATCGCTCGCAAATAACACATGAGTTACGGCAGATTCAATAGCTACTCTACGAGAATAGCTATCGAGCGTAGGCACACAAAAAACACGTAACACAAAACCCGTTGTCGCTCATGTTAATGCACAACGGGCGGACAAATCACACGATAACTGAGCTCCAAACAACATGTAACATAACGGCTGCCGTTGTCAAGCAACCATGATTGATGCCAAAACAAATTCAAACACACATCCAATCCCAAAGCCCCAATGTATCAAATAACTTCAAATACACCTATATATACCCAAAAATAACCGCCACACACTGTCTGTTATCGAGTTCTTCAGAGCCAGATATCAGGACCCAGGAGCGGAGGATAGTGATCAGAGAGAGGGAGACAGGAGCGTTCATTGGAGGTAGAGGAGTTTTGGAGTTTGGAGAGAGGAGAGCATTGCACAGAATACGACACATAGCACACCTTTGCACATATTACATACACACATACAAACACATACACATACATACACATAGTCCTTTTATTTTATAACACCTCACACATTTTACTTTTATTTTTGACAGTGTGAATCTGGGAGTGAAAGTGTGTGACAGAGAGTGACTGGATCGAGTGTGTCTGTGAGGGCCTGTGGGAGTGCCTGGGTGTGACTGGGTGAATGATGGCGAGGAGAGGAGGACAGGAGAGAGGGATGGGGAGAGTAGTGGAGGAGGAGGAAGATCAGGAGGGGATCCCTCAGCAGAGCAGGGGTGGGAGAGGGAGATCCGCAGGGCGGAGGGGGACCCGGCCCACAAGAGCAGGAACACGCAGGACAGGGACAGAACCTGCAGTGGGACGAGGGGTAGTTGCTGGGGAGCACCCCACACAGTCAGGGTCAGACCAGGCAGGGCACTCCGGCTCTGAGTCATCCCATGCCGGAGCTGATGAGGCCAGGATCAGAGACCCAAAGTATACAGAGGAGGAGAACACGGCTCTTGTGGAAGCTGTCCTGGAGAGGCAGAGTGTTCTCCACCCGACAGCGAAGGTCCCTGGCCTGTCAGCGAGGAGGAAAGCAGCCTGGAACCAGATCTGCAGCCGGGTCAACGCGGTGGCTCCATGCAGACGGGACGTGGAGTCCATCAAGAAGCGATGGGGCGACTGCCGGAGGGTGGTCAAGACCAAGCTCTCCGAACTCGCCAAGCACGCCCGAGGCACTGGAGGTGGCCCACCTGTCCCTATCACCTTCTGCGGCTGGGAGGAGATGGTGCGCCAGAATATGTCCCCAACCCTGATCGAGGGGGTTGTTGGAGGAGCTGACACTGGGGATGAGAGGACCCTCCACACTACCGGTAAGTGCAACACTACAGAACAACACACTACAGCAACCAACACCAGCTGCACACACACTCACACCTCAACACATGTCCATCATTCATGCACACAACTGCACCAACACAGCACCCTGAGGGTTAAAAACAGGACACAACACAAGGACAAATATCAAGGTCCAACTTGGAACAAACCTGTCCAAGTCCTACTTCAACCCTCCTGTCGCTGTGCTCATCACACACAATACACAAACCATGCAGTTCCAAATGTCGACTGTCATCACTGTTCACACACAATGTCACCCATGTCCCCGCTGGGATGTCAGCACTTAACCCCTTGAGTGCTAGAGGGATCATCAATGCATCGATCAACAATGCTTTGGCAACCCCTCTGGGACTCAAAGGGTTAACCAGACAACAATCAAGTCAATAGGCCAACGATCACATGCTACACAGGGGACATTCACTAAGCGGTGACAAACACATGGTGGAGAGAAATTCACCCTCACACATCCTCATTTCACCAATACCAGTGTTAGCCTATGGAGAATATGCAATAACATGAATCAAGTTGCTAAGGTCCCATCGTATACACTCCATAGAAAACACTGGAAATGGGGAAATGAGATCACTGGAGAAGTCAGCATTATGTACACTCCATCATGTCAACAACACCGCTTACTGAATCACAAAAAGGATGGAGCAGGTCACACATCACAGTGGCACTGAGAATAACTGCTTGTATGTGCAACACACAGGCCTCAAACAATACCCCAGAATTAAAGGGGGAAAAAGTAGGCCTTGGTGTTGTGTCTGCAATCATTTACCCTAACTTCAAATGACATATCTCACATCTGATTCCCACATGGATCCTCAGGGGTGCTGATGCCATGGATGGATGGTACACCAGACACTGTTTGCAGGATACACATGGGAACCAAATATCATCCATTGTACCTTGGTCACCAACAGGCCATGAATGATAGATATCTCGGATTGAGTACGGTTGCCTCACTCAGAAGGATGGATGGGCTCATACTCAAAGAAAAACAGGCCTCAATCAGAGATATCCCTCACTACTGGCGTGATTGTTGCCCTTCAGGATTCAACTGGAACACACGACATGGACAGGATCCTGTCCAGTTCATCAATCTCTGATTGCCAGGGTGGTATCCCATGCCCTACAATGAAATGCATAGGATATGATCCTGACAACCAGAGAGTCACCTGTCAAGTAATGAAAAATTGTGAATTGGACGGGATCAGCTAAGAAGATAGGGTTGAATAACACTTGATTCCCACTGCACATCTGTTCAAACAAAGATATGCACACAAAGGAAAATGGTCAGATATGTACCTTTCAAATGGCTCAAAATATGTCCCAACACGATGTGAACCCAGAGATCATCTCACTGCCTGTGATTGCCCTACTGGTCAGATATGTGCATCCATCAGAAACTAACTTACATTGATACCATCCAAATACACATACCTAGTATATCCCACTCTACGTAGATGGGATATACGAGGTATGCTCATATCCATCATATCAATCCAATGTATATTTTGATGGGTGCACATATATAGCCAGTAAGGCAATCACACCTACTGAAATGATCTCTGGCTTCATATCTGGAAAGGATATATTCATATCCATATGAAAGGTACACATCCACATGCATATATGACCATTTCTCCTTGTATGTAACTGTAATAGCATAGCAATTGTTAATTTCACCAACATGTGGATCCATGTTAGTCCTATCCCGCCAAACCTCATGGTTAGACAGATATCGCTCTATTTGACAGCTGGAGATTCCAGTCATTAGAACACACGGAGGCTCTTCAGCAGAGCCTAAATTGCCCCATTCAGAGATGGAGACATCTTTGAGATGGTCAACAAAGTGTGCCAGGTTTGCAAGCACACTCTGTTCACCATTCCAATGAGGTTTACATCTCTGAATGGGGCAATTTAGGCTCTGCTGAAGAGCCTCTGTGTGGTGAAATGACTGTCAAACATGTCAAAATGACTGTCAAATAGAGCAATATCTGTCTAACCATGTGGGTTGGAGGGATAGGACTAACATCGATCCACATCTATCTCTTACAATGCCTACAATATTACATCATGGTGAAATTAACCATTGCTATTCCGTTAAAGGGATAGTAATACCTAACATGTGAAAAGAAAAATATATTGCAGGGTTCATCCCCCGAGCAAAACAAGGGTATTCCCACTGCTCAAAGGTGTTTCATTCAAAATGTAGCACAGCTCATAGTTGACTACTCCAGCGGCAATATCACAGTGGCCTGGAACTCTAAAATGGCGATGTTGCTAGACCATCCTATGGACAGCTTACGTCCAGACGCAATAAATTCTCATAGGATAATGTAGCAACAGTGCCAATGTACAACTTCAGGCCACTGGGATATAGCACCAAAGCAATTTTACTCTGAGCTGGGAGACTTTTTGAACAAAAACCTCCTCCAGCAGTGGGAGTACCCTTGTTTCACTCAGGGTGATAAACCACAAAACATATATTTCCCTTTCTGCATTTCATGTATTAGTATCCCATTAATCCCATCATGGCTACGTTTACTAATCACACAATCTCAATTCTCCACACAGCTTATGGGCCTCCATCGCAGCAGGAGCCCGTGGAGGAGCCGACCACACCACCCAGTGAGGAGGATACAGAGGAGGGGACTAGCCACTGGGAAGCGTCTACAACCACCACACCTCCTCCCCAACTGGCTGCATCACCACTGCCTGCCTCTCAACTGCCTGCCTCTCAACTGCCTGCCTCTCAACTGGCTGTCTCTCAACTGCCTGCCTCTCAACTGCCTGCCTCTCAACTGGCTGTCTCTCAACTGCCTGCCTCTCAACTGCCTGCCTCTCAACTGCCTGCCTCTCAACTGGCTGTCTCTCAACTGCCTGCCCCACCACAGGATGCTCGACAAATGTACAGCGGCTGGATTCAGGGGGAGAGATGGATGCATCCCACTAGCACCGGGAGCTATTACCCTCCAGCAGCAGCACCACCACCACCAGGGAGGCAATGGCTGCCCGGGAATGTGGCCACCAGCCAATATGGGCCATATTCCACCGAGATGGATCTACCCTCCTGGATGGCTCCCCAGCATGGCCCCAGGTATGATCCCAGGTGGGGGCCAAGCACCTACCACTGGCCAAGGTATGACCCTTGGCCACTTGACTACCAACACCTGGGCCTGATTGGGGAGCCCCAGCGCCCTCAGCCAAGGGACTTGTTCACCCCACCACCTCAACCAGCACAGACATCAGTGGGCAGCAGTGGGTCCCTTGATGTGGTGGGCACCCACACACCATCTGTGCAAGCCACTCCACCGACACAAACAGCAGTAGCAGCCACAGCACACCCAGTACCAGCAGAGGAGACAGCAGAGGCTGGGGAGATAGAGGCTGAGGAGACAGCTGAACCTGTGGAAGCAGAGGCTGAGGAGACAGCTGAAGCTGGGGAAACAGAGGCTGAGGAGACAGCTGAAGCTGGGGAAACAGAGGCTGAGGAGACAGCTGAAGCTGGGGAAACAGAGGCTGAGGAGACAGCTGAAGCTGGGGAAACAGCACATGTGTCACCGGCCACTCCCATCTCCAGCAGTCAACGCACCCCAGATCTGGAGGCTGAGTGCATGGCCCTTCAAAGAGGACAGCTCCGGGCAACCCACGCCACCAACGACAACCTCACGAGGAACCGGAGGGAATCCCGGAGGAACACGAACAGGTTGGAGACCAGAATCCAAGCTCTGGAGTCAGAGGTTGCCAGGGGGAACACACAACTCCACCAGATACATACGGGGATGATGGACATGTTTGCACAGGTGCTCGTGGAGTTGCGAGAGATTAACCGCAGGGAGAACCTGAGGATGGAGAGGGAGAACCTGCGTTCCACAGAGGGGTCCACTGCACCCACCACCCCTTCCAGTGTTACCCCAGAAGCCACACCTAGGGGACAGAGGGTGACAAGGCAATCAGCCAGGGCATCCACCTCTGGCACCAAGTCTAAGGCCCCCCCCCAAAAAAAAAAGAAATGAAAGGCCCAACCTGTCATCTGCCCCCTCAATAAATGAAAATTGTGCTTTTGAATCCTGTCTGATCTGCTGTGTAATCACCTATAGATTGGGTGGCAGGGTTGTCTCCAATGCATTGCCAAACAATGCAGTGAACTCAACTCCTGCCTGGGGGAAATGTTTGTGTGATGTTACAACATGGGTTCACACACACCCACACCGTTGTCCAAATTCACCTGGCAACCCATCCCTGTAGCCATATAACACAACAGTGTTACATGGCCATGATGTGTGTCAGATTTGATCAGAACATACCCCTTAGCACAACAACTGGTGCAACACTGAACATTCGTCTGCATCAATTGTTGTGTTTGAGGGGAAAACCAAACTAACAGCTATGCGACTTAGCAGGGAAATAACAAGCAGGACAGATTGAACATGCATCAATATGGTCTTTAAATCAAAATTCTATTGTGCAGCTGACATACTGGGGAACACAATGTACACCCTAGGATCTCAATGTGTGTGTTACACATTGTGATCCTAGGGTGAGCATTCTGTTCTCCAGCAAGTCAGTTGCACAACAGGAGTTTGAATCACAGCCTAACTCACTGCATAACCCAAAAATCTTCCTAAGATTTCATTGTGTAGCACGCACATTGGAACCTTAGGCTGAGCATTGGCTTATGTATTAAAGGGATAGTAAACCTTGAAAATAAGTTCATTCTATATTGTAGCCCTTAAAAAAACATGTAAAATGATATAAGTCTTATATCCCAAATCATATATGTTTGGTAGATAAGACTGATATCATTTTTCATGGTTTTTAAAGGGCTACAATGTGAAATAAACTTATTTTCAGGGTTTACTATCCCTTTAAGTTGTGTTGTTGTTTAACTAAGGTTATAACACACTTCACCAGTAATAACACTTGTCCACATGGTTGTTTTTGTTGATGTAGCCCATGTACTGAGATATGACAACCTACAGCAATCTCAGGACATTGATTATATTGAGCAACACACAAACCATGGACATCACATCACAGTGGAAGTGTGTCCCCTGTATCACCAGCTAATCACTCACAACACACATCAGTGTATCACTGCCATCATGTCATTGCATGTATACATCACAAAGTCCACTCATGGTCAGGCAACTAGTGGACTCCTGTGATGTAAATCATGCCTTCCTTTGTATGAGGGATACTCTAGCCTTGGGTACGGTTCCACATTGACAGGTGTTTGATCCAACATTCATTCATACAGACACGGATTGAGTAGTGATGTTTCTTGTGTATGTAGCCAATATGCATTAAACACTTGTATGAGCACAAAAAGGTACATCTGAACTAAATAGGAATACATTAGAAATGCTAGTGAACTGCTCATGTGTTGTCTACATCGTTTGGCATCTGTGTATGAGCAGTCTTACTGTACAGGTCTGATACCTGGATGTTAGTACACACATAAATTTGTGTCCATATGTGAATGTTCCAGTAGAGGTTGCTGTGAACATCAGGTCAAACATTGCATCACCAACACAATCACTTGGAACGCCAAGGGGTGAGCTTCATGGAAGTGTTGTCCAGACTTCAGTCCAGTCATATGGAAACTCCTCTGTTCAAGGATGGATCGTGCTATGGATGCCTGTGGGACAAGAGGACAGGATTTGGAACATCACCCTCGAAGTGATCGTCATGCAACAGCTACAACATCATGATCCTCTTAATCTTTCCCGTTACATAAGTCTACACAAACCACTGCTTTGTAATGTGTTGTGTACTGGTCTATGAACCATCATGGGGGGAACTAAGGGGATGTTAACCATCCTTAGGGATATTTGCCCCTGACATGGTTACACACATCAACAAATATGTCCTAATAGCTTCCTGACAACAATATATTTGGGCTGCCACTGTCAGAGACAGGCCAAATATGTTTGGTTCATGGAGCTAGTAGGACATATTTGTTAATGTGTGTATTTCTTTCTGGGGCACATATCACTGCACACACATACACACACACAGGGCAGCATGGTGTCCATGGAGATGTGATCCACATTTCATGAGCTCCATGTTGTGTAACACACTATTACTGTCGATCCACCCCTCTGCTGCTTTATTCAACTGTAGCAAGCTACTGGTCCCATGTCCCCACGAATGCCCCCTGAACCCCTTATGTGACAGAGTTCTATCCGATGCATTGGCTTGGATGAGACTCCCTTGCTACAGGGGTACCATGGTTGCTATGGGTCTGATCCTAGCAGAACACTTTAGTTGGTGCCTAGGGAGCTGTGGGATATGCTGAACAAGGTTAAAGTGTTGTACCTTGGTTTCCAGGGGGGGCATGCATGATATCCTTGAGGTAGCAGTATCAACATGGACGACAGGTTGTCAGGTGTATTCGG
Organism: Rhinophrynus dorsalis; assembly: GCA_037306005.1. Lineage (NCBI taxonomy): Eukaryota > Metazoa > Chordata > Amphibia > Anura > Rhinophrynidae > Rhinophrynus > Rhinophrynus dorsalis. Next base: position 335,771,644 of record CM074721.1, on the reverse strand, counting down.
AATCTCTAGGCCCAATCTGACTGGTCCACGGAATAGTTGATGCTGGTGGTCCATACTGCAGCCAGTGACAGGGCTGTGTCACTGATCCTGTGGGGTGAAACAGAACATGTGTGTTGTGGTGGGTGTGTATGCATGGATTGTGTGCATACATGTATTATACTCACAGCAGAAGTGATCCCTGATCAATCTGTCCCTTGTCTGCATCCCTGTTGGGGTTTCCTCACACTCAACGATGTCCACAGGGTCTTCAGGTCTGGATGGGGGATGGACATCGTCGATGAGTCTGGTGTCCACCGCGATATTATGTAGGATGGCACATGCCACGATGATGTCGCAGACCTTGCCTGGTGCATACTGCAATGCTCCCCCCGAGTGGTCCAGACATCGGAATCGGGACTTGAGGAGGCCGAAGGCCCGCTCAATGGCATTCCGTGTTCTGGCATGAGCCTGGTTATATCGTTCCTGGGCATCGATTTGGGGATTGGCGACCGGGGTGAGGAGCCATGGCTTGCATCCATAGCCAGCATCACCTGTGGAAAGTGAGTGACATGGTGTGACAAGGAGCACATATTGTGTAAATGTTGTTTTCTGTGGTGAACGTACTAGCACATGTGTATGTGGTGTCATTTGGTGCTGTTAACTCACCCAGAAGCCATCCGCCTGTATAGGTCCCATTTTCGAAATCCCTCTGCACAGATGAATTTCTGAGTATATGTGAATCGTGACAGCTCCCGGGAAATTTCGCACAGACATTCATTATGGCCAGGTTGCTGTCACACACCATCTGCACATTCATGGAGTGGAAGTTTTTGCGGTTCAGGAACATATGTCCCTGACGTGCTGGTGCTTTGATACGGACATGGGTGCAATCTATTGCACCCATGACCCTGGGCATGCCTCCCCTTGCATAGAAGCCCTGCTTCAGATGTGTCCACTCCATATCGGTGATGGGGAAACGTATGTAGGTACTGGCCTTGGCTTTGAGGGCTGGCAAGACCTGGGCCAGCACCCTGGAGAATGTGGCCTGGGACATGCCAGATGCGTAACCCTCTGTCGACTGAAAGGCGCCACTTGCCATGAAGTGTATGGCACACAGGAGTTTTTGAAGGCCAGTTAGAGCATGGTTATGGGTGCATATGGGATCCACCTGCTCCTTGATGACCTCATACAGGGCTATGATGCTGTGTGGCCTCAACCTGTAGCGATCAATAACCTCGTCATCGGTCATTCCAAAGAGAGTGACCCTTGGACGGTATACCTTGGGCCTTGGTGGTCGTCTATGCATCCTGGGCTGCTGCAGAGGTCCCTGTGGCAGCTGGGGAGCATCCTGTTGCTGCAGCTGTGCATCTGCAGGCAGGTGTCCTCCGGGTGGGGATGGGCTCCTGTGTGGCTGCTGAGCCAGAGCCTCCTCACTTGCAACAGGTGGAGGCTGTTGATGAGGCGTGCTTGGAGGTTGCTGATGTTCCCCAGCTCTCTCCCTTGCACGCCTTCTCCGCAGCCTTCGCAACAATATGTAACCCAACATACTGTTTGCTCTCTCTATCTGTCTCTATCTGTCTCTCTCTCTCTCTCTATCTCTCTCTCCCTCCCTGAGTGGAAAACAAGCCACAAGTGAGTGTGTTGAGTTGTCCCTTTAAGTACTTGCTAGGGCGTTGTGTAGGTGTGTTGATGAGGTGAGTGCTGAGCAATGGTGAGTTGTTTTTGTCCAGGTAAGTGTTTGCAGGTGTGTGTGTGTTATAAGATGTGGTGTGTTGTGCTTGTTCTGTGTGTGCCATTTGCGGACGTGCAGTTGTGGGGTGCAGGTGGCGTGTTGATGTTGCCCAGGTGAGCTTGTATTTGCAGGTGTCCGCTTTGTGTGATGACCCCCATTGTTCCGTGCCATGTTGTGTTGTTGTTTTTGTGTGTTGTTGTCCCTGTGGTGTTGGTTGTTGTTGTTTGTGTAGTGATTTGTGTTGTGTGTGCATGTTTTTGTGTTGTTTTGGCATTGCACGGGTTAATTTTCCCATTTACATGGTTGTGCGGTAAGCATTTGGTGTGTTTTCCTCTGTAACGGGTGTTTTGTTTTGGCCGTTAAGTGTCTAACGTGTGTGAGAAGTGGGTCTTAACTTTTAGCCGTTAGGTGTGTCTTTTTTTCAGCCGTTATCAGTACCGCAAGCCTTTGAATAGCTCTGGGGTATGTTTTTCCATGCGTCTGAATGCACGTAAGTGTATCGGCCGTAAGGATTCTACAACTGCCGTTAGCTGTTGTTTAGACGGATCTTTGAATTGCAACATGACACTTAACGCACCCGTTAGTGATGTTTTTTGCTAACGGCTGCCTTTAAATCGAGCCCTTAGCCCTTTAAGTACCAGTCAAAACTGTAATACATTGCAAAGCAATTTATGCATGACCTTATGGTCCTTAAATGGATAGAATGGTTAATTTTAAGTTGATTTAATATTGTAGGCATTAAAAAACAGGTTAACATCGATGTAAGTCTTATCTCTCAAACCTTTTTGGTTTGAGAGAAATAACTTGGTAAAGTTACCTTTTTCTGGCTGTTTCACTCAAGTCTGCCATCTAGCTGACAGCTGCAGATTCCAGTCATTTGACCAGACAGAGGCTCTTCAGCAGAGCTGAAATCACACTATTTAGAAATAAATACTTCATTGGAACGGTCTACACAGTGTGCTTGCAAACCAGGCACACTTTGTAGACCGTTCCAATGAAGTATTTATTTCTAAATAGAGCAATTTCGGCTCTGCTGAAGAGCCTCTGTCTGGTCAAATGAACGGAGTCTTCAGCTGCCAGCTAGATGGCAGACTTGAGTGAAACAGCCAGGAAAAGGTGATTTTAGCAAGTTACATCTCTCAAACTATAAAGGTTTGAGACATAAGACTTATATCGATGTTAACCTTTTTAATGCCTACAATATTAAAGCCACTTAAAATTAACCATTTCTATCCCTTTAAGACTACCATGAGCAGTCTGAGGTCTTATAGTCTTATTAGCAGCCATCATGTCCACGACCATAAACATGACCTCCAGGACTGACTAAAAATGTTATCTCTTGAATAGGAATGGGTGAAATGCCTATTTTTTTTCCTGCAGTATAGAAAAGCCATAAAATGTCCACATTTTATCTCACACCAATAAACTTCCCAAATGAACAGTGCAGTTTTCAGCCTAAGCCCAAGATGAATTCACATCACAATGCTCTGTTGTGGGGTTCACGTGTGTGGTTCTATGGCTACCAGTGCAATAGAGCAAAACTGTAGGTTGGTATGTGTGCTTCTATAGCTACCAGTGGAATAGGGCAAGGCTGGAGGTTGGTATGTGTGCTTCTATGGCTACCAGTGGAACAGGGCAAGGCTGGAGGTTGGTATGTGTGCTTCTATGGTTACCAGTGGAATAGGGCAAGGCTGGAGGTTGGACCAGAAATCTTCATAGGATGTTGTAGCAACAGCGCCACTCTACAATTTTAGGTGACTATGATACTGCTCCTAAAAATTCAAGTTTGAACTGTGATAACTTTTTAATAAAACACCTTTCAGCAGTGTGTGGGGGGCATTTCTTTTTTTATATCAAATCAAAGTTTATTGAGTTTTTGAGAACATCAAAGCAGGGAGCAGGGGTACAGAAAGAAGAAAACCATGAGAAGGGGGGGGGGGACAGTTTCCATAATAGAAAAAGTACAGACTGAGACACAGTACAGAGTTCTGTTAAGTTCTTCCTCAAAAGGATGACAAAATGTCTTGCAGTGATAAAGAGGCATATCACACAGCAAAAAGGATACATAGCAAGGAGCCTAAGAAGGGGAACATTCCCGCCTAGATAGGAAAGTGAGAAAGAAAAAAAAGGGGGGGACAGAGGGGAAGGGGGGAGGAGAGGAAAAGCAGGAAGAACATGAGAAAAGAGAGGGGAAATAAGGAGGGGAAGGAGGAATGAAAAGATCCCCCATTCCCCGCACCAAAGGCCCAGCACCACGCAACACAGATAGATCACCTGCCAGCCTCATCATCCAAGAGGGCTTGTGCCAGCAGATCTTCCAAGAACTGCATCCAAGTAAACCAAGTGGTGAAATAGCGGTCCCCATGGCTGTCCGCTGCTAGGGAGGACATTTCTTTTTACTCAGGAGAATAAATCCGACAACCTTTTTTTTTTTTTTTTTACATTTGAAGTATTACTATTCCTTTAAACAGATAAAATCAATAATTGTTGGATACAGAGAAGTGAAATACAGAAAAATGCATTTTGGTATTTTATTATATTGTGTTGGTTAACACACACTTCCTTTCCTGCAAAACAATCCAAACTTTATTCTTCACAGCAAAACAGTACACATACAGTATATTTTCTTGTTCTTTACTGACATCTTGTGGCCTTTAACCTCAGATAATTGCAGAAAACCTCAAAACAGAACATGTACTTTTTTTAAGTGTGATATGTAAGAAGAAACAAGAGCCTCCATGGTAAGTTTTATGACTTAGTTTTTTGCTTATTTTATAACTCTTGTTGTGAGCCTCCATAAGGAGAGCAGATCTAGATGGCATTGCCTGAGTCCATTTTCAAGTGTAGTGAAGAAGATAATAATAGGAGACATCCAGAAATGGGGTTTGCAGGATATAGGAACTTAAGAATGTTTATTGTATGAACAAGAAAATGGAAACTTTTTTTTACTTGATCATTAAGCATTTTTTCCCTCATTTTCCCTTTTTTTTAAGACTTCATTCTTTCAGGGTCAACAAGGTGGCCAAATGCATTGCAAAGCAATGCACTGGACACCCCTCACACTCTCAGATAGTTAAATGACACCAGACACAGCAGTTTAATTGGTTTCTAAGGTTGATAATGTTTAATAGTGTTTGTTTACGAGTGAAAAACTTCAGTAACGGAAATAATTGATCACAAATGCATATAATATTACATAGCTACACTGTAAATTAGGTTGAAAAAAGACACGTCAATCATGCCTTATGTGCTTTTCCTTGCCTGTTGGATCAAGTTTATTTGATACGTTGTCAGAGACTCTGGTCTTTGCTGGAAGGAAATGGTTAAAAATGTTATCCTTAATTATATATATATATATTATACTTGTGTTCTATAGCAATATTTCATTTTTCCTTAAGAAAATTTTTTACTGGGAAATGTATTTCATTATTCTGTGCTTCATCCAGAGGTATGTATATTGAAAACAGCCACTAAATAGTACATTTTATATTTAGTAGATCTAGGGATCTATGTCTTTCAGATAGATTGTTACTTCTTGCAGTATTGTGCATTGTGGTTATCAAATGGTTGTCACATAACCTGTGGTCTTATTGAGCACAACTCACTTGGCAAGTTGCCTGACACAATTGCCTTTGTACATACAGGGTGGGTAGATGTTGTTTCTCTGCTATCTACTGTATTGTCTATAATTGTTGGAACAATTAACCCTTGTTATTCTGCTGTCCTCAAATCTTGCTAGCTTATACCTCTGGATATTATACCTCTGGATACCTATATATAAAGTTTAACCCTATAGGAGCTGGTATGTTATCTGTGTAGTTATCTAATATATTTTATTGTATTATAAATTCTTTATGCCATATATATCTTAGCCTAGGACTTGATTGCATTAAGATATATTGAGTCAATTTTGAATACCTTTATATCCCAATTCACTGATTATTTTTGTTCTAGTGTAAAAGCCCTTGTACACGGGCCGTGGTCCGGGTGAAGTTAACCCTTTGAGTACCAGTGGGGTACGCAACGCATTGTTTTGCAATGCGTTGCGTACCCCTCTGGCACTTAAAGGGTTAAGAGGCAAGTCCTGCTCTGCTTCCTGCCTCCGACGCAGTCATGCACTGTAGAAACTTCCCGAAAGCACAGAATGCCCAGCATTCCTACACTTCCCAGCATTCTGTGCGTTTGGGCAGTCTCTACTGCGCATGACAGCTTCTGACAAACATCCTAGCGAATTATTATATAGGATTTTATAAATCATATTTTATTTACTTTTAAAAAAATTACATATATTGTTTCACGAATATGAGTAATTGATTCTTTTTAATCAATACTGTCACTGTGAAAAAGTGTCATACCTAGAATGTGTACAAGATCTCATATTTATTTATTTATTTATTTATTTATATTGTTTGTTTATTTTATGTGAGATATACAGTGCCTGGTCTTCTGTTCTTTTGTATATCCTTGAGAACGTGTGGGTGGTATAATTTACAGAGTGGATATCATGGCCTCCCCCAACAAAATCCTTCATGATTGGTATAGTTGGAAAGGAAAGTCTTTCTTCTTTCCAGTGGTACTATTCATGACTAGATTTGTGCATCTTGAACCAAGATATTTGCTCCAAAATTGTGCCCCATGCCTTTGTAAAATATGTTTTTCACTGGCTGACAGCTAGTGCAGCCACACTGATCACATTGCCCTAATAATGGTCCTGCTTACAGTTCCACCCTTGTTGTAAGGGGTTTAGTAATGTATGGTGGCTGTCTGTCTGCTTTGTGGGGGTGGGGGCAGAAATTAGAAGGCTACAGGATGCTTTAAATGGATGTGCTCAGAGTAGTCCCAAAATCAAAACACATAGAAAGAACATATAGGCATAGCTGGGAACTCTCCAGAATTTGCCTTGGAGACCCTGGTTTTGACACCACATTACTGAGTCTCCAGGGCAGAGGCTGAGTCTCTGGATGTGGGAAGTTTCTACTGAAACTCTGACCACTTCTGCTCTTTCCCATTCTGTTCCTCCTACTACCTGCCCAATTCTTCTCATTCCCCAGCCTATTTTTACAACTTTTTTCATGCCCGTTAAGCCCCACCCCCAACACGCAGTCAAGCCCTGCCTATTTTTTGATGCAAATCACATCATTTTTCTCCCCCAAGCAGCACCACAGAAACCACACATCAAAGTTCCCAGGTATGCACATATGGGAGGTTACTGATTCCTGCAGCTTTTATTCACTCAGACAGTAAATGAGGTGCTACCACAGCCATCAGCAAGAAGGAGCAAGTTAACCTTGACTGAACTGAAGCCTGTTACTATGACAGAAGCAAAGAGACAGGCCAGTTCTGAAGACATAACGTAATGTATGCTGGAGTGTTATACTGAATCTGGTGTACATATTTTTTGTCTTCAGAAACATCATCTTGGAACTGGTATTTATTAAACAAAAGCTTCTTTTTTACAGTTTCCTTTTACTAGTAACACTTGACACTTTGATCCTCTTACACAAACAAAATGTTACTCTGGGAAGAAATGAACATTGAGAGTTTTTATGAAACAGATGGTGTTGTAATTAAACAGCCACCTCCAACCCTTAGTGCTTGTATTAATATATGAAGAAGGCTCTTAATTAATTACTGGCTCCAAAGAATATTTAGAGCAGCCTATTGACAGGCTAGACAGTACTAAATGTTTCTGATAAAATGTTCACATAACTATATTAATATACACTGTGATGGCCTGAATTTTGCTATAGGAGGTCCTATTGAGAGGTGAATGTATCACATAAATTGGCTCAAAAGTTTAGAAAAGACAGTAATAGTGGGACAGTGGAACAAGACTAACAGTGTAGGTTTGTAACTACCAGTCAGTCAGTGGATCAAGGCTTTCTGTATAGGTCTACCAGTGGGAAAAGTGGAACAGTGCTGAGGAATCAGAGAGTGCAAGTTTTGGACTGTCACTACTAGTCTGGCATGACAGATGGAGAAGCAAGGCTGGGGGACAGATATCCAGACAAATGTCAGACAGTGCATGCTGTGTATGCAGCCTCAGCTGTATTTGAGTTTGACATGGCTGAGCAATAGTATCAGAAATCTGTCACTTCGTTTATCTGCTTCCCTTCCCCCACACTCCTGATTGGTTATTAGCCCCTTTAAATCCCTATAGTTTCTGATTTCCACTCACATGATCTTTGAGCTTCATTGAGTACAAGGGGATACTCTGTCCGTCTGTTCCATTATCAACCTCTGTCACTTCCTGACCACATTCCTGTTTGGTCCACTAGACTTTGATTACTTGTTATGACCTGACTTGATTCCTGACTACGATTCTTCTGTTGTGTCCCTGGCTCCACCTTGGCTTCATTTACGAACTTCTGACTGAACATCCTTCTAGAGTGCTACAATTGCTAGTTGATCCCTGGCTCATTCATCTTCTTCCTTACTGTGAGTCAGGTCAACCCGGTTGCTGAATTAGGCAGGTTGATCTTCCACAGTGACTGCTACACCTCGACCAGACAGGTTGATCTCCTACTGGGCCTGATCTCTCCATGGCCGGTAGGATCAATCCCAGTCTTAGCCACTTGCTATTGGCTCGACCATCCAAGTCTTCATCGACTCCTCAGGTTGTCTATCAGCTGCTGTCAAGTCTCCAACTCCACATTTAAACCCTCGACCGGGGATCAACTTCTGTAGTCGTAGAGCTCTGACTACTGCCGTTCTATCCTTAGTCGTATCACTAAGAGTCATAGCCCTTCAACTCCATACGACTCCCTGCAGCACAGCTCAAGGGGTCTTACTTCTCTGACTGCTACTGTGCAACCCCAATCGGATCTTCTGGACTCGCTAATCTATGACAAAGTCTGGCTCCACATCGCTAACTGGGAAGTTGTATCTACTGACTGCTTCTGCAGCTATGGCATATCTTTCAGAGACTCTGGTCTTGAACTTCTGGAGGACACTTCCCTCAATTTCAGTTACTTTGAGTGTGAACTGCTATAACTGACTGAACCATACCAGAGTTGTCTTCTCCCTGGTCCTGCCAGGATCCTCTATATTCTTCTTAGAGACTGTTGCAAAAACATAGCTTCCCAAGCCAAAGAATTCCACAACCTTACTACTCTTACTGTAATAAATCCTTGGATTTGTTTTACTCAGAAGTGCATTTCCTCTAGTCTTAACGTATGGCCTCTTGTTCTTTGTTCAACTAAATATTTCTCCAGATAGTTCTTTGTATTGACCTTGAATATATTTGTGAATTATTATCATATCATAATTTAAATGTATTTTCTAATGTAAACAAATCCAACCTGGCTAGTCTCTTTACAATGCATATCCTCTAATCCTTACATAGTAACATAGTTGATGAGGATGAAAAAAGATATGCATCCATCAATTACAGCCCTTTATCAGTTTTGTTTCACATCTCTGCAATTTCAGTTCAAAAATGTCTTTTATTAAGTGGTGCCCAAAATTGTACAATGTATTGTAAATAAGGATTTATATAGTGTCAGAATAGCTCTCTATGTAAAAATTAAAAAGAGCTAAAGATGTGACCTAGAAATTTCTTTGCAGATATGGGAATTAGTCATTTTTTTAGGATTAGTTCTCAAGAAAACATGTCTTTTGCAGCTGTGTAGCTTTGTTTCACTTTGTTTACCATTTCATTTCAAATAGGGATGAATCTTACTAGCCTCTGAGACAATGGGAGAAGACACAGGTGTGTGTGGCCAGTGAAAATTAACAAAATCTTCTAAAAGACATTGATACCAGGTCTGGGAAAGACAAATAGTCAGAAAACATGGATATCAGGTCAGAGGGGAAATCTAACCTATACACAAGCTTACATGGGCTAAGGGTGCCACGTAGTGGCCAGGTGATGACAGAGGTAGCCACCTGTCAGTAAAGATTAATTCAGGTGGGATCTCAGCTAGCCAATTAGATCAGGACACATATTCACCACACCTTTTGGGAGTGTTCCACCTTGCTTGTGGAAAAACTCAATAAAAGATGGGAGTCAGGGGGCAGTGGGGGACTGACTGAGAGACTGACTGACGGACTGACAGAGGAGTAAGTGAGGGAGATCCAGGAATACCCAAGAAAGAACACGTGGAGGTCAGAAATCCAGAAGAAGTCTATAGTTTCACAGGAGAGGCCAGATCCCCAGACATTCCCAGGAGATACCCCATCAAAGACAGAGAGACCTCAGGGAAAGTGATTCTACCATATATCAGGATCTGCAAAAGTGTTGGTAAATATATCTCTTTTGAACTTTATCTATTTTATTTTAGTTTCTCTGCAGGTGTTATATAACCAATCAAATAATTGCATTGCCTTAAAGTTTAAAGATAGAGTAGATATTAGCTGTATCAGATTTTCTAACTGCAGACAGGAAATATTGATTCAGCTATCACTGGAACTTATATGGTTTCCTCTACTGTAGAATATTTGATTTAGTTATATATCATCCTACAAATATTATGCAGAGAAACTAAGTAAACCAGTTAAAGCGAAACTACCACCTCTTCAAGAATTTAACTTTAATCAATCCCCATCTGGCGACTAGCAGCTTAGTAGCGCTAGTCACCAGAATTATTACCTTATTCCAAAGAAATGTGCATTGTTCTGGGGCTGACAGCAGGATGGATCACGGACATCTTGCCATAATGATGTCCATGCGCCTGCATTGTCAGTCCCTTTTAGAGCTGATCGACTCGTAGCAACACCTCCTAGACCCGTATGGGAATGACAGCGCAGGCGCGTGGACGTCATTATGGCAAGATGTCCACGATGTCAGCCCCAGAACAGTGCACATTTCTTTGGAAAAAGGTAATAATTCTGGCGACTAGCGCTACTAAGCTGCTAGATGACAGATGGAGATTTATCGAAGTTAAATTCTAGAAGAGGTGGTAGTTCCCCTTTAAGTTATGACATTACAGTTAGTATTTTTAACCTATGCTTATTGGTTTTAACCCCTTAACGACCCTTGACGGTCATAGTACGTCAAGGGTAGATTTGACTTAACGACCGATGACGTACTATGACCGTCATCGAGTTCCGGGCTCCCCCCGCGGCTGCACGCCGTTCGGGGTGTCCGGAACGCAACGGAGCAAAAAAAAAATTTTGCTCCGTGGTCGTTGAGTCGCGTCTTCGGCCGGATTTCCCGGTCCTTAAGGGGTTAAGTAAAGTAGATAGATCCAGAAATAAGTGGTTTAAGGTAATCTAGTGTGGTAAAAGAGTTGGTTACTCTCTTTCATTAGATCAAGTAGTCATTTCCCTGTATGCCCAAGGAAATTGTAACTGGAGGGTGTCTATAATTGTGGTATGTGGTTTTGTCCAGGTATCATTCTGCATTAAGACTGTATTAATTACTGCTAAATCTATTATTGTGTTTTATTGTGTTGTAGCTCAATCAATTTATTACTGTGTGTTATTTCTATAATTAGTGTATAATAAGTTTCTATATTTTATTTACCAAGTGCGTGATCACTGATATAATTTAATTATATGTTTATATTATCGCCTTGTACAAACTACTTAGGAGGGACTGATTTTATGAATGGTTATCGGTCATCTTTAGTGGCATCTACTCATTCATAACTCAGAAACCCTGACCATAGAGATAGGATTATATTCAATTTCTGTGCATCTATATCCCTTTTTATATATGACAGTACTGCATCAATATACTGTATCAACAGACCTAACCTTGCCCAAGATACCACTTACATTTTCAGTGATTTAGTTTGACATGATCTAATCTTCATAAAATGACACAAACTAATAATGTTGCTTGTTGTCACAAACATATGTATACTATCATTTTGCAATCCTTCTATTACCTTATCCATTATGCAATTCAAACAAACAGGTCTATAACTTCCTGGTTTAGATCTTTCCTCCTTGAACAATAGTATTACATCTGCCTTCCTCCAATTACAAGGCACTATGCCCAATGAGTGTGAATAAATAAATATTAAGCTTAATTTTCTAGCTATTACTGCGCTAAGCTCCTTAAACACCCTTCTGTATATGCCATCAAGTCTCAGTGTTATTTTCACCATAAACTTTTACATTCTCTTTTTGGACTTTGCCTCAGTAAGTCATGTATGTGATGGATGAAATTCTGTGAATCTCCCTATCTTTTCATAGCTTCTTCCTCTATATATAGAGAAGAAAATAACTTATTTAAGGTATCAGCCATTGCCATATCCCTATTAATTAATTCACCTTCTTAGCTTTAAGTTGTCTAATAGCAACCGTAATCTTTTGCCATTGATATACTTGTTGAAATGGTATGATTTTACTTGCTCTCTTTTGCAATATTTTTCTCATTTTCACTGTTAGCTAGCCAATTTTCTTATTTGCAGATTACACCACTGCATGCTTTATATTTATGAATAAGGCATGTGACCCTTCTGAATTCAATAATTGAAAAGCCTGCATCTTATTTTTAATTTCCTGCAATTTGTTAAGTTAAATTGATCTTAATTTGCTGCTTTTGTATTTAGTCCCAATGGTATATATTGGATATTGTTCAAAATCCAAGAGTATTTTGTACACGTTTCATCTTTCTTGTGCATTTTTATCTTTGAAGACTATATCTCATTGAATGTCCTCTGATACTGGTTTTAGAATTTTAAAATTAACCTTTTTAACTCCTTAAGGACTGGCAGTCCAGGGGTTGTCTGCACTATTTTTTTAAAGAGATAGTAATGTTTCACAAAAACAGCAGTTCCAATTAATCTTCATAGTATTTGAACCATAAAGAGTGTTATTTCAATAGTGTCAGAGTTGTAGTTCAAGAGTAATTGAACAATAATGTATCCCCCTCCTGTCCCTTTTACCTAGTGTAAGCCACCTCCCCTCAGATGTGGAATCTGGTCCACAGACCAGACAGCTCATAGCAAGGGACAATCTTCTTACTGTGAGAACAATGAAAGCCCTGCCCCCATTGACAGGTTTTTCATGTTTTTCTCTTATGTTATTTGAAGATTGTCCCTTTATGCAATCCACTTAGACACCACCCTGCTGCTCTGAGCTGAGCAGTGTTACATCAGTAAAGGGGAGGGAGGAGGATACTTTATCATTCAATTACTCTTGAACTACAACTCTGACAGTACTGAAATAACACTTTCCGTGGCCCAAATACTATAAAGATTAATTGGAGTTGCTTTTATTATTAAACATTACTATACCTTTAATGTGTTTGGAGGGCTGGTACATATGAGTGATCACAAGTACCAGCTCGCCGTGGGAAAGGCTGAAGCTGACTGCTCCAGTCTTGCTGCAGTCAGCTTTAGACTCCTACTGTTATCATGGTGAGCATGCAGGTACACTTGGATCAAAAAAATTCAGGACTATCACTGCTCCTTAAAACATGGACAGTCGTTATGGTCCTGGCATGCCATAGGTCATTAAGGGGTTACAGTTGAATGTTTTGGTTAAATCCTTGTTGATTCTTTTTTCATAATAAATTTCAGAGTATACCATATTATGGTCACTGTTGCCAAATTGCTCCCTTATCTGAATATTGTATACCATTTCAGAATTGTCTGAGAACAGAAGGACCAGCAAGGCCTCATTTCTAGTTGACTACACTAATATTTGGGACATGAAATTGACATTAAAGGGATAGTAATACTTCGTATTAAGTTTATTTTATTTTGTAGGCATTAAAAAAAAATTAAGAATGATATGTCTTATCTCTCAAACCTATATGGTTTAAGAGATATTCACAAGCAAAATTTACCCTCCAGCCCCTTTTACCTAGTGTAAACCATCTCTTCTCAGATGTGGAATGCAGTCCATAGACCAGACAGATAACAGCAAGGGACAATCTGCTTCCTATTAAAACAATGAAAGCCCTGCCCCCCTTGACAAGATTTTCAGGTTTTTCCCTTATCTTAATTGAAGATTGTCCCTCACTGAAATCTACCTGGGCACCTCCCTTCTGCTCAGGCTGAACAGTGTTACATCAGTAAAAGGGGTGGGAGGGGGACACTTTATCATTGAATTACTATTGAACTACAACTCTGACAGAACTGAAATAACACTCTCCATAGTCCAAATACTATGATGATTAATTAGAGCTGCTTTTATTATGAAACAATACTATCCCTTTAAGCATCCTTAGAGAATTATTTCACTGGAAGTCACATTTTCCATTCAATTTCAGGGCAATTAAAAACTCCCATTATGATTGTATTTCCTAACAGAGAATTCTTCCATTTGCAGTAACAGTTGGGCTTTTTCAAACTCCCAATATTAGGCGGCTTGTTATATTTTTATTATGTGTGCCCCACAGGGTCCTGGCATTCTATTAAAGGGATAGTAATACTTCATTTTAACTTTATTTTATTTTGTAGGCATTTAAAAAACATGGAGAATGATATAAGTCTTATCTCTGAAACCTTTATGGTTTAAGAGATATTCACAAACAAAGTATCCCCCCCTGTTCAACCAGATCAGAAGGGAGATGCCCAGGTAGACTGCAGAGAGGGACAATCTTCAATTAAGATAATGGAAAAAGCTGAAAAACTTGTCAAGGGGGGAAGGGCTTTCATTGTTTTCATACAAAGAAAATTGTCCCCTTCTGTTATCTGTCCTGTCATATAACCAGACTCACATCTGAGAAGAGATGGCTTACATTAGGTAAAAGGGGCGGGGAGGGGAACTTTGCTTGTGTATATCTCATAAACCATAAAGGTTTGAGAGATAAGACTTATATCATTCTTCATGTTTTTTTAATGCCTACAAAATAAAATAAAGTTAAAACGAAGTATTACTATCCCTTTAAGTTTGTTTCGTAAACAGTCATATACCTCCCCTCTTGTATTAACCCAATCCCTCCTAAAAGGGATTATGCCTCTAGACTGACTGCCCAGTTATATGTATCATCCTAATTGACACTAATACCTATGAGATCATATTGATCATTAATTGGAGTCAGTTCCAGTTCCCCCATCTTACCATAAAGACCACAAGCATTTGCAAGCACACATTTAGGTTACTGCCACTTTGTCACTCTGAAGGTGTGCATTGTTTGAAATATTAATTTGCTTTTTATCAGGCATCTTGAGATTAAAATGTTTTTCACTTCCTATATTTTTCTTTTACTTTGCTTGGTTATACTCTGTGTCAGACTGAGATCCACGCTAATGATAAAAAAAGTATGTATTTTTTAAGCAAGACAAATAAACAAGTTTGAATAACATGTTTACATTCTGTATTTTCTGTTTATGAGTAAAATCTTTCTTAACTTTCCTGTGGCCTAATGTTCTTTGATAGGCTGTGTATTGTGTTTATACTGCTGGGTAAAAGCCACATAACACATCCACCATAAGGCTTAATATTAACAGATGTTACCTTCACCATTCAACAACCACATATCACCCTTGATCTGTGCAAAGGTTTTAGGCAGTCATGAAAGTAACAATGCTTTAAAAAATAGACATGTTAATAGTTTATATTCATCAATTAACAAAATGCAAAGTGAGTGAACAGAAGAAAAATCTAAATCAAATCAATATTTTGTGTGACCACCCTTTCCCTTCAAAACAACATCAATTCTTCTAGGTACACTTGCACAAAATCAGGGCTTTTGTAGGCATATATTCAGGTGTGTGATTAAACAATTATCAAACAGAGGTGCTAATGATCATCAATTTAATATGTGGGTTGAAACACAATCATTAACTGAAACAGAAACTGCTATGTAGGAGGAAGAAAACTGGGTGAGGAACAGCCAAACTCAGCTAACAAGGTAAGGTTGCTGAAGACAGGTTAATGTCAAAAGTCATACACCATGGAAAGACTGAGCACCTCAACAAGACACAAGATAGTTATATTACATCAGCAAGGTATCTCCCATCAGAAATCACAAGGCAGAAAGGGGTTTTCAGATGTGCTGTATAAGCTCTTTTAAAGAAGCACCAAGAAACGGGTAAGGTTGAGGACCGTAGACACAGTGGTTGGCCAAGGAAACTTAGTGCAGCAGATGAAATACACATCATGCTTACTTCCTTTCTCAATCTGAAGATGTCCAGCAGTGCCATCACCTCAAAATTGGAAGAAAACAGTGGGACCCTGGTATACCCATCAACTGTCTGGTGAAGTCTGGTCAGAAGTGGTCTTCATGGAAGACTTGCCACCAAAAAGCCATACCGCCAACGGGAAACAAGGCCAAGTGACTCAACTATGTGCAAAAACATAGAAACTGTGGGCAGAAAAATGGCAGCAGGTGCTATGGACTGATGAATCAAAATTTTAAATATCTGGCTGTAGCATAAGGCAGTTTGTTTGCCGAAGAGCTGGAGAGTAGGGGTGCACCGAAATTTCGGTGGGCGAAATGTTTCGGACGAAACTGGCATTTTCGGCAAAAAGCCGAAATAAAAAAATTGCCGAAAAATGGCCGAAAATCCGTGGCACTGGATTAGAGGTTGTGTTGATTTATAGCAAGTAGGCGTAGCCCAGCTGTGTCAGTGAACAGATCTCTTCACGACCAACTGAGAAGGGGGAGGAGGACTTGTCAAAATAAGACTGGATGTATTGGCCACCGTAGGGATGTGACCGGTTTGTCTCGGTCCAAGATGGTGGCAGCTGCAGTGGCGGACAGGCAGCTTACGAAAAGTGGGGGATGGGCCAGCAAGTCGGCCGTTTTGGAGGTGAGGCAT
Source organism: Rhinophrynus dorsalis (assembly GCA_037306005.1). NCBI lineage: Eukaryota > Metazoa > Chordata > Amphibia > Anura > Rhinophrynidae > Rhinophrynus > Rhinophrynus dorsalis. Next base: position 335,755,267 of record CM074721.1, on the reverse strand, counting down.
CAGGTGCACCGCAACCACACAGAGCAGTCAGACCGGACCTGTTGGAGCAGTAGCCGGCGGCCGTAAGAGGGAGGTGACTGGTAGGAACAACCCAAGAAAAGGTAGTCATTTTGTAAAGCAGACATATGGTGCATGAACTGAGGGGGTCACTTGCTTTCTTCCCTAGGCTGGTGGCACAAGTGCTTCCACACTGTAGCAATATATAAAATATCCTGAATATGTGTACATTTCAATTTTAATTAACTATATTTGACTTGCATATCTATGTAGCATTAACTTGTTTATTTCTTTTATAACATGCACCTATATTCCCTTATTTTTGTTGTGAATAGATTTTCTACTAACCTGCTATACTTAGCTCTCTTGTTTCCCTGTCTGTCTTGTCTTTTTTCTTTTACCAACCTCTGGCCCAAGAGGATGCCCGGATTCTTTTCAGGAGCACAGAGAATCAGATGGGGAGTGTGTGTAGACTGTCACTAGGGGCATAAGAACTGACTGACCTGTATTTATTTTCACCACATCTGTTACTGATTCCATATCAAGGTGCCCGTGCTCCCCTTGTTATTGTTTTCCTGTCAGTCTACACTGTGTGTGCTCCCATTGGCTGTCCTGTGTTTGTCCCGCCCAGTATGTCCTTTATATACTGGGCTCTAGCACCCATCCGGTGCCCTTTCGTGGTTTTCCTGTTTCAGTGCTAGTTTCTGCTCAGTGATTCCCAGTTTACTGACTTGGCCTTCCTGACTACTCTGCATCTTGTCTCCTGCTCCTGTGTACCGACCCGGATTGCCTGACTATTCTTCTGCACCTGCTCCTGTGTACCGACCCGGCTTGGCTGACGTTCCTGCTCCTGTGTACCGACCCGGCTTGGCTGACGTTCCTGCTCCCGTGTACCGACCCGGCCTGGCTGGCGTTCCTGCTCCGTGATTCGACCCGGCTTGGCTGACGTTCCTGCTCCGTGATTTGACCCGGCTTGATTGGCGTTCCTGATCTGACAGCCTCATTGTCGCCTTGGCGACATTCTGATTCTACAGGCAATCCAGTCTCCGTTTCTGGTTCAGCAGAGTGCAAGAGTCAGTTTCCGTTACTGCTACGGCAGTGTGCCATTGGCCTAGTCTCCGTTATCGCTCCTGCAGAGTGCAAGTGTCGGTTTCCGTTACTGCTAGCAGTGTCCTCCATTACTGCTCCTGCAGAGTGCAAGTGTCTGCCTCCGTTACTGCTACGGCAGTGTGCCATTGGCCTAGTCTCCGTTACTGCTTCTGCAGAGTGCAAGTGTCTGCCTCCGTTACTGCTACGGCAGTGTCCTCTGTTACTGCTCCTGCAGAGTGCAAGTGTCTTCCTCCGTTACTGCTACGGCAGTGTGCCATTGATCTAGTCTCCGTTACTGCTCCTGCAGAGTGCAAGTATCTGCCTCCGTTACTGCTACGGCAGTGAGTCATTGGTCTAGTCTCCGTTACTGCTCCTACAGAGTGCAAGTGTCAGTCTCCGTTACTGCTACGGCAGTGTCCTACGTTACTCAATTCCTGATAGTACTCTGGCAGTTTACGTTTGTTCTGCTAACCTGTTCCTGGGCGTTACATATCCTGAAGCTCTCTATATGGAAAGAGCTCCATCACAGAACTCTCAAAACAAGGGACTGTTTACACTCCTTGAAGACCAATAACCCATGCAGTACCTTTGCCTTGGGAATCCAACATATTCTACCTGACCTGTGTCAGTATAGACTGCTATGGACTTTATGCTTATACTGGACCTGTGTAGGCATATGTATATGTAACCTGTCGTGTGTCTGTATTATTCTACCTGTATACTACAGGACCTGTGAGAGTTCTTATTTTATTGTGATTTCAATAAAACTGTGTTTTATCCTAAACCACTGTGTCTGTGTGTCGAACAAACCGTTACACTCCATCATCTTCCATATTCTTCATCATCTCATTCATCCATGTCCATCACTGTCTTTGTCCAACTAGATATGCTTCCATTCAGTCTTCTATCAACTATACCATTTATACCTTCCACTGTTCCATCTATCTGTATGTAGTATTTTTTGGTATCACTTTAACTTGTTGGGCTATATATCTCAGAGTCTGCTAATAGGTTGTTATTTATTAAACCTGCTTATCCCAATTATCCACTGATATAAGGATGCCAAAAAAACCATGCCAATCCCAAAAGGATTTCTCAGGAAGAAGCTGGGCCAGATTTAAATTTTTGGTGCCTTTAGGCAAAGAATCTTAGCTGCACTAAACTGCACAGTTTGAAACATGTCCACACACACCCTATTGTTACTAAAATGGTGACTGGTTTACAGGAAAAGAAATGTCAGGATAGACTGAAGGATCTGAATATGTATAGCTTGGAGGAGAGAAGAGAGAGAGAGGATATGATTGAAAAATTCAAATACATGAAGGGACTCAAAAAAGTGCAGGATGGAAGTATATTTCAAAGGAGTAAAAATGTTTGGAAAAGAGGCCATAGTCTAAAACTAGAGGGACACAGGTTTAGATGTAATGTAAGAAAGTTTTACTTCACTGAGAGGGTAGTAGATAAGTGGAATAGCCTACCAGCAGAAATGGCAGAAGTTAATACAGTGACAGAATTTAAGCATGCATGGGATAAGCATAAGGCTGTCCTTAACGTAAGAAAAGACCAAGGACCAAAAAAGGTTTAAAGTTTTTACAGCAGGAAAATGGGCAGACTAGATGGTCTGAATGGTTCTTACCTGCCATTAAATTCTATGTTTCTATGACTCTGCCCCAGGACTATCTACTGCTGCCCAACACTGAAAAAAATACCCTTAGTCCATAGAACACATGCTTTGGATATCTCTGTTGCATTCAAGGGGTAAAAAACACCTTTTAACCCCCCCAGATGCAGCACAGGTAAGCCAGTAGTACTGGATGGCCTGGTGCTGGGGAGGGTACTGGATGTCATGGGGGGTACTGGAAAAAAAAAGTCATTTTCCGTTTTCGGCGAAGTGCATCCCGAAATTTTGGTTTCGGCTCAGAATTTTCATTTCAGTGCACCCCTACTGGAGAGCGGTACAAGACTGTCTGCAGGCAACAGTGAAGCATGGTGAAGGTTCCTTGCAAGCTGGGGGCTGCATTTCTGCAAATAGAGTTGGGGATTTGGTCAGAATTAATGATATGCTCATTGCTGAAAAGTACAGGCAGATACTTATCCATCATGCAATACCATCACAGAGGCATCTGATTGGCCCCAAATTTATTCTGCAGCATGACAACGACCTCAAACATACAGCCAAAGTCATTAAAAGGGAACTATCACCCCAAATAAAGTCTGCCTCCAACAATTAGCCATCTATTGATAAGCTTAACAATACTACTATTAGACAGCATAATTATCGCGTTACTGAGAAATCCTTCTGCTGCCGAGACTGACAGCCAGACAACAGCTCTTTAGAGGCATCTGTGCTCCTTCACCGTCAGTCCCTTTTGTTACCTAAAAGTACCATGCAACGCCTCCTAGAGGAGACCGGGACTGACAGCGCAGGCACGCAGATGTCTGTAAGCAAAGATGTTTGCGCTGTTACCTGGCCGTCAGTATCAGCAAGTAGGATTTGTGACTAATGCGGTAATTATGCTGGCCAATAGTAGTATTGTTATGTTTATTGCTAGATGGCTAATTGCAGGCTGAAGACTTGGGATGCTAGACTTCAGCATAAAGAAGAAGAAGCAGTCCTTGAAGTGATGGTATGGCCCCTACAGAGCCCTGATCTCAACATCATCAAGTCTATCTGGGATTACATGAAGGGAGAGAAGCCACTGAGGCTGTTTAAATCCACAGAAGAGCTGTGGTTAGTTATACAAGATGTTTGGAACAACCTACCTTCTGAGTTCCTTAACAAACTGTGTGCAAGTGTACCTAGTAGAATTGATGCTGTTTTGAAGGCAAAGGGTGGTCATACCAAATATTGATTTGATTTAGATTTTTCTTCTGTTCACTCACTATGCATTTTGTTAATTGATAAAAATAAAATATTAACATTCTATTTTTTTTAACGTACTCTTACTTTGTAGCATTTTTTACACCTCCCTAAAACTTTTGCACAGTACTGTAAATCTATAATACTAATATGATTTGCAGTGCTTGGGTATATATAAAGAACATGACAAGATGCCCTAGGGGTACGTCATGCATTGCTTTGCAATGTGTTGCATTCCCCTCTGTCACTCAAAGGGTTAACCTACTGGATTTTGGAGAGGACTCTAACACTTTTGCTGCCCAATGAGTTGAAGACCTTTATAGCATCTAAGGAGCATTCTAAGGAGATTGACAGTGCATTATAAAAAAGAGACCTCATTCACATTCAAGGGGTTAGAAGTCCCATTTAAAGGGATAGTAACACTTGAAAGTAATTTTATTTTACATTGTAGCCCTTAAAAAACATTAAAAAAGATGTAAGTCTTATGTCCCAAAACTTTATGGTTTGGGAGATATTAGCAAGTAAAGTTTCCCCTGGAGTGAAGTCACTGCTCTAGCTGATGGATTTGAAATCCGTTCCCCAGACTGGCCGCGGCTCTTCAGCAGTGCCGAGATCACGATCTTTAAAAATAATTTCTTCATTGGAATGGTCTACAAAGTGTGCTTGCAAGCCAGGCACACTTTGTAGACAGTTCCAATGAAGTAGTTCTTTTTAAAGATCGTGATCTCGGAACTGCTAAAGAGCTGACGATGATCTGTGGACCGGATTCCAAATCTGTCCACTAGATGGCAGACTTGGCTAAAACAGCCAAGAAAAGGGAACTTTACTTGCTAATATCTCCCAAACCATAAAGGTTTGGGAGATAAGACTTATATCATTTTTAATGTTTTTTTAAGGGCTACAATATAAAATAAAATTATTTTCAAGTATTACTATACCTTTAACGTCACCAAATTATTTGGGCTCCTAACTAGCCCAAAGAAATAGATGCTGAAAAGTTCATCTTATTTTGGCACCCCTTTATAAAATCCTTACTGAGAACTGCCCAAACGCAGTTCTGTACTAGTTTTCGTTACATGTCCTGGATGACTTCCAATGAGCTCAGACTGGAGGATTTGGGTAAACCTTGATAACATGCTGAAGCCTACTGGTGGCTCACTGATCCCAGGTTCACTTACTAGAACTTGAGGAGCTGAGAGGGAATGCGGATGGATGGGGGGATTGTAGGGGGTTGGGATTTGGGATCTTGTTCATTGACTCTCACCATCTTTCCTTGGTGAGATTTGCCTCATGGTTCATTAGATACCCGATTATCGAGGGGACCTACATGTTGATAATCAATGGAACTGTTACTTGCCATCTGGTGGACACTAGGTGGCCTGCAGTCTCAGTTGGTTTGCAGTGGACTACTCCACTTCTGTGCATAAAGATCTAAGTGTGTTTAGAGGTGTTTAGGCATGGGCTGGACTTGATGGACGCATGTCTTTTTCCAGCCTCATCAGCTATGTTACTATGTATGTTACTATGTTACTTATGTTAAAGAGCTGGTAATGTTTAACTCTAACTTTACATCCTCTGCAAGTGCAGAATATATAAAGTAAAAATCCCTATACTTTTTATTTTCTTTCCATATGTAAGCCTATATTTTATAGTTTTATTTCTTTTTTGGGCCTTCTCCATCTAGATGTATGGTGAGGGAGGAGCCCTGCTCTGGCCCTATTTGTCCAGAAAAGAAATGGTTGTTCAATCTTGTTAATAAAAAAAAAAAATCAGTTCTGTTTTTTTAAGCCTTCAAACAGTCTGAGCACCAGAGAGGTATCCCTCTGGTACTCAAAGGGTTTAAAATGTGTGGCATCTGTATTTCCTTTTTGTTTTAAAAATACGATTTCCTTTTTGGTGTTACAAAAAAAATTCTGGCCAATGTGCCCCTTGCTGCCCCTGCTGCCTCCTCTGGTGGCAGAACCCCGCTAGAAGCTGATTGGCTGGGAGCCAATTGGAGTCTGCCAATTTTTTTGAACAGAGCCTGGCATATAAAAGCTAGTCACTGTTCAAAATTCTTGGTGTCTGAGTCAGGCAATGGCCCGAGAGGTACGAAAAGGGGGACTCTACCAACTTACATGCCTGCCACCGCCAGCAGAGAGAGCGGCAGCAGCGGCAAGGGGACACATTGGCCTGCATTTTTTTGTAATACCAAAAAGGACATTACAAGAAATGTTATTTTTAAAACAAAAAGGAAATACAGATGTCAAACATTTTAAACCCTTTAAGTGCCAGAGAGGTACCCCTCTTACACTCAAAGGGTTAACTGTGCATCTTTGTTTTTAATTTAAACTAAAAAATAGAACTGATTTTTTTTTTCAAGATCAAACAGAAAAGAAGAAAGAAGACATGGTTGAAGAAGAAGAAGGCCAGGACCCCGCTTGACACCATTACTGGTAAGTTTTTATTTTTCGAGACATGTTAACTCTTGGTAGATTAACTCTATGACTGCCAGTGGGGTATGCCACGTGGTACAATGCATTGCATACCCTACTGGCACTCATAAGGTTAATCTTTTTCAACCACAAGTATGTGTTGGAAATCACTTTTCTAACATATACCAGAGGTTTTCACCGCACATTAGGAACTTTTCTCTCCATGAAAAGTGCAGTCCTTAATATGCCATGAAGTCACTGCATGCAATAGGATAGCGAATTCTACTTATCTTACATGATGTACAATGGGTACACATTTTGCACCCGTTGGACATTTTTGTGTGGTGGTGTTTTATGACAGCATGGTTAATTGTATAGCAAACTATGCTGTAAAAACCACCACCTCTGGTTTAAAAAAATAGCAGGGCTAATAGTATCAAGCCCCAAGTGTTTAAAGGAATTCACCATTTTGTGGATAGGTAATAGGGAACTGCACATTTTAGGGATACTAATACTTAATTTGCATACCTCCCTATGTCCCTCTTTCCCACCCTGGTTTTCCTTGTTTTAGGATATTAGGCTGAGTGGTGGTCATATCTGAGAGCATCACATTGCTTCACAGCAGTAAAACTCACATTAATGTTTGTTCATAAATTATTCACTTACACCAAGAGGTGTTAATAGGCCAGGAAATAAATTAAAAATGATCGCTTATGCACCTCCCATCAGGTATGCTCCCAGTAACACCTCATAAACATTTGAAATGTTGGGAAGTATGAATTTGGAAAGCTGCAACAACATGGTTTATAGATTAGAATTAATTCAATATTTAGACATTCAAAGTGGAATTATCACTTTGTAACTATTACATGGTGTAGAGGTTTCCAAATTACCTATATTTATGTTAGACTTTTTATATTTAAAAGCAATAGTATTTAAGATAGTTTGCTTTATTTATTTATCAATTAGTGCAAGTCTGCCAGGCATGCCCGGCAGATACTGACATTCCACACTGCTGTACATGCCATCTGTCAGTTCCTGCTGTCCAGTATTAGCTGATTTGCTTAACCCTTTGAGTGCCAGAGAGGTATCCAACACATTGTGTTGTAATGCATTGGATACCGCTGTGGCACTGAAAGGGTTAAACTGGCAAATAAATACAGCTAAATATATCAGAAACTATTAGTTGAAAATGGCCTCCATTCATTTGAGTCAGTTAAGGAAAAAAACAGCCAACGGCAGTTTTTAAACAACAGTAAGCTATTCAATTAGCCATCTTATGAACCGTTAACCCCTTCAGTGCCAGAGGCTCGGGCCATTTTCTGAACCCTGCAGGCCAGACACTTTTTCAACATTTTTGCTATCCTTCCGTTTAGGCTTGATTTCCTCTGGGGATTTTTAGTTACATATGGAAAACTATATATTGTTTTTTTCAGAACGAATTGAGCTTTCTTGTGATACCTTACATGAAGAGAATTTTACATCGTGCAAAAAGCTATGATGTCATAATGACAAAAAAAAGTGAAAATTTACTAATTTTGCTAAAATCACATACTATGTATCAAAAATATTTACCTTGACTGAAAAAGTTTCAATTATTTGAAAAAGCCTCGAGTCCCCTGAGTAAAAAAATACCAAATTTGTATAGTTTTACCTACGTCCATGGCTAGCGTAGAGCCCTAATCACCAGCAGCGCAAAATGACATTTTCAACTTTATAAACTAATATGCGCATTCTAGGGTTTTTGTGGTAAAACTACCCTAAAACAGTGGAATAACTATATAAAACTATATATTTCGGAAAAGTAGACAACCTGCCGCATCTAATGAGGGGTAACTTGCCTTCTTACCCCAAGCCTGGTGTGCACAAATGCCTCCAGAAGATGGCGCTAATGAAAAAAAAGGCATTTTCTTACATTTCTGCCCCTTCAAATGTACTGAAATTTGTGAAAACCATGGCATTTCCAACTGTATTCATTAGCTAGTGCTCTTAGGAGAAAAATGACACCCCATTGGTATGAGTTTAACTACCTCAGGGGGCGTTAGAAGTGCAAAATGACACCTACTACAACCTCAAATTTTTCTAACATTTTCTCAAACATTACTTGTCAGTACACAAATGGTTATAACAACTACAGAAGTGAAGAAAGGGTACACAAACCATACCATTTTGAAAAGAAGACACCCTGCCGCATCTAATGATGGGTGACTTGCCTTGTTACCCCAAGCCTGGAGTGCACAAATGCCTCCAGAAGGTGGCACTAATGAAAAAAAAAGGCATTTTCTTACATTTCTGCCCCTTCAAATGTACTGAAATATGTGCAAACCATGGTATTTCCAACTGTATTCATTAGCTAGTGCTCTTAGGAGAAAAATGACACCCCATTGGTATGAGTTTAACTACCTCAGGGGGCGTTAGAAGTGCAAAATGACACCTACTACAACCTCAAATTTTTCTAACATTTTCTCAAACATTACTTGTCTGTACACAAATGGTTATAACAACTACAGAAGTGAAGAAAGGGTACACAAACCATACCATTTTGAAAAGAAGACACCCTGCCGCATCTAATGATGGGTGACTTGCCTTGTTACCCCAAGCCTGGAGTGCACAAATGCCTCCAGAAGGTGGCACTAATGAAAAAAAAGGCATTTTCTTACATTTCTGCCCCTTCAAATGTACTGAAATATGTGCAAACCATGGTATTTCCAACTGTATTCATTAGCTAGTGCTCTTAGGAGAAAAATGACACCCCATTGGTATGAGTTTAACTACCTCAGGGGGCGTTAGAAGTGCAAAATGACACCTACTACAACCTCAAATTTTTCTAACATTTTCTCAAACATTACTTGTCTGTACCCAAATGGTTATAACAACTACAGAAGTGAAGAAAGGGTACACAAACCATACCATTTTGAAAAGAAGACACCCTGCCGCATCTATTGATGGGTGACTTGCTTTGTTACCCCAAGCCTGGAGAGCACAAATGCCTCCAGAAGGTGGCGCTAATGAAAAAAAAAGGCATTTTCTTACATTTCTGCCCCTTCAAATGTACTGAAATTTGTGCAAACCATGGCATTTCCAACTGTATTCATTAGCTAGTGCTCTTAGGAGAAAAATGACACCCCACTGGAATGAGTCGACCTACCTTAGGGGTGCCAGAAGCACATCACTACACCTACCTGTTTGCTTCTTCGAAAATGGCGGCTTGTACTAAAATGTCCATAACTGTTAGAGACATGAAGGAAAGGTATAAAAGGTATACCATTTTGGAAAGTAGACATTCTCCCGCATCAATTGAGGGGTCACTTGCCTTTCTACCCCCTGGGCTGAAGTGCACAAATATTTCCAAAAGGTGGCGCTATGGGAATAAATACATGTTTTTTTACATTTCCACCACTTCAAAGATACTAAAATCTTTGAAAACCATAACATTTCCTGCTGTATTCAGTACCTGCTACCAACATGAGAAAAATGGTAGCCTATTTGTGTGGGTTAACATAGAATATGTGGGTGCTAGGAACACGTACGTAAACCTGACACTTTTGTTTTTGAAATTATCTGCTTGCACTAAAATGGTTATAACCATAATAGATATGCAGAAAAGGTAGAGAAACAATGCCATTTTGGAAAGAAAACATCCTTCCGCATCTAATGAGGGGTCACGTGCCTTCTTACCCAAAGGCTGGTATGCACAAATGCTTCCAGGAGGTGGCGCTAGTGAAAAAAAAAGGCATTTTCTTACATTTCTGCCCCTTCAAATGTATGGAACTTTGTAAAAACCATGGAATTTTCAACTGCATTAATTAGCTAGTGCTCTTAGGAGTCAAACGACACCCCATTGATATGAGTTGACCTACCTTAGGGGGTGCTAGAAGTAGAAAACTACACCTACTACAACCTCTGATGTTTCTAACATTTTCTCAAATGTGACTTGCCTGTACAAAAATGGCTATAACACATTCAGAATTGAAGAAAAGGTAGATAAACCATACCATTTTGGAAAGAAAACAACCTGCCGCATCTAATGAGGGGTCACTTGCCTTCTTACCCCAATACTGGTGTGCATAAATGTTTCCAGAAGGAGGCGATATAGGAAAAAAATTGCATTTTTTTACATTTCTGCCCCTTCAAATGTATGGAGCGCTGTGAAAACCATGGAATTTTCAACTGCATTTGTTTGCTAGTGCTCTTAGGAGTCAAATGACACCCCATTGGTATGAGTTGAACTACCTTAGGGGGTGCTAGAAGTAGAAAACTACACCTACTACAACCTCTGATGTTTCTAACATTTTCTCAAACCTGACTTGCCTGTACGAAAATGACTATAACACCTTCAGAATTGAAGAAAAGGTAGATAAACCATACCATTTTGGAAAGAAGACAACCTGCCGCATCTAATGAGGGGTCACTTGACTTTTTACCCCTAAGTTAGTTGGCACAACTATTTCCAGAATGTGGTGCTACAGGAAAAAATAAAATTTTGTTTTACACATCAGTCACTTCAAAGATACTAAAATGGTTCAATGGCGTGGGATTTCCTAGGAGGACTTCTTGCCAGCCTAAGAAAAATGGTACCCCACTGCTGTGGGTTGACATACCAATTTACGCTACAGGAGCGTAGCTACCAGTGAAACAGAAATGGTAAAGCAAACAGTGTATGTGTGATTTTATGGCTAACAGATGAAAGAAGCTAGGGCGTCAGCCGGTGTACGTGCGGACCTGTGACTACAAGTGTAACAAAGTATGTGGGAGGGTGAGGGATTAGGCAGTGTGTGTGGGTATGAGCAGAGGAGCAAGGATGGTGGGGCAGTGTTTGATAGTGTGTATGGGAGATCTGTGACTACCAGTGTTGATAAAAAGTCCTGTGTGTGCCACAGGAAGGGGGTCGGCATTGAACTCCCCTCCTAGTGGCACACACAGGGTTAATTTGTGTTTTATTTTTTTTTTTTTTTTTATTATATACCTCATTGAGGGGCATAAGGACCCCCTGATCCCTCCCCAATGAGGTCTTAGTAAAAAAATATATATATATGTCCACAAACAGGGGACCCGGAGAGTGCCACAGGGGTCTCCAGCGCATTGCAAAGCAATGCATTGGATCCTTGTGGCACTCAGAGGGTTAATTTTTTTTTAATCATTACTTGGTAATCAGAGCTTGTTGGGGGGCCATCAGGACCAATCATGATGGCCCCCCAACAATCTCTGATAACGAAGTAATGAGAAATGCCCTGTGTGTGCGCCGCAGAAGGGGGGCTGCATTGGCCCCCCTTGAGGCACACACAGGGTTAATTTTTTTTCTTTACTTTTTTTATTATGGACCTCATTGGTGGGTATCAGGACCCCTTTGATTCCCCCCAATGAGGTCTTAAAAAAAAAAAAAAAAAGGAATCAAAATAAATGTCCCTGTGAGTGCCAAAGGGCTCTCCAGCGCATTGCAAAGCAATGCATTGGACCCTTCTGGCACTCAGAGGGTTAATTTTTTTTTTAATCATTACTTGGTAATCAGAGCTTGTTGGGGGGCCATCAGGACCAATCATGAAGGCCCCCCAACAATCTCTGATAACGAAGTAATGATAAATGCCCTGTGTGTGCGCCACAGAAGGTGGGCTGCATTGGCCCCCCTTGTGGCACACACAGGGTTAATTTTTTTTTCTTTACTTTTTTTTTTTATTATGGACCTCATTGGTGGGTATCAGGACCCCTCTGATTCCCCCCAACGAGGTCTTAAAAAAAAAAAAAAAAAAGGAATCAAAATAAATGTCCCTGTGAGTGCCAAAGGGGTTTCCAGCGCATTGCAAAGCAATGCATTGGACCCTTCTGGCACTCAGAGGGTTAATTTTTTTTTTTATTATTACTTTGTAATCAGAGCTTGTTGGGGGGCCATCAGGACAAATCCTGATGGCCCCCCAACAATCTCTAGTAACAAAGTAATGATAGAAGCCCTGTGTGTGCCACAGGAGGGGGGGGGTGCATTTGACCCCCCCCTGTGGCACACACAGGGTTAAAAATTTTTTTTTATTTTTTTTTTTAATAATAATAGACCTCATTGAGGGGCATCAGGATCCCCCCTGATCCCCCCAATGAGGTCTTTAAAAAAATAAAAAAAAAACCCCAAAGAAAAGACCCTGTGAGTGCTACAAGGGTCTCCAGCACATTGCAAAGCAATGTGCTGGGGACCACTGCGGCACTCACAGGGTTACTATTGTTTTTTTTTTTTTTATTATTTTTTTTTTTTAGCTATTCAGACCTCGTGGGGGACATCAGGACCCCTCCTGGTGTCCCCTAAGTAATTGATCTCCCAGCCGATAGGCTGGGAGACCAATTTGGCGACTGCAGGAGAGCAGAAGCTCTCCTGCCTTTCACTCCTACCACCGGTAGGAGTGAATGGGACCGGGGAAACTTCCCCAACGTCATCAGTGACATGTCACTGATGACGTTGGGAGGCTTCCCCCGGTCCCGCCCACTCCTACCCGGAAGTTCGGGTAGGAGACAAGGAAGAGGAGAAGCTGCGCCTCAGCTGCGCTTCTCCTCTTCTTTTATTGATCTCCCAGCGCGATCGGCTGGGAGATCAATAACAGGGGGGACATGAGGAGTGATCCTCATGTCCCCCCACGATTGCCCACATTTTTTTTTTTAAAAATGCGGCCACTGCATGCCGGTTATACCGGCTCATGCAGTGACCGCATTTTAGTGGGTACATTGTACGAGCTTGGCACAGCGGGTACAGCTGTCCAAACTCGTACAATGTACCCACTTGGCACTCAAAGGGTTAATGGCAATTTTAAAATTACAACGGACGATAATATTACGTCCATTAAGAACTATGAAATAGAGATCTCCAGAGCCATTCAATTGTGTGTGGTAGTGCTAAAGCATAACAAATTGATACTTTTTATGTAGGAAATTTTGCACCCAGTTTTTTGGGCTGTACACCACCAAATGGGCAAAAGCAAAACACCGTAAAACAAAACAAAGCGGAGAAACAGCAGTTCACACAACACACAGCACATAGCACATATGGCACCCCAGCAAAGCTAAGAAAACACACCAACAATTCCCATTATCTACAAACAAGTCACGAACAAACACTAAAAACATATCAGCCCCCAAGGGACAAAGGCTGCACACAACATCCCAACACAAGCCATCACAACATAGCCCAGAACAACAGGGGTAACACACAACAACCACACCTGGCAATCCAAAGCAGTCCAAGCTCACCTATGCAACATCACCAGCCCATGGAGACACAACCTGCACCTGACAATGTCTACACAGCAATCAGAACAAATCAGAAAAAACATCACACACACACCGACAACCACTTACCTGGACAACAAACAACTTCCTACTGATCCTACCTACCTCATGACCGCACCTGGACAACACCCCACCACTTAAAGGAACATCTTGGCGTACTCAGACATGTCATGTTTACAGTTAGACCACTCAGAAAGAGAGAGAGAGACAGAGGTTACGACCAGTATGTTTGCATACCTATTACTTCGAAGACAGCGGAGATGAAGGCGTGTGAGGGCTAGGGATCACCATCCTCCTTCAAGGACACCTGTTGATTATGATGCTCCACCTGAACAGTCAGACAGGAGCCCATCTGCACCTGGAGAACCACACCAGGAAGCAGCACACCAGCTGCCCCAATCAGATCTCCCACAGCTGCCACAGGGACCTGTGGAGTAGCACAGGGATGACAGATGTCCTCACACACCCAGGATATTATGCACAAGGACCACGCTCCTGGGAATGTTGGACGTTGAGACCTCTACAGGTTGACGTCCCACAGCATCATCCAGTTATATGAGATGATCAAACACAACATTGACCCAGTTTACAACAACAACTGTGCCCTATCCGGCTTGCAGAAGCTGATGTGTGCCATCCATTTCATGGCAAATGGATCCTTCCAGTCCACAGAAGGATAGTTATCTGGCATGCCCCAGGCTACGTGTTCAAGGTCACTGGCTCATGTGTTGGGAGTCATGAAGAGGAAGGCCAAGAGCTATATATACTTCCCCACTGACATGGAGTGGGCATGTGTGAAACAGACATTTTAAACAAAGGGAGGCATGCCTAGGGTCATAGGTGCCATAGACTGTACACATTTGCGAATAAAAGCTCCAACAGAAGAGGGACATCTGTACATCCACAGGAAGAATTTCCACTCCATCAACGTACAGGTGCTATTTGATGCTACAATGAGGAAAACCCATATCTGTGTCTCCTATCCTGGCAGCTGTCATGATTCTTAAATCCTCACACACTCATCAATCCAAAGGGACTTTGAGAATGGGACCTATACAGGAGGATGGCTTCTGGGTGAGTCAACAAAACAGACATCACACCACAGCCACAGGTGCACTCACACAAATAATGGAAACACAGCTTAGCATGGTCATGACACAAAAGTAGTACATCATCCATATAACATGTGCTCCCTGTCTCAATATGTCACTCTCTTTCCACAAGTGATGCAGGTTATGGGTATAAACCGTGGCTCCAAACACCACTACTAAATCCACAGACACAGGCACAGGAGTACTACAATGAGGCACACGTTAGAACAAGGAATGCCATTCAGCACACCTTTGGCCTACTCAAAGCCAGATTCAGGTGCCTTGACAACTCTGGGTGAGCGCTTCAATATGCACCAGGAAAGGCATGCAACATTTTCCTGGCATGTGCAATCCTCTACAACATAGCAGTGAACACTAGGCTAGTTGAGGATATGGCGCCACAACACCTCCTGGAAGTCTCTGTTCTCTAGGCAAAGGATAAGGACACCCCAGGGAGGGGTGGATATGAGACAGGCTCATCAGGGACCACTTCACCCGCAGTGAGTATAACACAGTAATCAAACACAATGAATGTATGTCCATGATCACACAACATATAATCATCTGTTTCACTCCACAGGATGAATGACATACACAGCCAAGAGACTGCCTGCTACAACCACATAGCTACTACAGGATAAAACCCTTGCAGCAGCTATTCCATGGATGTGTCATACCGAGGGTGTGAATTCAACCAGCATCTGCCATTCAATCGGCCATGATGACATTGCCACTTCAAGGATATCATACATGCCTCTGTGAAAAAAAGGTAAACCACTTTGCCCATGTCCAATATATCCTTTAGATGAACTGACAGCAAACAACAGTTGTTGAATTTATACTTATGAAGGCATGTCCCTAAACTCAGGGGTCTATCAATTTAACTTGGACAATGAGTGGAGATGATGGAGCATATGTACTGAGATAGTTCTAGTTTGAAATATATTACTGCATAGGCTCCATTGAATAACAAAGGAACTGGAGAAGTGATAGCACTAGTAGAGTCATCTGCACCTCATCAAATCCCTGTCATTCCTAGGTGAATAACACAATTTCACCCTGCATAGTGTAATCAATTGAGGCATCTATTGGCCTCTTCATGCTCCTGTCTTGTAGCCTAACTCAACATTGTTATCAACAATTAACCTTGGATTACTAGGCATGTGATGGATTTCCCTCATCAGAGTGTGAATCCCACTCTGTTTGGCTAATATACCCTGTTAGTGAAAATTCAACCTAAAAACATGGTAGGCTAGCAACACCTTAATAACCAGACCAGTGGATGGAACCAAATATGGACAGTCTGGCAGCTAGTATGCTAAGAGGTAGATGTCAGTTATTGAACTCACATCACTGCCACACAACACCTTCATGTTGTGTTGCTTTGCTAGGTGGATTGTGAATTGAATTTGGACAACATTGTATGTGCTGTGTGTGTGTGTGTAGACCCATGGTCTAACACCTTACAAAGTAATATGTGCAGGAGTTGTGTTCACTGCATTGCTTTGCAATGCATTGGATACATCTCTGCCACTTAACCTGTTAGGAACCAGAAACATGCACAGACATAAATCGGATGAAGCAGTTCAAATTTATTTGGGGAAAGATGACAAATGGGGCTTTATTTTTTTGGGAGGGTTTGTAAGGGGCTGCAGAGGTCAATGCTTTCACAGATTATCTTATGACGCTGTGGATTCATGGTGTTACTACAGGGCTCACACTGGAGGAGGAGTTTGTTGCTGTGAATCCCTCAGTGGATTGCTGCTCCCTCTCCAGTCACATGTTCTCCCTGTGATTGTTCTCCCTCATTTACATCAACATTTGCCCCAATATGTCCATGATCCATGTCCTGATATCCATTGTGGCCACTGGTAGCTGGTTCCCTCCCACCTGTGTGTGTGGGCCCATGCTGTGGCTCCATCCAGGAGGATAGCTGGGGCTGTGGTGTGGGCCCATATGACCTGTATTGTGGGTTGGGAACTGTGCCAGGCATTCGGTGTCTTCCCAGTGGTGATGGGGTCATGAAATAATGACCTGAGCTGGACAGAGATATTCACCTCCCAGGAGGCATCTAGTCTGAAGCTGCATGGTTAGGGGAGCTAGTGCTGGTGGAGCTGGTGCTGGTGGCGATGTTGACCTGCTTGTCCCCTCTTCATGCTCATCAAGGGGAAAGTCACTGGGGGGTGTTGTATGGCTCATGTTCACTGTCCTCCTGCTGTGCTGCAGTCCTGAATGCTGTGTGGGGAAATGACATGGTGTGATTAGTAATGTAAGCAATGACATGATGGATGCAAGACAATGACATTGACATGAATCCTTGAGTGGCAGGATGGTATCCAATGCATTGCTTTGAGATGGATGGGATACCACCCTGGCAATCGATGACTGATGAGCTTGACAGGATCCTGTACATCAGGCCTGTCCAAATGCAATCCTCATGTCCACCAACAGGCAAAGATTGAAGGATTCCCTTGATTAAGCACTGGTGATTTGATCAGTAGCTCATTCATTTTGACTAACCCACCTGTGCTTAATCAGGGATAGCCTTCAATCCTGGGTTGTTGGTGGCCATCAAGGACTAAACTTTGACAGCCCTGTTGTATATTGATATAAGCAACCTACAGTAGTTGATGTTTGGCTATTATATGTGTTCTGACAGAGTGGATGGCCTGAAATCCCTCCTTGCCATCCCCACTCTTCAGGATACATGTGATAACTAAAGCTTAACCATCACAGTTCAACTGAGAGCAAACAATTGCATACTCAATATATTAGGCCTATAGAGCAACAACACTATGGAACCGAACCACACCAGTTCCATTCCTTGCTATCCCCACTCCTCATGATACATATGATTCCCACAATATTTCATGTACTTAGCTGTCTTTGTTTTTGAACTGTGAAATGCTTTGGGGCCCTAGTCTTCTTTAGTTCAAGGCCCATGTCGTGAATATGAAATCAGTTTGTCTCAGTCGAACTGTGATATGTGAACTGATCCCTGAGGACCAGTGCAGTCGTTGGTTAACCATCGGAGTGCCAGAGGGGTAGCCAAAACAGTGGCGACCATCCACTGATCATCCATCTAGCACTCAAGGGGTTAGGTGTTGACCTCCCTCTGGCTACATGTTTAACATTGTGTGGGAATCTGACAGAGCTTTATATGACAATGTGATGATGAGCATTGTTTGTGTGGACAAAACAGCAATGAGGGGGATAAAGATGGACAGGATTTGTTGCGCTGTACCCTTCCCATTTGTGCTTGGATTGTTATGTGCAGTTGTGTGAATGAATGCTAGCCATGTCTTCTGGTGTCACTGTGTTGGGCTGTAGTAGGTATGAAGGTTTGTGTGGTGTTTGTTATGGAATCATGTACTTACCTGTAGTGTGGAAGGTGCTGTCATTCTGTATCTGATCGTCCAGGGATCTCCTCAATGGTCGTTGCCAACACGCTTAGCCTGAGAATCTCCTCCCAGGGATTAAAGGTGATGGTGGAAGAGGGATCACCTCTGGTAACTTGGGCATGCATGGCAGCCTCTTATTTCTTCTTCACCAGCAGTTTACAGGTACCCCAGCGCTTCTTTATCGAGTCCACGGTTCTCTGGCAGGTGGAGAGTGCATTCACCTGGATCACCACCTGATGCTAGATGACCTTCTTCTGAACCCCCAGACCAGAAACCCTGTCCCTCAGAAAAAGTATGTTCTCCCTCTCCAGGATACTTTGGACAAATATCCTCTTCTCTCAAAGGAGTATCTGGGGCCCAGCATCCTCTCCTTTTCAGCAAAAGCCTTGGATGTGTCGGAGCTCTGGCTTGAATGGCCTGCCTGTGATGCCCCTGGTTGTGTAGGTTTCTCTGTGACAACTATGTTTTCGTCCCACTTGCAGTTCTGTCCTGTCCTATGTTTGCCTGTCCTTGATTGGGTCCCCCTCCGACCAAATGATCTCCCTCTCCCACTCCTTCCCTGACCAGAGATGCCCTGCTCTCCTTCCTCCTTTCCTGCTCTTTTCCCCACCCTCTCTCCCCTCCTCTCCCGTCCTACCCATCAGTCACCCACTCACACAGGCACTCACACAGGCCCTCATAGACAAATTTGATCATGCTCATTCTCCATCACTCACTGATTAACATTGTCAAAATAAAAGATAAAGATTTGTAATGTTTTTGAAAAAAAAGTGTGTGGGTGTTTTTTTGTTTGTATGTGTGTATGACAAATGTCACAGGTGTATTATGTCTAGATATAAGTGCAACTCTCTCTGCTCCCAAATCCTTCTACCTGCCTCCAATGCATGTGCCTCACTCTCTCGCTCTGTCACTATCCTCCACTACTGGATCCTGTGCTCTAGCTCACCAAAACTCGAAACACAGACAAGGTATGTCAGTTATTTTTGGGTATATAGGTATATTTGAATGTATTTGATACTTTGGTGCGTTGTGATTGGCTGTGACTTTTAACTTGTCTTGACAACAATCAGGGTCGTTAGATAACTTTAACCATTATCTTTTTCCGTGTCAGTAGACATATCGAACATTAATTATTGGCTGATTGAGACAAACGGTGAGGTGAAAAAAGGTGCAATGAAGGTTTTTGAGTTACATGGATTTGTTGGCCCTATACTCGTTAGCCATTCGTGTAGACTATGACATAATTTGACATAATTTAAACATTATTACCAAACCTTGGCCATTTTTGCCTTAATGACAATTTTAGTGGACTCAATTGAATTGGGGCCTAAGAGTTACACTCTGAAAAATGCTATTTTTGCCAACATGGATATCTAATGTCCATGCCAGAAGTTACAAATATTACCACACAGCTTAAAAATTGAAAGGGAGTTACACTATTCCTATATTTATATATATTTTTGATACCACAGAGCTTCAGCTGAAATGGAGCTACACTATTCATAACTCAGACTTTAAAGTTGAAATGGTGATACATTTTTGATCCCACAAATATTACAATTGAATTGAGCTACGCTAGTGATACCACAGACCGTACCATTGAATTGCAGCTACAGTAGTGATACCACAAAGCTTGTAATTAAAATGGAGCCTTACTAGTGATACCACAGAGCTTAAACTTGAAATGGAACCATATTAGTGATACCACAGAGCTTACAATTGAAACTGATCTATACTAGTGATAGTAAGAGCTTACAATAAAAATTGATCTAACTAATAATACCACAGAGCTTACAATAGAAATTGAGCTAACTAGTATCACCACAGAGCTTTACTAGTGATACTGCACAGCTTACAGTTGATATGGAACTACCCTTAGGGAGAGTATGAAGCAAATGGAAAAGGAAGTATAAAGAGTGAAGAAAGATAATTGGTAGAATGAAAGACACAGGTGAAAGAGAGGCAACGGGGGAAGGGGGCAATAGAGAAAAGAATGGAATAATTCCTATTGCTATGCAACATAATAGTACCCATACTGTTGAAAGGGACCACAACAGAAGTTTAGGAAAGGTTTCATTACCAAATGGTTACTGACAGTGTAGTCTGCGCAGTTTGTACTTGAGATATATGTACAATTAACAGAAAGTCTATATATTGGTTTACAGAAATGTCTGTGGCAAAGATAATGATGTATAATAAACTGTTTTTTTCATAATACTTTACACAAAGAATAAATGCAAATTAACATTAATAAAAGTATGCATGCAAAGTATTGCATGTATTTCAATTAATAAAAAAGGCATCAATGTTTGGTTAAAACCAAAAAGGGGGGAATCATGTCAAAAAGGTTTGTAATCACTACTGTGAAGTATTATGTGCACGATTAGTTAAATAGGTATCCAATACAAATCTGGTGAAGAGAACAAGTGCAGAGCCTTGTGAGATACATATCTCTGTATCTTAACTTTGTTAGATTAATTACGTGGATACGATTGACAAACCCATTTCATTGCTTAGGCCAGAGAGGTCTCAGACCTAGGATCACTGCCCTTGTTAATTAGGAGTATGCCAGCATATGCAAGCCGGTGTCACTGCATGAAAGGAGCAGGATGTCAGGTAAAAGTAGTGAGCCAGCACTTCTACTGTACATGTCAACCTGACTTTGCTCTTTAAAACATTAACTTTTGAATTAGAGGTTATGACCTTTGAGAATTCCCCTTACTTCTTATTTCAGAAATCCCTGCTGCATGACCTCACTGACAGTGTAGGTGTAGAGGGTACTGAGATGAGATCTAAGTCTTGTATACACAATAAATATACCAAATTGTCTACAGGGAAATGGCAACACCAGGAGGAGAATAATGGAAAATTCTATATGAAAGCTGTATGTTTTGAAGAATACAGGATAAGAATATCAGAACAGGACAAATCTCTATTCTCTGGTTTAAAATAGTCAGACTATTTTATAAAGTGCAAATCTCAGAAGAATAATTACCATCTACACGGTCACACAGGACTTGCGTGTCATTGGATAAAATGCAGAATCAAGTTATTTTATGAAATGATTTAGACTTTGCAAAGATCCCTCCATATATGTGCATGGGGATGTTGCCAAACCATATACATTTTATATATGCTATTTTATAAGATAAAATTGTAAGATGCATATTGTAAGATAAAGCTGCAATCAATGTCAGTACACTTCAGGATGAAGGCCTCCTCAGCAGTCTGAGAGTATGGACCATAATCTGCAAGGCTGGTTCAGTGCGGGTTGGCAGATATTTGACCCAGCTAGGGACTAGAACCTGCAACCATGAGATTTAAGCAGATTCAATAGCTGGATCAATAATTAACTATCCACCTCACCAAGTTATAGCTGCAGCCATTCTCAATACACTGCACTATAAAAGCCCCCTGTATTGTAAAACACAGGAGCAATCTCAGGATTTCCTTGAGGAAGGCCAGGTATTCTGGCCAAAACTTTGGGTGGAAGAACCATGAGCCTTTCTTCATTCCCCCGCACTGGGCTGGACAGGGCAGGCTTAGGAGACAAAGGGAGCCTGCCCTACTTAGCTGGAGAAGAGTTACAGGGGTGTTACCTGCCTATGGTGAGAAATCTGGGTGGGGGGGCCTCAGGTTTAAAAGAAGAACATCCAATATCATCTCAAATACACCACTTATGATGTTGAATACCAAAGCAGACAATTCAATTTGTTATATCTTCTTAAAATCAGTCATCTTTATTCAACAATTAAAAATCATACCTGCTTTCCAGATGTCTCCAAAACAAATACAGCTTAACTTACAGAGTGGGTAGACAGCAAGTTGTTGACTGTAGTGTCAATCAACGTGTTCCGCGGTTATACAGTGCTTATTCATGATAAGACACATCATGCTGCAAACTAACTGACTCATAGCTATTTAAATTTTCTACTTCCAATCAGCATCTCAGTTCTGAAGACAATTAATTGAATACATCTGTAACTTTTGAAACGTCCTTCACATTACGTCCTCAGTCCTACATTCTCACAGATCAATTAAAGGCAATGTACTCACATCTTCTGTTGTACTGTTCATATTAGGGCGGGTCCCTCCAGTCTCTTCATCTTACTTTATTGCATATCCTGACCCTGCTTTGCTTTCTTTATCCTATCCCTTCGTTTCATGTTCTGTGTTTCCACGCAGCTGGTTCTGCCTCTGTCTCTTTCCTCCTACCGTGACTCAGGCATTGGATGTTTTCTGTTGTGTTCCCCCTGATAACTACCTCCCAACCCTCATTCCATGTTCTACTCTCTTCTCCCACCCAGTTGGTGTCTCACTCTGCTTGTGGTCCTCTGGCTGTTTTGAAGGCTCCTTTGTGTTCTTCCTCTGCTCCATCTCTTATTTTTCCTCCTGTTCCTTCTCTGGTGTGCTCGTCTTCCTACCCACACCTATCTTCATCATCTGCCTTTGGTCTATGCTTGGTGCACATAGACAGGAGGGAGCAACTTCAAGTCATTGCCTTGCTTCCTCTATGGTGTCTCATGTGAGGACCGTCTTCTCTAGGAGCTCTAGGGCTTTTAGGAAATACATCTGTCATACTGTCAACAAACATGGGTATTTCTTTGTCCACTCAGATGGAAGAAGGAAGGCTGCAATGCAAGTTTGACTAGTGGGACTCTCCTTTATGTACTGCACAGAGAGATCACCATTGTCAAGCTCCCGGAGAAGGCAGCTAGGGATCTCACATGACACATGACTTTGAAGTGGTTGGGTAAAGGGGGGCTCATTTGGCCTAAGATCTGGGGAATGTTTCAGAAGACCATTAAACAGGCTCCTTGAATGGGGGTCAAAGGGGACCCTTTAGACCATCCAGGAATAAAACAGGGCGCAGATCTAGTCCAAAACGACTACTAGTTTATTCAGGGGACATTTTATACACAAACTTAATACAATAGCACAATGGAAGTATACACAGAATATACAAAGGAACAATGGGTAGGTGGCGACAATAGGAGATAACTGGGGGACAAGGAACTGTAAATAGTGAAATGCATCTTTTACATAATTTAA
Source organism: Rhinophrynus dorsalis (assembly GCA_037306005.1). NCBI lineage: Eukaryota > Metazoa > Chordata > Amphibia > Anura > Rhinophrynidae > Rhinophrynus > Rhinophrynus dorsalis. Next base: position 335,732,100 of record CM074721.1, on the reverse strand, counting down.
TCTTGCTGCTCCTAGTCACAGCCAATGAGATTTGGATCAACATGAGACCTGCAACCAATCTCGGGACCCAGGCCATTGTTCTGCATAGGAAAGTGAATTACCTGGGGCTGACAAACAAACCAATTATGTCTCGATGATCTCCCAGCCAATGAGAGATGAGGAGACAGCCTGGCCAACAGGGCAACCGATAACTACATCACCTACTTTTCCCATACTTTCAGCAGTGTCCAATCCTGACAATGTAACCTACGTCACACGTGGCGGCGATCAATCCAGGAGTCGCCTACTTTTCAAAAGGAAAGGTGACACTTTTCTCTAGTCCTGGCAGCTGGTGCCGGCTTTCACCATGTGAATACAGTCCTTTGTGAAAAATAAGTTCCTAGGCCTGAAAAGGCCTCCAATTAATGGCCTAGGGCCCATTACACATGTGTTCTTGCGGGGTCACTTCATTGTACATAGAAAGATCAAGTACAGTGGCGAGAATGCTACTGGCGCAGTGGGGTGTATTTGTCAGATAAGGGTCAGATAAGAAATGTGCACATTTATTAAATCAGCTTTTCAGCCCACACTGGACAACACTGATGTAATAAATCTGCATATTTATTTCCTTCAATCATACTCTGAGTGTGGTTATTCTCTTGGATATATTTGTACTCATACATGCACACACAAAATGGTGGATGTACAAATCTACCGGTCCAACTAATTGTCTGCACTTACATTAGCAGAAAATTCAGCCACCTGTACTTCAGGTTATGTAGAAGCACTTGTGATAGCTTTAACCCATACCAGCACATACACTTTGCCATTACAAAGAATTTACTGAAAGCAGGACCTAAAACTGACCCATATAAAAAGGATAGAATTTCCCACAAACTTCCTGTACTCCATCTACATAGCAAAAACAAGGTACAGAGGACAGGAATCTCCCATACACTCTCCCATCATATTGCCAAGATGGTATAGAGAGGACAATTTGTAGCACAGGCAGATTCAGTAACCATACACTGATACCGGTGCCTTTTTTAGTGTGTAATCAAGTTAGCACATGCCTCCCACTGTGCCAGACTGCAGAGTAAACTAGGTGGCTGGCTGGCTTTGGGGAGTGGTAACTTAGAATTACCTTAAGAAGATGTGAATAAATATGTATTTATATTATCATCATTCATGTCTACTGCTTACTATTTATTATATTTTTATTTTTATGTGGTATTGGGATATCCAGAAACAAATAAACACTTGTGGAAAAGCCCTAAAATATAAATTTTTTTAAAAATACATGTGGTTTTAACCATTTTAATGCTAGAGGTCGAGAGGTCTCCAAAGTATTGGGTGAACAACTGATATTACACTTCGAGCATTCAAGAGCTTATACACCCCATTTAACCCCATGAGGATTTGGGTAATTAGCATTTGATCTGTTTGGAGCAGTTGGTTTGTTCAGTCTTCCTGTCTTTTGTATTGTTGCTAGTCCTAGAATGTTCCCTCTAAGGTGAGCAATCTGACTGAATGGAAGGACTGTTTATTAAAAGTGCAGGGCTGCACTGGAATAATGTATGCAGCATTCAGCTCTGCAGTTGTTAAATTACACTTTTAACTCACTGCTAGGTTATTCACCTTACAGGGAAAATTGCTTACAGTCCATTTTGAATTAAAGTATCAGTCAACTTTTTCTGAAATATAAAAATATATATATATATATATACTTTATATATATAGCAAAAAACATGAACGCACTCACAGGGCTTCTTAATGAATCAATCAAGTACTGATTTATTTATCAACGTTTCGACCCAAACAGGGATCTTTATCAATTGCTTTGCCCTTTGTTGACATTTTAAATATGTTCTCCATCAGGTCTCCACCTAATACTTCCTCTTGCACTAGAGTCCTATGTAGCACTATAATATGAACAACAACTCTCCAATTTCAGCGCCAAACCAAATGCCCGCTAACATGTCTTTTGTATCTTGTAAACTACAAGCATTTATGAGCACACTACAGACATTTTCCTTAGTGCTGTTCTTAGATTTTTTTTATGCTTTTCACTTGTATTCGTACTCTAGTATTAAAATGACATTCCAAATTCAAAGCTGACTTACCAGACAAAATTCCTGACCAGCTCTCCCATATAGTGCATTATAAAAAAATGGCCAGTGGGAGAGAAAGGGGGCAGAGAGGAAAAGTGAGAGCGTCTTGGTAGAGATACCCTGCAAGTCTGCAAGGATGGAAACCTATTAGTGAGACAGGAAGAGTCAAAGATGGAAAGCCCAGAATGAAGATGGGAACCCTAAAAGCAGTTGATGTGTTGGAAGATATGAGTTGATGTGTTGGAAGATATGAGTTCGGATGTGCTGTAAAAATGCAAAGTAAGTATAAGTTTTATTCTGCTGTTCAGTTCGTTTCAGGAAAACCCCTGGCACCTGAGTTCATTTTCACACATTAAAATCCATAAGGGTCCATGGTTAGTTTGGAATAAACAGAAGCAGTGAATTAGAAGAGTCATGTCGCAAACAATAAATTGGGAAAGTATGGGGAAAAAGATGTTACATAAATTGCATTGTTGTCCAGGCATTGTGCACCTTAAGGGATAGGTTGACAAGTCAGGAATTGTTTGATTACCTACAGTATATCTTGGCTGCAAAATACTATATGAGACTGCATTATATTGGCTCATATAGCAACATTTAGAGGGATTTGTATGCTAAGAATAATAGCAAATATCACATTTACTTGGAAATAAGATGAATTACATTGAAATACAGTTATCAATAAGATTCTAACTAATGCATCATTAAGAGTCTAAGTGCACTTGTCAACACCACCATCGCAAACTATAAAAAACATAATCACCATGGCTACAAACTTAACATGGACATCATCTACTAGTAGAAAGGTAAATAAAAATGAATGTAGGTTGTATGAATCACATATGTTCAAAATACTGTGTAGTTTTTTCATTCATTAAAGGTATAGCAATGCTTTAATTGTATTATTTATTTATTATTTTACCAGTATTTTGTATTCTTACCTGCTGGCTTTCAAAGACAGAAGGACAGTAAAATCAGCTTTTTCCCAAATTACTTTTGGCAACAAAAGTTGAGGTAGCAAACAAAGGTTTTACATCTGATAAGAACATCCTTGAGGTTTCCCCAACGGGGATTTTTAACTTACAGATAAATCCAATTCTCTCAACAGCTACCTTAGAGGTGGCTGTTAATTGTCCACTGTGAATCATATAAAGATATATGGACTGAAGGTAAAATATAGCCCTCGGGAGAAGCTCCTGTGAAGAAGAAGGGGAGAATTTTGTTTGGAAGGAGGTCAAGTAGGGGAGTAGCTGGGAGTCGAAGGAGAGAGACTGTGATTGGAGGTCAGATCTAGTCGAGACTTATTTATCTAGAGGCAGATTAGCCTCTTACAAATGTGAGTACCCTGATGAGGGGATTTCCTTATACCTTGTATTGACATGAAATTATGGAGTCCAATATACTACACTTAGAGTGGATTGCACTGTTTCTTTTCTTTTTTTTTCTGCATGTTTTTCAATGAACATTTTTACACACATGGTGGGACTGCCCACTCCTTATTTCCTTTTGGAAGGAGATAATACCTTACATCCAAACTATCACAGGCCTCACGATTCAAAAATTGACCCTTCTTTGTCTACATTTCTCTACTTCTGAGCTAGATGACAGGTTACACAAACCCGCACATTGTTTACTGCTTACTTTATTGACAATAGCAAAATCTTTGATCCCTTTAAAGTGGAAGTCCATGGATCCTCCTCTAATTTCCATGTGGTATTTGAAAACTAAGGAAGTAATGGAAATGGAAAGACAATATGCTTTCACAGCTGATTGCCTCTCTAAATTCATGGCTATCTGGTCTGTGTGGATTCAGGCTTACAAAAAAGAGACGTATGAGTATTATTCCTCTGTTCCCCTGTAACCGCACCTCACCCACTTCAGCATATGACTCCCTGGGAGTAGGGCTTTCTCCTCTGGCATTGATTTTGTCACAACCGTGAACTGCTCATTACTCAAATAGATGCATATGACGCCGAAACGACATCACCAATGTTTCTCTATCTCCAGACTCACCATACCTCAGCGTTCCTCTTTCTTCCTTCAAGTCCTACTCTGTATTGACCACAGAGGTCTGAGAGCCCCTCCCCCATCTTCTTTTTTTTTTTTCCTATTCTGTGCAACCTTTCCATACCCTCCTCTGAGTCCATGATTACTATCTATAACAATTCTTTGGATCTCTCATCTGATGTTATTCTATTGAAACATGCAATTTTATGCTTATTGTATGCCATTTTCTATTTCTCATAACTTGTATTGACCTTTTTTTCTCAATAAACATTTAAAATGAAAAAAAAACAACCTTTTCTCTAATGTCATTGAGAATACAGGGACCATGAGGACATTCCAAAGTAGTCCCAAATAACTGGCATCTTGAAATGCAAAAATGTTAACTTTGTAGAACGTAGGAAATGTGTGAACAGATGACCATGCTGCTGCATTGCATAACTGGTTAGAAGTGGCCTCGTTCTTCAAGGCCTATGAAGTACTGATGGATCTAGTTTTATGAGCTATGATTCTGAAAGGTGCAGAACAGATTTCAGTCTGTACGCTTGTCTTATAGTAGGTTTCAGCCACGCAGCAATGGTTGTCTTAGAAGTTGGTCTGTCCTTTTTTAGGGCCTTCTGGAATGAAATATAATGCCATAATGGATTGTGTAACTTGGATATACTGTCATATACATCTAAATATATTTAATGTATGAAGAGATGATTCTTTTATTAGACGGTTTAAGGCACAATGAAGGAAGGACTACCTCTTGATTTATGTGGAAAGCTGAACCCACTTTGGGTTGGAACTCCATAACAGTTCTTAAAATGACTTTATCTAGATTGCATAGGTTGTGGTGGTAAATTGGTCCTTGAGATTACAGCTGGAATCTGAGGAAGATGCAATGGATCTGTAATTGACATTTCCTTCAGATGGTGGCCAAAATGCAGTGATAAGAATGGTGTGCACTCTCTCTTTCCTTATTTTGAGAAGGACCCTGTGAATCGTAGCCAGTGGAGGGAAGACATATATTTGTCTGTAACTCCATGGAATCATTAGGGTGTGCACTGCTACAGCTTGTGGGTCCCTTGCTCTTGAACAAAATATTGGAAGTTTTCTGTTTCTTCTTGATGCTGTCATATCTGTCTCCAGTACTCCCCATCAGTCTGTTATCTGAAGGAAATCCATGAACCTCCTGAGGGACAGTCTTTTAAAACTAAATGTCAAACTGCAGCAAGAGGAGATAGCTACCTGGAAGTGGCAGGTGTTTTGATGAGAGTGCCCTGCCTCCTAAAGGCACACTCCTAACCTTATGGCTCCTGCATTATTCAATGACTTACAAATATTCTTAGCACAAACATTAATTTCAAGAGGGTTTGCTGGGAAGAAGCCAGTTGTGATGCATTTTGCTATCCCAGCTGACCAGTTCTCGCCAAATAGAAAGATTTTGGGGGGCTGAGTGAAGTACAACATGGGAGACGAACCCTACAGAATGTGAGGGCACAATGATAGAAGAATAATACAGCATGTAAGTGGACCAGTACATATTATCAGGAGAAACTACCACATGTAAGGGGATCAGCACATAATGTACAGCAGTGAGCAATCCTCAATGAATCACAGCAGTCATAGAGGGAAGACTTGCCCTGGAGAGCCCTGATGTGAGACCAGCAAAGGAGCAAACCATAAACCACCTAAGATCAGTGCTAGAGGATGTGAGGAGGATATTAGCATCACAATATTTATGGATACTCTAGGAAATTGTGCCATTTCAGTAACTCACTATATTATTCTATTTGTGAATTTATCACCAAGATTGTAACAGTATTTTGACAGAACATATTATAATAATTTTTATTATTATTTGTGTACTTTTTTAGTTTCATCGACCCAAAAGAATAATTATACCTTTTGAAAGAGGGGTTATCATTTCTTACACTTTAGCTAACAGTTCAATTTCTGGGCCTAAGGAAGGTAAGAAGGATGGAAGGGGGTTTCGTTTGAAGTCCCTTAGTACTACATATTGTATGATGTTTGATACCATAATGTAAACATATAACCATGCCCATATAGTTGTGTAATTTTGTATCAAAGCCTGTAAACAACACAGACAACTAACATCTTCATGCAATCACGAACACGTCACTAAAGTAAGAATATACTAAACCAGGACTGTACTCAAAAGAAAACACGACTAAAAGAAAGTATAGCTTTAATAATGTAATTTGCACAATACAGTGTATTTACTAAATTGTAGTTGAAATACTATTATGTTCTGTACTTCATATATACCACATATTCACTCCAAATTCACCTGTTCTCACTTAATAGTTGGACGGATTAAAAGAGTCACAGTAAAAGTAATAATAAACAACATCAAAACATAGTTCAATTAGAAAAACAAATACCTAATAATTATTAGTGTGCGATGAGTAGGAAAACTGTATGCCACCATCTTTTTGTTGGAAAACAACTCCCAATATCCTCAGCTGGGCATTTGTTTGCTGAGGATGAATGAAGTTGTAGACCAGAAAGAGATGGTGAATGCTAATTTGCCTGCCTTTTGTATAATTACTAGAGGTGTTTTTTTGTTCTGGGAAGCTGTATAAAATTATAGTAATATAATTAATCTTCAGATAAAGTTTCTATGATCCTTCGATATTTCAATTCTCTCTAAAATGTCCAATGGAACAATTCCACTGAAGTCCTTTTTCCTGCAGTCTCTTAGATTATGGAACATGACAATCTTTACTTGATGCATAAAAAAATAGACATTATCTTTTTCTCAGTTTTCTTGGTTGTCAATGTGTGGATCATCTTAGAACATCATCACCTCCCCAGGGGCGATTCTGAAAGACAAGAGAGAGAGAGAGAGAGAGAGAGAGAGAACATTATAGATATTTTTGATCTTTAGTGTTGTTCCTTTAACCCATACACTACTGTCAAGGTCTACATTTCTAATTATATCCTTGCATTTGCTAGTTGTACTGCATATTGAGTGAGGGGTATAAAACATCCAGCGCTAACAGTCTGAAGTATGTGAAACTTAGGGACGCATATACAGCATAATAAATGTGAAATTCAGCAGCATATTCACCACATGGACAAATGACAGTGTAAGCTTTTGCATAGCTAATATCAATTTGTTTCTATAAGGAAATGCTTGGCAGGTATTTGGTGTTCTGTACTTGCCAGTTTTTACAAAGAATTGAGAAAAAAATATATGCTACATCAGGCGTAAGGGAAAATACAATGAGATTGTTCATGACTTTTCATTCATAAGAGTATGTTCAGAGTTGGGCTCAAGATTATTTTTTTTTTATTTGATTTGAGTTAAATGAATATTCAACCATGTTAACCTTTTTTCACTTACTGTAAATAGTTGTATAAATTGTGTCATATGATCATAACCAGCAAGTCTTTTGTACACTGGTGTGTATTTATAAAATATTTTTATGACTATATAATTAATTATATACGGCCAGACGGTATCTTTTTATGGAAAATAACTTTCATGGAATTATCACTGGTACCTACGGCATATAAAGCATTAGGTCTCTGACACATGCAGAGGGGCATCCCTTTGGCACATACAGTGTAAAGGATTTTTTTTTTGCACTAAGCAGAAAAATAGTCACAACTCTAGAGAAACACTTTGTCATAGTAATTTTTAGCTCTTCGCAAGAAGAATTTCAGGATTAGCTGACATTTTCAGGTAAAAATAAGAGGCAATAATCCCAATGCGTTTGAGATCTCTTTTGCATGCAAAGGATTCATTTTGTTTAACTGATACCTGGCATGTGCAATGTGTGACTCTCAAGCCATACTATCGCTGAGGATGATGGGAGCTGTAATTCAATCAACAGGGGCATATTTTCAAAATAAAAGTAATGTAAATCAGGAGCAAACCAGCTGCACTGTATTGGACAAATAAAAATAACCCAAATTCCCATTGATTTAACTGGGGATTTTAACTCCTTAAATGCTAGAGAGGTCACTAGCACATTGCATCTCTTTGAAATGCATTAGAGACCTCTCTAGCATCCAAAGGTATAAAATCCCCATATCAATCAATTTTCTTTTGTTTGGTTTTCTCCCACAGGATAGTTGGTTTGCCCCAGATTTACTTAACTTTTCTTTTGAAAATACATAATGTATGAAACAATGGCCTAGATGCAGTAAAGGTCGAACAGGGCTACGAATGTCGATGTACTGTCGGAGCAGGGTCGTAGGCACATCCGTGGTATTCACCAAAACGTCACACTGGCATGAATCCGACAAAAAAATGCCAAAAATCAACATCAGTCCGATATTCCTAATTTTTACTCTTTGCATCGACAATTGCTCATTTCCATATAGAAATGAAGCATAATGAGACACATATGTATGCAAGGGGGGGGGGGGGTGTTGACATGTTAATGTGGCACTTCGACTCATTCAAGTAAACTCCGATAGCAAAGAGAGAAAGTATCCATGACAGCACCAATTCCACCCTTATGCTATGATGTAACAGGTAGGTGGTTGAGGGAACACTGGAGGAAGAATTTTAATTAAAAAAAAAAGAAATTAAACTTAAACCTTTATTAATATAGTTAAAAATAGCTTAACTCCTTAAGGACCAGCGGTCCCTGGGTGTGTGGTCCTTTAAGGACCAGGTAGGAAGGTGTGCCGTCCGATTGGGGGGACTGAAAGAGATCGCTCCGGTCTTGGAGTGATCAACTTCAGTCCCCGGTATTACTCACCGCGCTGCTGCAGTAAAAGTACGTGAGTGAGTAAAAGTACGTGACGTACCAGGACCATCACTGGTCCTTAAGTGCCGGACCAGTGTGATGGTCCTACCACGTCAATGATCCTTAAGAGGTTAACGAATTTTAAAAATTATATAAAATCATGTGCTGATCTTATTAATTTGCTAAAGATCACAATAATCTGTAATAACAGTACTAGTTGGGCTAAGTTCAATATAACAGGACAATTTCTGTAGTTCCTGGTATACCATAAGACAAATCCGTGCCCATATCAGTAAAAATAGGTAGTATTGAGCCTACCTTTAATCAGATAAATAATGTAATTCACTGAGGGTATAACAGTGTCTAAATATGTCTGGTCATTCATGAACGTATGGTCAGTACACAATTCAATAATTGTGGCACTCTTTCATGAAAATACAGGTAAATTCTCATCTGTCTGGCATATATATTGTTTGCTGACCATGCAGGGTATTATATCAATGGAGCTTAAGTAACCGTCTATTTGGGTATCACACTTTGACAATTATGATATAGTTCGGGTTCCTTGCAATGGTCCCAAGTAGTACTAATGTACTGTATACATAGAAAATATGTAACCTCGTATATATACTTTTATCACTTAGAATCCTAGTGATATTGATTCTTATCGGGTCATCAGTGAGAGATGTTAGTATAGTCTCAATTATTCAGCTAGTAGTTACTATCTTATTCAGGGTCCCATATATGATCCCGTACAGTGCTAGTAAATAGGCTATTTCAATAAGCTGGTTTTACTTCCAGATATCACTGGCACAGTATTATTTATCTGGTGAACCCGCCGTTTAGTATATGCTCCGTACTCCCCAGTGTGCACTAATAGTATCTTTCTTGCCTGGGATCCTAACAGTAGTCCCAATTTCTGAGATCTAGTGACCCCTGTTGTTACTGCAATGTAACTACAGTGTAGCAAGATGTACGGAGTAAATAATCATAATAAGACCGCTGCCAATGAGCAAGTGATTAAATGCTCGTCTGTCTTCCCATATACTCTCTGCAATCACCAGCGTATTTGGGCAGTAACTAACTTAGCCTGGGATCCATTCAATGGTCCCGATTTCTAGCATCTAAAGAACCATAATCCCGGTTTCTAAGATCTAGTGACCCTTATTGTACTGCAGTGTAGTTACATGTAGCAAGATATATGGAATAAACGGTAGCAGTAAGCAAATAGTTAAACGCTCATCTGTCTTCCCATATACTTTCCGCAATCACTAACATATTTTAAGGATAACCTATTTAGCCTGGAATCCTTTCAGTGGTCCCAATTTCTAGGATCTAAAGAACCCTAAGATAATAATTAAGTTCTTCGGCATCTGCTTATAGTAACTCACTAGCTTGGGAGCCTTTCAGTGGTCCCGATTTCTATGCTCTAAAGGTCCCTGTTCGCTAACCTAGGGCTTTTTAATAGTCCCAATTTCTTAGATCTAACGATCACTAAGTAGCCATAAGATCAGTCTAATAAGGACAGTTTGCTTAGGTATGCGCCTGTCACCCTGACGCACGTTTCGCCATGAAGCGGCTTTAGGAAAATAGATTTTGAAGGCAGAAAAGAACAATCTGGCCTATCCAATCTACCCATTCCCCTATGTGATTAAAATTAGAAGATTCTCACAACTTTGTGAAGGAAAGTCAGGATTTTATTAAAGTCAAGGAGACGAATATTAATGTTTCAACTTTTTTACTACTCTTCATAGCAGCAAAAGAAAAATCAGTATAACATACTGTATACAGAAACATTAACACTTCATTTGTATTAACCCGCCCCCTTTGAATTATGTTCTACAATCCCCTGACTGGATACTCCTACAAATGTTGCCATTATTAAAGCAGCTTCCTCTTTCTTTGGTGTCCGAATTCACAACTTGACTAACAACTTGTTTCATAATGTAAATAACAGTTAAACATTCAGTCTCATGTAAAGTTGAGAATTCAACCTGTGGAGAGTAAAAAATGTGATAGGGAGGGAATCATAAGGGAGGGAGATTATTCACATTATTGTCTTTAATAAAATCCTGACTTTCCTTCAAAAATGTAGGAAAATCTAATATTATTGAAAGACAGGAGGCTTCATATTATGCTAGTTTAAAGGGATAGTAATACTTCATTTTATCTTTATTTTATTTTGTAGGCATTAAAAAAACATGAAGAACGATATAAGTCTTATCTCTCAAACCTTTATGGTTTAAGAGATATTCACAAGCAAAGTTTCCCCCTCCCACCCCTTTTTCCTAGTGTAAGCCATCTCTTCTCAGATGTGAATCTGGTTGTAAGACCAGACAGATAACAGCAGGGGACAATCTTCTTTGCAGGAAAACAATGAAAGCCCTTCCCCCCTTGACAAGTTGTTCAGCTTTTTCCCTTATCTTAATTGAAGATTGTCCCTCTCTGCAGTCTACCTGGGCACCTCCCTTCTGATCTGCCTGAACAGGGGGGGGGATACTTTGCTTGTGAATATCTCTTAGACCATAAAAGTTTGAGATATAAGACTTATATTGTTCTTCATGTTTTTTTAATGCCTACAAAATAAAATAAAGATAAAATGAAGTATTACTATCCCTTTAAAGCTGATTTAGTACATTAGCAGATGCATGAGAAATTGGCCCTTGAGGTTACCTCCCTATTAATATGACCTGGAAGCCATGACCTTTCGAGGAGTGGGCTACAAACTGAGACACATCCACCCCCGAATGCATGATCCAGTGAATACATCTTGCTAAAGTAGCAGTTGAAGCTGGAAGATAGAGTTTCCTATATATTAACCACTTCTACTCTCAGGTCCGAGAGTAGAAGTTGCTAATTCATAGGCCTGTAGACAACGCACAATACACAGTAGGGAATTTTGTGGAAAGGCGAGATAAAAAATCTCTCTAGAAAAAGAATTTGTTCTTCTACAAATGGAGAACCTAACTCCCTCTGGAAGAAGGGATCTATTGTTGAAGTCAAGCGTGCATACATTAGACATTCAGGAAAGGAAATTAAGCAAAGTTACATAGTTAATTTGGGTGAAATTTGTTTCAGTGATAACAAATAATTATCACGCCATGGTTCGAGAAACTGTAATACAATATCCACATCCCAAAATCTGGAATATCTAGTAGCAGGTGCTGTAGACAATTTAATCCCTTTCATAAGTCTGCATCCCAAATGATGTTGTCCTGTTGGCAAACCATCCACTTGATCATAGTTAGCAGAAATAGAAAATCTATAAGAATTAATAGTTCTCTAAGCTTTGTCTATTTAAAAACAACAAGAAAAACAAATTAATTAAACTGACTCGGTTGACAGATACGGAATCCAAATTTTGTACCAGGCACTAGCATGACCAGGTAGACCAAAATGATCTATAACATGCCCTAGTACCTGTGGCTCATGATTCTGATATAAGAGATTGATCTGATTTGAAAGTCCCTCAATACGTCTGGAACCTGTGAAATTAACCATGCCATCAGATTGACATTAAAAGGTCCTGGGGATTCTCCAAATGATCTGTCAGTAGATGTGGAAATGGAACTATGTAATGTGAGAAGTCCACTGATAGTTCCAGATGTGGAGGGAACCACAGATGACCTGTCCAAAAAAGAGTAATCAGCACAATGGTAGCTTGTTTTTTTTTGACCTGGAGAATGACTCTGGAAGGACGTCTACTGCCAATGCCTCTGGATCTGGTCTCCAACTACAGATGGTAACATTTTGTTCAGTCTTGATCTAAAAAGGTATATTTTCAGAGGACCCCCACATAACATTTACTTTCTTGAAAATAGTTTTGTGTAACTTCCCTGATAGATGTTTGGAGATCCAGACTGCTATCATATTGGACAGACCTGTGAGATATCCCTCTTGCATCAAAATATCCCTGTCTAGGTAAAATTGCCAAAATTCCTTGGCCAAATTGGCCAGAACGTTTGATTTGGTGCCTCGTAGATGACTGATATATAGGACTGCTGAAACATTGTCCATCTTGAGCACAATGCAACAATTTGAAGAATTTTGAGTGAGACTTTTCACCGCAAATGATCCTGCTAATAATTCTAAGCAATTTATATGCATTGTTTTCTCTTCTTGCGACCACTTGCCTCCTGTGGTAAGTTCTCTGCAACGAGGACCCCAACCCAGATTGCTGGTGTCCGATTCGATAATGAAGACTGGAGACATACCAAAGATGGCTATGCCGTTCTAGTCTTCCATATGTTCCAGCCACCATATTAACTCTTCCCTTGCTTCTACAGAAAGGGGGATAAAGTCTGCATATCCTAAGCCCTTGCAAACATGATCATTTTTTAATCTTTGCAAAGCTCAGTAATGCAATGAGCCTAAAAAGATAGCCTGAATAGATGCTGATAATAGGCCCATAATTCTTACGACTGATCTCAAAGAAATGAGATCTTTTCTTAACAGAGCTTAAATTTCTTACCGAATCATCATTAATTTCTTTTTTGGAAGAAGGAGGGAAGTGGTTAACGAATTGACCACAAATCCTAGGAATTATATCTATTGAATCAAACATGGAACAGATTTCTCCCAATTTATGATAAAACATACCTGGTTTAGTGTTGGAATAGTCATTTGTAAATTTATTTTTATTGTCGTGATAGCTTGAGAAATGATCAACATCTGTTCCAAGTGTGTATTCAGTTGTTTCAGGTTTATTACTGGTCGTAAGCCTGAGTCTTTTTTTTTTTTTTTTACTAAGAAAATATTACTTATGTAACCCGGTGTCACCACATCTGTGGTTCACCACCCCCTCTCACTCATGACTGGGAGATTCCCCTTTAAGAACTTCTACTTTCTGGCTTCCAGTGCCCAATCTTCTAGCTACACTGCATTCCAGATTCATTTTACTGTTTGTTCCTGTTACAACCTTTGGCTTGATCCCAACCACTGATTTTGTTTGTTCCCAGTGCTGTATTGATCTCCTGTTTAGGACCCAGCTTGTCTCCTGACCCTGCTTCTACTGTCCTCCCTGCTTGACCTCAGCTATCGACTCCGACTTCTCTGCTTCTCGCTTCTCCAAGAGCTTGCCGGTTGATCTCTGATCTCATCTACTGGTTAGTCAGATTGATCCCGGTTTCTGCTACAGCAGGTCGATCTTCTGCAGGGCTGGCCAGCCTCCAGTGGCCTGCGGGATTGATCCCAGCCTTACCCAGCAGGTAGATGACTGACTGGGTCTAGATGTATCCTGACAGCCGGTCGAATGGATCCCAGCCTTTCCCGGCAGGTAGCTCTCTGACCATGCCTAGCCGTATCCTGATGCCTGGTCGGATTGATTCCAGCCATCCTGCTAGTTGTTCCTCCAGCCACCACTCTCAGTTGGACTCTGGGGAATCACTGAATCCTAGACCTTGACCTCCAATGCTAAGTCGGGGTGTTGTTGAACTTTGACATCAACTTCCAGTTGGATAACGGGGAGCCATTGAATCTTCAATCTTAACCTTCAGTCGGACACTAGGTTATCTCTATCATTGACACTGACTTCCAGTCGGTGCCTGTGGAGTCATAATACATCAACCCCAGCTCACTTGCACCCTCTTGGGTTCCTCTCCTACAGTTCTACTCTGCAGTTCCCTGATCTCTTCTGGAGTGGCCCAGAGATGATTCCTGCACCTGTTATTATCATCACCTCTATTAGGGATCCTAGATTGTCCTTGATAGCTGTAGACTATTCTTGCATTTACAATCTCTCCAGTTGTCTACATTTTGGTCCTGCATAAGAGTCCTATATCTTCCTAGCCCTGCTTACACCATGTTTACATCCGGAGTCTGCATCGGGATTTGCAATGTAGCTCCTTTTTCTATGACATTTTGGAATTCTCTTTCCAAATAATGAGAGGTCTTGATTGGTTTTAAATTGTCCTGTAAAACGACCTTGAAATGTTCATCCAGGAAAATGACCCCTGCTTTTCCCCACCTTCCCAAAATCCAAGTCAGTGAAAGTTAACATACTTTCCTATATCCTTAACTCCTTAATGACCTGCATTCCAGGGAAGTGACCTTCCCTTAAGGACCACTTTGATCGTTGTCAGTGAACCGGCACAAGTGACCTGTGACGTGAGCTGGAGTGCCGAGCAGCTGTCGGAGAGAGACTGCTCCGGCCTTGGCGTGGTCAATTTCAGACCATGCGCTGTAAGCACAAAGTATGTGACTTGCCAGGGCCATCACCGGTCCTTAAGGGAAAAAAATGGTGACAGTCCTGGCACACCACCGGTCGTTAAGGGGTTACTAAAAGAATCACCAAAAAGTAATCCTTCAGCCTCTGGGCCTGCTTGTGAAGAAGCTATCTCTGTGAGCTTAGGGTCAATTTTAAGCAGAATTGACCTGCATCTTTCATTATAAAGTGCTGTGCTTGCATTACCTAAATGGCAAAAAGTTCTTTGAATCCCACCCCTAAGAATAAAAATCTCAATAAGGGATTTATTAACAAGGGATTAGTGTTGAGCGAGCATGCTCGGCCGATGCTCGGATCGGCTCGAGCATCGCTCTGCTCGGCACATGGCGGTACTCGTACGAGTACCGCATGTGCTCGCCCGCCATGTTCGGGTCTCCTCCCTGCACGTTTTGCGGCTGCTGCGCAGCCAATAAACGTGCAGGGAGGCTCTGACATCGGTGTAATGCCAGCAGCCATGTTGGCTGCTGGCATTACACTGATTGGCTGGCCAGAACCCGTGGTCAGGTGCTGTATAGCACCTGACCATCGAGTTCGGCTCAGTCTTAGCCAGGGAGAGCTGAGGATAGGAAGGGAAAGGCAGTGTAGGGAGGAAAAAAACCAAACTTGTGAAAAAAAAGAACCAAAAGTCCTTTTTAGGACTACTGTGTGTGGGGGCAGCAGGTTATTTTGTGTGGGGGGAAAAAAACAAAAAAAACAAAAAAAAAAAAATATTCTGTTTAGTGTGCAAAGTTGCAGATTAGAGCACATTCTGTTTAGTGTGCACAGTTGCAGATTAGAGCACATTCTGTTTAGTGTGCAAAGTTGCAGATTAGAGCACATTCTGTTTAGTGTGCAAAGTTGCAGATTAGAGCACATTCTGTTAAGTCTTCAAACTAAAATATCAAAGTCACATATTTCATTCAGTGTGCGTCGCCGCAGTTTAGCAGCACATTCTGTGTACTGTGCAGAGTTGCAGAATAGGAAGAAATACTGTTAAGTCTTCAAACTAAAATATCAAAGTCACATATTCCATTCAGTGTGCTTCGCCGCAGTTTAGCAGCACATTCTGTGTACTTTGCAGAGTTGCAGAATAGGAAGAAATACTGTTAAGTCTTCAAACTAAAATATCAAAGTCACATATTCCATTCAGTGTGCTTCGCCGCAGTTTAGCAGCACATTCTGTGTACTCTGCAGAGTTGCAGAATAGTAAGAAATACTGTTAAGTTTTCAAACTCAAATATTAAAGTCACATATTCCATTCAGTGTGTATCACCGCCGTTTAGCAGCCTATTCTGTGTACTCTGCACAGTTGCAGAATAGTAAGAAATAGTGTTAAGTTTTCAAACTCAAATATTAAAGTCACATATTCCATTCAGTGTGTATCACCGCCGTTTAGCAGCCTATTCTGTGTACTCTGCACAGTTGCAGAATAGTAAGAAATAGTGTTAAGTTTTCAAACTCAAATATTAAAGTCACATATTCCATTCAGTGTGTATCACCGCCGTTTAGCAGCCTATTCTGTGTACTCTGCACAGTTGCAGAATAGTAAGAAATAGTGTTAAGTTTTCAAACTCAAATATTAAAGTCACATATTCCATTCAGTGTGTATCACCGCAGTTTAGCAGCCTATTCTGTGTACTTTGCAGAGTTGCAGAATAGTAAGAAATACTGTTAAGTTTTCAAACTCAAATATTAAAGTCACATATTCCATTCAGTGTGTATCACCGCAGTTTAGCAGCCTATTCTGTGTACTCTGCAGAGTTGCAGAATAGTAAGAAATACTGTTAAGTTTTCAAACTCAAATATTAAAGTCACATATTCCATTCAGTGTGTTTCACCGCCGTTTAGCAGCCTATTCTGTGTACTCTGCAGAGTTGCAGAATAGTAAGAAATACTGTTAAGTTTTCAAACTCAAATATTAAAGTCACATATTCCATTCAGTGTGTATCACCGCAGTTTAGCAGCCTATTCTGTGTACTCTGCAGAGTTGCAGAATAGTAAGAAATACTGTTAAGTTTTCAAACTCAAATATTAAAGTCACATATTCCATTCAGTGTGTTTCACCGCCGTTTAGCAGCCTATTCTGTGTACTCTGCACAGTTGCAGAATAGTAAGAAATACTGTTAAGTTTTCAAACTCAAATATTAAAGTCACATATTCCATTCAGTGTGTTTCACCGCCGTTTAGCAGCCTATTCTGTGTACTCTGCAGAGTTGCAGAATAGTAAGAAATAGTGTTAAGTTTTCAAACTCAAATATTAAAGTCACATATTCCATTCAGTGTGTATCACCGCAGTTTAGCAGCCTATTCTGTGTACTCTGCAGAGTTGCAGAATAGTAAGAAATACTGTTAAGTTTTCAAACTCAAATATTAAAGTCACATATTCCATTCAGTGTGTATCACCGCAGTTTAGCAGCCTATTCTGTGTACTCTGCAGAGTTGCAGAATAGTAAGAAATACTGTTAAGTTTTCAAACTCAAATATTAAAGTCACATATTCCATTCAGTGTGTTTCACCGCCGTTTAGCAGCCTATTCTGTGTACTCTGCACAGTTGCAGAATAGTAAGAAATACTGTTAAGTTTTCAAACTCAAATATTAAAGTCACATATTCCATTCAGTGTGTTTCACCGCCGTTTAGCAGCCTATTCTGTGTACTCTGCAGAGTTGCAGAATAGTAAGAAATAGTGTTAAGTTTTCAAACTCAAATATTAAAGTCACATATTCCATTCAGTGTGTATCACCGCAGTTTAGCAGCCTATTCTGTGTACTTTGCAGAGTTGCAGAATAGTAAGAAATACTGTTAAGTTTTCAAACTCAAATATTAAAGTCACATATTCCATTCAGTGTGTTTCACCGCCGTTTAGCAGCCTATTCTGTGTACTCTGCACAGTTGCAGAATAGTAAGAAATACTGTTAAGTTTTCAAACTCAAATATTAAAGTCACATATTCCATTCAGTGTGTTTCACCGCCGTTTAGCAGCCTATTCTGTGTACTCTGCAGAGTTGCAGAATAGTAAGAAATAGTGTTAAGTTTTCAAACTCAAATATTAAAGTCACATATTCCATTCAGTGTGTATCACCGCAGTTTAGCAGCCTATTCTGTGTACTCTGCAGAGTTGCAGAATAGTAAGAAATACTGTTAAGTTTTCAAACTCAAATATTAAAGTCACATATTCTGTGTAAGATGAAGAAGGCGGGTAAAAAGGGACGGGGAAGTGGACGTGATCCTGAAAGTTCAGGGCGCGGGTCAGGACGCGGAGAAACTGTGCCTGGTGCCAGAGCACAAGAAAGAAAGACATCCACCATACCTAGCTTCATGTGTAATTTTACAGGGCGTCGCAGGACATCACTCTCGAGGTCCGACCACTGCGAACAGGTGGTCGGTTGGATGACAGCTGATACTGCTTCCAGTCGGTTAAGCACCACCCTGTCTTCCACCAAGTCCACTCTCAGTAGCCAAGAGTCTGGTCAACATAATCCTCACTCTGATCATCCTTCCTCCCACCATACACGGTCTGGTCAAAGAAGTGATCCCACACTGGGATATAGTGAGGAGCTCGTCTCATCACCAATCCTTCATTTGACCCTCTCTCCAAGCACGCTTGCAGAGGAACATGACATCTTGTGCCCTGATTCACAACCTCTAGAGGCTACCCAATCACAAGAAGATGACAGATGTGAACGGCATTTAAGGTCAAAGGAAGTAGTGGATGATGATGATGATGATGAGACACAGTTGCCATTAAATCAACCACTATTTCCGTCTCAAGACCTTGTTGAGGAGAATGTTATACAGTTGTCAATGACTGAGTATGTGGTGGGATCAAGACTTGAGGAGGATGATCAGAGTGAGGAAGTGGAGGAGGACTTGGTGGACGATGAGGTGACTGACCCCACCTGGGAAGGTGTAGAGCCGAGCGATGACAGCAGTCCTGAGGGTGAGCCATCTGCAGCACCGCAACAGGCTGGAAGAGGCAGTGGTGTGGCTACAGAAAGAAGGCGGACCGCACCAAACCGGACCGCAAATGTTCCACGGAGCACCCCCTTGCGTAAATCTACCTTGCCAAAGGGTAGGTGTTCCGCGGTATGGCGTTTTTTTAAGGAAAGTGCGGACGACAAAAGAATTGTAGTTTGCAACCTGTGCCACACCAGAATGAGCCGAGGCATGAACACTAGAAACCTCACCACCACCAGCATGATCCGACACATGGCATCCAAGCACCGTAGTAAGTGGGAGGAACGCCTGGATCGCCCATCTGTGTCTGCAGGCCACACCACTGCCTCCTCTTCCCCTGTTTTCAGTGCCGGCCAATCGCCTGTCGAAGGCGCAGGCCCGCATACCTCCCGCCCTGCACCTGTACCATCTGAAGCACCATCAGCGACCACATCCACTTCCCTGTCCCAGCACAGCGTCCAAATGTCGTTACCCCAGGCATTTGAGCGCAAGAGAAAGTACCCAGCCACCCACCCACAGGCCATAGCACTAACCTCACACCTTTCAAAATTACTGGCCATCGAAATGCTGCCATTTAGGCTTGTGGACACTGAGTCCTTCCGCAGCCTGATGGCAGCAGCTGTCCCTCGGTACGCGGTCCCCAGCCGCCACTACTTTTCCCGGTGTGCCATCCCCGCATTACACCACCATGTGTCCCGTAACATCACCCGTGCCCTGACCAACGCAGTTACTGGGAAGGTCCACTTAACGACTGACACATGGACAAGTGCTTGTGGCCAGGGACGCTACATTTCCCTGACGGCACACTGGGTGAATGTCGTGGAGGCTGGGAGCGACTCGGACCCTGGGATGGCACGGGTGCTACCCACGCCGAGGATTGCGGGCCCTACCTCCATCAGGGTTTCTGCCAGCACCTACGTTATTGGATCCTCCTCCTCCGTTTCCACCTCCGAATTCTCTAAACGCAGCGCCACTCCCCCATCAGCCAGTAGCTGGAAGCAGTGTAGCACTGCAGTGGGGAAGCGTCAACAGGCCGTGCTGAAGCTGATCTGCCTTGGGGACAAACAGCACACGGCCTCAGAGCTGTTGCAGGGGATTAGTCACCAGACCGAGCAGTGGCTCTCGCCACTCAACCTGCAACCAGGCATGGTTGTGTGTGATAATGGGCGTAACTTGGTGGCGGCTTTGGAGCTCGGCAAGCTCACACACGTACCATGCCTAGCGCATGTATTTAATTTAGTGGTTCAGCGATTTCTAAAAACCTACCCCAATGTGCATGATCTCTTGACCAAGGTGCGCCGCGTGTGTGCACATTTCCGTAAGTCATCTACAGCTTCGGCCGGCCTGTTGAAGCTGCAGCAGCGCTTACAATTGCCAGCTCACCGGCTGCTGTGTGACGTGAGCACGCGCTGGAACTCCACCTTCCACATGTTGGCCCGGCTTTGTGAGCAGCAGAGGGCAGTAGTGGAGTACCAGCTGTTACACGGTCGTCGCCTCTCCATTCAACTTCCTGTAATCAGAAGTGAGGAGTCGGAATGGATGTCAGACCTCTGCGAGGTTTTACGCAATTTTGAGGAATCGACACAGATGGTGAGCGGTGATAACGCTATTATCAGTGTAACCATCCCACTTCTGTGTCTACTGAAACGCTCGCTGCTCACAATTAAAACCGACGCTTTGCATGTGGAAGAGGTGGAAATGGGGGAGGAAGAGCTTACACAAGGTGATAGCCAGAGCACCCTCACTTCGTCTTCTCAGCGACAATTGGAGGAGGAGGAGGAGGAGGAGGAGGAGGAAGACACGGTTGCCTCCGCTACAGAGGGTAGCCATGGAACTTTAGTTCCATCTCTTCAGCGTGGGTGGGCAGAAGAGGAGGAAGAGGATGAGGATATTGAGAGTCATCCTCCTGGTGAGGACAGCGAAATCTTGACTGTTGGTACTCTGGCACACATGGCTGACTTTATGTTAGGCTGCCTTTCCCGTGACCCACGCGTTATACGCATTTTAAACAACACGGATTACTGGGTGTTCACCCTTCTGGACCCCCGCTACAAAGAGAATTTCTCATCTCTCATTCCTCCGGTGGAGAGGACAAGCAAAATGGTGCAATACCAGAAGGTTCTTGTTGAAAAATTGCTCCAAAATTTTCCATCTGACAATGCTGGCGGCAGAGTACGTGCTACCTTGGCCAACCGAGAAGGGGAGAAAAGGGGAGCACACAGCAGTTCCGAGAAAGGCAGGGCAACACTCTCCAAGGCGTGGGACACCTTCATGACACCCCGCCAGCACCCTCACCCTGATGCGCAGCCTAGTGTCACAAGGAGGGAAAAGTTTTGGAAGATGGTGAAGGAGTACGTAGCAGACCGTGTCAGCGTCCTCAATGATCCCTCTGTGCCTTACAACTACTGGGTGTCCAAGCTGGACACGTGGTATGAACTGGCACTCTACGCCTTGGAGGTGCTGGCCTGCCCTGCCGCCAGCGTTCTGTCTGAGCGGGTATTTAGTGCTGCTGGTGGCATCATAACAGATAAGCGTATCCGCCTTTCCACCGACAATGCTGATAGGTTGACACTTATAAAAATGAACAAGGCCTGGATTTCCCCTGACTTCTCCACTCCACTGGAGGAAAGCCCCGGGGGAACATAAACTCACTTTATATATGTTATTTACAATGATGTGAATACTCTGTATTCCCATTCACCCCTTCCACCCAAAAAACGGGTATATGGTTGACTCTTAATCTTCTCATCCTCCTCCTCCTCTTCCATATGCCCTGTGCTATAATTTTTATATAGGGCCAGCTCACCAGCGGGCCCTGTGATATAATTTTTATATAGGGCCAGCTCACCAGCGGGCCCTGTTTGACAATTTTTATATAGGTCAGCTCACCAGCGGGCCTTCTCATATAATGTTTTATTGGGTCAGCTCTCTAGCGGGCCCTCTCATATAATGTTTTATAGCGTCAGCTCACTAGCGGGCCTTCGCATATAATGTTTAGGATGGTCAGCTCTGCAGCAGACCCTCACCCATAATGTTTTAGATGGTCAGCTCAGCGCACGTTTCCCTCTTAATCATGGCCTCAGTTCTGAAAATCAAGGAAATTTTTGGGAGAATTTGCCTCTGCGCACGTTTCCCTCTTAATCATGGCCTCAGTTCTGAAAATCAAGGAAATTTTTGGGAGAATTTGCCTCTGCGCACGTTTCCCTCTTAATCATGGCCTCAGTTCTGAAAATCAAGGAAATTTTTGGGAGAATTTGCCTCTGCGCACGTTTCCCTCTTAATCATGGCCTCAGTTCTGAAAATCAAGGAAATTTTTGGGAGAATTTGCCTCTGCGCACGTTTCCCTCTTAATCATGGCCTCACTTCAGAAAATCAAGGAAATTTTTGGAATAATTTGCAGATAATATACAAGTAAATATACAGCAAATATTGTTTGGTAACAATTTTTCGCCTAAAGTCGTTTTTATTTTCCTTTTTGTGTGTTTTATGGTCAGTCTGTAAAAATGGCGTACTACGGGCGAAAGATCGTTCCCAGCAGCGATGTTGGAGTCCAAGATGCATCCAGACATCCTCCCTATGCTGTCCCTGAACCATTTCTGTGGTGTTTCCATCCTTTTCTGCCCTTTTTCTATGGACCAGGCACCCTCCCCTCATCAGAGCAGGGGGTGCCTGGTGTAATGCTCGAGTCCTCCCATTGACTTCAATGGGGCTCGGGTGCTCGGCCGAGCACTCGAGCCTCAGGGGGTGCTCGGTCAGAGCACCCGAACACCCGAGCATTGGGGTGCTCGCTCATCACTACAAGGGATTCTTCACTCATGTCAAAAATTTTTTGCTAAATGACCAACTACACCCAGCAAATTATCTTGGCAATTCTTCAAACTGTAAAGTAGTAGTTCAAGTGATAGTAATATTTCAGTTTATCTTTATTGTATATTGTAGCCATTAAAAATCATTAAAAATTATATAATTCTTATCTCTCAAACCTTTATGGTTTGAGAGATATTCTCAAGTAAAGTTTCCCCCTGACTGATGTCTGCACTCTAGCTGACAGATTTGGAATCTGGCATGCAGATCGGTCAGTGGCTCTTCAACAGAGCCGAGATTGTGAAGTATAAAAATAACTACTTCAATGGAATGGTGTACAAAGTGTGCCTGGTTTGCCAGCACACTTTGTAGACTGTCCCAGTGAAGTAGTTATTTTTATATCTTGCGATCTCAGCTCTGCTGTAGAGCCGGCAGCTGGTCTGCGGACCGGATTCAAAGTCTGTCAGCTTGATGGCAGACTTGACTGATACAGCCAGGTTGGGGGAAACTTTGCTTGAGAATATCTCTCAAACCATAAAGGTTTGAGAGATGACATATCGTTTTTAATGGCTACAATATAAAAGAAAAGATACATTGAAGTATTACTATCACTTTTATGCACATTACTTACAATGTGTGCATCAGTATGTTCTAAAGACATTTTACATAAGCATGTTAGCAGGTGCATAGATTTTTAACGGGTCACTGCAACTACAGCTACAACAGAGAAAAGGTAGAAGCGGGTTATATCTTACTTCATACAATAGGCCTCAATCAAAAGAAAGTGGAGCAATTTGGAGCACTCTAAATTGAGCACAGGTGACTTACCACATGCTGAAAGAGTTAACCAGGATTGTTTATGCAGGGCTGCTTTGGAGAAACTGATGTACCAAGCAGGTGGGCTCAGTTCTAATTACTCTTTCCCTGTTGGGCTGCTCACTGGTGCTCTTCTTAGGAGAAATACTGATTCTGGGGCACAATACCTTCACAATATAGGAGAATGAAACAATTTTATGGATATCCATGCTGCTTTTAACCCCTGAATGCCACAGAGGTCTCCAATGGATTGAATAGCAATACATGGAGACCAGTCTAGGATTCAAGAAGTTAAATCCCTGTTTAAATTAACAGGAATTTAGTTGGTTTGCCCAGAATTTCTCCATTTTCTTTTGAATATAAGGTCCACGGAGAAAATTCACTTTTATATAAAGCATGCCTGTATGAGATGTAGATCATTTAATGTATTCTTTTTCTAAAATGATCAAAATGTTTTTCATTTGTGGTGTTTCCAGTCCAACCAGACCTTGAAAAATACCTCCTACACAAAGCTATTCCTGGCGTTCAATTGTCACAGTCCTATATGCTAATAGATCGTACTTATTACAATAACTCTTATAATAGCTTGTAGATGTGATGAAAGCTAAAAAAAGAACTTCAAATACCCTATGCAAAATTAATACAAACAATTCAGATAAATAGTATGGATTTTCCCAGAGAAATGTATCTAAGTACGATATGTGGTAACGTAGGGCGTAGTTTTCACACTTCATACACGTATTCATCAATCTAAAGATAAGCAGTTCTGGAACAAACCCTGCCTCCTCCATAAAGGAGGGGATGGAAACTGCCATTGATGTAAATAGAACCGGTAACCCTGTGAATGCGTGGGAGGTCGTGAATGCATTGCAAAGTAATGTGTTGGATTCCTCTCTACTCTGTAGCATTCAATGGGTTAAAAGTACCATTTAACCCTGTGAGTGCCCGAGGGGTGCTTTGCAATGCATAGTACACCTCTATAGCAGTCAGATGGTTAAATCAATGGGAATTTGTGGAATTTTCCTTCCTCCCTTATAGTGTAGATGTCTTGTTTCAGAATTGCTCCTCTTTAGAATGATGAGTATGGTCCTTTGAGCAATATTCATATTGATCAACAATTTTCATGTTAAACAAATAAATACGTGGTTCTCAACTAGGGTGCCTCATTTTTTCTGGAATCCTGAACTGCTCCTTTGTAAAACATATATTATACCAATGTGTTAATTTACTTACTTGAACAAAAAAGAGGGCTTTGTTGAATAATTTGGCCCAAGTGTGTATAAGCTTGCTTACCTTGCCAAGGTTCCCCATTTTAAGTGTGTCCTATCCAATACTTATTGCTATCATTATGGCTTATAGAAATAGTATCTCTGTAAGCCATAAAGATGGCAATATATATTGTTATGACTTGCTTAAAATAGGGTACCTTGGAGAGGTAGGAGAGCTTACCCCTTAACGACCGGCGGCGCGGTCACTTAAGGACTGAGCATTTTTTTTTTTAATTTCCGGTTCCAGACTCCCCGAACGGCGTGCAGCTGAGGGGGAAGCCCGGAATTCCATGACGGTCATAGTAGGTCATGGGTCGTTAACTCAGATCAACCCATGATGTACTATGACCGTCAAGGGTCATTAAGGGGTGAAAGATACTTTGTCCAAATTATACAACAAAACCCTAATTGTTTTAAATTATTAAATTAACACATTGATATGATACATGCTCTACACAGGGTTCACATTTAGGTACTTTGTATGGAGTAGTGCAGGACTGCTTTTTGATTTTTGCTTCAGGTTTGTTCCTAGTTTGGGACTTGGAGAGTCCCTTCATTTCTTGCAGTGCTCCATACCTTGTTTATTTGGGTTTTTATTTGTGTATATAATATATGTTTGTATTATGGTGTGCAAGGACTGTGAGTTTCTTTTTTCTTACATTTCTTTCTCTGACGTCTTTTCCAAATATGTTAAAGTTGACTTTCCAATATAGATTTGTGGAAATGATTATACAAAAATATGTTCATTGACGTAATTAATTGTGAGTCCTACGAATAATGCTAAATTTGCCCCTCATTAAGTCAGGTGTGCCACTAGTGGGCAAAGATGGAAAACAACATACAAATGTTTATTGCAGTGATTTCCTTTCATGTTATTAAAAGGATATTATTATTCATAATAACAAAGATAAATGTATTATGCTGCATTTCTTGGGGAATAAAACAAAGGGACACCAAGTTCTGGAACATGCTTCAAAAATTGCCATTACATTTTATTGTGGCACTATTGAAATCTATAGAGAGCTCAAGTTGGTGATCATTGTTTCATAGACTTCAATAGCAACAGTGCACCAATAAAATGAATGACCACAAAGAACATTTGGGCATTATGCATTAAAGCGAACTGGAGCAATTCTAGTTGGAAACCCCAGCCAGCACCATAGCATTTTCAGGAAAATTAAGTAAAGTTAGAACATTTCCTCTGCACCTTGTTTAACCCTTTATGGACCAGAGGCATGTGCTTCTCAATGCATTGCGCATGCATCTATTTCTCAGATAGCTAATACATGGAGTTAAACAAGGCACAGTAAAGAGATACCCCCTGAAATGTCCATACACTGCCCTGGAACCCCGTCAAGAAAGTAGCATTAAGGGGAGGATTTTGGCATAAGTAGCTTTAGTAAATTAGTGTTAGGCAAGTGTAGGTCTAGAAAGTTGATGCTAGTACCTGGTTTAGAATTTAAACAAATTC
Organism: Rhinophrynus dorsalis; assembly: GCA_037306005.1. Lineage (NCBI taxonomy): Eukaryota > Metazoa > Chordata > Amphibia > Anura > Rhinophrynidae > Rhinophrynus > Rhinophrynus dorsalis. The sequence continues at coordinate 335,705,777 of CM074721.1, read as the reverse complement.
ATACCCCCTGGTCACTTTGCTAATTGAGATAAATTAGCAATTAGGGTGTCATTTACATGTTGCATGTGCTGCATATTGGTAACCTTTGTTATAGGATACGATATTATTTAAGTCTTCGATTTCATGAAATGTCTCAGTATATAATCTCTTTGTGAAATAGAATGAACTTGAGGTTCTACAGCATCTACTACAGTTCTGTAGCCTATTCTAGGTAACCTGTTAGCCAAGTTATTGCAGTTGACATGAACCTGAGCGTATAATCATAATTTGATTTCTAGTATAATTCAAACTTATTTCCATTTTGTTTCAGATATTAAAATTTGTGACTTGAACACAGGTCTACTATAGTTTAATGAAGCAATACTGGGGCAAACCAAATATACCACTGGGAACAAAAAAAGCCCTAATTTATTTAAAAGGGAACTTTAATCCCTTGAATGTGAAGCTCTCTCTAGCATTCAATGAGTAAATGCACTGTGTAAATTAGTGGGAATTTGGGAAATTCTGCTTCGTCCCTACGGTGAAGTTGGTTTACCCCAGTATTGCCCCACTTTTTTACTGTGGGTATAGCCCAAGATGTAAAGACCTAAGCATATACCATCTATGTAGGCACAGATAAATAGCTGCTTTTGCTTCAATACTAATGCAGTGTGGTTGTTTGACTTGTGGAAGTCTGACCTGTTTTTGCTTTGCACCTCCTTTCACATTTTTGTCTGGTTTTAAAGCGATTGCCATTTCCTCCACAGCCACTGAACACAAAAGGCCGACAGTCATCAGCTTCTAGGTGGTAATACCAAAATAAAGCATATTCTGTGCAAAATCCTTCATCCATTGGAAGCACACAGGGATCTGAAAGAAAATGCAGATTTGCTTGATTATCTTGTACCTACTGACAACAAGCAAACTTGTTTCATTTTCTGACCATACATGTTTAATATGCAGCATTTTCATTTTAATGTATACTTCATAAAACATGGTTTTGTAGGATATAATTAGGGCCAGATTTCAAATGTTGCCTACTGATGTGTGTTATTCAATGCTAACCTTTCTTATATTTAACTCTACAAATAATTAAGATACCTTTGTACATTATTGTCAGGACAAGATATGGTCATATTTTTATTTTCTCCAAAAAAAAAAAAAAATAGTTACTGTGATCTTTATGAATGGCTGGTAATGTTCTGACAACCCTCTCAGAGTGGCGGCATTGAGTACTACCAGTTACTTAATTGTTCTGAAGTATAAGTAGATGCTAAGGTCAATGATGGTCTAAAGGTAAGTCTAAAGGTCTAAAGGTAAGTGCAACATAAATCTTATATAAAATAAGTGTACATTCATCCATCCATTCATATTATATAAGCACACATTGAACACCCTAATTTTGTTATACTGATAATTTTTAAATACATCATGCATGTCTGTCTATCTATCAAATCCCAATGAGGCCTATTTGGACAACACGGCATGCTGCTTTAGCAATAAGTGTTAAGCATTTAATGTCAAAGGCTTTTACCTTGAAACATACTTTCAGCTTGGCGTTTCCTTTTCTGTGATTGTCCCATTACCTCCTTATCACTTCCGTCTGCTGAGAAGCAGAAAGTAATCATGGTTATCAAGAGGGAGCAGTAAATTAGTAACACATTTAAAAATTGATCATTGCTGATGTTTTACAGACTCTAGATGAATGTCAGGGAACAACTGCCTAGTTTACATGTGTACAAAAGATATCTACAGCAATAAAATCCTAATGGCTTCCAGTATCTGAGATAGAAAGGTCAGTCATTTGTCAAAGATAAATGAACTGTTTAAACTGTTTGTTGGATATTGTGATATACTGTAAATGTCAGGTAGAAATCCAGAGATATGTTTACATTTCAAACAGAGATCAAATTCAGTTATAATCTCTCTCTTGTTACGTTAAAATGGACCTGTCACCTTGATTTTTTATGCATATTTGAAAACATCATTCAAAATTTCATATGCATCATGTTAGCCAAAAGTCCACCAGATACACAGTTTAGGAGATATTCACAATTTTATTTCTGGAAAAAGTGAAAGTGTCTCAGTGCAGCATAGAGCTTAAAGGGTTAGTAATGTTTCATAATAAAAGCAGTTCTAATTAATCATCATAGTATTTGTACTTTGGAGAGTGTTATTTCAATTCTGTCAGAGTTGTAGTTCAAGAGTAATTCAATGACAAAGTATCCCCCTCCCGTCCCTTTTACTGATGTAACACTGTTCAGCCAGATCAGAAGGGAGATGCCCAGGTAGATTGCAGAGAGGGACAATCTTCAACTAAGATAAGGGTAAAACCTGAAAAACTTGTCAAGGGGGGCAGGGTTTTCATTGTTCTCATATAAAGAAGATTGTCCCCTGCTGTTACCTGTCTAGTCTTACAACCAGATTCCACATCTGAGAAGAGATAGCTTACACTAGGTAAAAGGGGCAGGAGGGGAAACTTTGCTTGTGAATATCTCTCAAACCAATAAGACTTGTATTGTTCTTCGTGTTTTTTTAATGCCTACAAGATAAAATAAAGATAAAACGAAGTATTACTATCCCTTTAAGGGGATAGTAATGCTTAATCCAGGACATACTTGAAAACAAGAGAAATCTCAATGTATTCTTTCTGATAAAACATTTTATTTCAGTATTTATCTTGCTGAGTAAAACAAGAGTATTCCCACTTCTGAAAGATGTTTTATTCATAAGTTATGACAGTTTCAACTTGCATTTTTAGGGAGCAGGACTTTCACAAACTGAAATTTTATAGTGGTGCTGTTGCTATAGCAGTCTATGGACAGGTCTGGTCAGCTGACAGAAAATCTCCATAGAACACTGTAAAAATAGCCCCACTTTAAAATTGCAGGCCATGGAAGAACTGTGCTCAAAAAAAAATTGCAAGATTGAGCTGCAATAACTTTTGACTAAAACATCTCTGTGCAGTGAGATTACACTTACACCTGCATTATGTATTTTTTCAATATTAAGCATATAAAATGTCACTGGAAAGATTAATTACCATATTAAACCACACAGAAGAACTCAGTTTTCAAATGTTAGGATATGATACTTCACTCAGATAACTCACTGCACAGAAAAATGTTGATTGTCTTGTAATCTATGTATCTACTGGTCTTTTAGATAACTTGGGGGAGATGTACTAAAGGTAAAAGAGGACTCATAGTGCCGATTTCCTTTCAGAGTAGTGATGAAGGCACATTGACAGTATGTGCTGTAGTGTCTTTGACATCATATCATATCAATTTGACAAAAATCTGCCTACGTCGACATCCATCTGACATGCCTTCAACAGGTTTACGAATTTTCACTTATCATCGATAACGGCCTATTGCCATATGGAAATGCAGCATAATGAGTTGTTTCTAGATGGAAATGCAGGATAATGAGCCATTATTGTATTCAAGGGTTCACTTTTGAATGGTTGCACGCAGAAAAGAGTTTAAAAGCATTTAACTGTTTCACCATGTCGCCTGGTTAAAAATAGCAAAGTGACAATCTCTCAGTGTATAACATCGCAAATTGTCACGTCACCTAGTCAATATGCTCGTTTAATACTTACACAGCCGTTCAGTCACCTTCTGTTTCAGCTTCATAAAGTATTCAAGGGGTTACCATAAAGTGCAACACCAATGGCAGTACTAGTGGATATATGGTGCAATGTATGATCTCTATAATTTTGCATAACACAATCAGAATGTGAGCCGATCCTGCCTCTCCCCTTCTCTGCGTGCAGAATGAAAGTGAGAAGCTGAGCACACAGAGAAAGGGAGAGGCTGGATCTGCTCACATACTGATTGTGTAATGCTAAATTACAGAGAATATACACTGCACTGTATATCCGCTAGTGCTGCCACCGGTGTTGCACATTATGGTAACACTTTGCATGCCTTATGAAGCCGAAATGGAATCTGAAATGGAAAGTGACCGAACAGCTGTATAAGTATTAAACGTGTGCATTGATTAGACGATGCGACAATCTCGCGCTGTCCTGCACTGCGAGATTGTAACGTCGCTATTTTTAACCAGGCGATGGTACAGTTGCTTTACTCCAGAAAAACTCTTCCTTTATAAATATGGGTCAATTACTTAATACAATTTCAATTAAACATGGTGCAACCCTTGTAGGGACAAAAGAAAAGTGGAGTAATTATGGGACAAAGCAGCTGCACCATAGGGGAGAAATAAAAACTTCCCATTGATGTAAATGGGGCTTTTAAGCCCTTGAACTTTAAAGAGCTCCCCAAGGCATCGCTTCACAATGTATGCATGTATATCTTTATTTATATGGCGCCACACTGTGTATACGCCCCATACAATAGACATATGTTACAATAAATAAGAGGGGATAAAATAAGTGTCACATTCATAGAAACAATGGGAGAGAGGTCTTGCCCTGAGGAGCTTACAGTCTAAATGGGCACTAGGAGACAGACAACAGGGTAAGAGGGTATCGAGTGCTGAGATTACAAGTGCTGAGTTTGGCCAAAGGTAGTGCATGGTCCTGGTGCTCCAATTAAAGACAGAGGGGGATTGTTTAAGACGTAAGGAGAGGGGTATGATGTTCCATAGGTAGGGAGCGGAAAGTGAAAAAGGTTCGAGACAGGTTAGAGACCTCTGTGGTGCTGAAGGGGTTAAAGCTCATTTACATGAATGGAAATTTGGGGATTTTGTATCCCCCCCAACGTGCAGTTGGTTTGCCCCATAATTAATCCAGTTTTCTTTTGAATATAAGGTCCTAAGTGTAAAATGTAAGACAAAGAGGGGAGAGCAGGTTATCCAATACAAACTAAATTATAGAAGGCAAAGTTGGAACATGTCAGAGGCATACGGGTTACATTTAGCAATATTTATGCTATTTTGAAGTTACAGAGCATTGAAAATAGAAGATTTTATTCTTAAAAATGTATCAAACAAATGGATAATAAATATTTCCTAATTTGCTACCATAGAAGATAATTTACTCAACCGATCATTAAGATGTAATTTTCATAAATCTGTCTGAAATCACTTGAATGGCACTTCAAAGATCAGCATTTGTTGGTTGCAAATGACAGAAAATACTTTTGTAATCACAAATATTCCTCTATAAGTCATTCTCGTTAGGCACATTCACTGTATTCATTATTATAAGTTCACAAATCTTGCTTTGCTACCTGTACTGTCCTGCACTGGTGTGGTGCCTGGAACTTGGGTAGTAATACGTGTTTCATTCTGGTACATGCTGTCATCTACTTCATTCTCAGTCAGAATGTCCTCTGGGGACACTGTCACTTCTTCTTGATAAGGATCATCATACCCTTCATCTGGGTTTGTAGACTTAATGACCAGATGAAAATCTTTTCCTACAGAAAATACATCATATGTTACTATTCATAATACACATACACAAGGCTAGACTAATGAAATACAAGGAGAACAGTAGACTGGTACATTAGAGGAGAAAAAGTACAGACATACTGAAATCAGAAAGTGAGTTGAAAAGCCAATGAAAGAAAGAGCGAGAATACTTATAAAAAAAACTTTATTTCTTCAATTTTAAAAAGCGGGTAAGATAATTACGGCCACAATTAGAAATATGCAGCTACAGGATCCCGGATAGGTGAAATGCCCCGCCTATTCAAATACCCCACCCACTGTTTCAATCTATATGGAAATGCAGAAAATTTTACAGTAAAAAAGTAATTGTCATTAACCCACTGGTGGTTAGATATATCTCTAACACATTGCATTACAGTGGGTTTGGAGATGTCATTAACAACCAAGTGGTCAGTACACTTTGGTCCTTCAAGCACTGACCCTTAAACATGTCACTGCTATTAGTACATGTCAGTCATGAGGACAGAGGATCTTTGAAACACGTTGGAGATAGGAAACAGATTACCTTTACAATGCCACTATTTTGAAAAGAGTGTGGTGCCATTCATGCCTATACAAGCACCAGTAGACTGTCAGGCCTCAATTAAATTTACCGTCAGCCAAAAAAAACAGCCGATGGTATTTTTTCAAGCAACATAAGCCATGCAGTTACCTGTGCAATGAAAAAATACAGAATAAAAAAATAAAGTCACCTTGGGCGATTAATTTGTGTGTGTTTACTCCCATTGCAAACAAAACGGCAAAATATGCCATTCAGTTCCATGCGATAGACACTAAGATATGTTCAGGGACCCACTTTAATATGTGAAAATCTGCACCCAGCTTTTTTGGGCGCAGAGTCCCTTATCACATCTCAAAAGTGCCAATGCAGGAATTGAACCTGAAAAAAAAGTGACCAGTGGATGTATTGATATGAGGCATTAAGTCCCATATCAATATATCCAAAGCAATCCCAAAATGTGTCAAATACTAGTAGAATTAATCCTATGAGTGTCAATGGGGTATTCTTACCCCACTGGCAGTCACAGGGTTAATCCGACTAAGTAAAAAAAATAGCCCCTGACAATAAACACTTAAAGCGGAACTTTCACCTGCTATAAAGTCGCCCTGCAATAATTAAGCAGGTAGCGACTAGCTTTATAATATATATGTTACCTCTGAAATGTAGTCCATTATAAAGAAATCCTTTACTGTAGGAGACCAGAAGCCAGGCCTGGGCTGTCAGTCATGGTCTCCATTGAGAAGCACTGCAGTGTGCCACATGGTAACCAGAAGGGACTGATGGCGCAGGTGCGCAGACTGCACTAACCTGCCCGTCAGTCTCCTACAATAAAGGATTTCTTTAAAATCAGATACATTTCAGAGGCAACGTATATATTATAAAGCTAGATGCTACCTGCTTAATTATTGCAGGGTGACTTTATAGAGGGTGAAAGTTCCACTTTATCAGTAATCCTAATGTCCAGCGGAGTCTTCGGCACCCTGGTCAGCTACTGTCTGACATCTTCTTCATTCTTACTTTCTTCTGTTGTCTGTAATAGTCTGTCTTCTTATCTTCTTTTTATCTTTACTGCAAAATAAAATAAAGTCAATGCTAGTTATTAAAAGAAAAAATGGCCCCTAGATATGCCCAAGTTAACCCTTTAAGGGATACCACTCCAGTGCTCAAAGGCTTCAATGCAGTGTGGCATATATCTATATTCTGCCATTACGTTTAAAAAAAAAACAAAAAAAACAAGTAATTCCTGTGTTGCAGAAATAAAAGGCCTTCCAGTATTTAAATACATGTCTGCTGCTGCTGGCACCACTGGTGGCGCAGGCATCATATTGGCATAGACCCCTCTCCAATCAGCTTCTAGTGGGGGATGACCAAACCCCTTAGAAGATGATTGGCTGGGAGATGCGTAAGCACACATCCCAGCCAATTGGAGACTGGCATCCATTGTGAACAGAGACTGGCCATATAAAAAGCCAAATGAACAAAAAGGAGAGGAGAAACTTATGGTACAGTAAGTCCAGAAACCATTGTATCAAAAAATAATCTTGCACTCACATTTAGAGTATGTCACCGGTTTCCCAGATGACAAAACTGACTGGTGGACGATATTAACTCTGCCTCCATGCAGATGAACAGAATAATCAGGCTCAATCCCCAGTCAGCCATGACCTCGGACTGGGCTTGAAGACAGAAGACACAAAGTAAAACCGAGGACAGCTGCACTGCTATTGACATATGTTATTACACCATAATATGATATAATCTACTCACATAAGAGGTCACACCAGCTCCAAATGAATGGACACCAACATTTACAAGTCAGTGGGGAAGATAGATGCTGGTTCTCCCCACAACGGAACCCCACAGGTTTGCATCCGCCAGATGGACAAACCGATCTCCCATGGGCAAAATGAACAGCAGAACAACAGCAGAACAAAAAATTATGAAAAATGTATTAAAAGCATTTAAAATCCCTCAACATGTTTTGTGGTGTTCACACCAATTCATCAAGAGGTTGGACACCGTGAAAAGTTGAGGGATTTTAAATGCTTTTAATACATTTTTGATAAACATCATTCATAATTTTTTGGTTTGCTGTTCATTTTGCCCATTGGAGATCGATTTGTCCATCTGGAGGATGCAAACCTGTGGGGTTTTGTTGTTGGGAGAACCAGCATCTATCTTCCCCACTGGCTTGTAAATACCAGTGTCCGTTCATTTGGAGCCGGTGTGATCTATTATGTGAGTAGATTATATTATAGTGTAATAACATATTGTGTGTTAATAGCAGTGCAGCTCTCCTCGCATTTTCTTTGTATCTTTCATATAAAAAGCCAGTCCCTATACAAAATTTCCTCATTCGGATTCAGGCATCAGCCCAGACGGTATGGAGTGGGGATATGTAGTAAAATACATGCCTGGTGGCGACAGTGGACATATATTTAAATATTCAAAGACCTTTTATTTCTGAAACACAGGAATTACTTTTTTTTTTCAAATGGAATGGAAGAATATTACATTTAAGGGTACATGTATTTAACCCTTTGAGAGCCGGAGGGGTACACCTCCGGCACTCAAAGGGTTAGCTCTGTCATATCTTGGGGCATTTTATTTTAGAAAAACTAGCACTGAGTTTGTATTTTATTTTACAGGAAAGATGAAAAAGAAGATAAGAAAAAAAGAAGATTAAAGACAACAGAAGAAGGAAGATAGAAGATGACAGAATAAGACGGACAGGTGGATGACAGGTGAGTATCACACAGATCTGGGTATTAGGCCAGTGTCAGGACTAATATTGTTGCACTTCACTGTTAGGGCTAGTATAGAGTTAGTGTTTGGGAGGGTGACTGTGTGTTTGACCTAACAATCGGTGCTTGACAATGTGTCAGGCACCGATCATTAGCTCTTTTCCTTTGATGTTCCCATTATTCATTCTTTTTTTTAATTCCTATTAGAAGATTTCTTGGGATTTTGGTTATCTAACATATACATTTGAGACATAGAAATCTCTTGAGTTAGCGTAACTCAGTCTGATATTTTTGTATTTACCTGATGGAATTTCTTGGATGTACTTTATGTGTGATGTATTTTAACCAGAGAATTTTATATATTCATCTGGTAGAATTTTTAGTTATACTGTTAGTGCAACATATTTCTCAGGGGACACAGATTCTGGACAGAGCCTCTTCTCAGCTTGTGACTTGGTACTGTATGTGAGAGATTGCCAATTTTGTATGGGATCTAGAAGTTATATTTGACCTATTGTGACATTTGGGGAATATTACTGATTTTAAGGTAACTGTGGCATCAAATGATTTATATTAATAAAAGTGAATTTTATTCAAGTTACGTGTCTGGCTCTTCAATCGCTAAATTTTTGTCTTTTGTGGTGATCCCGTTGTGGGGGTCTTGTTTCTTGGCTGCAGAACTGAGTATTTGTATAGTGTCATCTTGAATTATTGCTCAACTATAATTCTATTGTGCATTCACTCATAAACATGTCACTGCCATTAATGTGCTTTGACCAAAGCAAGGACATTAGTACACTTTGATCTTAGGAAGGATTGACCCATAAACTTGCCGTAGTCATTAGTACACTTTGGCTCTTGGAAGGCTGACATATTAACATATAACCGCAATTAGTATATTTCAGTCCAAGACAGGATTGACTGATTAATTTGTCACAACCAATTAATAGACTTTGGAACATATTTATCAAGCTAAAGATGTGCAGTTCTGGAGTACATCAACTGTGCCAAAGTGTTCAAATGAAGATACTTTACTAGCATTCAACAGGGGAAAACCCCCAATTTAAATCAGTTTGAAATTTACCTCCTATGGTATAGTTGTTTTGCTCAAGAATTGTACTTCTTTAGCTTGAACACCATTTGGGCTTTCAAGTAAAAGGGCAAAGTTTAAATATTTTGGAGCAAAACAACTGAAATATAGAGGGGAAATAACCCCCATGATTCAAATGGGGCTTTTTAGAGGGGTGATTAATCCTGTGCAATACTAAGCACTGGAGACCGTGCTGTTTTTGAAAGTTGTTAAAAGTCCAAACTGTGGGGTATTTCCCCTCTTTAATTTATTTGGAGATCTTGGTGGGATTCAAGGGGTTACAATTTCTATTTAATTCAATAGGAATTGTGGTAATATTTATTTCCCTCTATATCACAGTTGGTTTGCTGCAGAACTGCAACAGAGGTACATAGGACAGCAGATGGACAAAATAGGAGACAAAAAGGCATGGAGAGAAGTGGAGGCATGAAAGTGGGCCATAGATCAGATTGTTACATAGGGTGCATGAGAGAGGTACAAGACAAGGCCAGCGGGAAGAAATCAGAGCAAAAAGAGTGAAAGAGAGGGACAAAGTTGGGCACATGGATGGTAAAGGGCAGAGTTGGACAAAATGAAACAAGGGAGAAAGGCAAATAGCAAGGTATCAACTCCTACTTGAGGTTTAGAATGTAGCAACCACGTAGCCTCTGCAGAGATAAGGCGGAAGCATGTGATGTCAGGTCATCACCAAATCACCTGATTCTTCACAGGGATACAAATGGTGACAAGCAGGGGGGCATCTTAAATTATTTAGTAGCATTCAACAGAAATCATCTGCCCACAAAAGTGACAAATTAAATATGACGTAGGTGGGCCTGGCAATGCATGGGTGGTTTTCACTTTAATTTTCTTTCTACTGTCTGGATGCTAGACAAGATGCCAGCAACACCTTAGGGGTAGCATGCAGGAGATGATGTTGTTAGACTCCACCTAGCCACTCTTCCATTTATTAAAATTTTTGTGAAGGTCAGATGATAGGGACACTCTGTCCAATGAGTCACTGTTGAACAGGCAGCCACACAGCAGGCATGGGACACTCTTCAGCATCTGTGAACGACTCGGAATAGTTGCCTTTTCCTCTCACTCACTGACTTGACTGTGATCTGTGCTGCTGTGCATTAGTCCATCTGTTTACTTTCCACAGAGTCTGGTACCTGTTCCCCCTTCTTGACTGGGTCCAGAGTGTCAGTCCCACCTGACCCCCTCCCTTGATGGAGGCCCTGAATATAATAAATCCCACAACAGCTCTGTGAATGATAATATACTTACAGATAAACATTTAGAGAGTTTATATGGTTTTAAAAAGATAGATGTCTACCAAAATGTATTTTTCTTATCCATTGGAAGGTACACAAAACCTCCTAATTTTGCCTCAATGCAGTAAAATATATGTCTTCCTGACTCTAAAATGCAAAATCATAGACAGACCTATCCCTGGAAGAACAGACTACCTGTATTGAACTGTCATCTTTCTTAATATTAATAGTTATTAAATATCTCATGTATTTATCATTCACCATGGCCTCCTAAAGAAAGGAATTCTACTTCCTTACTACCATTACTACCATCTGCTGAAGTAACTCCTTTCCTTTAATCTTAAAGGGGAAGAGTATTTTAATTTAACTCAGTGATTTACATAGGAAGGCATCCTTCTATTTATTTTTTTGCATTATATTTGCAGTTTTTTGTATATAGTGACCTCTATTCAAGCCTACCTCTAACTGAACTCCTTCACAGAAAACAAGTTTTCAATAAATCGGAATGACTATCAGGATTTAAACTGAAACAACTAGCAGTAAAATATAATAACTCATATACAAACAAAAACAGTAAATAGAAATAGCCGACTTATGTTTTGGACACCTAACTAGGTAAGTCTTACAAATCAAGTCACTTATTCTTAGGATGGAAAATTCACTTTTAATGGATGCCCCTGTGTCTTTTGTTCAGCACTTTGAATGAAGGTTTCCCACAGAGTTTATACTATTGGCCTTAAATATATTTGTATATAATAAATATATTAAACTTTTCTAATATAACCAAATTTAGATAGAATTTCTTTATAACCAAAATATTCCATTTTCACAAGGCTTAGCGTCCTGTAAGTCCCAGAGGGATGTTGAACGTAGTTCTCAGGGTTAAATACAATTATCTTAAAGGATAGTAATGTCCAAAAAGAAATGTACATCCAATTGTTCAATATATTTTTTTATACTGAACAGTATTTTCTGAAAATTCCTTTCCTTCATATTTGGCTTGAGAATCCAATTAAAAGTTTCCCCCTCCTGCCTCTTTTCAGCATGTCATGCAGACTCCCCTCAGATCAGAAAGCCAGTCCTGATGGATCGAAACGAGGGACGATATTGTATCAGCATAAGGAAAATTCTACCCTCCTTCTTCAAGGGGGGACAGGGGTTTTCTTACACTGACAGACTCAATATTGTCCCTCGTTGCAATCTGTTCAGTCAAGCGACTAACTTTTGGATCTGAAGTAAGCATGAAGTATGAAAAGGGGAGAGAGATTTTCAAGCCGAATATGAAGGTAAGGGATTTTCAGAACATACTATTCGTTATTAAAATATTATATTGAACAATCAAATGTACATTTATTTTTGGACATCACTATGCCTTTATACTAGTAAATATGCAGTTTTCATGTGCCAGTTTTTACTTGTGTACTCATTGTTAGGTAGTGGAAGTGAACATACACCTAAGCATATGCTATAAGCATCTGTGTATTGTCATGTAGAATGTAGGACCTTCCACGCTTTATCACTTTATTATACAGGCATTTTATGCTCTATTATACACTAGATAGAGAAAAATGATAGATCACTGATAAATACCTAAAGGTATTTGTCAGTGATGGAGAGCAGAATATCAGATAAATTGCTGTTGCAGGACTAATCCTAGTCTTAATGATCATATTAAGAAATGATTAAGAAGGGTACAAGGGACCACTACATGTAGGAAGATTAAACACAGATAATTTTCACCACATTCCAGCCCTGAATGTTATTTGCCTCCAAGCATTATCTATATGGCTACATTTTCTAAGATAGGTTTTAACGATGGCAAGTTTTCACTCTTCTAGAACCATAGGGAATTTTCTTACCAGGCAAAAAAGGAAAAATATTCCATTGCCAAAAGTTTGAGTACTTTTCCATTAAAATTTAATTTTTGACTGTTTTTTTCCCCACTTAGAGCAACTACAAATGCATATGACGTCAGACCAACACCTATGAGACTAATGCTTCAAAAGAGCATTTTATTAATAGACTAGTTGAAGAGCCCATTACACGGGCCACAATGCCACTGCCAGCCGGTCGAGGGGCAGTCATGCACAGTAGAGACTGCCCACGCTGCGGCTGACACAGTGCCAGCCGGTCGCAGTGCAGTCACGTTCAGTAGAGACTGCCCGCGCCACTGCTGATACAGAGCTGGATGCTCTTTCGGAGTGCCCCGCTCTGTAGCAGCCTTGTCACGGGCAGTCTCTACTGAGCATGACTGCAGCATGCGCAGCGGTCTCTACTGGGCATGACTGCGTTGTTACAAACTTTGTAGCGAATTATTATATAGGATGTTCCTTTCTGGCTTTTAAACTACAAATCTGAGAAATGTTTTCGTATATGCTTGCTTACTGTCACAAAACGAATGACTCCACCAGCAGCTGATGTGATAGGCCTTTCAAAATTTCATATATAGCATTTGAGGGGTAAACCTTTGAACAGTCCCCATATGCATCATCAGTTGAGACTGAATACATTTCAGGGACACTCATTTAACTGGCAAGGGCAAATAAGTGTCAACATTTATATTTGAAAACATATAAATACAGTGTATGAAACTGTTTTTAATGTGAACAAGCCCAGAACACCTCTCTTAAAACACAGGCAGAAAAACTGACTCAATTTACATAGAGTTTCACTAAGCCTTATTAGTTTGTAATGATAAAGTTCAGAGGAACAGAATTTCCTGAAATGCCAATACAATTTCATAATGACCTTATTTTGGAACATGCAGCTAAAAGAGGAGAATTTTCTGAGTAACCAGCTTAGTAAATAGGTGACTCGAATTCAGTTCCAGCACGTATTTTAACATGGAATCTTATTAGTACATCCCCCTATAATCTGTACATAACCAGAATATGGTTGGCCATTTATTTTAACTGCTCTTGCTTAGTATCTTGGCAGGCATTTTAAAAACAATTTTACATATGTTAAATAAAAAAATAAAAAATCAAGTTTTTAGCAAGCAACTTTTTTAACAGCTTATTTACATTTTCTTATGGCAATCTGTAGTCCTGCATCTGTTTTCTTAACTTCCTAATATTAACTAAATATTAAAAAGATATGCCAAAATGTATATTTGTATATTTCTTATGTTTTACTATCTTTCTCAAACAAAAACACACTCAGAATGCACACATCACTTTGACCACAGAAACTGACTAAGAAGTTATTCACGGTGAAAACAGAACACCCTCCAAATCTAAAAAGTTCTGTTCTGTTGTCATTATGGTACAATTCCTCAGCATGTCCACTGTCAACATCTTGCCAACCTTGCCATTCCACAGGCGTACTTTGGGATTATTTTTGACTCCTTCCCAAGAACTTAATAATTGTTGGCTGGCAGTTCATGGCAGAAGAACCCTGTAACTCCATTGCTTTAACGACATGACTAGAGGAGGTGGTGGAGGTAGAGTCAGCATGTGTGGGCATATTGTATATAGAAAGCGGCAAGCACACGCAATAATAAAGAATTATTTGGGTAATGTTAGCTATTTAGCTTGGTGCACTCTGAGACTAATTAATGTCATGCACTATAAAAGGGGGGAGAAAAAGAAACTCCCAACAGAAGCAAGCTCATAAATGAGACACACAACCCAATTAAGTATAGTAAAAAGTATACAAATGTTATTATATCAAGTGTACTTAGCTGAGCTATAGTAAACGAGACCGCACTCAAATGATGTCCAAAAAAAGTGAAGAATTTAATCATTGTTTCCAACCAAACGTTTTCGGTCCTCTAACGGACCTTCATCAGGGTTACCAGAAACATAGAAGATATTTATATGCTTCATCTTCTATGTTTCTGGTAACCCTGATATAGGTCCATACAAGTCCCGATTTTACCACTTAGCTCTTACCCTGTGTAGTGGGGGAGGTTAGACATCGAGGTTGTGCTGTAGGATGCCCATAAAGGAGATGACAGCTGACAGGGCTTTTGGATTCTGGTCCATTTGGAGTAACATCACATGTGACTCACTCCACAAGTCATGGCTCAGCTGACAGGCCAGAGAGAAGGACCAGGACTAGGGCATCTTAGCAGCTTAGTCCCAGAGTCAAATGGGAACATTGGTGTGGTAGGAGTCCTTTCTCCACTGCTCTTCTAAGGAGGTCTATAATTTAAAATGTATGTAGAATTTATGGTGGTCTCACTTGATAGAGGTATATTAAGAACATGGCTAATCACCCCACCATGTCCTTGAACCTAAGAGATATTGGTCCTCGGCTTTCATTTATAATGCAGTCAGCTTCAATTCAAATGGGACTGGCATTCTTTCAGTCTGGCACTGAAGGGCTGTGACACTCAGCCACTGCACAGTGTCCTGGAGGATGGGAAGCTTTGGGAAGCATAATGAAAACTTCTGTAAGTTCAGACAGGGTTGTACAAGCGTGAGTGTCCCAGTTGCCAAGTTGGACAATTGTCTCTCAGGAAAAGAAAGACAGGAAACAAAGTTGGTGATATGGAGTAAAAGTGGGGTGACTCTGGTGCTCTTAGACAGAATGCTCCAGTAGTTCGAGCAGTAAATCAATCATAGGGCCACTCCCAATGGTTTTTGAACACCCTTTTAGGAATGGAAAGTGGGCTAATTTTCATTTAAATTGAAGTATGTGTCTGAAGTGAACACATACTATGTCCTAAGGCAATGGTGGGCAACCTGAGGTCTTCAACCTGTTTTGGAGTACAATACCCATCATCCTCAGCCAGACGATGGCAGAGTGGGGATTTTGAGTAATATAGTCCTGAACAGCAGGAGGGCCCAAGGTTACCCAGTCTTGTCCACAGGCCTAAAAACAGGTTTCAGAAGGAAATAAAACTATATGAATCATAGTTCTACAACTTAGCACAAAATCAAAGATCTGTGTGTCCTAAGAGGCTACAGGAACCAATATTTCACAAAACAAAGCCTTGAACTTGAGTCTTTGAATACTGTGATTTATAAAAAATATACAGCCTTATTCACAGAGGGAAAACCTTGAGCAATTCTGTAGCAAACTGTCCATCTGATCCAATGGCGATGAGTAACAATTTTCCCAATTCACATTGAGTTAAACAGGGCCTTTGAATGCTAATGATGTCTCCAAGGAGTTGTTTTTAAGCAATTTGGAAACTTCCCTAGCATTCAGAGGGTTAAAAGCCCTGATTTATATAAAATTGGGGAATTTAATATTCTTTAGTTAAATTACGTTGATTGGTTTGCATCACTGAAATCATGGAATTATTTATTTGTCCTCTGTGGTGCAGCTCATTCCCCAGCATTACTCCAGTTCTTCAATATCAACTCCTGTTTTGCTTTCAGCATCAGGAAAGAGGTACAATTCTGGGGCAAACCATCTGCACCATAAGGGGAGAGAATAACATCCCTAATTATTTAAATGGGACATTTATCCCTTTGAGCGCCAGATGGGTGTGCATCACATTGCTTTACAATGCATCCCACAGTCTTCTGGCAATCAAAGGGATAATGCCTTGAATGATAATGATGTCAATTCAACAGGTTAACCCCTTAATGTCCGCGTGCCATGCTATGACCGTCATACGATTTTTGCATTAAGGACTGGTGATGGTCATACCATGTCATGTACATCTTCCAGAAGAGCTGTAAGTAAAAGCAGGGAGTTAAATTGACCAATCCAAGAGTGGAGCGTTCTCTCTCAGTCCCCAGCGCAGCGTGCTGATACACATCACAGGTCACGTGTACCGACACGCTGGAAACATCAAAGTGGTCCGCAAGGGAATGTTAGTTCCCAGGACCGTAGTCGTTAAGGGGTTAATAGCATCATTTACATCACAGAGATTTTTCATTTTCCACCTGTGCTGCAGTTGGTTTGCGCCAGAATTGCACCTCTTTTTTACATTTTTTTGATTGATCCCTCCATAGTGAAACCAGGGCTGGACTTACATCCCAGGTACCACTAGGCAAAGCATTATAGGCATCCTTAGATATGCCCAAAGCCTCAAGCCTATTCTTCACATCACCCCCCCCAGTCCCATTCACTTCCTGGCACAGGAAATACCCTTGTCCTATAACAGACAAAGGCAAAAAAAAAAAGGCTTTAACCCCTTGGTTGCTAGAGAGATCTCCAGTGCATTTCTCTTCAATGCATTACAGATCTCTTTAGCAGAGGTTAAATAATAGCCTTTAACCCTTTGAGTACCAGGATGATATACACGCATTATGTTGTTAAAGGAATATAAAACTGGTGCAGGGAAATTGAGATTGCTCTGGCCACACCTGCTATTCAGAATGTGGGTGTGGCCAGCACAGCTGAATCATCCCTCAAAATACTGAACTCTAGGCAGTTGCCTTCTGGGAAATCTGGCCCAGTGTGCAGCTGGTTTGCGCCAGAGCTGCACTTATTTTCTAATTGAAAATGGCATTAAATGTGGGAGATTAAAGCCATTAAGCAGGGAGGAGAGCATAGTGGCAGTATTCAGTATGCAGGGTGTCACGGGAACTGGACAAATTCCCTGGTTATTGGTTCAAATATACCCCTCCTCCCCATCCTCCTCCAAAGGACTAAAATTCACGTTGCTCGAGACTGCCAGCAGGACTATCACACCAGCCGTCCGGCTGTGGAACGTAGGCCGGCTCCTGATTAGCTAAAGGCCTGGGTGCCATGTTTAAAGGTTCCCCATAGACTTAACATGGGGAAAAGTAGGCGTCCCAGGGATTGGTCAGTCAGCCACCCGCCCATAGCATCTGATAGGCTAAAGGCGGGTGTGACACCAGAGGCCAGGATTGGCCACATCATACTCAGCCCTGGATTGGCTGGGGTTTGAAGGCGGCTAAATCAAATTATGCAAAAGATGCTTTAGCACAAAGGACACTATTGTGAATGTGTATTCTAGCCCATTGTATCCAGCCCCAGCCCTTTGTCTAATGTTTAACCACCGCCCCTCACTATTGTCAGTTAATGCACTCATGTCTGTCCCCATTGTTCCCTGGCCCCACTGTTCTGTATATAAGTCTGTTGGTTTCTTCAATAAAGAGTTCTGGTTTACCCTGACACTAGCTCTGCCTGGTGACTTAGGGTACATTGCTGTATGCTGCGGGAGCCTTTGCTGGTGGATTTTGGGGAAGAAGTGATCCTTGACGGTGACGCCAACGCTGGGTGTCTGCTGGTACCGTCACATCTGGTGGCTAGCGGCGGGATTTTTACTTCTTCCAGAAGAAAGGACACTGAGACCAGCATCCAGGGGGAGATATAGCCACCGGGCTTGACCCCGGTCTCAGCAGCACACGGAGACCAGCATCCAGGGGGAGATATAGCCACCTGGCTTGACCCCGGTCTCTGCAGCGCGGCCAACAGCGGATGGAGCAGCGGTACGAAGCCCTCAAACAGAGTACCTTAAAAGATTTGGTGGAGTCCCGTGGGCAAGTGGCCAGCAATAAGTCTAAAGCCCCGCTAATCGCTGAACTGATGGAGGGCGACTGAGCCAGCAACGCGTCCTCTGCGACCACTGACATGTCTGAGTTGCAGCGGGAGGTTCAGTGGCATCTGGCCCTCTATGGTTCCACTCCTCCCCAGGAGATCATCACGCAGATCCTGAGTGAGGCCACCAACCTCCGGCTGGTAGAGCTGCAGCAGCACAGAGAGGGACCAGGGAGCTCCAGACCTAGTGAAGTTCCGAAGAAGAAATTGCCTTTTGCTGCATTCAAAGCATTCAATGATGCAGAAGATGACATTGACGGCTACTTGCAAGTTTTCGAGCGCCAGTGTGCCCTGCAAGGAGTTGAGGAGGTGGACTGGGTCACCGTGCTGGTGAGCAAATTGTCGGGGAGAGCCGCGGAGGCTTACCAAGCCGTACCCACGGAGGAGTGCAGGGACTATGAGCGAGTCAAGGAGAGGCTTCTGGGTAGATACGCCATAACCCCGGAGGCACACCGACTGAAGTTCCGTAACCTAAGGCGGAAAGAGGGACAGCCATTCATGGACTGGGCTCATCGGATGGCGAGAGCTGCTGAAAGTTGGGTGACTGGTTGCCAGGCAGTTACCCTGGCAGACGTTCTACAGCTCATAGTGTTGGAGCAATTCTACGAACATTCCCCTGTAGCTGTGCGGGACTGGGTCAAGGACCTGCAGCCCCACACCGTGGAACAAGCAGCTATCCTGGCGGATCAATATGTGGATTCAAGGCGGGCGGGAGCCCCAGAACCACGACCTCCAGCCCGAGTTGGGCAACCTATTTCCCGGGATTTGGGGACAGCATGCCCGTTCCCTCCACGACCTCTTCCAGCACGTCCTCTGGCCAGCGGAATGCCCAGGAGGCCGGGCATTCGCTGCTATGGATGCGATCAAGTGGGCCATGTGAAGGCGGAGTGCCCCAAAAATGCTCCACGGGATTCCGGGGCCCGACCGTCTCCAAGGATTCTACGGGCCGCCGCACACTGTCTGGATGCTGAGTTTGCCCCATCTGCGCCCGAGTGGGGGGAGGAAGAGTTTGGGATGCTTCATGAAGTAGATCCCGTGCAAGCGGCCGCAGCAGACAACCGGTTGCATCACCGACAGGCGGTTTGGGTTAAGGGCCGCCCCGCTCAAGGATTACGGGACAATGGGGCCACGATCACCCTATTGCAACCCCAGTTGATAAGCCCCAGGGAGAAAACCGGCCGGTTGATAGCAGTCCGAGTGGCGGGGGGCACGGTACTGCGGATTCCCACGGCCAGAGTTCATTTGGATTGGGGGGCGGGAGCTTGAGAAGTTGAAGTGGGGGTGATGAAGGGCCTCCCCGCGGAAGTCTTACTGGGCAATGACCTTGGTTGCCTCACCTCCTCATTTGTTGAGGGGGCTGCTCCGGAAATTTATCCTGTGACCACCCGGCAGCAAGCACGAACAACGGGCCGTCCATCTGAGGAAGG
The DNA here is from genome assembly GCA_037306005.1 of Rhinophrynus dorsalis. Classification (NCBI taxonomy): domain Eukaryota; kingdom Metazoa; phylum Chordata; class Amphibia; order Anura; family Rhinophrynidae; genus Rhinophrynus; species Rhinophrynus dorsalis. The sequence continues at coordinate 335,685,891 of CM074721.1, read as the reverse complement.
GACCCAGGTAAGACACCCCGACAGTGACCTCCCTCTTAACCCTGGCAACCCCATAGAGGCCCCAACCGACCGGACCACTTTCCCGGTTCCTTGGGACTCCCCTGCCGACTTTGCCCAGGAAACACTCACTGACCCTACCTTAGCCAGCTACAGGGACAGAGCTGGGGCTGATCCAGGGGGACTGGGAGGGGACCGGATAGAATGGGATCGGGGATTACTATATCGAGTCACGGAAGGGAGGAAGGAGACCCGGGTGCCCAAGCGACAGCTGGTGGTGCCACAAAAATATCATCAGGACCTGCTCCGAATTGGGCACGACATTCCCCTAGCTGGCCACTTAGGAGTGACCAGGACCCACCACCGGGTTACCCAATCCTTCTTCTGGCCCGGGATTACGGGAGATATTAGGCAGCACTGCCGGATTTGCGACACCTGTCAGCAGGTCGGCAAGATAGGGGATCACAGCAAAGCACCGCTGCACCCCCTGCCCATCGTAGACGAGCCATTCAGTAGGATAGGCGTAGATCTGGTGGGCCCCCTGCCGCGTCCTAGTCCCTCGGGGAAGAAATATATTCTGACTGTGGTAGACTATGCTACCCGGTATCCGGAGGCCATCCCCCTGGCAAACATTCAGGCAGAAACAGTGGCAGATGACCTACTCCGAATCTTTGCCAGGGTCGGCTTTCCCCGGGAGATTATTTCGGATCAGGGGACCCAGTTCACGGCAGAGGTGACCCAGCAGCTCTGGAAGCTTTGTGGAATACGGCCCTTACCGAGTGCCCCTTATCACCCCCAGACCAACGGGTTATGTGAACGGTTTAATGGGACATTGAAACAGCTGCTTAGGACATTTGCCACCTCTCATAGGGACTGGGAGAATCACTTACCGCATCTCCTATTTGCCTATCGGGAGGTGCCCCAGGAAACTACCGGGTTTTCCCCCTTTGAGTTAGTCTATGGGAGGAGGGTGCGAGGACCCCTTGATTTTCTCAGGACCCACTGGGAAGGGACGATAGGAGAAGAGGGGACCCATGTAGTAGATTATGTACTAGCCTTCTGGGACCGTCTAAAGGAACTCACGGATACAGTCCGGGAGAACCTGCGGGCTGCCCAGGGTCAGCAGAAGCGGTGGTACGACCGGACTGCACACACCCGCACGTTACTCGTAGGTCAGCAGGTATTGGCTCTCAAACCCGTCAAAAAGGATAAGCTACAGGCAGCCTGGCAGGGGCCTTACCGGGTACTAAAACAATTGTGCGATACCACCTACCTGGTTGCTAAATGTTCAGATGAAAGAGTACAGAGGACCTTTCATGTGAACATGTTGAAAGAGTACCAAGCCAGGCAAGAAGAGGTAGCTACAATTTGTGCCCCGGCGGTGGAAGACCCGGAGGGTCTCCCGTTGCTGGCACTACCCAGATTAAGTCAAGGGAAGACAGGGGTGGAAGCTGTAGAGATAGCGGAGCAATTAGGGCCAGCTCAGGTTCAACAGGCTAAGCAGATACTGCACCAGCGTCAGGAGGTGTTCTCCTCCCTTCCCGGGTATGCCACGGTAGCACTTCACCGAGTGGAGACCCCAGGACAGCGACCCTTGCGGCAAGCTGCCTACCGGGTCCCTGACGCAGTAAGGGCTGGGATGCGCCAGGAAATTAGGGACATGTTAGATCTGGGAGTCATTGAGCCCTCTACAAGTCCTTGGGCTTCCCCAGTTGTGCTAGTCCCCAAGAAGGACGGGACCACGAGGTTTTGTGTGGACTATTGCAAACTGAATGACCACACCACCACAGACGCCTACCCTATGCCCCGAGTAGACGAACTGCTAGATTGCATTGCTAGGGCTAACTTTTTGACCACCCTTGACCTGTGCAAAGGATACTGGCAGATTCCGCTGGATCGGGAAGCTATCCCCAAATCGGCTTTCATCACTCCATTTGGCCTGTACCAATTCAAGGTCATGCCATTTGGATTGAAGAATGCTCCGGCAACTTTCCAGCGGATGATTGACCAGATCTTAGATGGCCTCCAGGAGTATGCCTGTGCGTACCTGGATGACGTCGCGATTTTCAGCAACACTTGGGAGAAGCACCTGCTCCATGTGGGGGTTGTACTGGATCGCATCAAGTCGGCGGGTCTGACTCTTAAACCAGACAAATGTAGGGTAGGGATGGCAGAAGTACAGTACCTGGGTCACCGGGTGGGCAGCAGGTGCCAGCGGCCAGAACCCGCAAAAATCGAAGCTGTCGCCAACTGGCCCACCCCACGAACTAAAACCCAAGTAATGGCTTTTCTGGGTACGGCGGGGTACTACCGCCGATTTGTACCTGACTATAGCACAATAGCTAAGCCCCTGACTGACCTTACCAGGAAGAACCTTCCCCGACAGGTACTGTGGTCCCCAGAATGCGACGCTGCCTTCAACAAACTAAAATGTGCATTGATCTCTGCCCCTGTGTTGGCTGCTCCTGACCCCACTAAACGTTTCTGTGTCCATACAGAAGCCTCTATGTTCGGGCTGGGAGCAGTACTGAGCCAGGTGGGGCCCGACGGCAGCGAACACCCGGTGGTCTACATCAGTCGGAAACTCCTGCCCCGGGAAGTAGGGTATGCCGCAGTTGAAAAGGAGTGCCTGGCCCTGGTCTGGGCTCTCAAGAAACTGCAGCCCTACCTTTATGGACGCTCCTTCACTGTGCTCACCGATCACAACCCTCTCATCTGGCTTAACAAGGTATCTGGAGACAACGGCCGGTTACTCCGGTGGAGCTTAGCCCTGCAACCCTTCAATTTTACCATTCAGTACCGGCCAGGGAAACAAAATGGCAATGCTGATGGTCTGTCCCGCCAAACGGACTTGGAACCTTAACACCGGACAGCCACCAGCTGACCCGTGGGGATCTAGCTGGGTCTGCCGGACCATGGGTCAGGGGGGGAGCACTGTCACGGGAACTGGACAAATTCCCTGGTTATTGGTTCAAATATACCCCTCCTCCCCCATCCTCCTCCAAAGGACTAAAATTCTCGTTGCTCGAGACTGCCAGCAGGACTATCACACCAGCCGTCCGGCTGTGGAACGTAGGCGGGCTCCTGATTGGCTAAAGCCCTGGGTGCCATGTTTAAAGGTTCCCCATAGACTTAACATGGGGAAAAGTAGGCGTCCCAGGGATTGGTCAGTCAGCCACCCGCCCATAGCATCTGATAGGCTAAAGGCGGGTGTGACACCAGAGGCCAGGATTGGCCACATCATACTCAGCCCTGGATTGGCTGGGGTTTGAAGGTGGCTAAATCAAATTATGCAAAAGATGCTTTAGCACAAAGGACACTATTGTGAATGTGTATTCTAGCCCATTGTATCCAGCCCCAGCCCTTTGTCTAATGTTTAACCACCGCCCCTCACTATTGTCAGTTAATGCACTCATGTCTGTCCCCATTGTTCCCTGGCCCCACTGTTCTGTATATAAGTCTGTTGGTTTCTTCAATAAAGAGTTCTGGTTTACCCTGACACTAGTTCTGCCTGGTGACTTAGGGTACATTGCTGTATGCTGCAGGAGCCTTTGCTGGTGGATTTTGGGGAAGAAGTGGTCCTTGACGGTGACGCCAACGCTGGGTGTCTGCTGGTACCGTCACACAGGGATTGCAATGCATTATTTTATACATGGATTCTGGTGAGTATAAAAAAGCAATGCAAAACTAATATTAACCCCCTTCAGTGCTAAATAGGTCTTCCATTCATTGTGAAAACAATGAGTTAAAGGCCTCTCTTTCATCAAAGGGGATAAGAAACAAGCTATGGTTAAAAAGCATTGACTTGTCATGTATTATATGTGTTTGGCTGTATAATGAGAGTAGAAATCTCCGGTGTATTTTAGACTAATGGAAGACTCCAGAGGCCATGTTAGCATTTGATTACAAAATAACCTGTATCATCCGGTTGTCATGCATACAATTACAGCATGGTACCGTGCAATAAACAAGTGCAAATGAACCCTATTGTATGTTATATTGTGATTATTCTAATTGCATAATAAAGCTAAGTGACATTATACTGGAAACATCTATTGTTGCCATAAGCAACAAATCAGTACCAAAGTCTGCTGCCAAGGGAGATTTCTTTTTTCCGGTATGTCCACATTTCTCACTCACCTGCACAAGCTGTAAAAAGACAAAAAAAAAAAAAAATCAATTACAGAGGAGAAGATTTAGATACCTGAATTACTACAGACAGTATTTTTTAATCCATCTAAAGCAAATAAGCATGTTAACACTAAGTGAATCATGGAGGAGGGTAAAAAAAAATCTCCAAATTCCCGCTGATTTGAATGGGGCTTTTAACTCCTTGAATGTATGGAAGACCTCTCTAGCATTCATGGGTTGCATATCCATGGGGAGATGCACTATGGTGATGCTATGGCTGGTGAGATAGTTCAGTTGGTTAAGGCACCAGCTGTAAAATCTATTCAAACTGCAAGGTCACAGGTTCTAATCCCAGCAGGGTCGACTCAGCCTTCCATCCTTCCGAGGTAGATAAAATGAGTACCATTAAACTGGGTAATAATATCTATACCCCCAGGACATACTTCAAAATAGACATGTGCGAATTCATTCGGAGACATTCGGATTTCGTCGAAAATGGGGTAATTCGGAGACATTCGGCCAATCCGAAACTCAAGGGTCATTCGGAAAAAATGATCCGACTCCGAACAGCCCAGGTCCGAAATTCGTCGAAACTTTCGGAAGTTTCGGCAATCGACACATTTCCAAAAGTTTTGACTACTTTTGACCAGGACATTTTGTACTTCCTGTGCGCGCTCAATTACTTTCCCTCCATAATTTTCCCTCCATGTCTCTAGTCCAATTCCATTCTCCGTTTCATGCACTACTTCCCTCTTTTGTCTGTATTCGAATAGCCTTCTTCGTTTCATGATGGGGGTTGGACTAATGACACAGTCACACAGACAGACTGCCTGCATTTCCTCATTGGGTTGTTGGAGCTCAGAGAGAGAAGAGATTAGAGAGTGTACAGTTGTTGTGTAGGCAGGCAGGTAGCATTTGGCTAGGCATAGGTAGGCAGCCAGCATTAGTTCCAGTTATTGCCACTGCAAGAACAAGTAATATTTGTTCCTGTGCAAAATATAAAAAAATATTAGGTATTTGTTCGAATACAGTGCCAGCCCTTACATGGGTCCCAGTGGGTCCATGGACCCAGGCGGCACTTTGACAGGGGCGGCAATTTGCCGTCCCATAGCATGTTTATTTTGTGCTCTTCCGCCATTTCTGTGTTGCACGGTGTCCCATCCCATCAGTGTGACTGTCAGCAGCCGGGCAGCCCTATGCTCACTCAGTGGTGATGCCTGCTGGCTGCTTCAGTGACGTGAATTATGTGATAGTGAAACATTATGCCTATTTTGTATTGTTTATCGCCCACCTAAAGTCAAGACTTGAGTAAATAGGTCTACCATCCCAGATTTGCTAGAGAGGTTTTACAAATACAGGAGGGTGCCCCTTGTACAAAATGAGTCTAAACATTTGGGATCCCTAGTATGAGTGCACAACAGTGCATGATGTGTCCTGAACAGGATTGCTGTGAGGTGTCTCCACCCAGAAGGTGCAGGCCGGGCTGAGCTTCAACATTGCGACAAGTGACCAACTAAGAGCACCGTGCCGTGCAGCCATAGCATCACCCCCTCCTACTCTCCGGGTCCCGCTGACTGGCAATAACAGGTGAGTCACTAAGAGATCTGAAGCCTTTCTGGAAGTCCTTTCACTTGGAAAGGGGCTAGGTATTACTTGGGGGAGTTGCCTCGTGTGTAAATAATTTCTAGGTGGTAGATGAATGTGCATCACTTATGTGTTTCCTAACAGTAGTTAGAATACAACTCCCATCATCCCCTGATTATGACATTGGGAAATGCCCAGCAATTACCGTAGAGCCCTGTATTGCACACTCACGGAAAACGGTGATATTGCTATACTAAGACAATGCTGTGGACCCCTCTTCAGTATAGATGTCAAGCATTTTTTTTATTTCTCTCCTGTGTTGCAGTTTGTTCACAACAGAATGTCTCAATTTTTCTTTTTAACCCTTTGAATGCCAGAGTGGTATGCAACGTATTGCTTTGCAATGCATTGCGTACCACTCTGGCACTCAAAGGGTTAACACATTACATGTATCACATTACAATCATTGATGTTTATTCTTGATGTAGTATGAAACTCTACAATGTATATACACATAGAGTTATCTGATATGAGGGGAAATCAGGATAGGAAAACGAGAGAGAGGAATTTGGGTACTAAAGAGGGACAGTAGGGTAGGAGGCTGGTACCAGAAAATGAAACCTTAATCTTTACCCATGTACTAACATAGAATGTGACATGTAGTTTGTCCATATTCGAGTTGACCACTTATGTTGAGTAGGATGTGACAGGCATGGGTTTTCGATGTCGAGCATATGCTAAATTGAATGACAGGCATGAGGTTTCGATGTTCGAACATATGCTAGATTGAAGGACAGGCATGGGGTTTCGATGTTCGAACATGATAAATTGAATGACAGGCATGGGGTTTCGATGTTCGAACATGCTAAATTGAATGACAGGCATGGGTTTTCGATGTTCGACGTTTGCATTGTGACTGGCATCCCATGAGTAGAGGCATGCACAGACTTTCAATGTATGACAATGTCCGTTTTTGGGATGGATCTTTTTCTAAATGCACACCCTGTCTGCAAATAATGATAGCAGCGTGCACGGAGGCGCACTGCTATAATTTAACCCATGTTAAATTCGGCCGAATAATTCGGAATGGATCAGAATTTCGTCCGAATCGAATAGGCCCGGTCCGAAATTAGGATCATCCGAATTAGAAAAAAAAAAATTTGTCCGAATTCGAATTTTACCGAAAATTTTGCCCGTGCACAAGTCTACTTCAAAACGAGAGATAATCTCAATGTGTCTTTCCTGGTAAAATACTTTGATATTATTATGTGTGCTTGGTGATGGAGAAACACATCACCATTTGCACTAATAATTAAGTGTAAGGTGGGGGGTTTCATCATCAACTTGCAGAGTTGTTGAACTGCTGGTGATGTGTAAGGGAGGGCCCCTTACACATCGTCAGTGGTATAACAATCCTGAAGTCTATGAGCATCCTCACTGCTCACCCACTGGGGGAATGAAGAGCATGCTCTCAGATATCAGCACCACAAACAGCATAGCTCTAAAGATAAATGCTGATCTCTCTAAACCATGGCACAGCAAACAGTAACACAAAATGATCAGCTGATATGTGCCTTGCTGTAGAGATGGGAGTAATTTTCTGGACATGCAGCAGTGAAATAGCCAGTCTCTTGCTGTGTGTGTGTCTCCAGAGTGCCTCCTGCCTAAGCCAGAGGACTGTCAGCATGGAAACAAACCCAAGCAGAAAGCAAAACCATCCTGGGAACAGCCTCTTTGGGCTAAGGGCTTCCCAAATGTGCAGACATCAAGCACCACCTTTTACTACCTCCTTCTCCATCACCCAATATTATTTTATCTCTCCTCTCTCTGCCCATCACTCAGTACAAGGATCTCTCACTTCCTTTCTCTATTGGTTGTACCCATCTTCTTACTTTTTCCTTCCGCTATGTAATCTGGAGATCATTTGGCTCTCCAGCTCTTCTCTTAATCACACATGTATTACACTTCCTGTTTATGGGCCTTCTAAACACTCTACTCTATCCCCTTTCAGGCTGACATTTGTCTCTCCTCTTGCTGCCACCTTCATCTCTCCTGGCGATGGTGTGGAAGGTGGCAGCGAGCAGGAGAGAAGAATTCTGGAGAGTGATTAGATGGCCAATTAACAGGGAATGTCATACATGTGTGATTAAGAGTGGAGCTGTAGTGCCACATGATCTCCAGTTTACATGGCAGAGGAAAGCTGTAAGAAGCAGAAAGATGTGTACAACCAATAGAGAAAGGTAGTGAGAGAATATAGTACTGAGTCATGGGCAGGGAATGGGGGGGGGTAGGAAAAGGTAGTGAAGGGGGTGCCCTGAGTCCCAAGAATCTGCTTCCTGGATTGTTTTGGCTTCTGCTTGGGTGTCTTTCTGTGCTGGGAGTCTGCTTCCTTGGGCAGGATGACATCTGGAGAAACACACAACAATCACTGGGCTGTTTGTATTGCTGCAAGTCCAGTAAACAGTAAGCTGATTATCTTGTGCTACTGCCCACTGTGCCATGGGTTTGGGAGAGCTACAGGGATATCCCAACATCATTAGTGATGTTGGGACTGTGAACTCCAGTAGCAAAGGCTACTATTGGAACTTAGTGCATGTGGCAAAGTGCCAATTAACATATAAACACACCCACATGAATACAAAAATGCCTCATTAAACTGTATTTCCATAAGCAAATGAGCCATTTTTTAAGTAGTTTCAAGCAAAATCTTAATCCTGTCAATGGTGGGTAAGATTCATGGCAATGTCGGCATATTGTGGCATATTGTGGAGGACTGGTGGTGGATTCATATGGATATGATGGTGAAGATGGTGAAATGACTTCGACATGACTTTGCCACCATATCGCTATTCTGGCCCTTATCTCCCTTTAGTGCAAAGTCCCCCTAATTTTTACCAATGGGAATTTTAAGTTCTTTCATGTCTCTGGTAGCAGTGATGTATTTAGGCATTCTGATGCCCTATCAAGTACATGCAGCCCTCCCCATACCTGCTTTGCCACACATTCACATTATCTGGCCCATTTTGCAGGCCACAAACCTTCTCTTAAAGACTCATAAGCATGAATATCAAAAAGCATTTAGGTGTGTTCACTTTGAGAAAAGAGGTGCCTATTAGGAATGCCTATGAGAAAGCTATAAGCATGCGTTGACCAACTTGAGGCCTTCCAGCCACCAGCCAACTTCTTGCAGAGGATGATGAGAGCTGAAGCCCACAACAACTGGATGGCCTCAGGTTGCCTCCACCGTGATAAGGCTTTAGCCTTGAAGTCTAATGTTTTTTTTTAATAGTTTATTATATTTAGAAAATGTATTTAATCAGAAAGTGGCAGTTTCCTGTTTTACCAGCCCTGTCAATCTGCTGTCCTAGCTTACTACATGAATGAATTTCTAGTAGCACACTGCACACATTTAGACAAGAAACTTTAAAAAGACCACCTATCCCATCATCCCTACTTGTGTTCTTGTCCTTCTACCTGTGTGTTAGGGTCCCAGTTATGAGGGATTACCTGACTTTCTATGTTCTCCAGTATGATTTCCTCAAACTTGGGTATTTAGTGGGAAAGGGATGCATTTGCCTTCCATTCTTTGCCAACCCCTCAGCAAACAGCTGTCCCTGCTAGGCTGCTAGCCTCTGCTACGCTGTTAATTCCACTCTCTATCTTCCAGTAAGATGGCTGGCTCTCAGTGCCCGCACTGCCGCCCATCCACTATGTGATGAATCTGGAAGCTATCAATTACCAGTGACACACTTCATGGGACAGAGATACCAATCATGCTTATTTGTGTTTCAGTGGTGTCTATCTTGATGGTGGTTGTCAAAATGGTGTTCAGCATCCTTGTGTCCATTGCATGGTGTCTAATCCTGTACTGCCAATTGTTACATTGTGGCAATTACTGCAAAATTGCCATTTAGTACACAAATACAGCAAGTTAGTGTTGCAAAACTGTGCAATCATGAGGAGGCAACAGAAATGTAAGACAGAGCTCTGTTTGGCACTAAACTTCAGCTATAAAAAGCCACAACCACAAACAATTAGAGCTTATTTGTCTTGGCTCCTTCCTTGATGTTGGCACTATTCTATAGCTGCTGACTACTTGATCTTGACCAGCTTGTTGCCTTGGACTCCTATTGATTGCTGCCTGGCCTAACATTTAGGCCTGTTTGCAGATTCTGAACCTGAGCTTCCAGCCCTTTACCCAGGGCCTCCTGTCTATATTTTTTAATCTGTCTATATCTTTAGTGCCTTGGATTTACTTCTCTGACCACTGGTGGTGACACAACCTCTGGAGCTCAACCTCAGGACATATGTTGTTGTCCCTGCATAGACCAGAGTCACTTGCTACTGGGTTCAAACCTCCAGAAACATTATATTAAAATTAAGCCACAAATGGCATAGTTCTTCATAGCTATGACCCAACAGCTGGTCATATGATACAGGATATGCAACTCCCAGATGTTGGACCTCAGAACTCAAGCCTAGTTTGCTTGCCCTCCATCTCCTGCTGTACATGCTCCTGTCTATGGAGTTAAACAAAAGGTGTATTTCCTGGTAGCTTTTCATCACTCCTGTGACGTCATCAGGCATCGCAGGTGTGATGAAACGCATAGGGTTAATAATATCGATACAGTTTTATCTGTATATTTTATTGTTTTTATACTTGTATTCAATACCATTTTACAAGCAGCTCCAATAAATGGAGATATAAATACACTACAGTTGTAGTTTTCCATTTATACCGAGTCTACCATGAATGAGGAGGTGAACATTCAGTGTGAAATTGACTTTGTCGTGCTGTATTGATACGAGAAGTGCCTTTCAACCTAGAGCTGGTAAAGCCTCTACATTCTTTGAGTACCCATCTTGAGAGGGTTCACATATTTTTACTGTTGAGCAGTAACTGAGTCCAAAAAGTCTACACTTAGAGGCACTATTGTGCTGTTTCTTTTTCTTTGTTTCTTGTGTATAGCTGATCTATACCAAGGATCCAGCAGCAAGCAAACTTGGGAGTGGAGAGTCCAGAAAGGTCATTGAATATAAGAACTGTTATTTGTCTTGGGACACTGTTTTTCTCTTTTTTATTACTAGACCTAAGGAGGATTATTAGGTAGCGCATTCAGTATGGAGGATTATAATGAGTAGAGGTTATACACCTTGTTTGGTTTAGCCCTCTCTATTTGTCTATACATAATACCTATTGGCCTGGTTCTAGTAATGGCAATGCTGATGCTTTTTCTCACCAATTCCCTTCCAACCAGAGTTCCTCTGAAGTGAAGTTGCCCATTCTTTCTCCTCAGCCCCTCATTGCTACTAAAGTAGATTGTGTTTCCTGCTTTCACTCCAGTTTTGACCAGCTAAAGATCTTCTCCACTTCGACAACAAACTTTACATCGACAATGGCAAACTATATTCCTGAGCCCTTTCAACTTGGCTAAATCATGATTATCCTTCAGAGGATCAACCAGGAATAACCAAGGCTGAATATCTGTTCAAAGGAAGTTCTGGTAGCCTGGTCTATCGCAAACTGTCAAGAAGTATGTTTCTTCATGTTCCAGTTGTGCTGTGTAGAAGGATCCTCTCAGTAGACCCCAGGAGTATATACTATCTCTGGCCATCCTTACCAAAGCCTGCGCTTACATCTCCATGGACTACATTTTTGAAACAGCGTGCAATCATGAGGGTACACAGGAAGTGCAAAAGCAACATGAAGATGCCCTTGATGTGTGAAATCACCTATAGATGGTGCTCCATTTAGCTCCGAACTTCACCTATAAAAAGCACTATGAATATGAAGCAGTACTTAGTTGTCTTGGATTCTTCTAGCTGCTTGGCATTATTTTACAGTTTGGTACTACTGATCGTGACCTATCTTATTACACTGAAATCTTCTGGATTGCTGCTTGTCCTGACCTTTCTGCCTGTTTACTGATTATGAACCTGTGCTTCCTGCCCTTGATCTTGGACAGTCTATGTTTTCGCCTCTGTCTTTTATATGCTGCTTTGGACTTATTTTTTTGTGCACTGGTTGAAGCACAACTTCTGGGGCTCAACCCCAGGATGTGGGTGGTTGCCCCATGTGAATCAGTCATCTGATCCCCACCAGCACAGATGATGTTTAAGTGGAGCATACAGTATCAACCTTCTAGCATCCCCAATCTCTGTCTAACGTTAAATTTCTGAAGACCTGTTTTGTCAAATTGATGGTGCTCCAACTGGACCTCAATGTAGGTAGGCTGGGTACTTAATTAATGGTCTTTCCCTGATTTCCTACTTTTCAGACAGCATAGCTTTCTAGTATCAGCGTTATTCTTTTGGCATACCATACATGTCTGATTCCCCTTTACTTGGCACATGTTCATTATATGATTCCACTCTATTGGAGGAATAAACCAAAAGGATGCATATGATGCCTTTAAAAAGGGCCTGGATATATTTTTAAAAGAGCAGAACATAGAGGCCTACGTATGTTAGTATTGGGATTAATATTTAGTCAGTGCTTATTGATCCAAAGAGAAATCTGATTGCCATTTGGATTCAAGAAGGAATTTTTCCCCCTAATGAAAGCAGATTTTGAAATTGCTGAATAAAGGTTTTTTTTGCCTTCTTTTGGATCAACAGCAGTAAACAAGAATAGGAAAATGGTTGAACTTGATGGATGCAAGTCTTTTTTCAACCTAAACTACTATGTAACTATGATTTCTTTAAACTGTATTCAAGGAAACATTTCTGAAGACCTTTCTGCTATATTCTCCTAGTTTAAGAATATGTTGAGAGAAATTGCAGCTCATAATACATCTGTTCTGTCTCACTCCTCTGGGCCTAAAAACATTAACCCTTCCTTAGTATCTTCATCAGATTTTGGGAACAGCTTTACAGGAAGCAGCATGGAGGACACATATTTTAACAGCTGAAAACACTGATGTAGTCAGGTTAGTAAGGTAATCTATGCAGGCAGAAGACACTACTGCAGCCAGTGTTCTATTTTCCAGAGGTTTAAAAAAAGTACAAGGTTTTTACTGATCCATGAGGTTGAATGCTATAATTAAAAACAGATGCATCAGAGGAAAGGCTAACAATATGGATGTGTATGTCCAAATCACTCAACAGTCAGTGCCCTCTTAAAAGTTGGCAATTACATCTAGATTGACAAGGAAAGTGGTGAACTCACTGGAGTTATTTTCCTAGACTTTGCAAAGGTCTTTGATACAGTTGAACATATTATTCTGATAAGTAAACTCAAAAGTTTGGGATTTGGTAATCTTCCTCTAAACTGGTTCCAATTCTATTTATAAGATAGAACACAATATGTGTCTATTGCTGACCATATTTCCCTTCCACTCAAAGAAACAATTGGGGTTCCCCAAGGCTCCGTTTTTGGCCCTCTTATTTTCTCTATTTATAAATTATCTGCCCATGGTTTGCAAAGCATCTTCTGTGCACATGGATGCAGATGACACTATAATCTATGTTAAATATGCAAACATATAGCAACCTGAGGCCATATTACATGGTTTCTCTGAACTTGAAAGATGGGTAGCTAAAAGCAAGCTGTTTTTAAACACCGACAAAACTGTCACAATGGTATTTAGTAAAAAAAAACAAAACACACTGCTTAAACTCTGCAATTCCCATATAACCATTGTAACAAATCTAACTGTATCTTGGTCTCGTCAAAGCCAACAAATATCTTGGTATGTGGCTTGACCCCAACCTCACTTCTGGTCTTTATATTCATAAATTAACATCCAAACTTTATTCTCAAATAGTTGGTCTGTTTAGAAACAAATCCTGTTTAAGTCTCCTGGTAAGAAAAGAGTATTGTTCAATGTCCATTATAGACAATGGGGATGTGGTATGTGCTACTGTGTTACAAATCCATCATATTATGCCACTTTGTCCTACAATGTTATTACACTATCAATCACTGTGATATGTTTAAAGGGATAGTAATACTTCGTTTTAACTTTATTTTATTTTGTAGGCATTAAAAAACATGAAGAATGATATAAGTCTTATCTCTCAAACCTTTATGGTTTATGAGATATTCACAAGCAAAGTTTCCCCCTCCCGCCCCTTTTACCTAGTGTAAGCCATCTCTTCTCAGATGTGGAATGCAGTCCATAGACCAGACAGATAACAGCAGGGGACACTCTTATTCCTATGAAAACAATGAAATCCCTGCCCCCCTTGACAAGCTTTTCAGGTTTTTCCCTTATCTTAATTGAAGATTGTCCCTCTCTGCAGTCTACCTGGGCACCTCCCCATTCTGCTCAAGCTGAACAGTGTGACATCAGTAAAAGGGGCGGGAGGGGGACACTTTGTCATTGAATTACTCTGGAACTACAACTCTGACAGAATTGAAATAACACTCTCCAAAGTCCAAATACTATGATGAAACATTACTATCCCTTTAAAAAGCTAAATTGGCTAACACTCAAATCTAAATGGGCCTTTTACATTTCTTGTTTAGTTTAGAATGCCTTTTCTGCAAAGCTACCAGACTATCTGAGCAGTATGCTTGCTCCAGCTCTCCATACTAACTCCATAAACCTTTTTGTCCAGAAAAGATTTATCCCAAATAAGATTTTTTTTCTTTGTCCATATAAGAGTTTCAAGAAGAACTACAAAGCTAGAAAGTCTCCCTCTAGTCTTTACACTCTTAAGGGATCCAAGTCCCCTAAATTAAACTCTCATTAGTCCCAGACTAAATCTCAGTTCTGCGACCAGGCTTAACAAGGAAGTGGGGGGAAGATTATGTACTTTTCTTCCTGAATGGAGCAAAGTCACTTATGATTCTTGGGTGCTGGCTATCATTGTAAAGTGTTACAATATAATATTCCCTAAGCTAATTCCAACAAGTTTGTTATTGCTCAAGTCCCAAAGAACAAGCCAAAAAGGAGAACATTCAAGATCTTGCAGCAAACAAAATCCTATCACTCAATAGTTCAGAAAGAAGGGAACATAATCTGCAGTATTTCTGGTTCTCATGAAACTAGGACGCTATCGACTTGTAGTCAATCTCACTTACTTGAACAAATTCCACATTTAGGAGTCCTCCAAGATGGAGAGCATCAGCATCAGCATATTTCCATAGTCCAATAAGAGGCACTTGCAAATAATTTCCAAGATTAGCCAGCAAGGAAGGTAAACATCTACAACATCTTCTGTTTCTAGCCCTAGCTTTTAGTTTATCTACAGCAACCATAATATTACAAAAGTAATGTCAGTAGTAGCTGCACCTCTGAGAAAAATAGGAATAGTGGTAATACCATACTTAGATGACTGGCTAAATAAAACTAGTTCTCAGCAGCGGATACAAGAACATTTAAAGAAAACAATATCCTGCCTCTGATCTCTGGTAAGGATAATAAAGTAGGCCAAGTGAGACCTCAGTATACAGCAGGAGAAGATTTCTGTGAAGACTTTTCTTCTTTCAGACAAGTTATTGGTTCAGCTCAACCAGACCAGTCAAGGTTCTCAGGTGTCCCTTTGCCTTCTCATTTCAATTCTGTTTCAGATGTCAGCTACCATAGTTCCAGATCTTTGAGCTCAATTATATATGAGACATCAGTATTTCCTTCTAAAGAAGTGGGAAAAGACAAGACAGAAACATCTTTAGACAGATAGTCCATATTCCTCCAAGAGTCAAACTGACACTAATCAGGTGGTCTAGAAAGAAACTGGTGGTTAATGATGACCATGGGTGACATTAAAATCTGATTAGGGAGCACTTCTCCCTCAAGACTCAATCCAACATTGTTTGCCAACTACAGATAAAACTTTCCACTCCAGTCTTTTGGAGCGACAATGAAGAAGACAGCACTGATTTTTAGAGGCCATTCAGTGAGCAAATGCTTAGACAATGCTACAGTAGTGGCTTCCTTATCCAAGCAATCTTTCCTTCACTTACAGAGAGGATTTGCATAAGGGCAGAAAACAGCCTTACATAACTCAAACAGATCTTATGGTGACCATGGAGAATATGAAGCTTACTTGCTTCTTCTACAGTTTCTTCAAGATCACCCATAGGCAGTAGTAGAAATGGAAATTTCAGCTGACTTATATCTCCCCCCCCCCCCAGAGAGTGATTTCTACAGTGCTGAGAAATATAAAACAGGAGAAGATGACAGCCTTCCACACAGTTTCCTTTTGGTTATAGGTGTCATTATTCTTGACCCTCAAGAAGCTACCAGTGTCAGACCAAATCATGTTACCAACAATTTACAAACTTTGTCATGATGCCTGGTTATAATGACCTAGACTATTTGAATGGCCACTGTGAGACACGAGATGCTTGTGAGTGATGCTAGAGTGCAGACCTAGGGGATGTAGATATACCAGCATTATGAGTTTAAAAAGCCCCATTTAGATCAAAGGGGTTTTCTTTTCAGTCATTTTAACTCTCTGTATATCATAAGCAGTACACCAGACTTCCCTCAACTGGTATTTTGATGTATCTGCATTAAATATACATTTTTCAAAACCATTATTATTGTATCCAGTTCATCTCTGTCCACAAGTGGGGAGAGTGAGGTGAAATGTATTTTTAAAGTTTCCTATCCTGTTCTAGGAAGTGAAGCATCTCTATAGATGTGTGTTATAGATGGAAACTGATGGAAAATTAATTGATAAGTAAGAAAATTCCATCTTTGTCCTTTATGGTGCAGTGGCCTGAAATTGTACAGTGGCACTGTTGCTACACCATCCCATGGACAGCTCTGGTCCGTAGACCATAAATCTCCATAGGATTATATAGATTTTAGATACTGTGCCTAAAAATTTCAAGTTTGAGCTGTAATAGCGTTTGAATAAAATACCTCTCAGCAGTGGAAGTACCCTTGTTTTACTAAGGAGGATAAACCCTACCGTATATGTTTTACTATATATATTAAATGTTACTATGACTTTAAAAAGATGTAATCATCCTTATAAAGTGTTGTTCTTTTTAAATACAACTTCTGTTGCCTGTATTTCTCAAATTTAATTTTAACCCCAAACAAATGCACACCAAGGCAGCACTATTACCTGGGAATAGGAGCTTGATACGAACGCCACTCTCAAGTTCAAAAAACACAAAACCACATATACCTAGTCTGGGGCTGCAGTGATGGATTGGGACTTAACTAGTGATGAGCGAGCATGCTCGGCCGAAGCTCGGTTCGGCTCGAGCATCGCTCTGCTCGGCACATGGCGGTACTCGTACGAGTACCGCATGTGCTCGCCCGCCATGTTCGGGTCTCCTCCCCGCACAAGGCACCTGCCTAGGGCCCGGCCAAATGAGGGGGGCCCGGAAAGCCTCATTCAACTTGAATGAGGCTTTCCGGGCCCCCCTCATTTGGCCGGGAGATTCAACCCCCTCGCCCGCAGCTTACCTGATCTCTCACTCATCTCGCCGCTCTAGTAATACAGAGCGCTGGGAGATGACATCATCTCCCAGCCTCTGCATTACTACAGCGGCGCCGGGAGCTTCAGTCAAAGAGATCTGTGCCGAAGGAGGCACAGATCTGTCAAGTACACCGCTAGACCACCAGGGGAAATGTGAAGATGAAGGTGCAATGTGGAGGTGAAGTGGAGATGGGGGCATTGCGGAGATGAAGGGGGCATTGTGGAAGGGGCATTGCGGAGATGAAGGGGGCATTGTGGAAGGGGCATTGTGGAAGGGGCATCGTGGAGATGGAGATGAAGGGGGCATTGTGGAGATGGAAGGGGCAGTGTGGAAGCGGCAGTGTGGAGATGGAAGGGGCAGTGTGGAGAAGGTGGCATTGTGGAAGGGGCAGTGTGGAGATGAGGGGGCAGTGTGGAAGGGGCATCGTGGAGATGAAGGGGCAGTGTGGAGATGAAGGGGGCATTGAGGAAGGGGCAATGTGCATCCAGACATCCTCCCTATGCTGTCCCTGAACCATTTCTGTGGTGTTTCCATCATTTTCTGCCCTTTTCCTATGGACCAGACACCCTCCCCTCATCAGAGCAGGGGGTGCCTGGTGTAATGCTCGAGTCCTCCCATTGACTTCAATGGGGCTCGGGTGCTCGGCCGAGCACTCGAGCCTCCGGGGGCGCTCGGCCAGAGCACCCGAACACCCGAGCATCTGGGTGCTCGATCATCACTAGACTTAACCCATTCACATATAAAACAATACCATTCATTAGATTACATTGGGAAGTTCTAAAAAGGGATAAGAGTCTCAATGGAATTATTCCAGATAGACCTACTATTTTGTTCAGTAAAGCATCTAATTTAAATATGAAACTTGATCCCACAACAATGAAAACCTTAACAGACAAGGGAAAAATTTGGTTGAGTGTAGGAAATGGCTTTTTTAAATGCGGAAAATGCATTGGATGTTCCACTTGCCGTAATGTTAAAAATGTGAAAGAATTTAAATCAAACTCAACAGGAGAGATCTTCAAAATAAAACACACTAGAATATGTGATATGAAGGGGTTTATATATTTGATACAGTACCCAATGTGGTAAGCAATATACTGGAAGAACAAAGAGAAAGTTGAGGGACAGAATATGAGAGCATTTGAATAATATTAAGAAAAAATATATAGGTCATAGTCTATCGAATAATTTCTCTGAATGTATAGAGGGTAAAATAGAGAATATGATTTTCATTGGGATTGATACTGTACCTACCCATTGGAGAGGGGGAAATTATATCAAGTATATGTCAAAAAGAGAGTCAGAACTGATATATAATATGAAGACCCTCTTACCGTTTGGCCAGATTTGGAGATGTTTGGATTCTTATAAGAGTCCAAGCACTCATGTGATACTTTAGCACTTATTTCTCTATAGTATTATTTTTTTCTAATTTTTATTTTAAATAATTATTTTTATTTATTTATTTTTTTTTTTTTTGTTTTTTGACATTTTTTATTTTAAAATAAACATTTATGTAGATTTATGTAGATTACTTAAATGGGTTTAAATTAATACACGGAGTGGTTAGTATTTAGCACATATATTTTTGAGATTAAGAAATAGTTGATTATTCCCTTGGTAAATAGAAACATTTCTGAAGTGTACTTTGAGTTCCATTTGGTAACCATGTATGGTGATGTGTAGCTTTGAGATATCTCTTCAAAATTGTACTCATGTGGTATAGCTATTGGGTATATTTATATATATCCCCCCAACTGGTATTTTGATGTATCTGCATTAAATATAACTTTTTCAAAAGCATTATTATTGTATCCAGTTCATCTCTGTCCACAAGTGGGGAGAGTGAGGTGGGATGTATTTTTAAAGTTTCCTATCCTGTTCTGGGAAGTGAAGCATCTCTATAGATGTGTGTTATATATGGAAACTGATGGAAAATTAATTGACAAGTAAGAAAATTCCTTCTTTGCCCTATATGGTGCAGTTGGTTTGCCACATGATGTTAATATTTTGATGTTAATATTTTTCTTTTGAGTACCTGGACTTGATAATCGGGTAGCATCTGACCATGAGTTATTGATTTGTGACACATTACAGGACATCATGAAGTATATACAAGTTGGCTAAATACATCTTGCCACTACATGTGTCAATTTATGTTATAATTTTAACGCCTTCCTTGCCACACAGGTGTTGATTCACGTTATAAGTTAACGCCTTCTGGTTACCCGGTAATAATATGACGATCGGACAGAGTTAAACAGAGAGTGACAGACCTGTGTGTCACATTAAGTATATACAAGTTGACTAAATATTACTCTCAGGTATCTGCCACAAAAACCAAGAGTATGTTTTTTGATCCGGACATGTATATAAGAGTAAAAGTTTTTTTAACCCCTTAGCGACAATGGACGTACATGTACGTCCTCTGTGGCTGTCACTTAGTGACAGAGGACGTACATGTACGTCCAGGAAATCCGGATCCCCGCACGGCTGCACGCCGTTCGGGGACTCCGGATTCTAATGAAAAAAAAAAAAAAATGTTAGACGGGCGTTAAGTGACGGCCGCGTCTGCACGCGGCCGTCACTAAGGGGTTAAAAAAGACCCTAGATATACATGTATACATGTTAAGAGAATTCAGTTGCGAAAATCGATCATTATATGTGACTGGGTATATGAAGTCTGTGAATTATAAGCGAATAAGTATACTGTCACAGCTTACCTTGACTTCAGCATGATTACAGGCGCGAGGCTTCAAGGAGGCTGCAGGCCTCTGTTTTATCTGTTTGCTTACTGTAGTCTCCTCCTACCTACTTCCTACTTCCTCCCTCTGAGCTGCTCCTTCTACTTCCTGTGGAGGGGTTTAAAAGGCAGACTGAGGCCTGACTCAGATGCCCTTGCGTTGTTGTTCTTAGGTGAAGTACTTGGGCTCTGTGTGTGACCTGGCTATCTACAAAAACCCACTCTGTGTATGACCTGGCTATTTATGAGAACCCGCACTGTGTATGACCCAGCTAAGTAAGAGAACCATCTCTGTGTATGACCCAGATACGTACGAGAACCCTCTCTCTGTGTATGACTATCACGGTGCCTGTGATCCTTTCTGTCACTCTCACTTGTGCTGCTCCCTGATTGGTTGAGCTTTGTTGGCCCGCCCCTGGTGACCTTTTTTATTCTGGCCATTGGCACCTGTCAGGTGCCCTTTCGTGGTGTTTCAAAGCCAGTATTGCTGTTGCTGTGTTCCTGATCTCCTGTGTACCGACTTGGCCTGTACCAACTACGCTCCTGTTTTCCTGTTCCGTGATCCGACCCGGCCTGGCTGACTTCCTGCTTGTTGCTGATCTGGCTTGTCTGCAAATCTCCTCCGTGATCCGACCCGGCCTGGCTGACGTTCCTGCACGTTGCTGATCCTGCTTGTCTACGAATCTCCTCCGTGTCCTGACCCGGCCTGGCCAACTACCTGCTCCTGGACTTGTTCCTGATTTCTGCTGCTCCAGTCTACAGCTCCTGTTGTCGCCTCGGCGACATTCTGATCGCTGCAGTGTGTGGATCTGAGCCTCCTGAGATTACTGGGTTAACCATTGCTGAGCCACGTCTCCTGAGCTGAGCCTTCCATTCTCCTTGTATTGTGAAGTATAGCTGAGTCTCATTGACACTTGCTGTGCCGTATCGCTACTAGTGAGCCTCTGATCACTTGTGTTGCTTCCTTCTACCTCACTGCCACTTTAACCCTTGCTAAGCCTTTGCCATTCACTCTGCTACTGCCGAGCTGGCCGCGTTGTGGGCCTCAGTAGTCGGCGGCTCATAGTCATCTGCAGAGCAGTAGTTCTCCGTTACGTCCGTGGGCTATTGGCGCAAGCAGTGCAGCAACCGGTGGTCGCCGTTATGCCCGTGGGGGCTGTTGGCTCAAGCGATTCCAATACTGTTGGTCTCTGGTATATGCCCGTGGGGGCTATTACACAAGCTATCACGATACTGTTGGTCTCCGTTACGCCCGTGGGCGCTATTGGCTCAAGAAATTCCAATACTGTTGGTCTCCGTTACGCCCGTGGGGGCTATTGGCTCAAGCAATTCCAATACTGTTGGTTCCGTTACTCCCGTGGGGGCTATTGGCTCAAGCGATCCCAATACTGTTGGTCTCTGCTATATGCCCGTGGGGGCTACCAAACAACTACCCAGCAGCTTCAGTCTTAGTCGCAGCTCTTATCTACAGCGTTACACATTTTATGGACTTAAGGTGTTTTATGATCTAGCACCTACTACAGTCTTGCTCACCAAGGGCGTGCCTAACACCACATTTGAGACTGATTACCCTTGTAATTAACCATTTGTCTCCAGTCGCTGTTTTGCCTGCTCATTACCTGTACTAGATATAATAGGATTTTAGTCTTACCTGTTAAATCCTTTTCACTTAGTCCATACAGGTCACTGGTACAATGGGAGGCGATCCACCCCTTTAAGTAGGCAGGAACATTCATTCAAATGTATGCACTGGGTGGAGCCTCCCCTCCCTCTTAAGCTGCCTTCAGGCCAGAGACAAGCTAGATTGATTTGAGACACTAAACTGACCAGAGGTAAGAAGGAAAAGGAAGACTCCTGTGAGCATGCCCCAAAGGTCTCCCACTGAATGCCACAGGAGAGCCAAGCATGGTCCCTTGACAGGGTGGGAGACCAGTGACCTGTATGGACTAAGTGAAAAGGATTTAACAGGTAAGACTAAAATCCTATTTTAACTGTCGTCCAATACAGGTCACTGGTACAATGGTATGTACAAACATTGAGCTTTCCCAGAGGCGGGAAGTAAGGCAAGGACCAGGCGCAAGGCCCAAAGTCACCAGAACTGCTATGAACCAATTAATCATAGAGCCCAATAACAGAAGTGTCAACGGACACCAACCAGGGGGAAAAACAAACCCCCGAACTAACACAGCACACTGAACTAGAGCCAACAGGGCTCAACAGCAAAGAAGCACTAAGAACCACAGAGTAGAAGGTCCTAAACAGGCAAGACCGCCTCCAGGACCTTCCTCCCAAAGCTGGCATCAGCCGAGGCCAGTACATCAACACGATAGTGCTTCGAGAATGTGTGCACAGAGGACCAAGTGGCCGCTCTGCACAGTTGATCAGCAGACGCCTGATTCTTGTAGGCCCAAGAGGCCCCAATTGATCTGGTGGAATGAGCAGTAACCCTGAAGGGAACGTGCTTATTCCGCAGTTTGTAGGCTTCACGAATGATAGATTTTATCCAAGAGGCAATAGTTACCTTGGATGCCGGTCTCCCTGCCCTAGGCCCCTCAGGAATGACGAACAGGGCGTCAGACTTCCTGATAGACTCAGTGCGATGAACATAAAATTTAAGACAACGCACAACATCCAACAAATGGAGATCTCTTTCCTTGTCAGAGGAAGGGTTAGGGCAGAAAGAGGGAACCACAATCTCCTGATTGATGTGAAATTCGAAGACAACCTTGGGTAAAAACTCCTTGGAAGTGCGAAGCACTGCCTTATCTTTGTGAAACACCAAGTAAGGAGGTTTACAAGACAGAGCTTGTAACTCTGCTACCCGGCGAACTGAGACAATAGCCAAAAGAAAGGCCATTTTCCAGGTCAAGAGACGTAAAGGAATAGAAGCCAAGGATTCAAACGGGGGTCTCTGGAGAACCCCCAGCACCAAATTGAGGTCCCACTGGGGAGTAGGACTCTTGAAGGCAGGCCGAACATGAGCCACACCTTGGAAGAAAACCTTAACATCAGGAAGAATAGCAATCCGTTCCTGGAAAAATACAGACAGAGCTGAAGTCTGAACCTTGAGAGAACTCAGGCTGAGTCCCTTCTCAACCCCATCCTGCAAAAAGGCTAGGACCGTGGGAAGATGGAAATCAAAAGATAGATCCTTATCAGTACACCATGCCACAAACGTGGACCATATGCGATGATAGCTCTTGGAAGACACAGGCTTGCGAGCTCTAAGCATCGTGGACACCACTGAAGAGGAAAACCCTTTCTTCTTTAAAATTGAGGATTCAACCTCCAAGCCATCAAATGGAGATGCTGAACATCCTCATTCCACAGATATCCCTGAAGAAGTAGATCTGGACGGGCAGGAAGCGGAAAGGGATCCGCCACAGACATGGCTAGCAGTTCCGGATACCAGGACTGACGAGGCCAATTTGGAGTGATTAGGATGACAGGACAACGTTCCATCTTCAGCTTCTGGATGACTCTGATCAACAGAGGGAGAGGAGGGAAGATGTATGCCAGAGGGAACTCCCAAGGCATTGACAAAGCATCCACTGCTAGAGCAAGAGGGTCCCTCCACCGAGAGCAAAACACTGGCACCTTCCTGTTGTGTCTGGTAGCCATCAGATCCACTACAGGTACCCCCCACATCTGGGTTAGGAGGTGAAACACCTCTGGATGAAGAGCCCACTCTCCGCTGTCAACTGTGTGACGACTGAGAAAGTCTGCCATGACGTTGTCTACGCCTGGAATGTGTACTGCTGAGATGACGGGCACATGAGCTTCTGCCCAAGATAAGATGGCCTTGACCTCTAACCAAGCGGTGAGACTTTTTGTGCCGCCTTGTCTGTTGATGTAGGCCACTGCGGTGGCGTTGTCAGACTCCACTCTGACTGGACAACCTTCCAGCTGAGATTCCCAGTGCCTCAGGGCAAGAAAGATGGCACGAAGTTCCAGAACATTGATGGAGAGAAGAGATTCCTCCAATCCCCATTTCCCCTGAGCACTGAAACGACCCAACACAGCCCCCCAACCCCAGAGGCTGGCATCCGTCGTGACCATGGTCCAATAGGGAACCCGAAAGGACCTCCCTTTCAGGAGATGAGACAGGTCCAACCACCATTCCAGGCTCAACTCGACATGAGGAGGCAGAGAGACTGACAGATGCTGATGATCTGGATGATTCTTGCACGTCTGGATCACAAACTTCTGAAGTTCCCTGGTGTGTGCCATAGCAAATGGCACTGCCTCTATCGTGGAAATGAACTTCCCCACCAAAGAAGTCAACTTCGGCACTGGAACCCTGTCGAGCTCCAGGATCTGGGATACACGGAGAGCAATCTGATGAGCCACTTCCTCCGGTAAAAACACTATGCACTGCTGAGTGTCGAACAGGAGACCCAAGAAGAGGATCTGTTGAGATGGGACCAAGTCTGACTTGTCCAGATTCACAATCCAGCCGTGGCGATTGAGTGTCTGTATGCACAAATGCATCTGCTGGTGTAGAATCTCCGCAGATGAAGCTTTCAGGAACAGATCGTCCATGTAGGGAGTCACCCTGACACCATCTCGATGAAGCACAGCTATCAAAGCTCCCAATATCCTCTGAAAGACCTGAGGAGCTGAAGTCAGTCCAAAGGGAAGAGCTGAAAACTGAAAGTGGCCTTTGTGATAGGCAAACCTGAGATACCGTCTGCTCTCTGGATGAATAGGGATGTGAAGATATGTATCCTGAAGGTCCAGGGGGGCAAGGAACTCCCCTGGAGACATTGCGGCTATCACAGAACGCAGGGATTCCTGACGAAAGTGGGAACTCACAACAAAGGAATTGAGATCCTTGAGATCCAAGATAGGACGAGCACCTCTGTCCTTTTTGGCCACAACGAACAGGTTGGAATAGAATCCTGAACCTGTGTCCTCTGATGGAACCAATTCCAGGACCTCTTTGTCCAAAAGATCCTGAATAGCGTCGTCGAACAGACGTCTTTTTGTAGGCTCCTGAGAAGGACGAGTAAAATGGAACCGAAAAGGAGGAAGGGATCCTGTATCCCTCTGATACCACCTGAATAACCCATGGGTCCGTCACTGACTCCTCCCAAATCCGGCGAAAGATGTGGAGACGTCCACCTACAGCCGGATGCGGACCCGGGTTCGGTGAGTCATGCCGAAGCAGTCTTGGAGGTCTTGGCCTTAGGGGCAACTTTGGGCTTCCAGGACTGTTTGGGCTTGGAGGAGGAGCGCGTGGAGGACGGACCTGCCTGGGACGTGGAGCGTGTCTCAGTTTGGAAGGAACGAAAGGACCGATTGCGTTGGGCTGGAAACTTCTTCTTGAAGACAGATGGTAGAAGAGTACTTTTACCACCAGTAGCCTCACTAATCATCTCCTTAAGTTCAGATCCAAACAGTGAGGTCCCTTGAAAAGGTCAAGAAAGCAAAGCTTTCTTAGAAGCAGTGTCAGCAGACCCAATTTTCAGCCAAAGAGCACGTCTAGCCACCACAAAGGAAGTGGAGGCCCTCGCCATCACGCGCACAGCATCAAAAGCAGCGTCAGAAATATAATTTTGAGCTTCTGATATATTAGCAAGAAGCTGTAGCTGTTCAGACACTGGCGCATCCTGGCGAACCGCCTCAGTAAGCTGTTCAGTACAGGCTGCAATAGCCCGGTTAACCCACGCCACTGCAAAGGTTGGATGCATGGCAGTGCCAATAGAGACAAAAATGTATTTAAGACAAATCTCCAACTTTTTGTCCGTCCAATCCTGCAGGGCAGAGGCATCAGAGACAGCTAATGCAGTAGATTTGGATAATCTGGAGATAGGAGCATCCACTTTAGGAGGATGAACCCATTTTGCCAGTTCAGCCTCAGGAAAAGGATAAAGTTTAGCAAACTTTTTAGACACAGAAGAGGATTTTTCAGGATTCCTCCACGCATCAGAGACTAAATGGGCAAGAGTAGGGTTATTGGGAAAACAAACCACAGCCTTAGACGGTTTTTGAAAACGTCAGTTGGATCATGAGTAGATTCCTGAGTCAGAGGAAGGTTGAGCGTGGTTAGCACAGCTCTGATCAAACCCTCAGCCGAAACTTCGGGGTCACATTCATAAGGGTCACCAATAGACCTGGTAGATTCAATAACAGTGCCTTCCTCAGCATCAGAATCTTGTAAAAGTTCTTCCTCAGAAGAATCAGGCATATCAGGAGCCCCCTGTGGCTTAGGCAGGGAGGTCCTGACTGTGGAGGGGGTCTGCCAAACCTGAAGAGCCCCCTGAACCTGAGAGGGAAAGAGTTGAAGAGTGGATCTGAGATCCCTAGTGGCAGCTTTAAACTCTTTCACCCAAGTTGGCTCAATAGCATGGCTGGAAAGCCCAGGGTTGCTGTCATGACTTTCTGCACATTTTGGGCATAAATGACCTGAAAATTCTCTAGGCAGCCCAGAGTGACAAGAGGAGCAAAACGCAATGGGGGAAATAGACACCCCAGCCTCTTTAGTCTTGGGTCTAGCCCCTGACTCCAGTGGAGTAGACATGCTCACAGCGTCAGATATACTCCACCAAGAACAATCATCCAATAGAAGTGTGATAGATTAAAGTTTCACCCCAGAAATGTCTAAAATCGAACTTATCTGGCCAGTGAAGGGTTAATCTGCTGAGGAGAAAGAAGGCTCGGTCCCTGCGTAGTATACTCGCTGAGAATAACACCACAAAATGGCTGCCGCGACGGTAGCCAATCAGAAAACGAGTGCGAAATAGGCGCTCGTGGTTTTTCTCAGAAGTACCCCAAAACAGTGCCCGAAGCCCCCCCAGACTCCCAACACACTGAATCTAGCTACCGGATGATAGAGCAGGGGAAGACCAACAAAATGAGCCCTCTCTGAAGTCGCTGTGACAAGCAGTTCCAGAGATACGTCCCACACTGTGTAAACCCATAGAGAGTAAAGGAGCAATGTCGTCTATGCGGGTAAAAGCGCGCTTAAAGGCGCGGAACATTAATTATTAATAAATTATTCCTGAGAGAAAAAGTTTGCCAAACACACCCCAAACACATGTAAAACATGAGAAAACAATAACCCAAAGCTCCAAAACCCAGGGAATACCACAGACATTGCAGAAATACAGGCAATATAAAGAAAAACACCCTATGAGTGCTGGAGTGCATAATGAGAACTCCCAAATACAAGCCCAAAGAAGGGACACTGTGGGACAAGTGGACCTTCAGCACTCAAAGGGTGGCTCACCTTTCTGCAGGACTTCTGTCTTCAGGTAACCATGTTAAAAAGGGAATTGACCAGAGGAAAATTCCCCAACAGGGAAGCTACTTGACTCAAGCTGTTCCCACTTCAGGGCATAAGGTCCATCAGAAAATCCCTGGAAGCTGCACTAGCCACTTTGGAGAGGGCAATTCACAGCCATGGTCACCCGCCTAATGGTGGTATTCCATATTTGAATAAAAACAATAAAAAACTAAAGTTGAATGAGATATGTTCTCCACCTGGTGTGCACAGCACACAGGAACAAATCAATCTGGCTTGTCTCTGGCCTGAAGTCACGAGTACCCCTTACTGTGATCAATTTGTGCTATTGGCCTAAGACAGACCACTGTTGTGGACAGAGAGTCTGATTGGTGACTGCAGGCGTGAGTCACAGGGTCTCGATATAGTGACTGCAGGCAGAGTCACAGGTCTCTTAGCGGTGATTGCAGGCGTGGGTCAGTTCTCCAGTCCAGCAGTCCTTGTGTTCCTGTTCATCGGATCAAGATTACTGAGCCAGTGTTCACAGTGGTCGCCTGTTCCAGTGTTCCAGTCGACGGATCAAGAGCTGGCGTTCCTGTTTCCTGCTGAGACTCACAGGGGCTTCGGCCCAGTCTCCAGCATTGTGGTCTAGCGAGAGGCCTACTATTTCTGGTAGTAGTGTCGCCAGCTAGTAACCCTTTGCTTGTTGTACTCATATTTATTGCTGTGATTTGTTGTAATAAATATTTTGCATTACATTACCGTACTCTGAGCATTCCTGGGTGCCCGTGACAGTATACATTCATTTTGTTATGTGAGAAGTTGACATCAGTTATGATTACATATGGTGCATTTTGACCTTCGGGCATAAAGTCAAAAAGGAACACCCATGGAAAATGTTTATATCGCAAATGTCAATTAAACTAATATATACCATGATTTTTTCCTAGATTTTTTACATACTGGTATATTAGGTAGGGTAAGGGAATTAAGGGTAGTGTCAGTGTAGATTTTTTTTGTGTATTTTAATATTACATGTGTGTATTGCGGGTGGAGAGTCCGATAGTATTAATTTTTTGGATCTATTTTGAGAGGTTGTTTTTTGGGCTCATCACGTACAATATACAGATTTTTATATATATATATATACATTGTTTATCTTGTACCTTTTTCCATCCTATTGCTGTCAGTGGTTACTGGCAATTCAAGAGAGTAAAAAGGGTTAAATTGCATACATCTTATCCTTCTGTGGTGGACTTGTTACAGATTTTACAGCCTGGCATTTTAAGACATATGTTTGGATGGTTATTGTGTGTTCATTGTTTGTAACAATTCACATTAAATTGATTTTATTAATACAAGTAATCTAATGAATTGTATTGTTTGATATGTGAGTGGGTTAAGTCACAATCCACCACTGCAACTCCAGACTACATATATGTGGTTTAATTTTAACCCTACTTCAAAATGCATTCTGGTACTCAAGGGGTTAATAAAACTATATCAGTTTGGCTAATTACAGCAGCATACATGGCTGATAATGACCTAGATTACTTTGCAGTTGATAAATGGTCTTACTGTTTTTATCTCACAGTTGTGTAACTGCAGTAGAATTCATGTCCATGTTTGCTAATTGAAGAGCATGATATAGCAATATCTAGATATTGACAATACTTATAAATAGTGTTAATTTAGGTAGAAATAGCAAAAGTCTCAGTTACTTTTGGTTGCCATGGAAAACAGCACATTTGAAAAATGATATGAGATTTTTACTTGAAGTCAGTCGCTGAAATTTTACCTGTAAACATATGACCCTCTCCAATTCATGTTAGTAAGGAGAGGACTTGAAATCTAACAGGCATATTATCAATTGATATCTCAATCAGCATGTACCTGTGCCTGGAGGAAGTTCCTTATCAATTATACGTGGCTATTAGGCAACTTCTAATGGTGCGGCCTTTTAAGGCTAATATGAAGTATGTGCTGAAATTCAAATTGCCTCAATATAGAGATGTTAAGAGGAATCCAGAAGGCAGCAGATGGAGCCTGATTTAATTATTTACTTACCACATTTGTCACTCATTTCCTTTCTGACCAAATCCTTCACTTCTTCCTCCTATGGCAACAAAAGAGACTGATATGTTAACGAGATATGCTAA
This sequence comes from Rhinophrynus dorsalis, assembly GCA_037306005.1. Classification (NCBI taxonomy): domain Eukaryota; kingdom Metazoa; phylum Chordata; class Amphibia; order Anura; family Rhinophrynidae; genus Rhinophrynus; species Rhinophrynus dorsalis. The sequence goes on along the minus strand of CM074721.1, from coordinate 335,656,666 downwards.
GTTGTTGTAATGATTAGCTACAAACGTGTTGCATCATTATCAGTAGTAGATTATATAACTACTAGGAGTGTTACGTATTTCTACACAAAATTAAAATGGATCAATTCTGGGCAAACCAACTGCAACAAAGTGGAGAAATGACTCCTAAAATGATCAGTGATTTCAGTGGGGCACTCTGGCATTAAAGGTGCCCACCCTTTAGTTTCTGAGAGGTATCCAATGCATTGCAATGCAATGACTGGCTACCTCTCTAGCACTCAAAGGGTTAATAGACCCATTTAAATAAAGGAGAATTTTTATTTGCTACCTACAGTGTAGTCGGTTTGGCCCAAAATGGATACCATTTTTTTTGTGCATAAGATCCAGAATTCCTGAAAGTGAAAAGGGCATGTATATTCCATAGGTGGGCAACGTGTGTTTTTCCAACTGTTGTAGGACTACAATTCCCATAGCCCTCAGCCAGCCACTGACCAGCAGAGGATGACATAAGATGTTTAACAGTCACAGGATATGTATTTCACAGACAAACTTAAAGGCATCGGACAGTCACCTATCATTCAACATTTTGTTTATTTTTACTTAAGCTGTCCCTGCCTATCACCATCAATGTCATGGTCTACAAAGCACACCTACACTTGCTGCAACACCAAACAACTCCAGCTTCTACTACTTACCTGTCTGCTTCTAGACTTGCAGATAATGTAACAATTTCTGCAGCTTTCTCTGTCTCTTCAAAGGGCTGCAGTGTTCATTTTTATAGTAAGTTCCAGAGTGACCTGTTAGCTACGGAATAAGTAGCTTGCAAGAAATAATCACACAGTAGCTAATGCACTACCACCGCACCTCAGCATATGATTGTCTTTCTTATTCTTGTGGATATAAAAGTAAGTGTATGTAACACAATATGTAAAGTTGAATTTGAACCTGTCTGTCTTGAATGATGTATATATGTCTGTCTGCATAGTATTTATCACTCAGTCTCAGTAGTCTCAGGCTTAGCCAGCCAGCTGAGGTAGGAAGGATCATCTGCCTGTCGGACTCAATTATCAATTAAAAAAAAAGTTTATTCATTTCATTTTAGTTGTTCATTTATTTAAATTTTCTCCCTTCACACCCACGCCCAGAGAACAACTTCCTCTCAGTTTACTGACAACATGCAGTAAACTGAAACTCCCTTTTATACATGGTGGAAAAAAGGGTAATATTAAACTTTTTGCAAAAATGTACCCCATCTCTAAACATGAGATTGCTCTAGACTACTTGGACTGAGATAACAGGGGGCCTTATGTACAGAATAAGGTGGAGGAATTCTGGAGCAAACAAACAGCACCACAGAGAACAAATATCTGCATTGATTAAATGGGCAATGTGTTGCATTCATGGATTGAAAAGGGCATTGTGAGAATAGTTATTGTCCCCTACGTTGCAGTTTATTTTGCTTCACTTTGATTTTGTGTTTAATATGTTTCTCTGTCATCCCAGTTTTTCACACAACAGATATTTTAGCCAGATTTCAGTAATGAAAGGGCTTTTTGCTGTTGTACAGAATCAACTATGGTGTGAAAATAAGCACATTTGATGGTATTATTTATTATGTTATTGCAGCTATTTTAGGCAAAACAATAGTTATGGTGAGCAAATAAGTGACTAAGATCCCTCCACTGTATAGTACAGCACCTATATAATACATATTTGTACCATTACATGCCTGAAATAAATCAGAACAATGGTTGCACTGCATTCCCAGAATCCCATGCAACATGCAAATAAGAACACACAGTGCATTCACAATTAAGATTCCAAGCCCATATACATTTGGATCCCTTAAATTATTCTTGCTGTTTTACCACAGCTTATACAGCAGAATACAAGTTGGAAATACATGACTAGCTCAAGAAATGGTTGAATGATCTTTGAATGGTTAATTGTCTCATGTACTTCTAACTAGTGAAATGCTGTAATTTGTGTTATAACAGCAAGCATAAGCTAACAGAATTTTTGGTGGTTTACTCTAGTGGGTTCCAAACTTGCCATCAAAGACTACTAACAGGTCAAAGGTTAAGGATTAAGCTGCTTTAGTAGGGTTTCTTTAGGGTTATTGAGACATTCTGAACCACTTACTTGGTTCTCTAATATCCTGGCCTATTAGTGGAACAAGATTGGGAACCACAGATTTAAGTTAAAAGAACAGAGGATAATATTTCAGAATAACATTTAATAACAGAGAATGTAGAACTGTAACTTGATCCAGAAATAATTCCACACAACTGGCATGCAGAAGTTTCTCCCAATGTGGACTTCTACCATGCAAGTAGTTCAGTACAATAATAATTAGATGTTTTAGTACACAGAAGGTAGTATTTCCATATATATTATCATTTTCTATTTTTAGCCCTTCTGTGAGTTTTTACATTCCTACTAGCTATTAGAATTCAGATATGTTATACCCATGGATGCTAGAGAGGTGTACAATGCATATGAGACATTTTTAACATGGATATAGAAACATAAAAACATAAAATTTGCCCAACGTGGTACTGTGTTTGCCATAGAAAAGTTGCATCCTAAAGCCACTCGGTTAGCCAATAAAAGTATCATTTTTACTCTGCTAGTCTCCTGAATAGAATTTGATGGCAGATAAGACCCATCTAGTCCAGTGATTCTCAACCAGGGTGCCGTGGCACTTTGGTGTGCCACGGACGTCATCTTAGGGTGCCCCACATTTCCTATGAAGACTAACAAAAATGGACTTTTAAATAAAGATTAATAGAAATTGTTCTGCACAATATGTTTAGTTTTGTTACTATGATTGTAAGACCTAATAATAACTGTATATTTATGTATTGTATCCTTCATTATGCCCTTGATAAAGTACATTAAATATGTTAGGGGTGCCCCGAATGTTCTAGATTATGTGTTAGGGGTGCCCCGAACAAAAAAAAAGATAGAGAACCACTGATCTAGTCTGTCCATTTTTCCTAGTGTAAAGAGATCGAACTATATTATTATTATTATCCCATGCATTCTTAAATTCTCTCACTGTATTAACCTCTACCAGTTCTGCTGGTAGGCTATTCCATTTACCTGCCAGCTTTTCAGTGAAGTAAAACTTTCTTACAGTATATCTAAACCTCTGTCCCTCTATGAACTCTTATCCTAAAATTTTTACTCCTTTGAAATGTACTTCCCTCCTGTACTTTCTTGAATATATTTCTGCATTTGAATGTTAATATCATATCCCCTCTCTATTCTCTTGTCAAAGATACATCTGTCGTTTAGTTTAGCCTGATAATTTTAATCCTGTAAACTATTCACCATTTTAGTAGCTCTTCTCTGAATTTCTAAAGAATATCTAAATCCTTCTGGAGATGGGGTTCCAGTACTATACTCAATACTCTAGTTGAGGTCTAACCAGAGATCTGTAGTATGGCATGACTGCTACTAATGCCACTTACTATACAAACCAGCACTACTATTCATTCCTTTCTGCTTTATAATATTCACTGGCTACATTTAAGTTATCACAAATAATTACTCCCAAATCCCTTTACTCTGTTGTTGCCAACAGCACAGTGCCCCTAATACTATATTCTGCTTCTGGATTTTTACATCCCAAGTGTGTTCTTTACATTTATCAACATTAAACTTCAGCTGCCACACTGTCATCCATTCTTCAAATTTACATACATTATTTGCCATTTGGCTTATTCCCACAGGAAAGTCTGCCCTGTTGCAGATCCTTGTATCATCTGCAAAAAAGGCATATTTTACCTTGAGGACCTGTAAGGAGTTGAACACTAATCTGCCTCTGTATTTGAAAGCATATGTTGTCACTTAAGGCTAGACAAGCATGCCACTCAAGACCATAATCTGATCTTCAATGCCAACTCTCTGCATCAATTTCACACAGCGGAAAGATGCACGCTACACAAAAATACAGTGGTATGATGCGTGCTAGCTTCTTTAAAGTAAGGATCTTTGAAACTAGTGTTTACTTGTTTCAGCAGAAATAAATGTTGAGAGTTGCTTCCACTTTGCTTCAAGCTGGGCTGATGGGTGTTTGGAAAAAGATCACAGCAAGCATCTGACTAATGTTTTATCATATACTTATGACAAGCTTTTTGCTATTAAGAAAGAATGGTTGTAAAAGGTCCAGGTTTGTCATTAGGTTGCCAGGTCATTCCTTTAAAAGTTTTAAAGGGATGACCTGTGAACCCTTTGTCATCTACAATTAACAGAACCAGTCTTACTGAGGTCTTATTTTTTTAATCAAAGTATGTGCATTTGTTGTAAGTAATCTTTAAAAATGAGTATGACTTATTTATTCCATACATATGTGGAAAACAGCATGAAGGAATTTGATACAACAAAAAATATATGTTTTATAGCTACACTTTTTTATTATTTGATTGCTAATATTCTAAACTCTGATACTATCAGCATTATAAACTTACAGCCACCAGTGTACAGGTCTCCTCTAGGCTTCTGTTCCCTAGAGTACTGGCTGTGAGCTCCAGAGAGGTAGCTGTGATTTCAGACTACCTGCATAGCCAATAGGAATGATCTTGCCACTAGCAGCTTTATCAGGAAGTAGGAAAAAAACTTGAACCAGTTCTGTATGATGAGGGCTGTAAGTTTATATTGCTGCTACTACCAGACTTAGTACTTAGTAAACCACTGAACATTTTTCATATGCTAGCTACCCTTAAAACTATCACATTTATCCAACATGTGGATGTTTATTGATCTTGATTGAGGCAATGGTCAGTTTTATTTCATTGCTGAAATAGACAAAAATTCTTTGTATAAATATTACCATAAATGTGGTTATGTGCATACTGCATACACATACAGTGTATATGTATGCATGTGTATGACCGTCCCATAGGCTAGCATGGGATTCACCAGACAGAAACTGGCACATGACAACAGCAGATTTACATGGTATTGATGAATGAGCAAGTACCAGATAGATACAGCCATTGATACATTTTTAAATGTCAACTACAAATACAAATATGATTATTTCCTTGAGTATTCAGTTATGTGCCCTTAAGTTTCAGATTATGTTGAAAAACTATCCTCAATTGCCATTTTTTTTTTTAACTAAAGGGTGATCCATTCAAGAAATTTTTATATCTTTTCTTTTAAAAATGGAACAATATTTTGCAACAGGAACGTTCTAATATATGGACACCTCCAAATGTAAATCGGCACAAAATAAACATTAATTTGAAGTGATAAAAAATGAAAATAGTAATAATCGCTTACATCAAATGTAATACCAGGTAGAAAGAATAGAAGACTTTAATAAGGAAAGCAGGGACTTATCCCACCCTGCCTGGGATACTTCTCACTGGATATTGCTATGTTTCCAGAGACAATATAAAAGTGTGGTTGATATAAATTACAAAAATGTATTCAGTAAAATATATTAATAAAATATACGCCAACTCAGTGCTTTTCTGAGCTGTAAAGCTCTTTTATCAAGGCAAATGGCAAAATAGAGTTATATGCTTGGCTTCCACTCTGTATACCTAAGAATAAGCATATCCCCTCAAATATGACAGGGCTACTCTTTAACTCCTCCTGCAAAGGACGTAGATAGTAAAACTTAACTTAAGCTATTGGTCCATGAAATAACACACCTCCTTTGATCTAATAGGGCTAAGGGTGGTAATTCCTCCTTGAGAGGAGGATAACAAGAAGGTAAATTCAAACGATCGTTCCCTCAAAAATACAGAACACCATTTCTCCGAGTATAGAAGACTATTAGGATAAATAGATAAATTTGAGCTCTTGGTGTAAAACAAGGACATCCCGAAACCGAATATAAGAAATACAAAAGGAAAAGAAAACATAAAAAATAAGAAATATTCAATATCAGGAGGCATCCAAAATCCCACATATCAATAAACCAAAAGTCTATATGTGAATAATATTTAACTCAAAAGTCTCCAAATAAACAAGGAAAAGACAAGTCCCTTTAAAGAAATGTAAAGGGTTATTTGACTCACTCATAATAGAAATGGTCAACACTAAAAATTATTGGCATTCTATAGTATTATTATTACTATTCTTTATTTATATAGCGCCAACTAATTCTGCAGCCCTGTACACATCTCCCTTCAATAAATAGAGAGTGAAAGCCAAATGCAAATCTCATTTAACATAAATACAAAAATAACCTGTTAGACCAAAGAAGGTGTGTTATCTGATGGACCAATAGTTTGAATGAAATGTTATTAAATGTTTCTGTAGCAGGCAGAATTAAAGAGTAGCCCTAAAATGGAGTGGAAGCAGAGAATATAAATCTGTTTTGGCATTTCTCTTGATAAAAGAGCTCAGAAACGTGTTGAGTTGGCTTGTATTCTATTAATAAATTTTATTTATATCAACCACACTTTTATCGTGTCTCTGACAAAGGAGACGTATCCAGTGAGCAGTATCCCTAACAGGGCAGGATAAGACCCTGCTTTCATTATTATCAGCTTATATTTGAAGTAAGTGATTATTACCATTTTTATTGTTGTCACATCAAATTCTTTTTTTTCTTCATTCGAGAAGTCCTTGATCACGTTCTATGTTCTGGGGAGCAGTTGAGTTGATATGAGCAAACAAGTGGAGGAAGTCTGGATCGTCCATCAGTTCCACTGACTGCTGATGAGAGATTTTTGATATCGCATTTTGGTATATGGTAGAGGTGTCAAGAATTCCAAGAATCAATTATACTGTGAGGCCCCTTCTTTTCTGACTTTCAAGGGATTTAGTATTCTTTCTTCCTTTCAGCTTTTTTGCTCTCTTTAACTCTCTATATATAGTAGTAAGTCACTGTTAAGAGAATATGCACTATAAACAATAGATAATTATTACTACCATTCTGCCACCCTTGTTCATATGCTGTTATTGTTCCCTTATTCATTTATTTGTATTATTATTATTTGTTTGATGTTACATTTTGGAGATGCGTAGCTTGAACGTATGATAACAGGTGTTGTCATATTAACAATTAACACCAAAAATAGAGTGAATTCTTTGCAAAAAAAGAGGAAAATATTTTAAAAGAAAAGGGTTGATAAAAACAGTACAAGAAAACTGTACCTGATCATATAATTTATTTTAACTATTTTGGGGTAAAGGGAAGAGTGAAATAAGGTAGCTACTTTTTACAGCTAAACTACACATGGGAATATGTAGTATGCCACAGGTCACATTCACAAAGATAAAGTGGAACAAGTTGCAGGCAAACCAACTGCACAGTAGGGAACCAATATAATGACCAATGTTTTCACTGATTTATTTAGGGCGCGAATGTTAGAGCGGTCTCTGGAGCCCTCGATAGCACAGATTTCCTTGTCCTAAGCCTGTCTATTGTGAATTTACTAAGGTACTTATGCTGAAATATCTTCCATTAATGCTGCTTGTACCAAGTGGAGAGTAGTGTAGAAGAGTATGTTTTGGATTGTTCCTTTCCTCTGCACATTGTTGTACATTATGTACTAACAAGGCACAGAGCAAAAATTGTATAACATTACTAAGTAGCTTACTGGCATTAACCAAAGTGAAATTAATCTGTGATCACACATTCTAGTGCACCCTCCTGAGTCAGTCACTGGCATTACAGGCTGCACTGGCAGAGTCATACATTTTTCCCCTGATATCTTTTATATATATATATCAGTAGACTGATTCCCAACTAACTGGAGCTATTCTGGGGCAAACAAACTGCTCCACAGGGGACAAACACATTGATTATAAATAGGTCTTGGGTACTTGAAACCTTTATACCATTCAAGGGTTACAAGAACAATTGGAGAATGTTTATTTGTTCCCTTTGGTGCAGCTGGTATACTTCTGAATTACTCAGTTTTACTAAGTACATCAACATCAGAATCCGTGCAGCAAGCCAAAGCTGAATAGCAACTGCTATAGGTTCTGCTATTTTGAATGTTACGGTCATTACAGTCATTAATTTACATTAAATTGCCTATCCAAAAGTACTGTTTTAAAAATAGCTGTTATCATTAATTGAATCTCCAAAAGAATACACACCACAGTACAATATTTTAACATGACAACAGGAAAATCTATAATGGGGTATAATATATACAAGGGCATTACAAATTCAGCTTAAAGAGTTTTGGAAACTGAAAGATCAGAGGGACTTGCATGCTAGACTTTATGAACTATAGAACTGTAAGAGAAACTTATAAGGGTCCATATGTTAAAAAAAAAATGTAGGAAATCTGGAGTAAACTAACTGCATCAGAGGGGAAAATAAAAAGCCCCACAATTCTCATTCTTATAAATGTGGCTATTAACTTGTTGAATGCTAGCTACGTCTCCAACACATTGTAATGGAGACCTCACTAGCATTCAAGGTGTGAAAAGTACCATTTCAAATAAATGGGAATTGTTATTCCTCCCCTGTTATGCAGTTGGTTTGCACCAAATTTCTTCCAGTTTACTTTTGAACATACAGCCATTAGTAGTATAATCTTGAATGTTTCTTCTTTTTTAGTGTGGCGATATAGGGATAGGGATTATATAACTGGTATGAAACCATGTATTGATATGCTAAATGCTAAGAAAACAGTTATAAATAATCTAGAGCTGATGCATGTAAAGGGGACTATTATACTTAATGTTTGACTGTTTTCAATTTTATATAAGATTCTTACTCCTTGTAGCATACTAAACCTGTTTGCTTCATCCTGACTTCATGTGTAGGTAATGTCTTCCTAATTGCATCATATAGAAGAACTATAATGAGGATCATAAAAAAAACTTACTGAGAGCCCTGGATCTCCTTTGTCGCCTTTCAGACCATCAGGCCCATTCTCTCCCTGGAAGTAGGACATGCACAGCCAGTTAGAAGAATTATCCATTCTATGTAGTGTTAGACACAACATTAAAACTGAGCGCCCAAGCAATCCCTTCCCCTAATAATGTATTCGAGAAACAGTTTTCACTTTGAACAAAGGACTCCACCTCTTCCTCCCTCTGCCCCAGAAACTTCCTCCCAGCACATCCAAATGAAAGGTTTAGGTGCCCCACGAAGGCTTATGGAGTCTACAATGCAACCACTCACCACCACTTCACTCCCACACAATCACACACCAGTTTCAGGAGAGATTGCTGAAACACACACAGCAAACACCAAACTTTCTGAAGTTGCCTGGTGCTGCTCTCCTGAGCTAACCGTGGGTCTCATACACTGAGAAACAATAAAGTTCTAAGATTTCACCCTCCCCTACTTTTCTGACCTCCTATTCTGCCAGCCTTCCTCCTCTGTCCCCACCTCCACAAGGAAAGATGGCTAAAGGGACAAAGAAGGAATGGTGTTTTATTAACTTACAATACACATCATTCGGATTCTGAATTTGGTTGCCACCCCTCCTCTGTCCCTCCAGCCACCCTCCACCACTCTGAAACCGCCTCTACTCCCCACCATGAGCAGCAGGGAAGAAGGCAAATGGACAGAGGAAGGATAGCAGTCGCAGAGTGGTGAATGGGTGGAGGAGGGGTCGTGAGAGAAGCAAGCAGACAAAGAAGCAATGAGTTCCTCACAGCAGGTGACAGAAAGTCAGCATGGGGAGAATGGCACCAAACAATTTCAACAAGTCTGATGCTTGCAACAGGCACCACATCAACCTTTACTGAAACTGGCATGTGGACATGGAAGAGCACAATGGCAATAAACACTCATACTGTGGGCTCCCCAAGCTCTCGTGGGTCTCTCACAATTGGCAAGAGGAACATCTCGCCCTGTCATCCAAATGCACCAAGAGAGTTTCAAAAGCACAAGGAAGAAGGGGCAGAATTAGAACGGGACCATTGTCACAGGGTTCCCACTCAGCTGAAATAAGTATACAAACTGCTACATCCCAGTTAATTAGCAAACAAGCCTGTACACTTTTAATGTCCTATACAGTTAACCATTCAAACTGGAGGGCTTCACTCTCTCCTCCATTGCATCCACCATTGCCTGTCCCACACTGCCAATGCAACCCCACCTTCTCCCCTAGGACAACTGATAAATGAGACCAGGCAGAAGGTCTTCCCCATCCCCCACATGGTTGCAGGAGAGGGGGAAGAAGAAAGTGCCACCTCCTCACATACTTTAACCATGTGGCTGCCAGAAGTCTCCAATGCATTGCAAAGCAATGCTTTCGGGACATCTTCACCAGCCAGGGTCAAATTCCACATTCCATTCCCTAGAATAATGTCGGGTGTGTAGGTAGTACAAATATTAATTTACAAAGTATTAAATTACATAGAGCGGAGAGCACTGCACTCGGTGATGCACTGCACTCTTCCAGCCTTCTGAGTGACAAAGGGGTGTACAATGCGAACAGCCACATTAACATATAAACACATCCACATGAATATTACAATGGCTCATTATCCTGTATTTACATATGGAAATTACTCAGTAACCTGAATTTCTATATGGAAATGAGCCATTGTCAGATGCATAAACCTGTCAAAGGCATTGCGAATTGTTGTAGGATTGAAGGGGATGTGACGTTGAAGACACATTAGTGCATACTGGCAATGTGCCTTCGACACAGATCTGACACAACATTGCCTTCTTGATCCCTCAGTAACCTTTAATGCATTTTCTCCAAAGAGTTGCAATTCTGGAGCAAACCAGCTGCATCACAGAGTAGAAATAAAGAGGACAAATAAAACATCCCCACATCTTAAATGACTTAAGTGGGGCTGTTTCCGATATGGTAACTTCCTAATACATTGGAGACCTTTCAATAATTCAAGTCATTAAAGTCCACATTTGAATCATTGGGAATTTATAATTTGTAGTCTCAATAGCCTATTGAATTTGGCCCAAAATAGCAATGTATTTGGCATTAAGTGATTACTTATTTGTCTTTTCTATTTTACAATTTTTTTAGTTAAAATACATTGCTTTCTAATTTTTCTTCTAGCTGTTCTGACTTTTTTTTACACCTTGGATACTAGTAATGTCTCTAACATATTGCTTCGTAATTAAGTTGATATTGTGTTGTAGTTAGAATAATAGAGGGAAAGAAAAGAAGAGAGCTGTTATTGAACAATATATAATAATGAACCTCTACTAACAAACTCACATGAGGTTGTACACAGAGAACAACTAATGAAATGATGATAAACCAAGGAATCAAAACATAAAGGCATATAGTGGAAATGAAGTAACTGCATCAGTTTCAACAAGAAATTGAGAGTTCAGAACAAGTGCAAAAATGTTTTTATAGACAAAAGATTCTCATTCTTTGCACAATTAATATTTTTCTCCAGCTTAACCTAAGTCTTTCATTCCCTTCTGCATCAATTTTCATCTTTCATTTTCACTCCATTGTTCAGAGAATAGTTCTAATAATGGTTACCATGTCACCATAGAAAGGCATGGGTAGGCAATCTTTGGCACTCCGGCTGTTGGAGATTATGGGAGATGTAGTCTCCAACAGCTGGAACACCAAATGTTTCCTATTCTTGTTTTAAGGCATAGCCCTGTTCTTGATATCATACAAAATAAGGAACTGACCATTTCTCCCTTCTGTCCAGGAGACCCTGGGATACATCTGGGACACTGCAAGGTCTTTCCTCTTCTGCCTCTTTCACCCTAAGAATATAAAGAGATACATGCACATCAATACTGGTTACCATTCATTTCATCCTTCTGTTTTGTGCATGATTGTAGACCATAAATGTCCAACTCTCAGCCTGTGGGCCATATGCAGCCCACCACTGTATGAAACGCAGCTTGCTATATGAGTTAAACCAATACCCCTGCAGACAGCCAGGAACTGAAGGAATTAATACAGTGAAAATAGACTGAAGCTTTCACTTCAAAGAAGCCAGTGGGGTTCTGCACATCCCAAACAGATTTCTTTTTTCTTCTGAGCTCTGTCTGTGGTTGCACAATGTGACTGACGTCATATTGCAGCAATCCTTTGGAAGAGGTTACAAAAGTGTGAGCAATACAAGAAAGACGCTGGGTCAGAATGTGGAAGACCCTGCAAACGTCTTTGAGATTAGTTAGTTAGCTTACCCCTATTTTTTCTTCTGTTAGCAGGGAGGATCTGCAAGTTGATGAGAGGGGACTGTGGTGCTATGGCAGAAGGAGGTAGTGAGGGGAGATGCTGGTGTTGTGTGGGGAGATGACAAGGAGGAGAAGGTGGTGAGTGGAGAAGGTGGTGCTATGGAGGAAGATGAAGGAATAATGTGGCATTATGAGTGGAGAAGGTGGTGAGGGGAGAAGTCGGTACTATTTAGGGAAATGATGAGTCATTTTATTTGTTACACATCTCAGTCAAAAAAGGACACCCCTGTTATAGACCATGCTTTTTGGTTAGGGTAATATGCCAAAAACCTAAATAAAGGGTATTCTGCAAATGTTGCTTCCAACTTACTACATTTACATTCCACACCCAATAATGTAGTAATTGTGGCAGATACTGTGATGTTATATTATATCACTTTTATGTACACGCACAGAGGCTACAGACTAAAGCCCTAGGATGAAAGCAGTTGTATTGGTATAGAGGGTTCCTTTCACAGTGAGTCAGATGTATTAAGATGAACTGGAGCAATTCTGAAGCAAACCAACTGCACCATGTAGGGGAACTGAGATCCACAATCAGACATAATGGAGTAGGGTACTCCATGTAGTCGGAATACCTTGCTGAGTTATAAATTTCAACCAAAAATGTCTTTGAAGACTCTCCTTTGTATTGGTGATAACAGCAGCAGATAGAGAAAATCTTGGCATAGACGTGGAGGTACAAATGTACTGTTCTGTCTGTACAGAAGTCTATTCATGTACAGTAATGTACAACTTTTAGGCAGGTGTGAAAAAATGCTGTAAAGTAAGAATGCTTTCAAAAATAAACTTTTAACATGCCTATTTTTATCAATTAACAAAATGCATATTCAGTAAACAGAAGAAAAAGCTAAATCAAGTCAATATTTGGTGTGACCACCCTTTTCCTTCAAAACAGCATCAATTCTTCTAGGTACACTTGCACAAAATCAGGGATTATGTAGGCATACAGTCAGGTGTATGATTAAACAAAACAGGTGTTAATGATCATGAATATAATATGTGGCTTGAAACACAATAATTAAAGTGGAATTATCACCTACATTCAAACTTTTATAGTGGGTTTTAATAGCTAACCCAACATTAGAGCTGGGTGTATTTTTTTAAAAAAATTGCTTACAAGTGCAGATATTAGCCCATCAAAGTCGGGCACGTCCGTGTTCTGCGGGACTGAATGTCCCGCTTGACTTCCCAGCTGCCCCAGGGAGTGTGTTCACGCTCCCCTTCAAAGCTGGGTTTCTGTGCTGTAGCGTTACAGCAAACTCCGTGTACAATGCTACTGAGGTTGCAACGCTACAGCACAGAAACCCAGCTTTGAAGGGGAGCGTGAACGCACTCCCTGGGGCAGCTGGGAAGTCAAGCAGGACATTCAGTCCCGCAGAACTTGGAAGTGCCCGATTTTGATGTGCTAATATCTGCACTTGTAAGCAATTTTTTTTTTTTAGAAAAAAAAATACATCCAGCTCTATCGTTAGGTTCACTATTAAAACCCACTATAAGAGTTTGAATTTAGGGGATAGTTCCGCTTTAACTGAAACAGAGACAGCTGTGTAGCAGAAATAAAACTGAGCAAGGAACAACCAAACTCAGCTAACACAGTGAGGTTTCTGAAGATGTAGTTTATTGTCAAAAGTCATACACCATGGCAAGACTAAGCATAGCAACAAGACACAATGTAGTTATAATGCATCAGCAAGGACTCTCCCAGCCAGAAATTTCAAGGCAGGTAGGGATTTCCAGATGTGATGTCCAAGCTCTTTTGAAGAAGCACAAAAAAACAGGCAACACTGAGAACCGTAGACGCAGTGGTCGGCCAAGAAACTTAGTGCAGCAGATGAAAGACATATCATGCTTGCTTCCCTTCACAATTGGAAGATGTCCAGCAATGCCATCAGCTCAGAATTGGCAGAAAACCATGGGATCCTGGTACACCCATCTACTGTCTGGAGAAGCCTGGTCAGAAGTAGTCTTCATGAAAGACCTACTGCCAAAAAGCCATACCTCTGACATGGAAACAAGGCCAATTGACTCAACTATGCATGAAAACACAGGAACTGGGGTGCAGAAAAATGGCAGCAGTTGCTCTGGAGTGATGAGTCAAAGCATGAGGGCTGATATGTAGTTCCCCAAGGAAGTAAGGGCTTCAATAAGACCTGCAGGCTCCATCTTCTTGTACTGTTTGCTGCTTCAATACTAGCTATGCTGAATTAGCAACATAAAGGATAGCAAGCAGCTGATTTGATATGATAGTAAAAGAAGCTGAATGAGCCAGCAGGCCAGAAACCCAGAAGGTACTGAATAAAATATTTACACATATACACACACAACAAAATGGAGAATAAACAAGGTCGAGTGGGAGCAATATTTGTCGAATTAAAATGGAGAAAGGTAATGGGAGCACTATGTGTCGAATTTCAAAGGGGGGGTTAATATGTTGAAGGGGGGCACACTGTTGGATTTCTGTAATGTGGGGAACACATCTAAAGCCTAACTTGATCTTTCTGTCGTCAAACGTATACCTATTTCCTTTGACTTTGAAATTTAGCATGTTTTTTTAGGTGGCAGTTTAAGGCGTAGTTTTTGTTAGTACGCCATTTTTATTAGTACGTTGAAATGTGCTGTCTACGCCGGTTTTGTTTTACTGTGGTTCTGCAACAGAATACCGGTAAACACTTTGCAAAATACACGTTGCTTGTTTTTATTGTAATGCTGGTTTTGGCACGGGTAACAGTATTGAGCTCCTAGTCTCTTATTTCACTCAGAGGGTGGTAGATAAGTGGAATAGCCTACCAGCACACATTATAGAGGCTAGTATCTTCAGGGAATTTAAACATATATAGGAAAGTTATAAGGCTTTCCTGAACATAAAACAAGACCAATGACGAAGTAAGGTTTCAGGTTTTTACAGTACTTTAAATGGGCAGACTAGATGGGCTGAATGGTTCTTATCTGCCTTAAAATTATGTTTCTCTATTTATAATATATTATTTATTAATGTTTTACAGGTTTGTATTATAATATGCATACATTTAAGTAAGATGTCACAAGTTTAAACCCCTTGATACCTATGTGGAAGTACATGTGCTTTACAAAATATATATTAAATAGCAGGGGATAGTGGTGTTACTGATACCGTGTGCTGTATGTGGAGCAGAAAAAGAACATGTCAGATACGTCTCTTCCCCATTATACTACTTGGTGGGAGCTTCAGTATCATAGTTTGGACTGCCCAGTAGCTGACACCATGACAGCCTCACACTGTACCACTGAAAGGATTGTGCAGTACATGTACTTTGTCTCATGTAGTGTGTTTGTTTATTTTATATCCTGAATCCTGCAAATAACTATTTAATATTTCAGAACAGTTCTGTACTACCAGCAAAGGACAGTATAACCCTGTGTCCTGCAGAGTATGATCTTACACTCTGTTTCTGCATAGTAAGTGTATGCTGTATTTAATACACATGCAACTTATCTGGTAGTGCTACTTTCCTCCCCTTTTTACGAATTATCATATGGTGGACCTTAAGATAAGGAGGAAACAGCAAACTTGAGGGATCAAAACAGGATGGATGCATAGAATGCCATAAGGGTAAAGCAGTGTTTTGATCTGTAAGTAGTATTTTATTTACAGTTGTTCTGTATACCATCTTACAGGGACAAATTATTGGCTCAATTTGCGCAAAAATATGTGGCAGGGCCAAACTGATTACTGACCGACATAATAAAATGTCTATTTAAAGGCCCTACCAGCTAAAAGCAGAAAGGATGTTAGGCCACAGAAAAGGTCTTGTGGCCAAATGTCCGTTTTTTGCATTAACGACCCATGACGTGCCAGGACAGTCATGGGTAGATTTGACTTAAGGACCCATGACGGTCCTGGTAACTCATGGGTTAAATGATAGCAGCACGCCTCTGTGCATGCTGCTATCATTAATTCTGGCTGAGACTGAGCTCTCCAGGACCGGTGCATTCAGTCTCAGCCACTTTCTCAAGTGCCGGGTCATGGGATCGCTGCAGCATGTACTGGCATTGTGAAAGAATGAATGAGGCAGTGTTCTACTATCAAAGTAAGGGACAGAGAAGCAGAGAGGAGACACCTAGTGGTTAAAAAAAATGCAGCAGCTGGGGGTATTAACCCCTTCACTGCTGTGCTGGAGGCTGGCTAAAAGCAGGTCCATTTTTGACCTGCTAAAATTAACTTTTTTTTTTTTTTTTTTAAAAAGACACAACCGTTTTTTTTTTTTATTTTATTTACATAAAAACGTCAATAACCAAACTAGGAAGTGGGATTGTTGTGGAGCCATGTAATACATTTATACACAACGCCAAATGTCATCAATAAAAAAGTGGGAAAATAGGGGGGAAAAGGGACATGGGGTTTTTCACCCAGGGGGACAGTGACCACTTAAAACTGTCCATTTTGTAGGTATGATGACAGGTCATATGTTTAATACAGTGTCCATAAAAATGTAACCCATTGTGCCCAAATGATCCCAAGAGGAAAAAAATGGCATTTTTTAAATTTTTTTTAACCGTTTTCTTTAATTTTCCTAAAATAAATGGTGGGCTATCCATATAATTATGGTATCAAAAGAAAGCCCTATTTGTGCGTAAAAACAACAGTATATAATTTTCATGGGTAAAATAAAGTACTTAGAGGGAAAACACTGTTGAACAAAGACCTAGTCAAAATGGTGCCAGAGGGGTACACAACTCATTGCAGAGAAATGCACTGCAAACCTCTCTGGGACTCAAAGGGAAAATCAATGTTGAAACATGCAGGTTAATATTTCCAAACATGCCCAAAGTCTCAAACAAAATATGATAAATCCAAACATGCCCAGAGTAGAAAGTTCTGTCCAGTTTTGTAAAACAAAGTATTCTAAATCAAAAGATCATCCCTCCATTTTTCTGCCAATGTGTGCAGCTGCAGTGGCAGTGGTGCAGGAGAAAGTGAATAGCAGCATACCCTACCTCAAGACCGATGCCTGTTCCATTGTGAGGGTATTTGAACAGAGACTACCTATATATGGGCAGTCTCTGTCCAAATTCCATCACAGCCATTGGCTGGGATGTGTGTCTAAGCACCTCCCAGTCAATCAGCTTAAAGCACCTCTGCTAGAAGCTGATTGGCTGAGAGGTACATAAGCACACATCCCACCAATGGCTTTGAGGGAATTTGAACAGAGGGTGCCGATATATATAAAGGCAGTCTGTATTCAAATTCCCTGTCATTGGAACGGGAATCGGCCCATGAGGTAAACAGGGAGGGTGTGCTGCTATTCACTTTCTCCACTGCCACCTCGGCAGCACACACAGCAGCGGAGACATGGAGGTATAATATTTTAATTTAGCATATGTTGTTTTGGAAACTGGACAGAACTTTCTACTCTAGGCATGTTTGGATTTATCATATTTTGTTTGAGACTTTGGGCATGTTTGGAAATATTAAACTCAGCAGTGTTTCTCCCTTTGAGTCCCAGAGAGGTACGCAACTCATTGCTCTACAATGCGTTGCATACTCCTCTGGCACTCAAGGGGTTAAACTATACATGGATGTGCAGGTTATGTGTATGGATCAAGACAAGTATTAATATTGCTTGCTTTTTATTACAGTTTTAAGAGAAGATGGAATAAAGAAAACTGACCACAAGAAGAAAGAAGATAGAAAATAGAATATGAAGATGTACAGTAGCTGACCGTGGCGCTGGACATCAGGATTAATGATAAGTGTTCGTTTTCAGGGGCTGTTGGTTCATTAGTCGAATTAACTCTGTGAGTGCCGGTGGGGCAATTATACCCCACTGGCACTAGTAGGGTTAATTCCACTAACATTGGACACATTGTGGGTGTACTTTGGATGTATTGATATGGGGCGTAGGGCCCCATATTAATAAATCCACTGGGGACTGAGTTTTTTTTTCACTTTTTTTTTCATTTCAATTGCTGTGTCGGCTGTTTTAAGATCCGATAAGGGACTCTACTCACAAAAAAACTGGGTCTTAAATTTCCTTTGATAAAGTGAGTCCCTTATCGGATCTTAAGGGCTAACGCAGTGAACTGAATTGCATCTTGCTGCGTTTTCATTATTTGCTATTGGTGAAAATGCATCTTATCTCCCGGCATGTTTTTTTGCCTGCATTTTTTCAGATGCATTTTTTCAGACGACTGGTAATTGAATAGCTTACCATATTTGAAAAAATGCAGAAAAAATAACATTAGACCTAATTTAATCGAGGCCTAAAAAAGAAAGAAAGGAAATTGGACTAGAACCAAGTTAATGTACATTTAGCTGTTGTAAATAAAGTTTTCATGCAAAAATCCAGTATCTATAACCGTTTTAGATGAATATCAGAACTGAAGCGTTTGGGAAATCACTTCCTATCATTAGGTCAGAGATAATGAGCAAAAATGTTCTTAACATTTATGTGTAAAAATGCACACAAGAAGAATAATAACCTACTACTGGTCTTAGCCTAAAGGTTAGCTTTCTAAAGATTATTAAAGTGAGATTTTTGATAAGCT
Source organism: Rhinophrynus dorsalis (assembly GCA_037306005.1). NCBI lineage: Eukaryota > Metazoa > Chordata > Amphibia > Anura > Rhinophrynidae > Rhinophrynus > Rhinophrynus dorsalis. Next base: position 335,638,035 of record CM074721.1, on the reverse strand, counting down.
AATTAAAATGTTATCATAAGGAGTAATAAACTCCTTACTTTGACTAATTTAGCAACAAAGTTGTTTCTCACCTATTTATGTATTTAGTTTCATGGTTTGGCTATATGCTGCCTATGAAAGTACCAGATTGGTTGACACAGTTTTATTTAAATTCATGTTGATGCATAGAGAATTACTGTAATAAAGTGTGTGACTTCATTTAATTGGGGCAGTATGGAAACTCCCCTATAAGGAGACATACTGTAAATCTTTAGAGAACTGTACTGTCTAAAGTTACATGGTGGTACAAAATTGCGTTGAAAGTTCCCTGGTAATATAACATTTTTTACCTTGTGATGACAAATGCCTCTGGAATTGTACCTTTTTTCCTGGTTCTCCTTTGGGTCCTTCAGGTCCCTGAGACCCAGGGGCCCCAACCTGTCCCGAGTGCCCAATTGGTCCTCTGAAGCCACTCAACCCACTAGCTCCAGTATTACCCTGAAATAACCACATTTTGTTCTGTAATTTCACTGATGAAGATAATATAAATTGCATATAGTACATCACAGATTTGTTTGGAGGAAAATGGGCATAAAGAAGCTAGAGATTTAAATAACAGAATCAAATGTTTTAGGGGCCTACAGTATATTGCAGACAAATACATTTTTCACATAAACCCCACAGGCCAACAGAGCTTTGTTTCTTTTGCATACAAAAGGAAATACAACTGAGCATAGATAATCCTACTGACACTGACAAATATACACAAAGTTTAAGAATGAGTGTGTTTCCTTCTACTGACTTACACAAGAAGGCTTAGCCAGAACCTGATGTAGTGGATTTGGGTAATAGTACATCATTTGAAATACAAGGTGAAGGAACTGGAGAAGAGCACTTTCAAATCAAGCTGATAAAGCAAGCCATCAAGTTAGAACATTAGGTGCATTGTCCATTCAGCATGACACAGTATAATAGCTGATAAATACTATGCCACTATGATTGGATCGTGGTCTGTCCATTCTGACTGGAATCTGAGATAAGTGCCTTGTTTAGGGCTGTTTACTAGTAAATATATAATTTATAATTACCTTGCTAGTCAGTAAGCTTCAACAAATATACAAGTTTTATCATATAAATCTGGCATTAATTAAACCTATTTGCTATGTACAGTATAGGGGATTTCAGCACCATAATCTCATCTTTATGTCTATCACTGAAAAAAATATGTACAGCGTAAAGGATAGATCCAAATTCAGTTTCAATGAAATAACAATGCATCTTTTTTATGAAAAATCTCACCTTATCTCCCTTGTCTCCCACAATTCCATTGGTTCCATCAATGCCCTTCTCTCCTTTTTCTCCCTGTAAGTTCAATTGCAGACAAAGTTATAATTTGTTTTCCTGCAACCGTGAAGAGGCTCTAATCAAAAATCTGCTAACTATATACAAGAAACCATTACTTTATTAGTTAAACTGAAAAATAAGCTACAAACTACTTAACAGAAAGATAAGCAGAAAAAGATGTGGAAAATTACATAACATACTTAATAACCACATTATGCAACTGATATTTCACTATTAACAGGTCAATCTACCCGTTGAAAAGGGAAAAACAAGAAAACCTAACAGACATGCTAAATAAGAGTCCTTCCATAGCATTGTTACAAGTCTGCTCACATCAGACAGGTGGCCAAACATAATGTCCAGACATTACTGTACCTAATTTTTAATTGGTATAACCTATTTTAATAATAGAAATTCAAAATCAAAATCCTTGTTGCTTGCTGTTGCCTATAAGGCAGTAGGAATACTCCTTTCATAGGTCATGAACCTGTGAGTGTTATAATCTAAACTCACTTCTTGCCTAGTATGTTTGTATACCTGTAGAGATGGAGTTCCATAATACTTGAGCCACCTTCTTATGTATCTTATGAGGGCAGACAATCCCAGCCCACTCCATGGGCTTTAAAGGGGAAAGATACCCTACAAATAAGCGTTTCTTAATTTGTTTAGCAAAAGGATTTACCTAGGTAGATGTCCTTCATACTGTAGATTTGTATACCAATTAATATAGATTTTTTTTCCCATTTGTAGTTACAGTTGCCTGTGTTTACTAAGTTATAGAGATAAGCATCACCCATGTCCCTTTAGAAACAGAAAACACATTTGCAGATGACTAATTGTTGCTTTCCAGCAACAGACTATAACACAGTTCCAGTGTACAGCAGACTGCTGTACAGAGGACATATAACTATAAAAGTCCTTCTATGCATCTAAATAAGAACTATGCATTTGTACTTAAATAACCAACTGACTTTCTGTGTATACAGATTCATTCAGCTGCATATTTTTCTGTTTATATATTTAGTATTAAATTATGAGATGTCCTCTAGCAATTAATAAACAATTATCCTCAGTGTGAAAACTTAAAAAGTAAAAAAAGATACATTCCAATGTGGAATACACTGTGGAACGTTCAACAGAGACATATCTATCTTCCCTTGCAATAATAACCATTATTTCAAAAGTCTGGGATCATGGGAAGAAGGAAAATCTGGTCTTTGGAGTGATAGCTACTGACCTTTTGTCCAGCAGGACCGTCTGACCCGGGTGTACCTGGATTTCCTTGTGCTCCAATTTCACCCTAATTATGCAAAGATATACTCATGAGTGCTGCAATTAGAGTTTAATCTGCAGACAATAATTGTTGTAACACTAAAATGTATTTACAAATCACGTTTTATTACTCTCTCTCTCTCTCTCTGTATATATATCTATAAATAAATACACAGAAACTTTGAAGCCATATTGAGAAAGATCATATTAGGTGACCAAACTATAAATGTACACCTTGGATAAATCTCTTTTTCTGAATGCAAGACCTGTGAGTGGCAGCCTTTTTGTTCTAGAAGGCTATATCCATTTATCTACATGTATATCTACTTATCTGTTTATCTATATGTATATATGCATATCTGTTTATCTGTCTGTCTATCTGTCTGTCTATCTAGCTAGCTATGCACACATTTACATATCCTACTCAACATTGAAACTGAAACACCAGGATGATCGCACAGAATTTGAGGGACTAAATGAGACAAAAGTGTTTAATATTTGAGATGAAAACGTGAAAACGTGGAAAACAAAGTAGTGGGTATGAGATTTGGTGACCCAAAAGGTGTCACAAGTGCTAGAATAGTGAAAAGTCAGGGCAATGACAATGTGTCAGAGCCACGGAGGTTGTTCATAGTAACAAGTCTGTGTGAGTGGTTTTTGTCCTTTTGCAGAAGGTACCAGGAACATTCGGGATTACTGATGCCAGGATGTGGAGACAGATAGCAGCAGTATGAGAATGCCCAGAATGTGAATCTGATGTTTGTGTCTGCCATGCATGATGCAATCCCACACATGTATATATACAACCAGCAGTGGTATTGAATGATATATACTTAGTAGGTTGTAACGGTTTTCTGACACTCAGACCAGGGTGTAAAGTAAAAACACAGTTTATTGAATCAAGGAGTAATACAATGCCCCTAGGGGCCAGTACAGGAATAGCAGTAATAGCAAACACGAACAGAGTGAATGCAATACAGCAAATAATACTGGACAATGGATAGATAGGCAATAACCCCAAAGGGTTAAAGTGCAAGAGGAGAACTCAGTCCTAGTTTGGCCAACGCCCAGGATATATAGCAGTCTCTGGGGAATAGTTCTTGAGTCACAAAGCTGGAACTAAGTAGCAGTCTCTGGAACACAGTTCTTGAATAACAAAGCTGGAGCAAAGTGTCTGCACTGAATTCACTCTCAAATAGAACAGGAAGGCACAAGTGCCAGAGCTGAGTAAATACCACCGCCGTGGGATAAGGAGAAGTGCTATTGCCAAACTGAAGTACAAGAACCTGAGCCGCCCTTAACTGAAAATGGAAGTTAACTCTGCATGTGCCCAATGGATAGTGCCCTGACACCACTTGGATGTCAAATAGTGATAGCGACTGCACAAGCACGGAGAGCCAAGCACTGGATAGTGCAGATGGATAGCGTAACCTCTGTGCGTCTGTAGGCTGGAGCCAGGACACCCCTACGGTGCCGTATGGAACTTTCCCAGCAAGAGCGAATGGATAACAGTGCCCACAGGCACGGTCACGGTGTACACCAAACACCGGACCGTCAATGCTCTGCAGAAGGTAGTGAAGCGTTTCAGAGGTACAGAAGGAGTGGCTCTTAACGGGTATGTGTATGCTTGGCAAGAACGGAGGCACAAGACTGAGACTACGAGGCACTGCAGGAGTTAACAGGTTCTGTACAGGAAACCAGCAACAGACAATGAATGGCAAAGCAACCTCTATCTCAGCTAGAGCGATGAGAGGAAGGATCAATCACGAAGCAGGGTCGTCAGCCAGAGCCGGGTCATACATGGAGCAGGATCAACAGAAGAGTCAGACAAGCCGGGTCGGTACACAGGAGACTGGAACACAGCAACAAGGCGCAGATACTGGAACACCACGAAAGGGCAAATCACAAGTGCCCAAGCCCCAGTGTATAAAGGCACATCCTGGGCGGGCCAATCAGCATCCTCCAATGTACAGGTAGAACAGCCCAGATTGACAGTATAGCACGGGATATAGGTGTTGAGTATTGACATTATCTGGAGTTGGCAATCCTCACAAGCCATACTCCAACATTGTGTGCCATTCTCTGGGCACTAAGTCTGTTGTGTGTTTGGTGTTCTTGAATCGAAAGAGGACCAGCAATGTTGTACAGTTTCAATATCAGGGCCAACTCGTGCTGCAGGGGCTAGCATGGAATGGGCAATCCAACCAGCTGCAGGTCAATGAGACTTTTTTCTTATGTTGGTCAGTTTTCATTATTTTTGACATCTTTGCACCATGGGTGTATAATGAAATGTCCCACAGCCAAAAGAAATACAGTGTTAAAAATTACAGTTTGCAGCCAGTCTATCCAGCTATCTTTCTTAATACCCATCCAACCTGATACCCATGTCACCTATCACTGTAATAATTTACATATTCCTGACATCATGGTGCTTGCGATAAATATCCTTTTTCTAGATGTTGATCAAGGCTAACTCTTAGGACTTAATGCTACCTAGTCTACAAAATAAAATGTATCTTTTATAATGTACTTTGTGGGAGAACTTTAGTTTTAGACTACGGCTATATAGTAAGTGATAGAAACTGCAACACCTAGTGTAAGAACATTTCAGTCCAATGCTTAAAAAAGTTGAGATGTAATAATGTTGGAATGAAATATGTCTAAATAGTAGGAGAATATATATTTCTCATAAAAATTGGTTGCTGCACCTTTAAAATAGAGTCAGTTTTACTTTATGGGAATAGGAGGCAACTCACGTGCACACACACACACACACATACTCATACATACACACACAAACACACAATTCACTACATTGACAAAGTATTTCAGAAATCCTGATACTTCGAGCTGATGGAGAATAAAAGTCCCCAGGAAATTATTAGATGGGTAAAGATATGAAGGTAAAAAGGATCAGTAGATAAAATTGTTTGTTAAGAATAGATCTTGGATGTAGTGGTGCATGACTTTAATTGGCACTGTTACAGTCACGCACCAGTAGATTCCAGGCTTGCCTCCAGACTGTCTTAGAGCATTCCCTAATTTTTGCATCTATGCATAGTTACATTTGAAGTTTAGTTCATTTTTCCTGACCTCTGTCATGGTGTAAAACGCTTGTCAGAAATGTTCCAGCAAACATAACACATTTAGTTTTAGTTAAACTTTTTTGCTGTAATATCCAGGCTGTTACAGTAATAAAAAGTGGTAATCATAGAAAGCAAACATATCCTCTACCAGTATGTCAGCATTTTCACTAGAAACATTCTACTGCTAATTCAACTGGGAGTCTATGTGATGTAGTTTTGTCTCCGCTCCCAAAGGGACTCTTCAAAGGGCACAAATTCCTAGACATAAGTGACACATTTTAAAAAGCACTCTAAGAGAAGTTTAAATATGTAAGCAAAAGCAGTGGAACGTTACTATTTTGGATATTATTGCAAAATATCTGCATTTTAAAGATGGGTAATATCAGTTAATTGATTTTAGCTTTCACTAACGACTTCACGTCTGTATGCATTCAATTGGCCAATCACATAATAGTTTGAGTTCAGTCATATCATTCCCCATATTTTGCTATTATCAATTAAACATAGGACATTTCCATACATATTTGAAGGATTCCAACAGGACCCACTTATTTTAGGAGTTAATAGCCAATTAAAAGACACGTAAATCTTGGTGAGATAGCTCAGTGGTAAAGTCCCTGACTATGGAGTCTATTCAAACCGTAAGGTTGCAGGCTCGAATCCCAGCACGGTCAACTCAGCCCTTCATCCTTCCGAGGTCGATAAATGAGTACCACTGATTGGGTAATAATAACATCTATTTTTTCAGCTGCCCATTTGGTTAATTCAGAGAGCGTGCGCTGAAAGCGCTTTGAGTCCCACTGGGATAAAGGCGCTATATAAATACTAGTTATTATTATTAGAAATAGAACTACCTAAAAAGTGTAATCAAGTTTACATGTAGATCCCAGTCTTGTTAGGGCGGATTCACTAAGCAGTGGTAAAGTGGGATAAAGTGGAGATGAATTCTCCAATTTATCACTTCTCCAGTTCTTATGTTGTTCTATAGAGCCTAATCACTAAGATCTCCAAAGCTGAAGAAATCTTAGTGCATAGGCTTCATAGAATAACACAGGAATTGGAGAAGTTATAAACTGATAAACCACTTAGTGAATCTCCCCCATTGTGTCTTTCTCTCATTTAATACAAATATATGAGCACTTTGTTATTCGCTGATTCCCTTTTTACCTTGACTAAGTTTATATTTTAAGACAAGCTTTCAAGAGATTAAGGGCTCGATTTAAAGGCAGCCGTTAGTAAAAAAAATCACTAACGGGTGCGTTAAGTGTCATGTTGCAATTCAAAGATCCGTCTAAACAACAGCTAACGGCAGTTTCACAATCCTTACGGCCGATACACTTACGTGCATTCAGACGCATTCAACAACATACCCAGAGCTATTCAATGGCTTGTGGTACTGATAACGGCTGAAAAAAAGACACACCTAACGGCTAAAAGTTAAGACCCACTTTTCTCACACGTTAGACACTTAACGGCCAAAACAAAACACCCATTACATAGGAAAATACACAAAATGCTTACCGCACAACCATGTAAATGGGAAAATTAACCCGTGCAATGCCAAAACAACACAAAAACATGCACACACAACACAAATCACTACACACACAACAACAAACAACACCACAGGGACAACGACACACAAAAAAACAACAACACAGCATGGCACGGAACAATGGGGGTTATCACACAAAGCGGACACCTGCAAATACAAGCTCACCTGGGCAACATCAACATGCCACCTGCACCCCACAAATGCACACCCGCAAATGGCACACACATAACAAGCACAACACACCACATCTTATAACACACACACACCTGCAAACACTTACCTGGACAAAAACAACACACCATTGGTTAGCACTCACCTCATCACCACACCTACACAACGCCCTAGCAGGTACTTAAAGGGACAACTCAACACACTCACTTGTGGCTTGTTTTCCACTCAGGGAGGGAGATAGAGAGAGATAGAGAGAGATAGAGAGAGAGAGAGAGAGAGAGAGAGAGAGAAAGACAGATAGAGAGACAGATAGAGAGAGATAGAGAGAGCAAACAGTATGTTGGGTTACATATTGTTGCGAAGACTGCGGAGAAGGCGTGCAAGGGAGAGAGCTGGGGAACATCAGCAACCTCCAAGCACGCCTCATCAACAGCCTCCAACTGTTGCAAGTGAGGAGGCTCTGGCTCAGCAGCCACACAGGAGCCCATCCCCACCCGGAGGACACCTGTCTGCAGATGCACAGCTGCAGCAACAGGATGCTCCCCAGCTGCCACAGGGACCCCTGCAGCAGCCCAGGATGCATAGACGACCACCAAGGCCCAGGGTATACCGCCCAAGGGTCACTCTCTTTGGAATGACCGATGACGAGGTTATTGATCGCTACAGGTTGAGGCCACACAGCATCATAGCCCTGTATGAGGTCATCAAGGAGCAGGTGGATCCCATATGCACCCATAACCATGCTCTAACTGGCCTTCAAAAACTCCTGTGTGCCATACACTTCATGGCAAGTGGCGCCTTTCAGTCGACAGAGGGTTACGCATCTGGCATGTCCCAGGCCACATTCTCCAGGGTGCTGGCCCAAGTCTTGCCAGCCCTCAAAGCCAAGGCCAGTACCTACATACATTTCCCCATCACCGATATGGAGTGGACACATCTGAAGCAGGGCTTCTATGCAAGGGGAGGCATGCCCAGGGTCATGGGTGCAATAGATTGCACCCATGTCCGTATCAAAGCACCAGCACGTCAGGGACATATGTTCCTGAACCGCAAAAACTTCCACTCCATTAATGTGCAGATGGTGTGTGACAGCAACCTGGCCATCATGAATATCTGTGCGAAATTTCCCGGGAGCTGTCACGATTCACATATACTCAGAAATTCATCTGTGCAGAGGAATTTCGAAAATAGGACCTATACAGGCGGATGGCTTCTGGGTGAGTTAACAGCACCAAATGACACCACATACACATGTGCTAGTACGTTCACCACAGAAAACATTATTCACACAATATGTGCTCCTTGTCACACCATGTCACTCACTTTCCACAGGTGATGCTGGCTATGGATGCAAGCCATGGCTCCTCACCCCGGTCGCCAATCCCCAAAACAATGCCCAGGAACGATATAACCAGGCTCATGCCAGAACACGGAATGCCATTGAGCGGACCTTCGGCCTCCTCAAGTCCCGATTCCGATGTCTGGACCAATCGGGGGGAGCATTGCAGTATGCACCAGGCAAGGTCTGCGACATCAACGTGGCATGTGCCATCCTACATAATATTGCGGTGGACAACAGACTCATCGACGATGTCCATCCCCCACCCAGACCTGAAGACCCTGTGGATATCGTTGAGTGTGAGGAAACCCCAACAGGGATGCAGACAAGGGACAGATTGATCAGGGATCACTTCTGCTGTGAGTATAATACATGTATGCACACAATCCATGCATACACACCCACCACAACACACATGTTCTGTTTCACCCCACAGGATCAGTGACACAGCCCTGACACTGGCTGCAGTATGGACCACCAGCATCAACTATTCCGTGGACCAGTCAGATTGGGCCTAGAGATTCCGAATACATCTGACAACCTGTCGTCCATGTTGATACTGCTACCTCAAGGATATCATGCATGCCCCCCTGGAAACCAAGGTACAACACTTTAACCTTGTTCATCATATCCCACAGCTCCCTAGGCACCAACTAAAGTGTTCTGCTAGGATCAGACCCATAGTAACCATGGTACCCCTGTAGCGAGGGAGTCTCATCCAAGCCAATGCATCGGATAGCACTCTGTCATATAAGGGGTTCAGGGGGCATTCGTGGGGACATGGGACCAGTAGCTTGCTACAGTCGAAGAAAGCAGCAGAGGGGTGGATCGACAGTAATAGTGTGTTACACAACATGGAGCTCATGAAATGTGGATCACATCTCCATGGACACCATGCTGCCCTGTGTGTGTGTGTGTGCAGTGATATGTGCCCCAGAAAGAAATACACACATTAACAAATATGTCCTACTAGCTCCATGAACCAAACATATTTGGCCTGTCTCTGACAGTGGCAGCCCAAATATATTGTTGTCAGGAAGCTATTAGGACATATTTGTTGATGTGTGTAACCATGTCAGGGGCAAATATCCCTAAGGATGGTTAACATCCCCTTAGTTCCCCCCATGATGGTTCATAGACCAGTACACAACACATTACAAAGCAGTGGTTTGTGTAGACTTATGTAACGGGAAAGATTAAGAGGATCATGATGTTGTAGCTGTTGCATGACGATCACTTCAAGGGTGATGTTCCAAATCCTGTCCTCTTGTCCCACAGGCATCCATAGCACAATCCATCCTTGAACAGAAGAGTTTCCATATGACTGGACTGAAGTCTGGACAACACTTCCATGAAGCTCACCCCTTGGTGTTTCAAGTGATTGTGTTGGTGATGCAATGTTTGACCTGATGTTCACAGCAACCTCTACTGGAACATTCACATATGGACACAAATTAATGTGTGTACTAACATCCAGGTATCAGACCTGTACAGTAAGACTGCTCATACACAGATGCCAAACTATGTGGACAACACATGAGCAGTTCACTAGCATTTCTAATGTATTCCTATTTAGTTCAGATGTACCTTTTTGTGCTCATACAAGTGTTTAATGCATATTGGCTAAATACACAAGAATCATCACTACTCAATCCGTGTCTGTATGAATGAATGTTGGATCAAACACCTGTCAATGTGGAACCGTACCCAAGGCTAGAGTATCCCTCATACAAAGGAAGGCATGATTTACATCACAGGAGTCCACTAGTTGCCTGACCATGAGTGGACTTTGTGATGTATACATGCAATGACATGATGGCAGTGATACACTGATGTGTGTTGTGAGTGATTAGCTGGTGATACAGGGGACACACTTCCACTGTGATGTGATGTCCACGGTTTGTGTGTTGCTCAATATAATCAATGTCCTGAGATTGCTGTAGGTTGTCATATCTCAGTACATGGGCTACATCAACAAAAACAACCATGTGGACAAGTGTTATCACTGGTGAAGTGTGTTACAACCTTAGTTAAACAACAACACAACTTAAAGGGATAGTAAACCTGGAAAATAAGTTTATTTCACATTGTAGCCCTTTAAAAACATGAAAAATTATATAAGTCTTATCTACCAAACATATATGGTTTGGGAGATAAGACTTATATCATTTTACATGTTTTTTTAAGGGCTACAATATAGAATGAACTTATTTTCAAGGTTTACTATCCCTTTAATACATAAGCCAATGCTCAGCCTAAGGTTCCAATGTGCGTGCTACACAATGAAATCTTAGGAAGATCATTGGGTTATGCAGTAAGTTAGGCTGTGATTAAAACTCCTGTTGTGCAACTGACTTGCTGGAGAACACAATGCTCACCCTAGGATCACAATGTGTAACACACACATTGAGATCCTAGGGTGTACATTGTGTTCCCCAGTATGTCAGCTGCACAATAGAATTTTGATTTAAAGACCATATTGATGCATGTTCAATCTGTCCTGCTTGTTATTTCCCTGCTAAGTCGCATAGCTGTTAGTTTGGTTTTCCCCTCAAACACAACAATTGATGCAGACGAATGTTCAGTGTTGCACCAGTTGTTGTGCTAAGGGGTATGTTCTGATCAAATCTGACACACATCATGGCCATGTAACACTGTCGTGTTACATGGCTACAGGGATGGGTTGCCAGGTGAATTTGGACAACGGTGTGGGTGTGTGTGAACCCATGTTGTAACATCACACAAACATTTCTCCCAGGCAGGAGTTGAGTTCACTGCATTGTTTGGCAATGCATTGGAGACAACCCTGCCACCCAATCTATAAGTGAATACACAGCAGATCAGACAGGATTCAAAAGCACAATTTTCATTTATTGAGGGGGCAGATGACAGGTTGGGCCTTTCATTTTTTTTTTTTTTTTTTGGGGGGGGGCCTTAGACTTGGTGCCAGAGGTGGATGCCCTGGCTGATTGCCTTGTCACCCTCTGTCCCCTAGGTGTGGCTTCTGGGGTAACACTGGAAGGGGGGGTGGGTGCAGTGGACCCCTCTGTGGAACGCAGGTTCTCCCTCTCCATCCTCAGGTTTTCCCTGCGGTTAATCTCTCACAACTCCACGAGCACCTGTGCAAACATATCTATCATCCCCGTATGTATCTGGTGGAGTTGTGTGTTCCCCCTGGCAACCTCTGACTCCAGAGCTTGGATTCTGGTCTCCAACCTGTTCGTGTTCCTCCGGGATTCCCTCCGGTTCCTCGTGAGGTTGTCCTTGGTGGCGTGGGTTGCCCGGAGCTGAAGGGCCATGCACTCAGCCTCCAGATCTGTGGTGCGTTGACTGCTGGAGATGGGAGTGGCCGGTAACACATGTTCTGTTTCCCCAGCTTCAGCTGTCTCCTCAGCCTCTGTTTCCCCAGCTTCAGCTGTCTCCTCAGCCTCTGTTTCCCCAGCTTCAGCTGTCTCCTCAGCCTCTGTTTCCCCAGCTTCAGCTGTCTCCTCAGCCTCTGCTTCCACAGGTTCAGCTGTCTCCTCAGCCTCTATCTCCCCAGCCTCTGCTGTCTCCTCTGCTGGTACTGGGTGTGCTGTGGCTGCTACTGCTGTTTGTGTTGGTGGAATGGCTTGCACAGACGGTGTGTGGGTGCCCACCACATCAAGGGACCCACTGCTGCCCACTGATGTCTGTGCTGGTTGAGGTGGTGGGGTGAACAAGTCCCTTGGCTGAGGGCGCTGGGGCTCCCCAATCAGGCCCAGGTGTTGGTAGTCAAGTGGCCAAGGGTCATACCTTGGCCAGTGGTAGGTGCTTGGCCCCCACCTGGGATCATACCTGGGGCCATGCTGGGGAGCCATCCAGGAGGGTAGATCCATCTCGGTGGAATATGGCCCATATTGGCTGGTGGCCACATTCCCGGGCAGCCATTGCCTCCCTGGTGGTGGTGGTGCTGCTGCTGGAGGGTAATAGCTCCCGGTGGTACTGGGATGCATCCATCTCTCCCCCTGAATCCAGCTGCTGTACATTTGTGGAGCATCCTGTGGTGGGGCAGGCAGTTGAGAGGCAGGCAGTTGAGAGGCAGCCAGTTGAGAGGCAGGCAGTTGAGAGGCAGGCAGATGAGGGGCAGCCAGTTGAGAGGCAGGCAGTTGAGGGGCAGCCAGTTGAGAGGCAGGCAGTTGAGAGGCAGGCAGTGGTGATGCAGCCAGTTGGGGAGGAGGTGTGGTGGTTGTAGACGGTTCCCAGTGGCTAGTCCCCTCCTCTGCATACTCCTCACTGGGTGGTGTGGTCGGCTCCTCCACGGGCTCCTGCTGCGATGGAGGCCCATAAGCTGTGTGGAGAATTGAGATTGTGTGATTAGTAAACGTAGCCATGATGGGATTAATGGGATACTAATACATGAAATGCAGAAAGGGAAATATATGTTTTGTGGTTTATCACCCTGAGTGAAACAAGGGTACTCCCACTGCTGGAGGGGGTTTTTGTTCAAAAAGTCTCCCAGCTCAGAATAGAATTGCTTTGGTGCTATATCCCAGTGACCTGAAGTTGTACATTGGCACTGTTGCTACATTATCCTATGAGAATTTATTGCGTCTGGACGTAAGCTGTCCATAGGATGGTCTAGCAACATCGTCATTGTAGAGTTCCAGGCCACTGTGATATTGCCCCTGGAGTAGTCAACTATGAGCTGTGCTACATTTTGAATGAAACACCTTTCAGCAGTGGGAATACCCTTGTTTTGCTCGGGGGATGAACCCTGCAATATATTTTTCTTTTCACATGTTAGGTATTACTATCCCTTTAATGGAATAGCAATGGTTAATTTCACCATGATGTTATATTGTAGGCATTGTAAGAGATAGATGTGGAACGATGTTAGTCCTATCCCTTCAACCCACATGGTTAGACAGATATTGCTCTATTTGACAGTCATTTTGACATGTTTGACAGTCATTTCACCACACGGAGGCTCTTCAGCAGAGCCTAAATTGCCCCATTCAGAGATGTAAACTTCACTGGAATGGTGAACAGAGTGTGCTTGCAAACCTGGCACACTTTGTTGACCATCTCAAAGATGTATCCATCTCTGAATGGGGCAATTTAGGCTCTGCTGAAGAGCCTCCGTGTGGTCTAATGACTGAAATCTCCAGCTGTCAAATAGAGCGATATCTGTCTAACCATGAGGGTTGGAGGGATAGGACTAACATGGATCCACATGTTGGTGAAATTAACAATTGCTATGCCATTACAGTTACATACAAGGAGAAATGGTCATATATGCATGTGGATGTGTACCCGTGTACCTTTCATATGGATATGAATATATCCTTTCCAGATATGAAGCCAGAGATAATTTCAGTAGGTGTGATTGCCTTACTGGCTATATATGTGCACCCATCAAAATATACATTGGATTGATATGATGGATATAAACATACCTCGTATATACCATCTACGTAGAGTGGGATATACTAGGTATGTGTATTTGGATGGTATCAATGTAAGTTAGTTTCTGATGGATGCACATATCTGGCCAGTAGGGCAATCAGAAGGCAGTGAGATGATCTCTGGGTTCACATCGTGTTGGGACATATTTTGAGCCATTTGAAAGGTACATATCTGACCATTTTCCTTTGTGTGCATATCTTTGTTTGAACAGATGTGCAGTGGGAATCAAGTGTTATTCAACCCTATCTTCTTAGCTGATCCCGTCCAATTCACAATTTCTCATTACTTGACAGGTGACTCTCTGGTTGTCAGGATCATATCCTATGCATTGCATTGTAGGGCATGGGATACCACCCTGGCAATCAGAGATTGATGAACTGGACAGGATCCTGTCCATGTCATGTGTTCCAGTTGAATCCTGAAGGGCAACAATCACGCCAGTAGTGAGGGATATCTCTGATTGAGGCCTGTTTTTCTTTGAGTATGAGCCCATCCATCCTTCTGAGTGAGGCAACCGTACTCAATCCGAGATATCTATCATTCATGGCCTGTTGGTGACCAAGGTACAATGGGTGATATTTGGTTCCCATGTGTATCCTGCAAACAGTGTCTGGTGTACCATCCATCCATGGAATCAGCACCCCTGAGGATCCATGTGGGAATCAGATGTGAGATATGTCATTTGAAGTTAGAGTAAATGATTGCAGACACAACACCAAGGCCTACTTTTTCCCCCTTTAATTCTGGGGTATTGTTTGAGGCCTGTGTGTTGCACATACAAGCAGTTATTCTCAGTGCCACTGTGATGTGTGACCTGCTCCATCCTTTTTGTGATTCAGTAAGCGGTGTTGTCGACATGATGGAGTGTACATGATGCTGACTTCTCCAGTGATCTCATTTCCCCATTTCCAGTGTTTTCTATGGAGTGTATACGATGGGACCTTAGCAACTTGATTCATGTTATTGCATATTCTCCATAGGCTAACACTGGTATTGGTGAAATGAGGATGTGTAAGGGTGAATTTCTCTCCACCATGTGTTTGTCACCGCTTAGTGAATGTCCCCTGTGTAGCATGTGATCATTGGCCTATTGACTTGATTGTTGTCTGGTTAACCCTTTGAGTCCCAGAGGGGTTGCCAAAGCATTGTTGATCGATGCATTGATGATCCCTCTAGCACTCAAGGGGTTAAGTGCTGACATCCCAGTGGGGACATGGGTGACATTGTGTGTGAACAGTGATGATCTATGACAGTCGACATTTTGAACAGCATGGTTTGTGTATTGTGTGTGATGAGCACAGCGACAGGAGGGTTGAAGTAGGACTTGGACAGGTTTGTTCCAAGTTGGACCTTGATATTTGTCCTTGTGTTGTGTCCTGTTTTTAACCCTCAGGGTGCTGTGTTGGTGCAGTTGTGTGCATGAATAATGGGCATGTGTTGAGGTGTGACTGTGTGTGCAGCTGGTGTTGGTTGCTGTAGTGTGTTGTTATGTAGTGTGGCACTTACCGGTAGTGTGGAGGGTCCTCTCATCCCCAGTGTCAGCTCCTCCAACAACCCCCTCGATCAGGGTTGGGGACATATTCTGCCGCACCATCTCCTCCCAGCCGCAGAAGGTGATAGGGACTGCTGGTCCACCTCCAGTGCCTCGGGCGTGCTTGGCGAGCTCTGAGAGCTTGTTCTTTACCACCCTCCGGCAGTCGCCCCATCTCTTTTTGATGGACTCCACGTCCCGCCTGCATGGAGCCACCGCGTTGACCCGGCTGCAGATCTGGTTCCAGGCTGCCCTCCTCCTCGCTGACAGGCCAGGGACCTTCGCTGTCGGGTGGAGAACACTCTGCCTCTCCAGGACAGCTTCCACAAGAGCCGTGTTCTCCTCCTCTGTATACCTTGGGTCTCTGATCCTGGCCTCGTCACCTCCGGCATGGGATGACTCAGAGCCGGAGTGCCCTGCCTGGTCTGACCCTGACTGTGTGGAGTGCTCCACAGCAACTACCCGTCGTCCCACTGCAGGTTCTGTCCCTGTCCTGCGTGTTCCTGCTCTTGTGGGCCGGGTCCCCCTCCGCCCTGCGGATCTCCCTCTGCCACCCCTGCTCTGCTGAGGGATCCCCTCCTGAGCTTCCTCCTCCTCCACTACTCTCCCCATCCCTCTCTCCTGTCCTCCTCTCCTTGCCATCATTCACCCAGTCACACCCAGGCACTCCCACAGGCCCTCACAGACACACTCGATCCACTCACTCTCTGTCACACACTTTCACTCCCAGATTCACACTGTCAAAATAAAAAGTAAAATGTGTAAGGTATTATGAAAAAAAAGGACTATGTGTATGTATGTGTATGTGTTTGTGTTTGTATGTGTGTATGTAATATGTGCAAAAGTGTAATATGTGTCTAGTAAGTGCACCTCTCTCCAAACTCAAAAATCTCCTTCTACCTCCAATGAATGCTCCTTTCTCCCTCTCTCTGATCGCTATCCTCCGCTCCTGGGTCCTGATATCTAGCTCTGAAGAACTCGATAACAGACAGTGTGTGACGGTTATTTTTGGGTATATATAGGTGTATTTTAAGTTATTTGATACATTGGGGCTTTGTGATTGGCTGTGTGTTTGAATTTGTTTTGGCATCAATCATGGTTGCTTGACAACGGCAGCCGTTATGTTAGATGTTGTTTTGAGCGCAGTTATCGTGTGATTTGGCCGCCCGTTGTGCATTAATATGAGCGACAACGGCTTTTGTGTTACGTGTTTTTTGTGTGCCTACGCTCGATAGCTATTCTTGTAGAGTAGCTATTGAATCTGCCGTAACTCCTGTATTATTTGCGAGCGATGTGCCTTTTTCACTTAGCGGCTGGTTTAACGGCTGCCTTTAAATCGAGCCCTAACTATCTTCCTCAGGTCAAGCAATACCTTGACCTAATATGGCTCCTACAAATTAATTTATCTGATGCTGAAGTCATAACAGCATGCCTTGTCTACAGGGTAAATTGTGGAGTCCTCGACAGTTATAGAAAATGGAGGCATTGTGCAGGATTTTGGAGGAAAGATAAGGAGCTCAGTCTTAGACACAGACACTATCACCACCATTCACATCCTACACATTAAATTCAACCTTTTTGTTTAAATTATTTAATTAATATAATGATTAGTAGCAGAATTACAGAAAGAAAAGCCTTCAAGCTAATTTTTTATAGAAAGTCAAATTTTTCATAATACTGAAGCAAAAAAAAAAAAATGCTTGCAACAAGACATCCACAAAAAATAAAAGAACACATCAAAATAGTGTAACAATGTTAATACATTGTTACGGTTTTCTGACACTCAGACCAGGGTATGAAGTAAAAACACAGTTTTATTGAATCAGGATAATAGAACAGTGCCCCTAGGGGCCAGCACAGGTATAAACAGTATTGGCAAATACAGACAAAGTAAGTGCAATACCAGCTAGGAATATATGTACAAATATAGACTGGGAATAACCCCACAGGGTTAACAGGAGCAACTGGAGTAACTCAGTCTTAGATTGGCCAACGCCCAGGATATAATAACAGTCTCTGGATAACAGTCTCACAATGTAGAGAAAGGAGTAAAGTGTCTACACTGAATCACTCTCAAGGTAGAAAAAGGGAGCACCCCTATTGCACTGAGCTGAGCCAATACCACCACCGTGGGCTAGGAGGAATGCTACTGCCAGAGCTGAAGTAACCAGAACTGGAATCGCCCTAAACGTGAATTGGTAGTAACCCGGCGTGTGCCAACTGGATTGTGCCAAGACACCCTTAGGATGCCAAGATAGACAGTTGCTGCACAAGCTACTACGAGCCGAAGCACTGGGAAGTGCAGGAGATAACGTACACCCTGAGCGTATGTGAGCCAGAGCCAGGGCACCCTTCCGGTGTCGCACAGAATCCTTACTGCAAGAGCGGACAGACTACCGGCGCCAGCCGGCGCGGTCACGGTGCACCCCGAACACCGGACAGACAGAGCTCTGCAAGTAATAGTATGGCGTGGATTGAAGGCTCAGAGAGTAGCGGCTCAAAGAGTAAACAGAGGCTTGGCAAGCAATATAAGAGGCACGTAACCGGAGACTACAGGCACTGCACAGGTTAATCTGGTACATACAGGAGAGCACAGCTCAGCAGATAGCGGATGGCAAAGCAACCTCAGGCTACAGCTAGAAGAGCGAGAGAGGATCAGCCAGATACTAAACAGTTCAGAATGTCGCCGGAGCGACCGGAGTAACACTGGAACACCGGAACAGCACAACGGACAGGAGCGACAACCGGAACCGGATCGATACAGCAGCAGGAACATCAGCCGGAGAATGGAGCAATCACGGAGCAGGGTCGACAGACAGAACCGGGTCAATCACGGAGCAGGGTCATCAGCCAGAACCAGGTCAATCACGGAGCAGGGTCGTCAGCCAGAACCGGGTCAATCACGGAGCAGGATCAGAAGAGGAGTCAGACAAGCTGGGTCGGTACACAGGAGACACTGGAACTCAGCAACGAGGTGCAGGATCAGGAACACCACGAAAGGGCAACTGACAAGTGCCCAAGAGCCAGTATAAAAAGGAACATCCCGGGCGGGCCAATCAGCCTCCTCCAATGCAAAGGTAACACAGTCACAGGTTGACAGGGAATCACAGGGACCGTGATATACATAATGTCATCAAAGAGAAACAAAAATATACAGTAATGTGCTAAAGGCTTAGACTGGAGTGAAAATGCTGTAAAGTAAGAATGCTTTCAAAAATAGACATGTTAATAGTTTATTTTTTACCAATTAACAAAATGATAGTGAGTGAAAAGAAGAAAAATCTAAATCAAATCAATATTTGCTGTGATCATCCTTTGCCTTCAAAACAGCATCAATTCTTCTAGGTACACTTGCACACAGGTTGTTGAGGAACTCGGCAGGAAGACTGTTCGAAACATCTTGGAGAACTAACCACAGTTCTTCTGTGCATTTAGGCAGCCTCAGTTGCTTCTTTTTCTTCAGGCAGACTCAGTGATGTTGAGATCAGGGCTCTGTGGGGGCCCTACCATCACTTCCAAGACTCCTACACTGAAGATACTTCTTAATGACTTTGGCTGTATGTTTGGGGTCATTGTCATGCTGCAGAATAAATGTGGGGTCAATCAGATGCCTCCCTGATGGTACTGCCTGATGGATAAGTATCTGCTTGTACTTCTCAGCATTGAGGAGACCATTAATTCTAACCAAATCCCCAACTCCATTTGTAGAAATGCAGCCACAAACTTGCAAGGAACCTCCACCATACTTTGTGCAAGTGTACCTAGAAGAACTGATTCTGTTTTGAAGGCAAAGGGTAGTCACACCAAATATTGATTTGATTTAGATTTTTCTTCTGTTCACTCACCATGCATTTTGTCTATTTTTTTTAAGCAATCTTCCTTTGCAGCATTTTTCACACCTGCCTAAAACGTTTGCACACTACTGTACTCACATGTGTCTATGGTACCAGAAAGGAACAGGCTTACGGCGATAACAGCCCTTTCTTTGTTCTGGTAATACACTCACTGCAAGAGGTTCAATCAAAACAGGCGGTGGTCTTCATAAAAAAAGGAATGATATATTAAAAAATATATAAAAATAAATGTTTGTAGGCTTGACTCTTACGAGTTTCGTGGTGTGCCAACCATTTTATCAAAATTTAACAAGCGGACAAATAGATACATACATCTTGTTGGAATTAGCGTAGTCCAACCACCATCTCATGAGTAGGGGTGGGCAAAATCTCACGCCGTGTTCCTGTGAGAAATTCTGTGAAAACCTCATTGTCAGCTTTTTCATGGGAAAATCCACTTTAAAACTAGCCAAAATTATTCACCATTTTTTCAATGGCTAGAAAGTTTCTGCCCATTGATTTACATGGTTTTCATCTTCTAGCTATAAAAATGTGACGTTTTTGTGGGAGATCAAACACATTAGAAGCAGTTACAGAGTCAGGTATTCTACTCTGATCTTTTTTACAAATTTGAGGCAGGAGAGGCTCACAGTGACTGCTATCATTATGAACAGATTTTAAAATAATAACTGGAGGAGCTGAAAGGAACCTTATGTGCCACTGAGTCTGAGGAGGAAGTGAGCACTACTGAACCAATGCTGTCTAGTCCACTAAATCATCCCAAGGGATCTTGGGGAATTTAATGGGAAGGGAGGGAGAAAAAGAAATGGGAAGGGAGGGAGAAAAGGCTAGTACTAGTGAGAGCAGGACAGGTCAGCTGCTTGTGCCTGTTGCTAGATATGCTTCCGCTGCTGCCACCATTGCTACCCCTGTTGAAACCAGTGCTGTGCCTGCTGCCAGTGCTGAACCTGCTGCCACCAATACTGTGCCTGCTGTCAGATGTGCTGCCCTGTTGCCAGTGCCACCAATGCTGAGCCTGCTGCCAGTGTTGAAGCTGCTGTCACTAGTGCTGAAGCTGCTAATGTGTCTTGTAATACTCAGGAGGGGGTGAAGGAGAAGATGATGCCAAGTGTGACAGCAGGGGACCCTAAGTCACACTTGCCATCCCGAAGCAGTCCCGCCAGTGCTAGTACTACTACTACTAAGAAGGTCCAGCAGCTTGTTAGTGTTAGGAGTGAAGGAGGAGGTAATCAATATCTTCATACTACTAGTGACTATGACATGGAAGACTCTGGGGCCGAACTTGATGTGCGTGTTGTTAGTAGTAGTAGTAGTAGTAGTAGTAGTAACAGTGGTGGTGAAGCAGCCGGTAGGACTAGTTTTAGGGGAGTGGTAGGGGAAGCATTTGAGAGCGTCGAGATTAGTGGTCAAGGGAGCCCAAACCATTCCTCTGGCTTCACTATAGTGTCCAAGTGGAACATGATCCTGAAGAGGCCAGAACTGGTGTTGGGGTAGAGCAGGCTCAGAATTAATACCACCACCAGCAGGAGCACAGATGAGCTGCATGTGCCTGCTGCTAGTGCTGCCAGTTTGCCTTCTTCAGGTCAAAAAGAAATTACAATTGTGACATCAGGGGACCGTCTGTCACATCACTTCTCACTTCCTCCAAGCAGCAGTGATATCTCTGTGATAGAACAGCAGAATGTAGGGACTAGTGGTGGTAGTGATGATGATGGTAGAGAAGCTGGGGTGGAAGTGACATTGATGGCCTTTTTATTAAAAACTGAGAAGGAATGGGAGACAGGTATGAGGATGGGCATCACCAACATCACCACTAGCAATCAGCTTTTGGAATTTGCAAAATTTGCAAATGCTCTAATTCCTGCTGCTGCTGGGATGCAAGGGCAGCAGGATGCTGAGGAGCAGGCTAGTGTGCCACAGACCACCGTGGACACAGTGGGAATGGGGTCAACAAGTTATGCGGGACTAGGAAAGGTTCCACTTGCCAGCTCCAGCAACATCATCCTCTGCCAGCACAGACAGTGAAGTAGAATGTGGAGGAGAGGAAGAAAGAGACCATTCTTCTCCACCTTTCCCCTCCCCCCTGAAGTCATGTGTGTGGGACTATTTTTCTCTTGGGGCAAGCACAGTGCAGTCATCACCAACGGCACTGTGCACAATTTGTGACAAGTCAGTGAGAAGGGGAAAGGAGGAAATGCACCTTGGCACAACCTCCCTGATATAACAAATGAAACATAGACATCATGACATTTATGTCAAACATGTTAAAGCCAAACACCCATTACAGAAATCTAGCACCACTGTACCCCTGACTCTCCAGAAAGGCAACAAGAGGCGAGGCGGAGATCAAAGAGGAGGAAGAATAGAGAAACCCAGACAGACACTGGAAGTTCCATGACGAGCGAAACAACTAGTTCACCATCACCATCACCTTCTTACTCTAGGGTAACAACTACATCTTCTACCAGTCCACCTCATTCATCCTTACCTCCTCTGCCAAATGACAACCACTCGGTTGATGTTAGGATATGGCAGTTCGTCTCTACCCATTGCACAATGTGTGGTGCACTGACCACATATGCAAGTGTGGTGGAGGAGAATCGATACCAGGTCATCAAGCGACATCTGTAGAGATTCCATCCCGCACAATATGCTAGGATGCTGTCAGGAAGGGTTTATCATTACTATTAAACTGTCAGCAAGTTGTCATATGTCTTTAGCGGGGTCTGGACAAGGGGTATAGTGACAGCGGCAGTAGTTGAGTTCTGGTGTCATGGTGTCTGGATACAGTTGTGCCCCCTGGTGTTATTTACCACACACACATTGTGCACATTGCAGTTGCTGATGAGAGCCACTGTTCCTGCTCTCATTGGAAAAATATCTATTCTAATAACAACACACCCATGATTTTGGAGGAGGGGAAGGTGGAGAAGAATTATTGTCCAACATCTTCTTTTCTCCACATAGACTGGGGGCTACTTATTGTGCTGCTACTGCCTTAGACGCATCACTGGAGATAGTTGTGGCAAGTGGAACCTTCATCATTTATCACCCATGTTACTACTACTACAGCTGCCTAATCATCCTGCTGCTTAAATATCTCGGCAGCAGTAGCAAGAACAGCAGTTGCAAATTCTGCAGTAGGACTTTTTTTTTTCCTCAGGGCTTGTGCTTTGAAGAAAAAAAAAAAACTTAGTCCTACAAAAAAAAAAAAAAACATTTTTGGGGGTTTGTTTCTAACAAGCCCAAGTCCTACAAATCAATTTCCTCAGGCCTTGGGTCTCTAACAACAAATCTAATAAATCATCCTCCACGAAATACTCTATCAAGTCAAGTGGCAGCTTATGTCAGGGGGTTCCTGTCTATCACGTTACATACAAATTTCTTATTTTATTTTATTGATTTATTTTTTTATTACCTGTCCCCCCAATAACAGTCAAGAAACCCCCCAAAACAAATTTCCTGTTCAACTGATTCATTCATTCACCAACACAGGCACCCTCCTCAGACCCTTTTTATACCATGTCTTATGGGGTTTTTTAAATTTTATTTAGGATTTATTTTTTTATGAACTGCCCCCCAATCCCACTAAACAAGCCCCCCAAAAGTCATCCCCTGTTCAACTGATTCTTTCCCCACACCCCACCAACACAGGCACCCTCATGCCCCTTTTATACTATGCCTTTGGGAAATAAAATAATATTTGCTATGTGCTGTGTATAACTTCAATGTTTCCATTCAATGGAATGAGCTAGGGGAAAAAACGGAGAATCTGCACTTTTCGCAGGACATTTTCTGCCAAGAGGAAAGTGCCATTTTTCGCAGATTTCAGTTTGAGGCGAAAAGTTTCACTCATCCCTACTCATGAGTATACATCTATGGGTGTTGGTGGTGGTCCAGCATTGAGGAATGTTAATGTACACAGGGACACCACCTGTTTCGTCTTCCTTCTGATTTTGCAACAAGGCAATCCCTGAATAATTGTTTGCAGGCTTGCTAAAAACAAACTCTGAAAAATAGTTTGCAGGCTTCAGACTTGACAAAAACAAGCCCTGAAAAAAACTGTAATTACTGCTGACCTAGTTCCAGCAGTGTTAGATGATGGTGGGAAGCCACCACCAGAAACAATATGGCACCCACTAGTAGCTTTATGGCATTTGCTAGCTATATCATTCCTGCTATTAAGTTGTCTGAACATCAGGATTAAGCTGCTGCATAGGACTGGTGTCAACAGTGACATGAGACAGGTGGTGGTGTGATGATGGTTCTACTTCCTAATAGCTCTAGAGCTGCTGAGGCATCAGCAACACCACAACATGCCCTCACAACATCAGGTACATCTGGTGACAAGAAGTTGGCCAATAATGCTTCTCCTCTGCACCTCCTATAAAATCATGGGTGTGTTGGAATATTATTTCCCTTGAAATCAGTGCAATATGCACAGTGTGTGGAAACATTGTGAAAGTGGGGAAGGACTGGGAAGAATCACACTTGGCAGATCTGCTCTCTCTCATATAACATAGTAACAACTATGTGTTGGCTATAACCAACACCTTGATGTTAAACCGTCCCCCAAAAAATCAAGTGCTGCTGTCACGTGACCTTTTTCCATTCCACTAAATACAAGTGACTGGGTGGCGGGTGATATACTTAATGAAATAATAATTAACTCTCCCTGCCATCAACCTAGCATATTCAGTCTGAATATGCTCCCTGATTCCTTGCATTTGAATGCTCTCCACCACAATACCATATGCGGCCACTGCATCATTCAGGGTGAATTGGGTGCAGAGGAACTGCCAGATCCTCACAGACTCACTATGAGCTGGTGGCGGTAATGAGATCAATGGTGATATATCTGAGGAGAAGGAAGAAGAAAACCTTGAGGGTGTAGGTGGGGGGGATTGGTGAAATCTTCTTGCAACCGGATCCTGTACATGTTATTGCAGTTTTACTTCCTGGATGGTGGGGAGGGGGTTTCATGTGAATTTCTGTGGGCTTTTCTCCCACATTCTTTGTGCCCTTTTGGAGGGATATGGGTTACACTTACAGCACCACTCATTTTTTTTGGGGGGGGGGTCACTCATGCTTTACACATACATCAGGGTGCTTATATTGAATGTGATTAATAAGGTCAGATGTGTCCCCCTCCTTTCCCCTTTTTTTCTACCTTATCGCATGCTGTGCACAGTGCAGTTGCTGATTATACTGTATCTGCCCCAAGAGGAACAGGTGGTGGTGCTGCTGCTTTCTCAGTAGCAGCACTAGTGCTAGGACCAGGAGTACTGGAAAGTGTAACCACATCCACCTATCCTAGTCCTATATCACTGCTGCTAGTACCCAAACTCATATTGACCATGGTGGAAACTGACTCACCAGCGAGTCTGTCTCTAATGACTCTGCATCAGGAAATACAGTAGCAGCAAATGCCATAATGTCACTGCTGGTGATGGTGATGATAGCCATTCCCAACTGCATCTCTTTTGCCCATTCTAATTTAAGTCAAGAACACTTTTATGGTCTCTTCTAGACTCCCAGATCCACCACCCTCTGGCTCATCACCTCCACCAGTCTCTTGCAGCTCTCTACTTGGTGATGATGACAGAGGGTCTTCTGCTTGTCATCATCTCACATTAACATTGGCAACAGCAGGCACAGACACAGGTGCACTGTGTTGCTGCTAATATCCAGTAACCTTCTGAGTCTTTTTAATATGTTTCCACAGATCCACGGGGAAGATGGTGGGGCCCTGGGGCCCACCTGTGCAGGGGGAATTGGGCTTCCTTCACTACTGCTGTTGAGTTCCTCCAACTTTGATTCAGCAACAGCAGCAGCCTTCCAGCTTCTGCTGCTCATATTGTGCAAGAAAGCACACCAAAACAACTTAATTTTATTATTTTACACACTCTCTCTCTCATGTTAACAAAAGAGCAGGAAATATATGGGTTCAGCAATGGGTGGGAATTGCAGCAGGAAAATATCACTAATTTTTTGTGGACATTCTGTGGGAACCAAACATGACTTTTCACCCATCCCTACTCCTGCCCACTAACTCTGTGTTAGAAAGAAAATATCATAAAAGGCTTACTTTTGCTCCTTCAGTTCCAGATTCACCCATTCTTCCATGAATACCATGCAAGCCCTGGTAGAAAAACAGTGTCTCGTTAAATTTATTGCAAAAAACATCAGAGAATAAACCAGACTTCAATAAAGAGTTGTTTTTAACCCCTCAAGGTCCAGGGACATTTTCTACATTAATGACCATGGAAATGTTAGCTTTTTTCTGTATTTATTTGTGTGCCTAGGAGAATTATGATTGTCATCCGACTAGTTCAATTCTACCAATTGCAGAGTTAAAGGGATAGTAATTTTTCATAATAAAAGCAGCTCTAATTAATCATCATAGTATTTGGACTTTGGAGAGTGTTATTTCAATTCTGTCAGAGTTGTAGTTCAAGAGTAATTAAATGATAAAGAATCCCCCTCCCGCCCCTTTTACTGATGTAACACTGCTCAGCCAGAGCAGAAGGGAGGTGCCCAGGTAGATTGCAGAGGGGCAATCTTCAATTAAGATAAGGGAAAACCTGAAAAACTTGTCAAGGGGGGCAGGGCTTTCATTGTTCTCATAGGAAGAAGATTGTCTCCTGTTGTTATCTGTCTGGTCTATGGACTGCATTCCACATCTGAGAAGAGATGGCTTACACTAGGTAAAAGGGGCAGGAGGGGAAAATTTGCTTGTGAATATCTCTCAAACCATAAAGGTTTGAGAGACAAGACTTATATCGTTCTTCATGTGTTTTTAATGCCTACAAAATAAAATAAAGATAAAACAAAGTATTACTATCCCTTTAAGGTCTTCATCAACATTTCAAAGCTGGTATGCTGCACCTGAATATTAACCCTTTGGGTGCCAGGGGTTATCTAACTTATTGCAAAGCGATGGGTTGGAAACCCCTCTGACACTCCAAGGGTTAAATGGCAGTCCTAGAACACAAAATACGGTCATAGATTCATACTTTTCCGGAAAGTAGAAAATCTATGGTATCTCATTATGTGCACTGTTAGACTTTTTATTGGAGGGATTTGCTATGATTTCATGTTAGAGCTAGGAGTATTGGTAATATTTCTTCCTGAAATTTTGTTTGCAAATGCTCTATTTGTGCAGTGTAAGTAAAACTATAGGAATGTACCACTAGTAGTGTTCAGATATGTCTTCTGATTATGGAAATACCACATTTGGATATATTTACTTTGTATGCTCAGCAATATAAATTGGAAGGTGATATATGAGATGTATGGTGATGTGTGTGGGTGGGTAATATTGGGAGAAAGGAAGGTGATGGGAAACAAAGATGGAGATGATGATGATAAGATATTGATATGCGGAGGACGTGGCAAAGGGGAGGTAATCTGGGGAGTGAAGAAGGTGATATGGGCTGACAGAGAAGCTATGGGTTTGGAGGAAGATGATATAGGAAAAGGAAGGTGTTGATATAGGGAGAAAGAGATGATATGGGAAGAAAGATTGTATGGAGGGGAAGGAAGCTGATGAGGAGAGAGAATTGATGTTGGTAGAAGATAATATGGAGTTCTGGGGAGCAAAAGCAATTTGGAGGATAAATTGATATGGGGAGATGAGGGAGATAGGAAGAGGAGATGGGAAAGGGAGATAAGGAAAGGAATTAAAGTTTTTTATTATGATAATATTATTATGATAATAATACTAATATTTTGCTGGGGGTTTATAAAAATGGAGCTCAGTAGGCTTCCCACATATCAGTGTATGAAGGATTGCAGGACAAAGCTTCAAGTTCTGAGATTTGCCTTGCTGAAGAAAAAAAGGGATAAAAACAGTCATACATGTCAGATGTTTGATGGGGACTGAGGATAGCGGTTCAAAGGGTTCTGACTGGAGATTTTTTTTTTTTTTTTAATGAGGCCTAGAGTAAAAGGTATAGTCTTTTGAGTCAGGGTGTTGTAAGCGCCAAGTATCAATAAATCTAAAGGAGTGAAGCAAATTGTTGATCACATGTATAGTTGATTGCGAATAGGATGAGGAGCCAGATAAACAGTCAAGAGGGGGAGAAAGGGGGACATTAAAGTCTCCACCCAAGACCAGGATTCCTTCCTTATAGGAAAATAAAGATTCCAGTGAGTCTCGTAAGAAGGAATTTTATATTGGATTTGGGGAGTATATATTAGTGAAAGTGTATAACTGTCAATCAATGAGACCCTTAACAAATAACAATCTACCATCTTTGTCACAATGTGTGTGTTGAGGTATGAAATTCAAGAGATTGTGAAACAGGATTGCCACACCATTATGTTTAAAAGTAGAGGAACTCAAGAAGGAATTGGTAGCAAGCTTTTGTTCCTTACGGGAAAAAAAATGCATTTCTTGTAAAAATAGTACATCACTCTTCATGCGTTGAAAGTCACTTAGGGCCATGGAGCGTTTGTTAGGAGAATTTAAACCTTTTACGTTATGAGAGATAACATGAAGAGTAGGAGAATTAGAGAGTGATAGCCATGGTTAAAAGTAAATAAAATTTGCTCAATCGGCAAACATCTCACATAAGGGGACATGAATGAGTAGTCAAAAACTGCCTAGACCTCAATCCTCGGGGTATCCACTCGAGACCGCAAAGCAAAAAGGAAGAGAAAGAGGAGATTAGAGGTGGGAGAAAGAGCTGAAAGAGAAAAGAGAGAGTGCAGAAAGGGAAAGATGAGAGGAGAGTAAGGGTATAAGAAAAATCCTCTATTCGGAGAGCAGAGACACATAAAATGTCCAGTCCACCAAATAAAAGTGTACAGTAGAGTGGTAAAGAGGAAGGCGGCTTGAAACAACATCTGTAGGTGTTATGCATGAGATCCCTAAACCCGGGTGGTAGTATAATCTATAGGAAAGTTCCATAGAAAAAGAAAAAGGGGGAGGGGCGGAAATGAGATGCAAGTAATAAAGCCGACATAACAATGTACGTATGTCTCAACGAAGGCAACTGAGTGAGATATATGAGACAGCGGGGGATATAGAGATATATGTTACAAATACAATAACAAGATATACCCATTAGGTGCGTTGCTAATAAAAATATATGGCTCTATTGTTAATCCATCAAACATAAGGGGAATGGAAGGATCTTGCCTTGGAAATGTGTGTGATCAATGTGTGTAGAGTAGCATAGGTTCTAAAGTGTATTTCGCATAAGACCTCTCACATTGTAAGACACTAGAATATCAAAGCATTCACTGTTAGACCTTTAGGCTGTAATTGTGGAGGATATCTGCCTTCTGAGAAACAAAAGCAGTTAACAATTGACATCCTGAAAATAAGGTTTTAATGATCGTCAAAATGACATAATAAGGTGACAGTAAGCTATTTATGGATTGAACAATTACCATCTGGTTTAAATATGACCCTGGCTAACACATGAAGACAATATTTGTCATAAATTGTTTCAAATGTATCATAGCTGCTGGATGAAGGCCGTATTAAAAACATATGGCATCTAAATAGAAACCTCTTTGAGGGCAGAGCAATTGTATAGAGATTAATTGTAAAGTAAACAGCATTCGTCCAGGAGCCATTACACAGGTAAACCTAATCTCGGTCATTTAGTCTGTATGTTGGGCTTGTGAGCCATGTCCACCTCTTTCAGATAGGAAGTCCCAAAGATTGGGGATCCCGCCTATCAGCAGCTTCCACCAACAGCAAGGCCACAAATCACAAATATTACAAAGATAGGAAGCAGAATAAATAGATAGGCTCTTTGCAGAATCCTCAAGATTAATCTGACCCAAGGAGAAATAATAAAATATAAGGGGGGGGGGAGAAGGGGTCAGGGGAGAAGAACATTTTTAGGACAAATGCACTTGTAGGCAAACAGGCCCATGAGGGCATAGAAATTACAGAAAAAGGGGCCCAACACACAAGCCCCCACAAAATAAGTGGAGACTCACCCACCAAGCCCCCGCCGGAGGGACCCACAGACACCCACCACTATAAACAAATCTAGTAACTTCAAACAGCTTGATAAAAAATTCCAGTATAACTGTTAAATTTGTCAGTTTGGTTATGGTCTGTTACCAAGTAATGGAGGGAGCAAAGGTTGCCTAACCTGGAGACCTGGAAATGTACAGATTTGCTCTTATCCATGGCCCGCAGGGCTCACAGGAGGTGATGTGTCGCTAAGTACAGGAGATGATTGAGTCTTCCTCATGCTGGGTACTGGCCAGGGCTGGACTGGGAATAAAAATCAGCCCTGGAAAAAATTGCTTACCAGCCCCATAGCATTGCATCATTATACCATCCCCCCAGCCCCCTTTGTCACTTTAGTCTCTCCTCCAAACCCCCTGTGTCACTCTTAATCCCACAAGCCCCCTGTGTTAGTACCCCCAAAAGTGCTTGCTGTTGTTGCTAACATTTTGGAGCAAATTTTGATATTTATGAAGTAAGGTGACTTATAAGGTGAGACATGCAAGGTGATACATATGAAAAGGTGCAAATGCAAATTAGGATACACTTCGCAAACCTAACTTAGAAACTTCTGATAATTTCCCCTGTCTAACTTTTGTGAGTCTGCTGGTCCTCCCCAGTTACAGTTGAAATATCTATAAGGCCTGCTAGCCTCCACTGTTCCTGGAACCAAGTAGATAAGCCTGTATCAAAAGCTGTCAGAACAGGTCTCATTCCATACTACACTTCTAACAAACCTGTTTTACTAGAGTATGTATTTATATTATTATCCTGAGATCTCAAAGGGACATGTAAGTTGTCAGAGACATTGCCATGATGGGGAGGAAATGGTTAATTTTTTTTAAACCAAACTCTCTGAAAGTCTGTTTTAGATGTGTGTAATGATCTCATGTTAAGACAATGGCTCTTTGCTTCATATTTGAGAGAGTTTTACGATTATTTATGACTCTATTACAGACAAAATGTCTGAGATAGAGGTACCCCCATGTGGGAAAGTCTGCTAGGGTGACAGATTTACATCCAATGTGATAGATTTTTTGACATATCACTTATGACACAAGCCAGAACCAAGTGTCATAGGGAAAACTCTTAATGTGGAGTAAGAGCGCCATTTCAATATCATATGCATATCATATGCATGATTTCATATGGAAATTATGCATGATTTCATATGGAAATTAGGAATCTAGAGTGTCCAATCAGATAATACTGATGATGTCACTGCATAATGAGATGGATCTTTACCCAATCAGAGGAGATGGGCTGGATTTTTTGATAACAGGAATTTACATGATAAATATGGGAGTTTTGAGGGAGAAAGGGACTCTTTTTCTTGGTTCCTGAGTTTATGATCATCCACTTATTGGACTGGTAACTATATCTTTCCTTATTTTAATTCTGCAAAAATTCAGAATCATATAAATATATCTTCTCTATTTGAGAAATATATTTATAATAGATTTGCTAGATATAAGCCTGGCTAGTTATATATAGCAAAATATTATAATAAGCTATATTTGGCTGTAATAATTCTGAAATTACGCAGAATTAATTAATTTACTGGTACGTTATGTCCAGATAATTGTAGAAATAGTTGATAGCAGTTAGATCTATATAGCTTAGTTTCTATATTAGTTAGTATAATTCTTGATACTTCTAGAAAAATATATTATGTTTCTGGAAAAGTTATTTTAGCTGATATCTGATCTGGGGAAATTAATTTATTAACCCTTCAACTGCTATTTGTCTGTTTATTTTAAGGTGTTTCTTTGGATTTCTTTTTGTATGTTTTGGGTCTAACTTTTGGGTCTAACAGTGGGAAGTTTATTTAAACTTTTCACTAGACAAAAGAAGCTGCCATCTTGGGTATGGCATCCTATATTAATAAGTGGATTAACCCTTGGAGTACCCTATAGGTTTTACATAGGATTGCTAAGGTCATGTTTATGATATATGTTGCATGAAGTTTGGTATACTGTGTAGACATATATTATTAGATTTGAGTCTAAGTATATTCTTGGTATAACCTATTATTGACTATAATAAATGCATATAAATTTATATGTTTTATTCAGAAGGTATGGAATATTTGAAATCATTACATAATTAAATTATAGTGATCTAAGTCTGGGATCTTATTCCAGTTAGTTTCTCTAAATTTTGTTATTGCATATGGTATAAAGAGATTGACAGAGGATCTGGTTTACCATTAAGTCTTGCTCACCAGACAACATACCTTAAACCTCAATTAGCATAGTTAATACAGTTTCTGGGGCAGAGGTATTCATATATACTGCTACCAACTGTATTTTAAAATTGTAAGGATCAATTATCCTTTTCTAGGCTGCTGGGTTCCATTATTGTTATTTAATACCTCTGAATATGCCTATGTGTGGTAACCCTTTAATTGCTGGTAATACTAATTGTGATAATTGTGGTTCGAGTTACTGTATCTCTATTGAAATGATCACTCATTGATATCATTGTTGATTACACTTTATTTATATAGTATATTTTACTTAAATAAATTATGTATATTTTCTGCTGTTCCCAAATAAACTTATTTTGTAACACAGGATTTCATTTTTATATTGAAGTTCTGTCTGTAATATTTAGTATCAAAGCAAGTCCAAACATGGTACTGGAGAGTACTAAAGACAAGGATCTGAGGTAGCCCTATGTATAAAGAAAGAGTGGTGTATTTCTGTGCAGGTGAACTGCTCCATAGGGAAGAAATTAAACTTCCCATTAATTTACATGGGACTTTTAACTCATTGAACGTGCTATGCCTTGAAAACCTCTCTCTAGCATTCAAAAGGTTATATTTCTATTGGTCCCTAGAATTGTATCACCTTTTCTTTGTTTATAGGGTCGTTAAAGTGGCAGTGATACACTGCAGAACAGGTTTATAGAAGCCATTGAGACAGTGTGTCACCGGTACCAAAGCCAGAATACACTGTATAGGACGTGCAACACTGTACCTGCAAAATGGTTTCCTTAAGCATGGGTTCCTAGACAATGACATGAGTGTAGAGGTATCTGCATATGCTCTAGAGAGGTAGGTAGCTCTGCACTTTGAAAGTTGGTCACAGGCAAAAAGTGTTTGATAAGCCTGTTGCCTTTTTGATATATCAGAAAGGGACAACTAGTGAACCAGGAGCTCTGCCTATAATTTTCCTGACCCTATAGTAACCAAGCCCCTCATAAAAGCCTTCCACCTCCTACACTATCCATTATTAGCCCATCCATGGTAAGACTGGTGTGATATGCTTTGTAAAGCAAATGAGGCGTTAAAATTGTTTAATGAAGTACATACTGGGGGTGCAGGGTGTTGCAATTATGCAATTTAAAGTCTCAGCTGTAATGCTATATACATATGAATTATGTTAATATAAAGATAAACACCACTGCAAAATCCCAACAAGGGGTCTAAATAAGGGGTACAGTTTAGACTACAAAATAACACAGCAATTCCATAAATATCTCAGACAGATCCAGGCAGTACCTTATTGAAAAAACATCAACCAGAAGCCTTGTATTTCTTTCAGCAGGCCTCACTGGGGCCTTACAATTCCATATTCTTTGGCAAATCCATAAAAAGAGTGATCAAAAGTTCTTGCTCTGACTGTAGTAAATGGCTCTGTCTCCCTCAGCCATCTGAGGCCACACCTAGTATGACAGCAGCAAATCGAAATAAAGCCACTCTTCACCGTGGAATAATACATGTACCTCTCTGAGCCCACAACGGGTATGACACTCTTACCCTACAAATTAATCCTCTGATTGCCACAGGGTTAGCTATCAATTTGCTTCACAATGCTCTGGCTACCACTCAGGCATTCCAAGGGTAACAATATTCATGGTGCCTCCTTTTCTAACTGGTCTGTTATCACAGTTGATTAGTACAAGGTATATAGCTGCTGCAGTGACAACTACGCAACTGTAGGTGACAACAGAAATACAAATGGAAACATGACGTCAATAAATTGGTGCAGTGAATAACTGAAGAAGTTGCAGCAGGTGATGATAAGCGGATGACTATGAATCCGACAACTTGAATAATGTGGTAAATAATGTGAATAGATTAGTGAAATGTGCTTGATGACATGGTTATCCCAATCACAAAAAATATAAAAGAAATTCATATACTATTCAGTGTGCAATAATTCTACTGAGCCATGTGGTTTTAATAGAAATCAAAGTTTCACTTTACCCTAGGTATGCAGTGAAGGAATAAATATAGTGGTGCAATAATGGAAAAGAAGTTTAAAAATGCAACAATGATGATGACGTGATAATGATATTGATGCTTTGAATAATATGATGAATGAAATATATGGCTACATGAAGTAAATTATATGCAATGGTAGTTTCCATAGTTCAAAACAGCAGCAACTGCAGAAGTAAATTGTGCTATAAATCTATTTTAATATCCATTGGTAATTTGTGCCACTTAATATTGCAGTCGTTAAATGCTTGAGTCTCAGTTGATGTCTGTGCTTGTGACCAGTAATAGGGTATTTTGTTCTGTTACTGAGTGTTGCGCCAGTTTGTTTAATAGCTGCCAAGAATTTTGTTCCACGGATAGTCCTTTTATCTAGGCACTAGTGAAAGGGATTGCTTTGTATATATAGATGACAATATATGCCTGCACTCAGAAGTTACCTTTTGCACATTTCCTTTACTAGCTCTCAAATGAACCTCCCTATACCCCAAAAATCAGGGCTTAAGAATATTCCTTTTTGGATACGGGTGAGTTTATACAATACCTTTTCTCCTTTTTTTCCTGGATCACCTGGCAATCCAGATTCACCCTTTTCTCCCTAAACAAAAAAAAAAAAAAAGAGCAAAAGAGGTATTTACACATTGAGTACATGAATGAAGAAATAATAATATTTATACTGAAAGAAGAGCAATAGGAACATTGTGTCAGTCTTCTATGGATAAATTGTACACATCTTTCACAATAGGACTGTCATTTTTTTCTTGAGAGGTTTCCAATAGACTATGAAGCAATAAAATATATAGATCACTGCAGGGAGTGTCTTCATGTTATGGGCCCTTCATCATGTTATCATTTCTCAAAGGGCGATTCACCCAGAGACATCTCTCCAGTACAACCCACCACACTTTGGGAACATACTCCTCCACAGAGACTGTTATTTTGACTGTATATTTTTAGGAAAGGGGATTTTTCAAAAAAGAAAGATACCGGATCACTTCATTCTGTAATGGTGTAGTTCAGGAGCAGGCAATCTTCAGAACTCCAACTGTTGGAGGCTAAAACTCTTAGCATCCTCATCTAGCTATTGGTTATGGATGATGGGAGTTTTATTCTCCAATAAGCAGCATAATAAATGTTGTCTTTTCTCTCCTGGTGCATTGCCTGGATAAAGGTGCAATGCTGTTCTGGTAGCATAGTATATTTCAGGGGCCTCCAACCTTTTCTTTAACGGAAGCTACTTTTAATTGATGAAACGTGTACCGAGCAACTCTAAAACATCTAATGAAAACATATGAATTTATAACTGTACATATTATAATATCGCCAAAAGGTCTCTTATACACTCTTGGTTCCTTCCCACACCTTCCAATGACAAAGTACTGAACAGAAAACAAGTGATCTGCTTAACAGTTTAAGGTAATAAGATTATATCATATGACCTTTAACCCTTTGAGTGCCAGAGGGATACCCCTCTGGCACTCAAAGGGTTAACTATTACCAGAAGAAATCTATATTCATTCATGTGGCTCTTCAGTGAGCAACATATTTTCTGACTGTGCCTTCCTATCTTTAAAAACACTATCTCATATTACTATGCATGTTTATTACAGTGATTTCTTTAAACATTTAATGAATATAACACATAGTAACACAACAACATAGATGAAAAAGACCTGCTTCCATCATGTTCAGCCCATGCCATATCACCCCTATTTATCCAGAGGAAGCAAAAAAAAAACAAAACATAGGAGAAATTCCCCGTTAAGTCCCAAGTGGGAAAAAAATTATATCCTGACTCCAAATGGCAGATGGATATTTCCCTGGATCAAATAATCAAATAGGAGGGTAAATATGGAGTCACACTGTGACTCTTACCCATGTTGACACCACATATTTCTCACAGCACTTACTATATAAGTTGTCATTACAAAACATGTGGAATAATCTGTAAGCAGCTATTATAATAATAGGGAAGGATAACAATGAAAATGATTTGAGACACACTGTCTACATTATTGTCAGCTCTCTGACCACTGCTGGGTACCACAGATGAAAGCTGTAGCCAGATTGACTGTAGCCAGTTGGGGATCAGGTTTCGCCCGCTGGACCGGTCTCTGTCATGCTAGATAGCTTGATACTTGATTGGAGTGGAAAGAGTTACTCACTGGTAGCAGAAGAGCTACCAGTAACTCATGAGCTACTTGTTGGAGACCCCCGGTGTATTGTTTGTAATAACATAAAAAGGCATAGGACTGCCAGCCTGGTATGGCCTGGCTGAAAATCAGTAATGCTTTACAGAGTTTGCTAGTCTGAAATAATTTCAGAAATGATAGTTCCTTGTAGTCTTGATAGAACATTGCTAATAAATTGAGGTATTCCTGACAAACAATCCTACAACACTTCATTAATTGTGATTTGCATGAATGTTTACTGTAAACCTCTAAGGACATTCAATGAGCAAGCAAACAGCATGACAAAACATATCAGATCTAGAAAAGAAGCAGCTAGACAGGTAATTAGCTGGAGAAATGGACCAAAGATTTTGACGTTCCTAGTGCAAGCAGAGTGTTTTTTTTTTCAAAAAAATCTTTAATTAACCTATTCGGTACTGAAAAGGTCTACAACACAGTCACAACATATGCTACTCTATAGACCTCAAACTATTATTTGTTTCAAGTTTAGCTCTTTGGGTGTAAGAGGTAGGGATAGGAAAACGTTTGCCTCAAGAGTGAAGCATGAAAAAAAACCCAACAAGTCCTGTCTTTTTTTGGGAATTCCTGTTATGGGAATTAGAGAATCAGAAAAACAACCAGACAACCAAAACCCTTTTGACTGATTAGTAACAGTCAGAAAGGCAAGTAATCCAAGTTCCTATCTGAGAGGGCTGAGCTTTAAACTCTACCTAGACTGAGCGAATAACTGACAGATCCTACACAGATAGACATAATACATCATGCATTCAAGACAAACAGACAAGTGCAACTTGAAATACTGCATGCACTTATACACACAATCACTCCTACATCTTCAATAGCCAGAAGGATAAGACTATACTGAGGTGTGGTGGTACTATACCGCTGCAGGAATTGCTGTGTGATTCATTTTATCTTTAATTGAAAGCTGCTGATTCTTCACTTAAAGGGATAGTAATACTTCATTTTAACTTTATTTTATTTTGTAGGCATTAAAAAAACATGAAGAATGATATAAGTCTTATCTCTCAAACCTTTTATGGTTTATGAGATATTCACAAGCAAAGTTTCCCCCTCCCGCCCCTTTTACCTAGTGTAAGCCATCTCTTCTCAGATGTGGAATACAGTCCATAGACCAGACAGATAACAGAAGGGGACACTCTTATTCCTATGAAAACAATGAAAGCCCTGTCCCCCTTGACAAGCTTTTCAGGTTTTTCCCCTTATCTTAATTGAAGATTGTCCTTCTCTGCAGTCTACCTGGGCACCTCCCTTCTTCTCAGGCTGAATAGTGTGACATCAGTAAAAGGGGCGGGAGGGGGACACTTTGTCATTAAATTACTCTGGAACTATAACTCTGACAGAATTGAAATAACACTCTCCAAAGTCCAAATACTATGATGATTAATTAGAGCTGCTTTTATTATGAAACATTACTATCCCTTTAACTGATCAAACTTCAGAGGAATGCATGGATATGATGGTGGTAGTAAAGGCATACTACAAAAACTGACTGTAAACCATGGTTGCTGCACCTTGCTCAGTAAATGCTGATGATCCTCCTCCAACTGTGGATGCTGTTTGCAAAGTAATACAAGGAGTTCCACGACCTCCAGAATCAGTGCTAACAATTTTAACAGCACAAAAGATGAATACAAGTAGTATTCTAGTGTTGTTGCCTTAGAGCAGGAAGGTTAGAAGTTAGACCAACTGCTGTATCAGACAGTGGCAGTAATATCCAGTCACAAACTAGTGTTCTGTGTTAAATAAGTACCCCTTAGGGAAATTAAAAAAAAAAAATTAAATCAGTCTTTAACCCTTTGAGTGCCAGAGAGGTAGCCAATTTATTGCAGAGCAATGTGTTGGATACCCCTCTTGCACTCAAAGGGTTAAAATATAAATAATATGAAAGTAGTGGGGAGGAAAAAGATGAGGCTGCTACTGATGCTGCTGCTAATGACCCCATTATAAATGATAAAGTTGAAGTTGATTTAGAATATGTCCCTACACGCTTCTCCCCTTTGGTTATGAATGAATTAGAGAATAAGAGCAATTATGCTATGGCCAAACAATTAGCTGAAAGGAAGAGCATCAGTGTTCCACAACTGAAAAGGAACATTAAAACTGTTTATAAACGCTTTAAGAAACCAAATGGAAACAAGTAGGAGACTAGTAGAGTAAAAAATGGGACCTTTATTGACTAACTGAGTGGCTCTACGATGCAAGCTTTCAAGACAACTAGGCCTCTTCTTCAGACATAATAAGAATGAAGGCTGAATGCACAATGCATGACTTTAAAACTCATGAACATTATTTTAACATTTAAATTCAACTGGCAGTAATATTCTTATCAGTTAACATGCCTAAAATACACAATCACCATCTCAGTCATCATCACCAGCCACACCTCTGTCAAGTACATTCCCTCCCAAGTCATACTCACTATTGTTGACTAAACAGCAACACAGGTCATCACCAGCCACAACCCTAGCTATGCTATTGCTTTTGCTTCTGTTAGACATGCAGTGCCACTGACACTTACTTTATTTTATTTTATTTAGAAAATGTTTTACCAGGAAGAATACATTGAGATTTCTCTCGTTTTCAATGATAGTACTATCTCAACATCTAGCCTCTTTAATAGTAGTAGCAGCATCACCTTAGGAATCTCTCAGTCCATGAAATCTGCAGTCTGAGGTCAGCGAGGTCTTCTGCACTTTGGTCTTCCTCTTTAGCTCATATTTTTAGCTCATATTTTTCTTCATTCCTCTTCTTATTTCTTCTTCTGTAAAGTGTCTTGTGTCTCTAAAAAAAGAATAATCAATTAAATACAATGTAAAATCTCTCCACCTCCAGAAAAAAAAATCCCATTTTTCTGTACCTTTCGGGTTTTATATGTCCAGTCTCTGTTCCCTCTCTTCTATTAACTGGGATGTAGGGAATGTGCCCTGCAGTAACCACACATCCCAGTCAATCAGCTTCTAGCTGGAGGAGTCACAAATGCTTGTTTCATCATCCCTCCAGCTAGCCAATCATTGACTAGCTGGAGGGATGAGAAATTGCACATTTGTGACCCTTCCAGCTAGAAGCTGATTGGCTGGGTGGTGTGGTTACTGCAGGGCACGTTCCATGCCCTGCCTAACTCCATATCCCAGCCAATAAAAGTGTGGGAACAATTTTGAACAGAGACATATAAAAGTCAGTTTATGTTCAAATTTTCCTTAGTTTGGCTCGAGCAACGGCCCAAAAGATACCGCAAATGGGGATTTTTTTTGTTTTGGAGGCAGAAAGACTTTATGGGGGCATTGGATTTAATTGATTATTCTTGTTTTATATATACACAAGACACTTTACAGAAGAATAAAGAAGAGTAAAAGAAAAAGAAGACGCTTTGAGGAGACCAGGTTGCAGAAGACGCAGCTGGACCTCAGACTTCCAGGTAAGTGTTTAATGTTAATGTTGTGTGGAATGGGCCATGGGATGGTGTTAGACTTAGGGAAGGGGATCCTTTCTGGTTGAATATATTTTGAACTACAAACATGTAAGTAATTAAAGGGGTAGTAATACTTACATTTTACTACACTGCATCTTGTAGCCCTTAAAAAGAGAAATTAAATGCCCCAGTGCCATCTCTCAAACCTTTATGGTTTGAGAGATATTTGCTTTCGTAGGGGAGTCCAGTCCTGTGACCAGCCTGCGGCTCTGCAGCAGAACCAAGATTGTGTTAATTAAAAAGAAATCCTTCACTGCAATGGTCTTCTATGTGTGTTTGCAAACCAAAAACGTTCTTTTTCTAAGGGGTAAAGGAGATGGTGTCCTGCAGCCTTGACTCTTAGGGCTCCCGACAAACCCAAATGTATAGATGTAATCAAGCTTCCTCTAATGAAGTTGGCGCTCACACCTCTCAATAGCCCCGTATAATACCTTGAATGAGAGACATACAATAGACCAGTATATCCTTAAACACCAATGTTGGGAGTAAAAACTAAAAAATATCTATAAATAATAAATATCTAGTAAAATAATCAAAAATACTAGAATTAGTATAAAAAAGTAACTTTATTAAAAAATCACAATGTTTTACATCTATGAGTTAAAATAAACTCACCATACACTAAATGTAATTGATAAAATACACACTTACACGTTTTTTAAATTCCAATACACAAATTTAAGACCTCTGGCCGGAAGAGAAATCCACTTGCAACGCGTTTCACACTATAAATGTGCTTTTTCAAGCAATAACTGGATAAATTGTGTATCGGCATTAACAGCTATTTAAACCTTTGTCATTATTACCCCATTGGTTAATTGGTTAACAACCATACGGATACACATCAAGATCAAAAAGAAATACAACTCCCTCTCCTAAGGAGTTTACAGAATCCATGTGTGTTAACCCTTAAACAATTTCCATTAAACCAACCATTACAATTTAACGGCATTTATTCATACACTTAAATAAAATTTCTTTTATTCAGTCTTTAATAAAACCTCACAAAAAAGCAGCTAATTCAATCGATTCATTTAACCCCTTTGGATTTAAAGTATTTAAAGTAAAAATCCAATACGCCTCCAGTCTATTAAGAGCTTCCTCATAGTTACCTCCCCTTGGATTTTTCTTAACACTTTCAATTGCATATCCCACAAGTAACTTAGCATCTGCATGACGGTATTCCGAAAAATGCAGCGGAATTGAATGAGTTGTAAATTTTCTTCTTAATGTTCCTCTTATGTTCACTTAAAAATGTTTTAAAAGCCCTTTTACTTCTACCAACATAACGTAACCCACACAGACATTCCAACACGTAAATAATGCCAATACTATCACAGGTTAAAAACTGTCTTATGGGGTAACTTTCTCTATCAGCTCCCAAAAACAGTTTTTTACTTTTTGGGCAGTTGGCACAGTGGTTGCACTTCCCACATTTGTGCCATCCTGTCACCGGTGACATATTAAATAAATTAGATTGTTTTTAGGAATTATTAATTTTCCTTCCCTGTGATTTTTTAACACTGTGGGTGCCAAAATATTTTTTAAACTTGGGTTCTTTTTACAAGTTATTCTAATTTTTTGTAGAAGTAGTTCTCTTAAAATTTTATCATTTTTTAATATGGGCCATGATCGTTTACAAATCGATTCTATAGTATTTATATGATAGGAATACGGAATGTTTAAAGACAAAGTAAATTCCTTATCCGATTCCATTCCAGAATCTTTTCTCCATATAATACAATTCACCTGATTAATTTTATAAATCTTCCTCTTTTTATATTTTTTTCTTCTATAATTATTAGAATTCTTATTCAATTGTTTATTACCTGATGGATTCCCATTAGTATATTCACTCTCAATTTCTTCCTCCTTTTTTTAAATATTTTTATTTATATTTTTATTATTGTGTGGAGTGGTGGTGAAGATCTATTAAAGGAATTTATGGATTATTTAAATCATAACAAATATGGGTTGAATTTTACTTATGAATATAGTAAAAGGGATATAACTTTTTTGGATTTATGTTTATTTGTAAAAGAAAATTGTACTTTGACTAAAACATTTTTTAAAAAGTTGACCAAAATACTTATATCCCATATGATAGTTTCCATAAACGTAGTTGGTTGGATAATGTACCAAAGGGACAGTTCATGAGAGTTCGGAGGAACTGTTCCTTATTGGAAGATTACTGTAGACAAGCTATTAACCTTTTAGTTAGGTTTTTTGAGAGGGGATACAATGTTACCCAAATTTCACAAGATCTATTGGATGTTTTATATATGGATAGAAGTGTTTTACTAAATGGGTTTGGTGAGAATGTTCCTCAAGATTTGTTTTATACCCAGGACATGATCCTTTCATGGATAAATAATGCCATAGCAATATATAAAAAAGAATTGGAAAATAATAAAATTTTACATAAGATCAAGGTGCTAATTGATTTAATAAGGAAGGATAAAAATAATAACAAAAATAATAATAAAAATTGAGAGGCTATTGAGAGGTGTGAGCGCCGACTTCATTAGAGGACACGTAGAAGACTGTTCCAGTAAAGGATTGCTTTTGCAATAACGCAATCTCAGCTCTGATGATGAGCCTCTGACGGTCCCAGGACCGGATTCCCCTGCAGCCTAAATGAAATCATATCATATTCCTGTTTTTACTAAATATTGGCTTGCTATTCTCCCCATGATGTGCTGTGGGACACTGCAGTACTTCGTATCACTATGCCGTGTTTTAATGTATGTGGGACATCTAGTGGTATCCATTGCATCTCCATCTGCCTTCCTTTGCTTGTGTTCTGGCTTTCAACCGATGAATTACTTCCCCTAGTGGTCAATTACCTATCATGTTTTCGCCCATGTTGCAACATTGACTGCCTTTAACTGTGGTAGTGTGACCTAATATAACCTGACTACTTTGTGCACTACCCTCATGTTGGGGTTCCCGATGGAGGTTTTTGTGACTAAGGTGTCAAATTTGTGCCTCTGCAGTTGACTTAAATAGCTTCTGGGTCATTGTTTGAGATACTTCTTGTTGTTTAGTGATAACTACTGGTACCTTGATGACTTCTGGGACCATTTTGCCTCACTCCATTATTTGGTCCACTCCACTCTATGTTTCCATTTCCTGACATGACCACTTACTTCTAGTTTGAATGTACCCTCTTGCTGGGGAATATGAAATTTAAGTTTCTCTATCCCTTTGTGGACTCTTGCTTCCTATGTATGCTTTTATGGGTTGTCCCCTGATATGTACTCATTTACATAATGTGACAAACATGCGTTTCGATGTGCGGGTGTCCCAAGGTTACACAGGGAGTGCTTGCTGGCAAATATGTATATACCCGCTGTGTGCGCCCTGAGCTGTTATCTGCATATACCATTATGACACAGTCATTTTTTTTGGGCTGATTAGTCATGTATGTGCCCTACCTGTGTCAATGTTTGTGACTAATCTACAGTCAATGAGTGGGTCTCCCGCGGCTATACAGTCTATGTCTGCATACTCATATATATGTATCTGCCATGTCGGGTGTTGTGCGTTATCACTTATATGTATTGTTATGTGAAAGTCACTGAGTGGTGACAGAATAAGACATGTATGTCCCACTAGTGCCATTGTCAGTAATGATAACCATTCTTTTCATGTAATGGATGTGACACACATGAATGGCACAGATTTATATGCTACACTCTATATATACTTCCCCAAAAATACACTGTGATATCTACCCTGTATTTTACATTACACTCCACTTTTTGTATATACACTGGTGCTGTCTATACTATTTCGTACAGGTGGCACGTGGTGATGTCATTGATGACGTCTTTGATGGACTTGACGGGTCTTTTTGGTGTTAGGGTATAATAAGGAGGGGGATGGGGGTCACTCTTTTGGTCCTGACTAAATTTGTGTTAATCACATTGAAACGTTTACACTTGCTTTAATAAAAATTAATCTGTAAAAATCTTGAGAGTGCTGGCACATCCTTCTTCTTCTGTACTAGATCTCCCAAGTGCTATAGCACCCAGGTCATTGGACTTTTCTGTAGGAGTGCTTCCCCACTGGCTCTGTGTGTGTGTGTGTGTGTGTATATATATATATATAATTTATTTATTTATATATTTTGGTGGGGGGGGGGGTTCCCCTCACATTTTTCACTCCAGTGTGGAGGGTTTCTTTTTATGTATAGCAGCCACATTTTTTTGCTTCTCCTAGTCTTTACTAGCACTGAATCTAAATATATTTATTTGTTACATCCCAACAAGTACAAGTATATCAAGCATCAGTGTTGGTATACTTACAATTCAAAAAAATAATCAGAAGCTAATACCATCTGAATATCAGAAAGAAGTGGATATAATTGACATAAGACAGA
Organism: Rhinophrynus dorsalis; assembly: GCA_037306005.1. Taxonomy (NCBI): domain Eukaryota; kingdom Metazoa; phylum Chordata; class Amphibia; order Anura; family Rhinophrynidae; genus Rhinophrynus; species Rhinophrynus dorsalis. The sequence goes on along the minus strand of CM074721.1, from coordinate 335,594,207 downwards.
GAAGCCCATTGCACATGTAGTATTAACAGCAGCAGCACTGAGGAGAAGGATTTGAACAGTTGCCAACATCTACCACAGTTGGGATAATTGCTATATGACCACTGATGTTTGATAATAATATAATAATAATGCAATTTAACATATATGATAATGCAAATAAGCTGTATAGCATTCCTTCCTATTAATCATCATTATATATATTAATCATTTAAGCACCACTATCATTCACATCCACCGTATGATTTTTTTTTTTTTTTTTTAATTATTATTATTGTTATTATTAAATAATGGTTCCGGAAAGAAAAGCCTTCAAAATATTTTTTACACAGGCTTACAGAAAATCAGAACTTCAAAATATTAAATCAAGGTTAGCCCAAATGAACAAGTAAGGCTTGCAACGAGACAAGCCCCCCAAAAAATTGTTTGCAGGGTTCAGGTTTGCCAACCCCCCCGACCCCCACCCAAAAAATTTTTTGCAGACCTCAGGCTTACCAAAATCAAATCCTAAAAAAATATGTTTTCTGGCTTGATAAATCAAGCCCTGAAATAATTCTAAGCACTATTGGCCTAGTGCCAGCAATGCTCGATGGTAGTTGTAAGCCACCACCAGAAACATTATGCCACTTGTGACATGGCATTTGCTAATGATGTAATTCCTGCTACAGCGTCATCTGTGCATCAGATAAGCACGGGACTGGATCATCAGTTCATCATCAGTTCCTTAGAGAGTTATTAGTTTTGACCTTCAATATATCTGTAAATGGTAATCATTAGGAGTGGGAAAAAAGTGAGAAAAATTTCCCGCATGACTTTTCGCAAAAAAAATTAAGATTTTTCTTTTTTTCTCAAAAGTTTTCTCCAATGCAAAATTTTCCTTCTTTTCGTCTATTCCAGCAAATGTTTTGCCTATTCTAAAGCATTTTTCTCTTATTCAACATATTTCTCCTATTCTAACACATTTTTCTCCTATTCCAACACATTTTTCACCTATTCTAACATATTTTTCTCCTATTCAACACATTTTTCTCCTATTCTAACACGTTTCACCTATTCAACACATTTTTCTCCTATTACAGCAAATGTTTCTCCAATTCTAACACATTTTTCTCCTATTCTAACACATTTTTCCTATGCCAACACATTTTTCTCCTATGTTTAATTGGCGTAACATTTTCTAGCACAATATTACTTCTTCTGAGGGCTGTATTGGAGAAATAAGTTGCTGGAAGTCAAAGTTGTGAGTCATACAGCAACATATACCTTGAAAAATGTGTTAGCATGCAGAGTGCATTTTCTCACAACACTTACTTCCTGCTGACAAATATTCATGATCATGTCAAGTGATTAAAAAAAAAAGTACAACCTACAATGTGGCATATGTGTATGGAAGTGGTGGTGGGGGACAAAGCTCACATCAGGCTCCCAGTCAGCTGTCTAATATATTAATTTAATTATTTATATACATTTTTTTTTTTTTACTTTTATTTTTTTTAAGTTGTCCACCCTATCTTATCACAGTTAGTCAAAATAAATAAATAAATAAATATATATATATATATATATATATATAAAACCAAAAAACAAGATCAACAACTTCCTTCCCCAGACTTCCCCAGCACAGAGACAATAAAAGCAAAATCAGCAAGCAATTTGGACCCCAGCTGCCTGTGTCTTGCCAGTCAGACACACCAAATTTTGGGGTATTTTGGGTCAATCTCCTTCCTTCGTTCTTCTCCTCCAGAGTGCCCCCAGATCCCCCTAATACTGAGAACAAATGTCCTACCTAAATGACTCCCTAAATTAAGCTTATATTCCCCTTTATTTTCCTATATTCTGCAGTTCAAAAACATGCTGCTTTTGCCTCTCACAAACACAGAATGGCATGCTGTGAGAGCCTGGCACGCTTGTTTATATCTGTAGAAAAGTAGATAAAACTTTCCTGTGGTCGAAAAATGTTTTTCTACCCATTGATGTCCATGCAATTAGCTAGTCGAAAAAAGTGGGAAAACAGCACTTTTCACTGGAAATTTTTCACCAAGAGGAAAGTGCCATTTTTTGCCGATTTCAGTTTGAGGTGAAAATTCTTACCCATCGCTACTAATCATATCTAATGTAAACAGACCCAGTATGGCTAGTCGCTCTTTAAAACCCAAATCCTCCAGGCCCTTTATCAGTTTTGTTGCATGTGTCTTCACTTTTTCCAGTTCAATAATGTCCTTTTTAAAAACTGTCACTCCAAACTTTACACATTTACTCCATTCTATATGAGGCGTTAGCAATGATTTATATAGAGGTTAAATTATATTCACATTCATGCATTTATATTCCTTTTTATACAGGACAGTACCCTTTTGACTCTTGAAGCAGCTGAGTGACACTGAACATCTAAATCTTTCTCTAATGAGGATTCCCCAAGTATTTTCCCATTTAGAGTCTATGTAGAGTGTTTGTTTCTGTAGCCCAAATGCATAACCATATCATTAAAAATAATTGAGCCAGGGACTGGACTCCACTTACACCTTCAGACCAACTTGACAAGGTTACATTTACAACAATTCTCCACAAACTATCATTTAACCAGTTCTCTAACAATGCAGAAATATCACATCCCAAAACAAAGCCTTTTAATTTATACAGTAACCGGTTATAAGCACAGTATCGCAGGTGTTTGCAAAATACAAGTATACTACATCAAGAAAAATATCTTTCTCCAGGTTACTACTTATCCTTTTGTAGAATGCAAGTAAATTAGTTGACATTATCTATTCATTATAAAACCATGCTAACACCTACTAAAACTGTTGATCATCACATAGTTCTGAATTCTATCAGTTAGTATACCTTCTAATATTTTACCCACTATGGAAGTCAAGCTCATAGATCTATAATTTCCTTGTTTAGATCTAGCTCATTTTTTAAATAATAGCATTACACCCGCTTTCCTCCAATTATAGGGAACTATGCTTGAAGACTGTGAATCAATAAATATTAACTATAAGGGTCTTGCTATTACTGAACTAAGTTTCTTAAGTACCCTTGATTGTATGCCATAAGGTCTAAGTGCTTTATTCAAAATAACCTTTTCCAGTCTCATTTGGACTTTGTCTTCAATAAGCCATGTACACAATGGAGGAATTGTTGTGATTTTGTCTGTTTGCCCATAGCCTGCCATTGTTGTTTCCTTTGTATAAACAGAAGAAAATAATGTGTTTAAAGGAATTGTAATACTTTGTTTTTTCTTTATTTTATTTTGTAGACATTAAAAAAACATGAAGAACGATATGTCTTATCTCTCAAACCTTTCTGGTTTGAGAGATATTCACAAGCAAAGTTTCCCCCTCCCGCCCCTTTTACCTAGTGTAAGCAATCTCTTCTCAGATGTGGAATCTAGTTGTAAGACCAGACAGATAACAGCAGGGGACAATTTTCTTTCTATTAGAACAATGAAAGCCCTGCCCCCCTTGACAAGTTTTTCAGGTTTTTCCCTTATCTTAATTGAAGATTGTCCCTCTCTGCAGTCTACCTGGGCACCTCCCTTCTGATCTGGCTGAAAAGTGTTACATCAGTAAAAGGGGCGGGAGGGGATACTTTATTATTGAATAAAGTCACCTGGTACATTTCTTAAAACAGGGGTCCAGCATCTGTTACCTGTATTACAGATGCATTTACAGTCCTCAACTATGGACTGTGGTAACGACACATATACTGACCCCACCTTGTTAAACCTTGTTTAGAACCACACATACTAACCCTGTTAGCCATGGAACTACAGATACTGAGTTTGAAACCGCCCCTGCAGTAATTCTCAGGCATAGGCCAAACCTTTGCAAGTTCTTGTGGGAAATTTCTTCAAGTTAATGAAAAAGCACACATTTTTTTAGGTGTGAGCAGGAGTTTCCATGAAAAATAGGGGCAAATTGCAGATTTCCTGGGAAATTTCCCACACGAAAATAACATGACTTCCCCCATTCCTACATACATACTGTACATACATAAATAAATAAATAATACATAAATAAATAAATAAATAAATAAATAAATAAATAAATAAATAGGCAATGTGTTTATGAGACACGTGCATTAGCATTGTATACATTGTATACTTAGCATTGTATACAATATTGAACTACCCTCAATGTTACACAAAAGCTTGTTATATTTCAGATCCCATTTAATGATGTTGTTTTGTAAATTGTTCTTACATGGTCTCCCTTTTGTCCTTGCAGACCCCTTTCACCTTTGGCTCCTTTGAGTCCATTCCTCCCATCAAGTCCAGCTGTACCCTGGCAAAGAAATAAAATGGTTTATAACAATTGGGCGATTGTTTTTGCACATAAATATTCAATCAGACTGATGCACTAAGAAGAACGGAAATAAATTTGGCTCAAACCAAACTGCTCTAAGGGGGCCACATTAAACTTCTCATTGTTTTAACACTTTAACCCCTTAAGGACCAGTGACGTGCCAGGACCATCACGCCGGACCAGACGTTTAGGAACAGTGACGGTCCTGGCATATCATGGAATTCTGATATGGAAGCATGGCTGCACACTGCTCTGCCATCACAGAATTCAATGTGATGGAAAAAAAAAGTGCATTGGTCCTTCCTTAACAGCTGCCCTCCTCCGGATCAGGTGGTCATTAAGGGATTAACAACAAGAGGGGAGTGCTTAAGGGTATGCTGTAGTGTAAGAGCTCTGTAGCGCAAAACAGCACACACATTCCACCATCATTAGAACATTGACACCAGCAAGCCCTTTACGCCTGATCCATAAAATATGCTGGAAAGGGATAAAGTTACACCATTTACTCTATGAGTTATGTAATACACAACATTAAACAAGGCAGAAAGGAAAAGAATGCCCCTAAACTCCCATGGACTTCCCCACTGGTCTTACTTGTCACGTGTATGGGAGAATTTTAGGAGAAAGTAGCTTAGTAAATTGGCGTTAGACAGGAGTAATGCTAGGAAATCATTTCCTGTCGGGTGTGCAATATTAACTGTACATTCACCCCAGTGATTCCACCCATGTTGATGTTAATTATCATTATTAGATTATTAGAGCTTCATTGCTAAGTGCTTTCACATTGCTACAAATAATCATCATATGTTTTGTACCTAAACTTCAAAAGTACTCTAAAAAATGTTTATACAATACCCCCAGCACTCAAAGTGTTAATCAATTCTCAGAAGACATCAAATATGTTATTGCATAAAAGCGAGGAAAACACTTTATCCCTGATAATCCATTACTGCTCAGAACCACTTTCCTTTTTCAATTTTAGCATTATTTACCAAAATATAACAGCAAGAAAAACGCTTAGCTTATTTGTAAAATCAAAGATTTGCATTTCCCCAGCCCTGATGCACATTCACTATTCTAATACAAGAATAACATCTTCTCTACCAAAGTGATTAGCTTTCCAGCGCAGTATGAAAACGCTTCACAATGCTTTGGATACCCATCTGGAGCTAAAAGCAGTGGGAGTGACCTTATTTTATTCAGCTGGAAAAGCTCTATAAAATATGTATTTTCATAAAAAATGTACTGCTTCTTTAAGTGGAGATTATACTCCAAATACAGAAGTGTCAGTCTCTATTGAATGTCACAGAGTACTATTTTACAGTAAGCAAAGTGGACGTATGCAAAAGCCTTTAACCCTTTGAGTGCCAGAGAGGTATCCAATGCATCATGTTGCAATTAATTGAATACCTCTGTGGCACTCAAGGGTTAAATTGAAGAAATCAGACATCAGTCAGATGGAAAACAAACTAGACTGCACAAATTGTTGTTCTTATGGGTCATTAAAAAGAAAATTGTCAACAATAAAAAAATGCTTGTTGTTTCTAAAAATGTAATTAACCTTTGTGCTGTCATTACTAATATAATACCTGTAACATTTTCCCATTATCTCCTGTCATTGATTGCACTGGATATGCTCTGCATTCGCTCTGCTTGCCTCCATTTTCTATGCCGTCTTGGTTTACAATTTACCCAGCATCAGTTGTATCTCTGACAGATTTATTTTACTAGCTCCTATTAAAGTACACACACATTGCCATCCCTTCACCTCCCCTCTCAATCACATGCCCATATGTAGATTCCTGTTATGATTAAACCATACTCATAAGGCTATCACATATTCTAAAACCCAAATCTCTGAGACTCAGTGGTTACCAACAACATAGATTTCCACTGGCTGATTGGCAAGCTGAGGTCACTTCCACAACCTCAACCTGCTGTTTAATACATACCTATTATTGTTATTACTACTATTATTTAGATATAAATAATCACCAGATTTCAAAGTGCAGTAAAATAGTATAACAAGACCGTGGTATAATGTACAGTGGGGTAAAATAGCTACAAATATATTTCCAAGCAACATTGGAAAGAGAAATAAAACAAGGGCCATGCTTGGTAGAGATTGCAATCTTTAGGACATAAGGGGGATTTATACAAAAGTGCTCAATGCCGCCTGTGGTGCAGCTCCAGAGTGTGACACAGTAAAGAGAGGAAAGTGATAGGTGCTGTAAGGGACTGTGGGGTGGAACATTCGGCTGGTAGTATCATGGGGGAATTATAAAGAAAGGGAAAGGAAGTGGGTGATTGGTTTGCAATACAGGCAAGTAAGCTTAACCAATTGTATGTGTAAAGTAAGGGTGAAGCCGCACTAGAAATGTTTTGTAGATGGCAGTGAGAGGTGACAAATAGAGAAGAGAAGAGGCATAAGTCATGGTCAGGGAGGAGAAGAGGCATAAATCATGGTCAGAGCTGATAAAGCAAATGGGGATGCAAGGGCAGAAATATAGACACTGAGTGTTGTTAAGTGCTTTGTAGCATAAAGCCAGGATTTTGAATATAATTGTAGATGAAAACAGTGTGCAAATTACAGAGGTAGATGTGTTAATAAAGTGATGAATACTGAAATGACCCATATCAAGTGCACTTATCGCAAATATAGACCCACAGCTGGATAGCATACGTTGGGGGTCAAGATCCTGGGTTCCCCCACATCCACCCTTTCCTTCTTTCTCCTTTCTTCTCTTTCTTTTAGTTATGTTCTTCCATATTCCTCCTTTCCTTTCTCCTCTGTAATGGTCTTACTCTCTATTTTTAGTAACCACAGGCGGTTTTGGCAACTGTAATATGAGATTACTGAATGTACCGTGCCATAATATTTAAGATGTAATATGTAAGTACTTATTTTGATTTATTATTGCGTTGATATATCACAATATGCATACAGAGTATGCTGTAACTGGTTCTCTAATGTAACTGATTTCAAGTTTCACATCCTCTGTAATGATTACTTATTTTTGTATTTTCTTTTTATCTTTGTAATGCTTTTGTTCTCAATAAAGTTTTCAAAGGAAAAAAAAATAAAGTGATGAATGAGGAAGATTAATCAAGGCAGGCTGTAATGGGGATAGATAGGAAATAGGAAGGCTTGTTAGGACAAGACTGAAATGAATGTGATAGCAGATGGTGAGGGCATGAATTAGGATTTTGGTTCTATCTTGAGTTAGAAAGTGACAGATACATGAGGTATTCTTTACATGAAGGAGTTAAAATTTGGCAGCAACCTGGATGTGGGGAATAAATGTGTCAAAGATTACTCCAAGGCATAGAAGTGGGAGTGAAGAAAAGGGGACAAAGTTCTGTTTTGGGTAGTCTGAGTTTTACATAATGCAGTTTATCCTTGATCTATAAGAGCAAGTGATGTCAAGGTAGAAGAGGAAGAGTTGGGTATCATAAGTATAAATGTAGTACTGGGACCCAAAGGAATTCATTAGATTGCCCAGAGAGGAAGTATAAATTGAAAACAGAAGGAGGCCTAGAAGAGAGCCTTGAAGAACCCCAACTGAAAGAGGGTGCATAGGAAAAGTGTTGCCTGAAAATGAAACACTAAAGGAGCTGTCCTGTTCACAGATGTGTCATTGAGTCAAAATTAGAAAAAGTAGGTGGCCAACTGTGTTAAAAACACCAGTGTGTTCCAAGAGATTAGAGATGATGAGTAGTGACCCTTTGCTATGCCCATGAATACATTATTTGCTATTTTAGTGAGTGGAAACTTGGTTCAGTTATTGACAAAAAAATCAGATTGTAGAGGATGCAGAACATAGTAGCATAGTCGATGAAGCCAAAATAAGACAGGCATCCATCAAGTTCAGCCTTTGCATATCACTCTCAGTGATCCAAATGAAGGTAAAAGAAGAGAAACATTATTGAAGCCATGTCCATTGAAGTCACAAGTGGATAAAAAAGGTATTCCTATCTCCAAAATACAGCTGAATATCTTTCTGGATCGACATCCTATCTGTATTGAAACCAAATGCTGCAATCACCTGCATTGTTCTGAGTTTCAAAACACCTACGGTATCTGTAAAAGCCTCCTGAGACAATGAATTCCACAACCTTACTACCCTGATTGTAAAATAAAATCCCTAACCATTTGCGAATGCCACAACCTTACTACCCTGATTGTAAAATAAAATTTCTAACCATTTGTTTTTTTTTTGTTCATCTGTTTTATTAAATAGTTCCTCATATTAACGCTAAAGCCTATAGCTTTCTATTGTGTAACACTGCTAAAATCCATCCCTTCCTCCACAGCTAAATTCTTATACAAGCACTCATCCTCTCCCGCATGGACTACTGCATCCTTCTGCTGTCTGGCATTCCTGTTTACCATCTCCATCCACTTCAATCCATACATAATGCTGCAACACAAATTACTCTTGTATCACCTAGGTTTGTCTCTGCCCTGTTCCTCCTCAAATCTCTCCATTGTCTGCCTATCAAACTCTCTCATTCAAGACCCTTCTCTCCTCTACCCCTTCTTACATTTCCATTCTGATATCACGCTATACCCCACCCCACCACTTACATTCAGCCAATGCTCCTTTTGTGTCTACAGCCCTCTCACGTATCAAACCTTTTCCTCTCATTGCTCCATATCTATGGAATGCTCTACCTCCCACCCTGCATCACTGCACCTCTCTGATGGTCTTCAAGTCACGCTTGAAACTTCACCACCTGGATAAAACATCAACAAAAGCTCTTATAAACTATTTACTTGTGTCTAGGGATGGGTGAAAGTTGTCACTGTGTTCCTGAGAGGAATCCCACAAAAAACACGTTATTGTCCACTTTTTCATGGAAAAATCAGCTTTTAAAACAGTGAGTAAAATTTCTGCATTTTTCGCCCATTGGCCAAAATTCTCTGCCATTTTTTCAGTGGCTAGAAAGTTTTCACCCATTGATTTACATTGATTTCACTTTTTCTCTAAAAAACGTGATGTATTCCAGGAAGTGAAACACAATAGCATAAGCTACAGAGCAAGGGAGACATGCTGTGCTGTTAATATTTGATTATTAAATTGAGGCAGGAGAGGCTCATAGTGATTTCTATCACTATGAGCAGTAAAGGGAGGAACTGAAAGAACCCATATTATGTGTCCACTGAGTATGAGGAGGAAGTGAGCAGTACTGAACCAATGCTGTCCAGTCCCCCTAAATTACCCCTAGGGATCTTGGGGAAATTAATGGGAAATGAGGAAGACAAGGGCAGTATTCCTGGTCCATTCCTCTGACCCTGGGAGTCCTCCCCTTCCCTTTACTAAAGTGTCCAAGTGGAACAGGATCCTGAAGACTAAGAGGCCAGAACTGTTGTTGGGGGAGAGAATGCACACAATTAATACCACCACCACCAGCAGGAGCACAGATCAGCTGCCTGTGCCTGCTACTACTGCTGCTAGTCTGTCTTCTTCAAGTTAAGAGGAAATGCCAAGGGAACCTTCTGTCACATTGCTCATCACCTCCTTCAAGCAGCAGTGAGATGTCTGTAATAGAGCAGCAGCAGCAGGTAGGGACTAGTAGGGGTGGTGATGATGATGATGGAGAAGCTGGGGTGGAAGAGACATTGATGGCCTTTTTTAGCAGAAACTGAGAAGGAATGTGAGACAGGGATGAGGACGGGCATCACCACCACCAGCAGTGACATTTTGGAATTTGAGGAATTTGCAGCTGCTCTAATTCCTGCTGCTGAGATGCAAGGGCAGCAGGATGCTGAGGAGCAAGCTAGTGTGCCACAGACCAACGTGGACACAGTGGGAATGGGGTCAACAAGTGATTCGGGACTAGGACAGGTTCCACTTGCCAGAGCCAGCAATATTCCTGGTCCTAGTTGCAGTGCTGAATCTGAGGCAGTAGCAGCAACAGCAGCAACATTATCTGCTGCCACAGTGAAGGAAAATGTGAAGTGCAAGAAGAAAGAGGCCATTCTGTTCTGTTCTCTCCCCTCTGAAGTCATTGGTGTGGGACTATTTTTCTCTTCAGGCCAGAGCCGGATTAAGACTCCATAGGGCCCTAGGCGGGATCTCAAACTGGGCCCCCCACCCCCACATTGCCCCTTGCCCCCTTTGTGCAAATCTTTCTTGGTTTGCACATTGTTCTTGTGGATAGAGCTACTAGTACCAACTTAATAAAATACAGAATGGGTGCTTTAACACCAAGGCTTTGCAAAGCAATGTTAGGTACATCTCTGGAACCCAAATGGTTAAAAAAAGTAGAACAGAGCTTAGAACTGAAATGGAACTACAGTAGTGACACCACAGAGCTTTAACTTGAAATGGGGCTATACTACTGATATCACAGAGCTTAGAATTGAAATGTAGCTACTCTAGTGACACCACAGAGCTAACAATTGAAATACAGCTACATTAATGATACAATGGAGCTTACAATTGAAATACTGCTATATTGTGATACCATACAGCCTACAATTGAAATGGGGCTACACTAGTGCCACAGAGCTAACAATTGAAATAAAGATACACACTTGATTCCACAGATGGCAATTCTATGACTGCAGATGGGTAGTCATAGTATTGTAAGATCTGTGGTATCACTCTTGTAGCTCTGTTTTAATGTTTAGGTCTGTGGCATTACAGGGGAGTGAGACAGAGAGTAGAAGGGGGACAGAGAGAAGGGGAGAGAAAGCATTGTGGGGAGGGAGCGGCATGGGGGAAAGTGGAATGCAAGGGAGAATAATGAGGAAGGAGAGAGGGACTGAAGTATGGATGTTCTGGTGCTCCCAGTAAACTGTTTAACCCTTTGAGTGTCAGAAGGGTGCCAAACACATTGCCATTCTGGCACTCAAAGGCTCAAATCTCTTAATTTTTGAGGCTCCTCTACACTGTTCAGAGATTACTGTGCAAAGAGCCAGCACATTTGCTCCTTTAGAAATTGGCTTAGTTTTTATTTTCAGATGGACAAGTGACCAGCTCTGTGTACTTAGATTTAGAGCTTTATACATTGCAGAGTCCATATAATATACATATTCACATACATACATACTGTACATATGTGAATATGTATATTATATAGACTCTGCAATGAATAAAGCTATAATTCTTTCCACAGTGACGTCTGCACACCTACGCTGTCAGTCCCAGCCAGCTCTAGGTGGAGTTGCTTGGAGCCGTTCGGCTCCAAAAGGGACTTACAGTGCAGGAGTGCAGACGTCACTATCGAAAGATGTCTGCGCTCTGTCCTGCCTGTCAGCCCGGGAAGAATGGAGAATTCTATTTAACAAGGTAATAATTCTGGCGACTAGCGCTACTGAGAAGCTATTCGCCAGAAGGGGAATTATTGGAGATAAAGGTTTGTAGCAGTGGTAGTTCCACTTTAACTGTCCCCCCCAATACCAGTCAAGAACCCCCCCCCCAAAACAAATTCCCTGTTCAACTGATTCATTGATTCACCAACACAGGCACCCTCCTCAGACCCATTTTGTACCATGTCTTATGGGGGTTTTGTTAATTGTATTTAGTATTTATTTTGTATTAACTGCCCCCAATCCTAGTAAACAAACCCCCCCAAAAAAACATTCCCTGTTCAACTGATTCACCAACACAGGCAGCCTCATGTCCCTTTTATACTATGCCTTTGGGAAATCAAATAATATTTGCTATGTGCTGTGTGTAACTTCTATGTTCCCATTGATTTCAGTGGAATGAGCTAGGCGAAAAAAGCGGGAAAAAGTAGAAAATCGGCACTTTTCCAGGGAAATTATTCACGAAGTGGAAAGTGCCATTTTTTGCCACTTGCAGTTTGAGGTGAAAATTTTCACTCATCCCTACTTGAGTCCTCTGTCAACACCACAACTCAAGCACGGTATTCAGCACTTGACCATTCTGTACTATGTATGTCTCCCATTACTACTTTAGATTGTAAGCTTTTGGGCAGTGACCTCACACCCAGTGTTTCACTCTACAAAGCACTTGTAACCCTGTATTGTCTAAAGTCTTAAATTGTAAAGCGCTGCATACACTTGTGGTGCTATTTAAACATATTAATTCAGTTCCCCAGATAATAGGATTTTAGTCTTACCTGTTAAATCCTTTTCTCTTAGTCTATATAGCTTACAGGCACTCTGGAAAGGTGACTGTCCTTTTAAGTAGGCTGGAAAAATTCTTGAAAAGAAATGCAGGGTGGAGCCTTCCTTCCCTCCTTCGCTGGTCACCAGACAATCCCCAACCAGTTAGATTTGTGATGTTAACTATTGACTAGGTATCAAGGAGGTAAAAGAAGGCTCCTGTGAACATGAATCCAAAGGAACTCCCACGTTCAGTCACAGGAGAGCAAAGTACGGTCCCTTGAGGGGGGGGGGGGGAGATCTGTAAGCTATATGGACTAAGAGAATAGGATTTAACAGGTAAGACTAAAACCCTATTTTCCCTGTCATCCAATATATCTTACAGGTAGTCTGGGATGTACCAACATTGAGTTTCCTCAAATCAAGGATTTCTTAGAAATATTATCCACAAACCAGATCTTAAGCCAGAGAGCACGTCTGGCTGCAATGGATATAATGGAAACCCTAGCTTCCAATCTAACAGCATCAAAGATAGCTTCAGAAACATAATGTTGAACTTGCTTGACAATAGCAGCAAAAATAGCTTTCAGAAAGGTCTCATGTTTACTGTCAGTCAAGCCCTGGAGAGCAGACACATCTGCCACTGGGAGGGCCAGTGGTTCTATAAAGTCTGGACACTGGGGCATCCACCTTAGGGGGGTACGCCCACTAAGCTAGTGCCGCCTCTGAGAAGTGGTACAGCTTGGCAAACCTTTCTAGGCAAAGTCAGGCATTGTATCAGGTGTTTTCCACTTATCTAAGACAATCTGGTCAAGAGTGGGTAGTCTTAGGTCTAGCCTCAACCCAATGGTAACATCCTAACAGGGTATTAAACGATAGTATGAGGAAAAACCCCAAATACTGTGTGTAAGATTACATTTTCACCCCAGAAATAGCAAAAATGCACTTAACTTGCAGGCGAAGGGTTAATCTGCTGAGGAGAGAGGAAGAGTCCAAGACCTGCGTAGGATACACGTGAAGGGAAACCTAGAAAATGGCATCTGCTCAGTAGCCTATCAGAAAATAGCCCGAGAAGCATGCGCTCATGGGAAATGTAGTTTCCCTTCTGGTACCCTAAAAACAGTGCCCAAAGCCCCCTGAGCCCCCCAAAACACTCAGAACATAAAACAGATGACAGGACAAGGGTAGACAAACAGAATGAACCATCTCTGAAGTCGCTACGTTGATCGGTTGCAGAGATTTGTTGGAAAACACATAAAAATCACCAGATTGATAATAAAAACACTAAGCCCAAGGGGAAAAGTGTAATAGTACCTTAAAAAAGCCCAATATGGCAAACAACGGGTTAATTTACCACAGAAACCCAAGTGCTCCAGAAACCCAACGGACAAACATGTAAATCCAATGAGTGCAGAATCATGTAGTAGGAACTCCAAAGGAGACGAGGGGAAGCGTGGGACAAGTGGACCTCAGCACTTAAAGGGTTGCTCACCTTTTTAGCAGGTCTTCTGTCTTCAGACTACCATTGCTAAAGAAGAAGCCTCAGTGGGCTTCTCCTAGTGAAAAAACATGTCATGCAAGATTTTCCCCTCAGGGCTGGAAGGTCCACAACAGCACCTGGTAACTGAGCACTCCACCATTGGGACATCATTAATGGTAATCTGTCTAATGATGAATGTTCTATATCTAACAGAAAACAATAAGTATAACTAAAAACAAAGCAGAACTGTTCTCTTGCCTTTCCGGTTCAAGGAACAAATCTTAACTGGTTGGGGATTGGCTGGGGACCAGCTAAGGAGGGAAGGAAGGCTCCACCCTGCACTTCTTTTCAAGAATTGTTCCAGCCTACTTAAAGGGGCGGTAGCCTTCCCAGAGTACCTGTAAGCTATATTGGATGACAGAGAAAGTTATTTGTATTGACCTCAAATACATTTTTAAATTGAAATCATATATAATGTATACAAACCTACTTTGGCTAATGTCTCTTTATTAAAATCTTCCAGTCCCTTTATCAGTTTTCATGTATGTCTCTGTGCTTTTCTTAGTTCAATAATGTCTTTTTTAAGATCTGGTGCCAAAAACTGTACTCCATGTTTCAGATGAGCCTTACTGAGGATTTATAAAAAGATAGCATTACTATAGCCATTTTTATACATGCTAGTACCCAAATGTCTCTCATAGTGGCTGTGTAACACTGGTGTGAAGTCTACTGTCTATCACTATCCCTAAAAAGGGACCATAAGGAAAGTATTAAAAAGGAGATTGAGAAAAAAAAAATCTTAAAAAATGCTACAAGTGTATAAATAACAAAAACATTAAGGTTGATATCAGTCCTCGTAAGACTGAGATGGGTGAACTGATTGATGAGGATAAGGCTATGACACCTTAAATGCATTATTTTCTTCTGTATATGCAAATGAAGCAACAATGACAGGCTATGGGCAAATAGATAGAACCACTAAATTTTCTCCATCATGTACATGGCTTACTGAGGACAAAGTCCAAAAGATACCGGAAAAGGTTATGATGAATAAAGTACCTGTAATTGGAGGAAAGTGGATGTAGTACCATTATTCAAAAAGGGGGCAAGAACTAAATCAGGAAATTACAGACCTGTAAGCTTGTCTGCAGTAGCAGGTAAGATATTAGAAGGGTTCCTAACTGACGGTGTTCAGGACTAAATGATGACCAACAATATTATTAGTAGGAGCCAGCATGGTTTTATGATGAATAGATCATGTCAAACTAAATTACCTGCATTTTAGAAAAGGTAAGTAGTAATTTGGACAAGGGAATTGCTGTTGATGTAGTATAATTGGATTTTGCAATAACCTTTGATAAAGTGCCTCACAATACGTTATTGCATAAATGTAAAGGCTTTGGTTTGGGAAGTGATATCTGTGCATGGAAAGAGAACTGGTTCAATGATAGATGGCAGAGAGTTGTATATAGAACCTTTTCAAGTTGATCTAGAGTTGTAAGTGGGGTGCCACCGGGTTCCCTTGTGGGCCTGATGCTTTTTAATTTGTTTATTAATGATATAGAAATGATGTCTCAATCTTTGCTGATGACACTAAGCTGTGTAAAGAAATACATATAGAACAGAATGTTTTTTCTCTGCAGAAAGATTTGGATAAACTGAGTGAATGTGTGGAAAAGTTGCAGATGAGGTTTAATATAGATACATGTAAGGTTATACATTTGAGCTGTAGAAAGAAACATGCTGTGTATACACTAAATGGGCAACTACTGGCAGAATCCTCATTAACCCCTTAATGACCACTCGATCCAGCAGGGGTTGGCCATTAAGGACTGCAAAGTTGTTTTATTTTGTAAATCACTATTGATTCTGTGATGGCAGAGTGGTGTGCAGATGCGCTGCCATCCCAGAATTCCATGCTATGCCACTACTACCACTGGTCCTTAACGCAAATCCCCCGGTAATGGTCCTGGCATGTCACTGGTCCCTAAAGTGTAAAGAAAGTTTTAGGATAACTGATAGATGATAGACTTCACAGCAGTGTGCAGTGTCACTCAACTGTTGCAAGAGCAAATAGGGTATTAACCTGAATAAAAGAGAGTATGGATGC
Source organism: Rhinophrynus dorsalis (assembly GCA_037306005.1). Lineage (NCBI taxonomy): Eukaryota > Metazoa > Chordata > Amphibia > Anura > Rhinophrynidae > Rhinophrynus > Rhinophrynus dorsalis. The sequence goes on along the minus strand of CM074721.1, from coordinate 335,578,233 downwards.
AAGGGATGGGAATACAATCTCAACCTCGATGTAAATAATTGCTAACGCCTCGTGCTGTGTCACTCAGCTGCCGCAAGATCCAAAAGGACACTGTCCTTATAAAAAGGGATAGAGATGAGTGATTCTACGTCTATATAAATCCTTGGTAAGGCCTCATCTAGAATATGGAGTAGTTTTGGAAACTTGTACTTAACTCTTTGAGTGCCAGAGAGCTATCCAACACATTGAGTGCTGCATAACTCTCTGGCTCTGAATGAGTTAAAAATACATTAATGAATTTGAAAAAGTGCAGAGACATGCACCAAAACTGATAAACGGATTGGAGGGTCAGAGTTATAAAGCCACATTAGGCTTGATTACATTACAGAAGAGACGTCTAAGGGGTGATATGATTACCATTTACAAGTATAATTAAGGTCAATACGACAAGCTCTCCAAGGAAACATTTACTCAGAGAGCTGAGCAAAGAACAAGAGGGTATCCATTAAGACTAGAGGAAAAGATTCTTTCAACTAAAACAAAGGCATGAGTTTTTTACAGAAAGGAAAATAAATATATGGAAATATATGCTTTGGGATGCTGTGCTTACAGATAATGTAGTTGCTTTCAAAAAAGTAATGGATGCCTTTCTAGCACAGAACAATATTGCAGATCACGACAGTTGGCTTTAAAGCAGATAGGATGTAGATCCAGGGAAATATCTGACTCGGGGCTTAACTGGAAATGGCTTCAAAGTTTTTTGTTGCCTTCATCTGGAATAATAGGGGTGATATGGCATGGGCTGAACTTGATGAATGGAAGCCTTTTCTTCAGCCTCATCAACTATGTTACTTTGTCACTTGGCACAACTATCTTGTTAATTTTGACTAGGATAATAAAAAAACAAAACAACCCCCCCCCCTCAATCATAGTATACCGCTAGGGATGTTATTAGAGTGTGGGGAAAGATCATATTGCATAGATGATGAATATGTGATACAAGGATTGATGTGTTTATAGATGTATTTAAATGTTACTACATCTCCCTAACCTCCCTTTGATCTCTTTGTTTTGTAAAATCAAGCACATCTGATTACTAATTACAAGTCTTGAAAAAATGTGTGTGGGGAAATCAATGGCAATAAAAATACAGTTAATCACAATGCCCATAAGCATTCTTATAAAATTAAGGATTGTCAAAATGCATTATGCCAAAGTAATGCTTAATTAACTTTAACCCTTTGAGTGCCAAAGGGGTACGCAATGCATTGCTTTGCAATGAGTTGGAGCTGTTTCTAGTATTCGATGGGTTAAAGAATGCCTTAAATGAAAATGTAAAAAAAAATGTTAGAGCTCAATGCTTTGCCAAATAATCACAGTTATTCCCACCACTAGGAATAGCAATATTATACATTTACAGCCCTAATTTTACAGATCCACATGAAGCTTCTTTTCCCACCATCTGTAATAGTTGAAGGTGCCAGTGGTAGTCTCATTCCCAGAGCCTGTGCAGGTTGGTATGACATTGCAGTAAACAATAGCAATCTCTAACTGTCTCTCTGGAGCTCATAGAACTACAGTGTCTCCGGAGACAAGAAGCTCAGGGAAGATTTGTACACTGAATGCTGTAAATTTATAATGCTGCTACTCCTAGAGATATGACGAGCAGCATTGGCTAGTAAGAGACTGAGCTTTAATATGTTTTGTGTCAGTTGTCCTTTAATAAAGTACAGTTGTTTCCTGTAATTTTTTTTTTTAATAAGTTTTGACAATCTGCAGATTTTTTTAATTTCAAAGACACCAGTATAATGTACATGGGATTACTTGATAGCAAGAAGAAGTAATTTACTACTGTTTTATTGCATTCCCAAAGGGACATTATTACCTAAATATCATCAAAAGCTAGTTTGTTAAAATATTTCTTAGGTGCGCAAACCCCAAAATATTTGATAAACTTTTATTTATAATTCATATGTAAGCAGCTGTGCATGACCATCTCACCCCATTTTGTTTATACTAGTGGTTCATAACCAAACCATGGTGGAGATGAACTAAAGGTTGAAAATGGCTCATAATGTAGATGTCTTGTCAGAGCAGTGCCAAAGGCACATCGACAGTATGCACTAAAGTGTCTTCAACATCACAACCCCCCATCAATCTGACAAAAAATCTTCTCATATCAACATCAGTAAGGTATGCCTTCGACAGGTTTACAAATTTTCACTCATCACAGCGACATATGGAAAAGACTCATTATGCTGAATTTCCATATGGAAATTGGCCAATGTTTTACAAATTTTCACTCATCACATCGACATTGGCCAATTTCCATATGGAAATTCAGCATAATGAGTCTTTTCCATATGGAAATGCAGGATAATGAGCCATTATATTCATGGGGGTGTATTTATATGTTAATGTGACACTTTACTACATGCACTAAACTCTGATAGCAGCATCTGCTGTCATAGTTCACAGCTTCAACTCATACCTTGGGCTGGTGACGTTGGGATCTCCTGTAGTTTCCTATGCAGTGACATCCCGCAATCAATCATAAGCATGGAGGGTTGTCTAACTCCCGAAAATGTGGAAGAGATGCTGTCCCTCACACATCACCACAAGTAAACAATCCTGAAGGGTGAGGTCACTGCTTCCTCACTTGCTCAGTAGGGGAGTGGAGATAATTCTTTCAGCACACAATCATTCTCTCAGCTCTGTATCATATTTCATACTCATACATGTATACTCCCAAGGGAACAAGGCTGGGTGTCAGGCAGCATCCTTGGGGATTTGTGGCTACAAGCTGCCCCCCCAGCATTGTTCCCTTGCCCACTGGTAACCATAGAACCTCAGGTACACTGCCTGGCCCCCAGACTTGTTCTGTTGCCCACTGGTAGCCACAGGGAACAAGGCTAGGCATGTTACCAATGGTAAAAGAAAAAAAAAGTCTGGCTCTCTAGTGAGGTGACGCTAATATATGAGAGGCTCACTGTGAATGAACAAAAGCAGATATTGCTTCTTTTATGACAAGTCACTGTTCAGAAGCATCACATTTCTCTAGTGCTATGACAGAGGAGATCTCTCCATGTAGTACTGTACAAAGGAGAAGTTCAGTTCAAAATTAAAGTCAAGTCCTCTCGGAACAGGAATTACAGCTAACCCCAGATGTACATTCCAGTCTTTGTCACAGTGTGCAGGCAAAAGAAGGACAGACACAATTGTATGAAATATAACCACCTTTATTTATAATGTACAGCAATAATAGTATAGCACACACAACCCCAAACAAGCAAATAGGACCCAAGGTCCCTCCGGAGCTGCGCACTGTGCTGTGCATTGCACTACTCAAGTGGGACAACAGAGAATGGTAGAATATGTGTAAGTCACCACTTGGTCTGCGAATGGAGGCAACAGAGAGAGAAAGCAGACCAGAGCCAGGAGGCACCGAGACTATAGGTCAGGCAAGCAGGTAGTGTAGGGAGCAAGTAGGCAGCCAGAGTCACAGGTCAGAACTGATGTGGGTAGTCAGACAAGACGGGTCATACACAGAGCAAGTTAGTCAGCCAGAGTCAAAGGTCAAAACCTATGTGGGTAGTTAGACAAGCCAGGCTTCTCAGATAAGACACGGGTCACAACGGAGCACAAAACACAATAGCAGAAACACCACGTAAAGGCAATGACCCCTAGGCCCAGGGAGGTTTATAAAGGAGCAGAAGGAGGTGGGACCCAATTAGGCCACCCAGAATAGGCCCATAAACAGGCGTCCGTGCTAGTGCCTGTTACCTGCTGTAGCAATGAGGAAGTGGCCGGAGGCCATGCTGGCAGGCGGCCATACAGAGGTAAGGAAGCACAGGATAGCACAGGATAGCCCAAGGGAGACTGTGATAGTAACCCCCCCTTAACAACCTCTCCCCCGCAGAAGAGGACCAGCACTAGAGGCACTGCGGGAGTGGACTTCATGGAGAGTGGAGCATGTAGATCTCTCTTAGCTACCCAGGAACGCTCCTCAGGTCCATAACCTTTCCAATGAACTAGATATTGTACCTGGCCTACAACTCTGTGAGTGTTCAAAATACTTTGTATCTCATACCCCTCATGGTCCTCCACTTGGACAGGTCTGGGATGGACAGGAGCAGTAGTATATCTGTTACAGACCAATGGTTTTAGTAGCGACACATGGAAAGCATTAGAGATGCGCATATTAGCAGGGAGTCAATCCTATGGAGAACCCGAAAGGGGCCCACAAATTGGGAAGCCAGCTTTTTACAATGTACCTGGAGATGGAGATTGCTTGAGGACAGCCATACTCTCCCTCACCTGAAACACTGGAGCCGGTAGCTGTCTACGGTCTGCTTGTCTCTTAAAGCGCAACATGGAACTCTGTAGGGATCTCTGAACCCATACCCATGTGGAGCGAAGCGCCCTCGAGTGCTCCTCCAGAGCAGGAATATTCTGAACCCGTAGTTAATCAGAAAGGAGGAGTTGACTGCACTATTTCTGGCCAGCTCTGCTCAGGGTAACAAGTTCATCCAATTGTCATGATGGTCCGAGATAAAACAACGGAGGAACTGTTCCAATGCCCGATTAAATCTTTCTGCAGCACCATTAGACTGTGGATGGTAAGCCAAGGAGAACGAAAGCTGGATGCCCATCTGACCACAGAATGAGCTCCAAAAACACGAGACAAACTGGTTCCCATGATCTGAGACTACTACTTTGGGTATACAGTGGAGACGAACCACCTCCTTGGCAAAGATCTCGGTCAACTACTTGGAGGAAGGTAGTCCTTTGAGTGGTACAAAATGGGCCATCTTAGAAAATCTATCCACAATCATGAGGATGACCGTGAAACCCTCTGAGACAGGCAAGTCTACCATAAAGTTGATGGATAAGTGCGACCAAGGCCACTCCCCACTGGAAACGGGTTGAAGGAGACCAAGAGGAAGGTGTCTAGGGGACTTAGTCCGAGCACAAGTGGAACAGGAGGCAACAAATTCGGAACAATCTGCTCTCAGGCTGGGCCACCAAAAGAGTCTAGTAGTAGACCATATTAGTTGGTCTCTCCCAATGTGCCCTGCAGCCTTCGAGGAACGGTAGGTCTCAAGCAGTCTGGTTCAGAGGGATTCAGGCACAAAACATTTTCCTTTAGGCTTATCCGCCGGGGCGGAAGCTTGAGCAGCCAAAATCTCCTCCCCCAACTGAGATGTAATACTGGCACATATCGTAGCCAAGATGCGGTTAGGAAGAATGATAGGTACGGGAAGAGACTCCTCCTGGGATTCGGCCCCAAATTGTCGAGACAGCATCTGCTCGAATATTTTTTGTACCAGGGAGGTAGGAGACCACAAAATTAAACCTCGAGAAGAAAAGGGCCCATCTGGCCTAACATCGAGACAGCCTCTTTGCCTCTGACAGGTACGTTAGATTCTTGTGCTCTGTTAGTATCAAGGATAGGGACTGTGGTACCCTCCAACAGATATCGCCATTCTTTCAGGGCAAGGGTGATGGCGAGTAACTCCTGGTCGCCTACATCGTATAAACTCTCAGTCTTAGACAGTTTTTTAGAGAAGAAACCACACGGGAGCAAAGGTTTCCCAGGGCCCGTGCGCTGGGACAACAATGCGCCTACTCCAGATTCTGAGGAGTCAACCTCCAGGGTGAAAGATAGGATGGAATTCGGGTGGGACAATATCGGAGCTTCAGCAAAAGCTGCTTTCAGATCCTCAAATGTCTGCAAGGCCTCAGGTGACCAGTCTGAAGAATTAGCTCCCTTCTGAGTCATGTCCGTGAGAGGTTTGACTACAGTGGATAAGTTTCGTATGAACTTCCTGTAGTAATTAGTGAAGCCCAGGAACCTCTGTATGGATCTTATCCCCACTGGAAGTGGCCACTCTAATACGGCAGACAGTTTTTGCGGGTCTATGGCTAGGCCAGAGGATGAAATAACGTATCCTAGGAATGTCACCTGGGATTTGTAAAATTCACATATTTCTAGCTTGCAGAACAATTTGTTCTCCCTGAGCAGTTGTAGGACCTGGGCTATGTCTACTCTATGTGCCTCCAAGGTAGGAGAATTAGTAAGTTTATCATCCAAATATACCACAACACAACTCTGTAGTAGGTCTCTCAACACATCGTTAATGAATTCCTGCAAGACAGCAGGAGCATTGCACAATAAGAAAGGCATCACCAAATATTCATAGTGCCCGCTCTGGGTGTTAAACGCTGTCTTCCACTCATGAACTTCTTTTATTCGTACCTAATTGTACTCGGCCCTCAAGTCAAGTTTCGTGAAAATAGTCGAGCCTTTAATACGATCAAATAGCTCCGTGATCAATGGAATAGGGTAAGCGTTTTTACCACCAGTTTGTTCACACCCCTGAAATCAATGCATGGTCTGAGTTCCCCATCTTTTTTCCTAACGAAAAAGAAAACTGCACCCGCAGGTTATCACGGTGCCCGTGATTGCTGCAGTTCCTTGTCTGTCACCAGTAGGGGGCTTCTATTGGCTTTCTGCAGATAGCCCGCCTCTTATTGCCTATTTAAACCTGGATTGGGCACCCTTTGAGTGCCCTTTCGTGTTGTTTCTGACCTTCTTGCTATCACTATGCCAGTGATAGCTGGGCCTCTGTTCCAGTGTTCCTGAGTTCCTGATCTCATGTGTTCCTGAGTTCCTGATCTCTACTGTTCCAGTGTTTCCTGCATGCTGAAGTACTTCCAGTCCTGGTTCCGGCCTAGTCTCTGGTGTTGCAGTTTCTGCTGAACTTCTTCTCTGCAGTTTCTGCTGAACTTCTTCTCTGCTGTTTCCTGACCTGACTGATCGTTGCTGGTTCCTGTCATCGCATCGCCTGTCTCCTGTATCCTGGCGACCTCCTGCCTGGTCGCGTCGGCGACATTGCTTGTTACTGCAGTGTGCGGTCACTGGTTTGCTCCACAGCCTATCGGCTATACAATTCTGTGTTGGTCCCAGCGTGCGGACGCTGGTTTTCTCCAAAGCCTTGCGGCTATACAAACTCGCTTGTTACACCAGTGTGCGGTCACTGGTTTGCTCCAAAGCCTATCAGCTATACAATTCTGTGTTGGTCCCAGCGTGCGGACGCTGGTTTGCTCCAAAGCCTTGCGGCTATACAAACTCGCTTGTTACACCAGTGTGCGGTCACTGGTTTGCTCCAAAGCCTATCAGCTATACAATTCTGTGTTGGTCCCAGCGTGCGGACGCTGGTTTGCTCCAAAGCCTTGCGGCTATACAAACTCGCTTGTTACACCAGTGTGTGGTCACTGGTTTGCTCCAAAGCCTATCAGCTATACAATTCTGTGTTGGTCCCAGCGTGCGGACGCTGGTTTGCTCCTAAGCCTTACGGCTATACTAACTCGCTTGTTACACCAGTGTGCGGTCACTGGTTTGCTCCTAAGCCTGTCGGCTATACAATTCAGTGTTGGTCCCAGCGTGCGGACGCTGGTTTGCTCCAAAGCCTTGCGGCTTTACGATTCCCCTGTTAGTCTCAGTGTGTGTACACTGGGTTGCTTACGATCCTGTCAATTTGCCATTACCATCTGACTGCTGCTACTATCTCTGGGCTGCCCTGCCCGGTATTGGTAAGGCCGGTAGAACCTTTTGCCACATTCCATCTGAGGTTGCCTTACCCGGTATTGGCAGGGCCGGTAGAGCCTACATTATGAATCTATTGAGGCTGCCTTGCCCGGTAATTTGGTAAGGCCGGTAGAACCGTTATGCGATTCCATCTGCAAGTTGCCTTACCCGGTATTGGCAAGGCCGGTAGAGCCTAACATTCTATTACTTCAGACTGTCCTGTCCGGTATACTGACAGGACCGGTAGAGTCTGCCTTCTGTCTTGTTATATTCTGAATATATCTGTATGTATGTGATTGCCATGCTACGTTATCAATTTATTATTTCAATAAAATTGATTTTTACCTAAAACTTGTGTCTGAGAGTCATAATAAACCGTGACACAGGTGAGGAGGACTTCCGGATAATGTCCCTAGATAAGGCGTCAGCCACATAATCCTGCATGGCCTTGTTCTCCTCCACCGATAAGGGGTATACTCGGCCCTTGGGAGGTCTGGCCCCTGGCACCAGATCAACAGTACAATCGTACGGCCTGTATGGCAGTAATGTACTGGCCTCTACCTTATTAAATACCTCTTTGTAGGACTGGTACTCAGCAGGTAAGGAAGTAGAGGTACACAATAGCCTGGTTGGCTGCTTGAGGCAAGACTTCGTATATTGAGAAGACCACGACAGAATATCGCACGTCTGCCAATCAATTCTTGGGTTGTGAGTCTGCAACCAGGGAAAACCTAGAATGATGGCATGATGGGGAGAATGTATGACCTGGAACTGTTGTGTCTCCACGTGGAGTGTCCCTACCCTTAGAGACAAAGGATGAGTCTCATGCGTAACGTGTGCCGGCTGTAGGGGTCGGCCATCAATGGCCTCAGTTGCCAATGGCTCAGAGCGAGACAGCAAAGGGATAGAGTGTCTGGCTGCAAAGTCTGCATTGATGAAAAAACCCGCAGCCCCAGAGTCCAGTAGTGCCGAAGCCAAAACAATACTACTTCAAGAATCGGTTTGTCCTGAAGTCTTTCTGGGGACTGTGAAATCCCACCCAAGGTCTGTCCCCTACCTGACCCTAGGTGCACGCGTTTCCCGCCGTATAGGGCAAGCATGCAATATATGGCCCAGCACTCCACAGTATAAGCAAAGGTCCCTCCTCCTGCGCTGCGCCATCTCCTCCACCAAAAGGCATGTAAAGCCTAGCTGCATTGGTTCCCCCCTGGTGTGGTCAGGACTAGGAGGTATGGGAGGTGAGGGAGGACAGGGTGGGCATAAGAAGCTAGGTACCAACTGAGGTAAAGGTTTACACCACTGTTCCTTGAACGAAGGCCTCTCACGGATTCTCGTATCAATCAGGATGGCAACTGCGATTAGCTACTCCAGATCACCAGGCAGGTCTCGGGTTGCCTTCTCATCTTTAATAGTGTCAAACAAGCCCTGGGAGAAAGCGGCAACTAGGGCTTCATTGTTCCATCCTACCTCCGCTGTCAGAGTACGGAATTCAATAGCGTAGTCCGCTACTGTACGTGAGCCCTGCCGTATTGTCATAAGTCTTTTGGCAGCGGAGGTTGTGTGCCCAGGAACATCAAAAACTGTCCGGCCACAAATTCTGTGAAATTATGAGTTATGGTTTTTTCCATCTCCCAGACTGGGTTAGCCCAAGCCCATGCCTTGCCGGACAAGAGGGAGATCAGGAATCCCACCTTACTTCGCTCAGTAGGGAAAGCATGTGGTAGCATTTCCAAAAAAAATCCCAGCTGATTGAGGAACCCCCGGCACAGTGTAGGTTCCCCATCATATCTTTGGGGTAAAGGAGCAGAGCCAAACAACCCTCTACTCATGCCAGCCTCAAAGGAAGTTGCCACAACTGGTGCAGGTACTGGGGAAGCCACTGGTTGTTGAGCGAAGCTATCAAGGTGAGCCGTGTGATTGAATAGTGTCTGCACAGTAAAAGACAACTGGTTGATTCTCTGGTCCTTAGACTCCATCCTGGACAGGATGCTTTGATTAGGTGGACTGTCTGATCCTTCAGTAGACATGGCCCTTACGTACTGCAATGGTGTGCAGGCAAAAGAAGGACAGACACAATCGTATGAAATATAACCACCTTTATTTATAATGTACAGCAATAGTAGTATAGCACACACAACCCCAGACAAGCAAATATGACCCAAGGGCACTGCACTACTCAAGTGGGACAATAGAAGGTGGTAGAATATGTGTAAGTCACCACTTGGTCTGCGAATGGAGGCAACAGAGAGCGAAAGCAGACCAAAGCCAGGAGGCACCGAGACTACAGGTCAGGCAAGCAGGTAGTGTAGGGAGAGAGTAGGCAGCCAGAATCACAGGTCAGAACTGTTGTGGGTACAAGCCGGGTCATACACAAAGCGAGTAGTCAGCCAGAGCCACAGGTCAGAACCGATATGGGTAGTCAGACAAGCCGGGGTCATACACGGAGCAACTTAGTCAGCCAGAGCCACAGGTCAGAACTAATATGGATAGTCAGACAAGCCGAGGTCATACGCAGAGCGGATTCTCAGATAAGGCACGGGTCACAATGGAGCACAAAACACAATAGCAGAAACACCACATAAGGGTAATGACTCCTAGGCCCAGGGAGGTTTATAAAGGAGAAAAAGGAGGCGGGACCCAATTAGGCCACCCAGAATAGGCCCAAAAACAGGTGTCCGTGCTAGTGACTGTTACCTGATGTAGCAACGAGGAAGTGGCCGGAGGCCATGCTGGCCAGCGGCCATACAGAGGTAAGGAAGCACAGGATAGACCAAGGGAGACTGTAATAGTCTTTTTTGGGCCTTGTCAGTGACATGCAGCTGGTTACCCTAGATACTGAGAACAAAAGGTCAAGGTCAAGGTCTAGATTACGTTTCCCTCTTGGGGAGACACCCTAAACATTTCCAGAACAATGCCAAAATATGTAAGATGCTCGCTGAGTATGAACAAAGTCAAATATTGCTTGTTCCATTAAGAAGAAGAACATTTAATGTGAAACCAGTGGACAGCAGTCTGTTTACAGAGCACGAGGTGTTACTCGTGTTATCAGTTGGTTCAGATGAGATTCATCCAAGAGTATTACAAAAGCATAAATCTGTGCTTGCAACACCTCTAGCTAAGTGGTTTAACCAATCTGTCTTTGCACACAAGCAAAGGCCCCTCCTCCTGCGCTGAGCCCTCTCCTCCACTGACAGGCATGTGAAGCCTAGGTGCATTGGTTTCCCCCTGGTGGGGTCAGAACTAGGAGGTATGGAAGGAGAAGGAGGACAAAGTGGGAGTAAGAAACAAGGTGCCAACAGAGGCAACAGTTTCTGTACATGCTCCTTGAATGAAGGCTTCTCACGAATTCTTGTATCTAACAAGATGGTGACTGAGATTAGCTCCTCCAGATCACCAAGCAGGTCCCGGGCTGCTGTCTCCTCTTTAATGGCGTCACACAAGCCCTGGGAGAATGCCGCTAAAAGCACTTCACGGTTTGTTTGACACACAGTAGGTTTGGATAAAACACGATTTTATTGAACAATAAGGAACACAATAACCCTCACGGGTACTGTAATATGTGCATAATATTGTACAGCCACAAGACAGGTTATACAGAGGTAGGCCTACATAGGTCCAGTATATGTAGATAGTCCATAGAACAGTATACTGACACAGGTCAGGCAGATCTTGTGTGAGTCTCAGGTTGTCAGTACAGAATGGGTTAATATCATGCAGAGAATGCTGACAAGCCCTATTAGTGCAAGGCCCTTTAAGAAGCTCGAACAGAGGTGAAAGCTTCAACTCGATTAACGCCCATGAAAATGGATACCAGACAGTTGTGGAGTGCCATAGCAGTAACGGAGACTGAGCAACTTGAGCACTGCCGTAGCAGTAACGGAGACTAAGCAACTTGAGCACTGCTGTAGCAGTAACGGAGGCTGAGCAACTTGACCACTGCCGTAGCAGTAACGGAGACACAGCAACTTGAGCAATGCCGTAGCAGTAAGGAAACTGAGCAATAGGAGCACTGCCGTAGCAGTAACGGAAACTGAGCAACCTGAGCACTGCCGTAGCAGTAACGGAATCTGGTCAACGTGAGCACTGCCGGAGCAGTAACGGAGACTGAGCAACTTGGGCACTGCCGTAGCAGTAACGGAATCTGGTCAACGTGAGCACTGCCGGAGCAGTAACGGAGACTGAGCAACTTGGGCACTGCCGTAGCAGTAACGGAATCTGGTCAACGTGAGCACTACCGGAGCAGTAACGGAAACCGAGCAACTCGCCCTGAGAGGCACCCAACCTGGAACTGCACGTAAGGCAGACAATAGGAATGTCGCCTGGGTGACACGGAGGCAACTGGAACCAATCTGCAGAGCTGTCCGGAGACAGTGAGAGACTAGCACTACCCTAACCGGTAACCGGTCAGGGCGCGCAGAGGAGGCACAGCCCACAGCAGCCCAACCGGGCAGGATACACACAAAGCAGGAACATAGGAGTGTCCGAGTCGGTACACCGTACAGGAACGTCAGCCAATCCAAGTCGATACACGGAGCAGGAACGACAGCCAATCCAAGTCGGTACACAGTGAAGGAACGTCAGCCGGGCTGGGTCGGTACACAGAGCAGGAACGTCAGCCAATCTGGGTCGAATACACAGGAGACGAGAAGCAGAATGGTCAGACAGTCCGGGTCGGTGCACAGGCAGGAAACAAGATGCAGAGTAGTCAGGCAGGCCGGGTCAGTACACTGAGAGTTCACACAGATCAGGAACAAGCGCTGGTACTGGAACACCACGAAAGGGCACCGGAGAAGTGCCAGAACCCAGCATTTAAGGACAAATGCTGGGCGGGACAATAACAGAGTAGCCAATGGCGTAAGCAGGAGTGGAATATTGACAGAATGTCGTCAAATAGCACGGGGACCGTGATAAGCGTACTCCGCCACTGTACAAGAGCCCTGCAGTATTGTCATGAGTCATTTGACCGCAGAGGTTGCATGCCCAGGAACAGCAAAGACTCTCCGAAACAAGGCCACAAATTCAGTAAAGTTATGAATTATGTGTTTTTCAGTCTCCCATAGTGGGTTGGCCCAGGCCAATGCCTTGCCAGACAGGAGGAAGATCAGGAATCCCACCTTACTTTGCTCAGTAGGGAATGCGTGTGGTAGCATCTCCAAAAGAGTTCCCAGCTGATTCAGGAACCTCGGGCACACAGTAGGTTCCCCATCAAATCTTTGGGGTAATGGAGCGGAGCCCGACAAACCTCTAGTCACTCCAGCTTCAGAGGTTGTGGCCGCATCCGGTGCAGGTACTGGAGACGCCACCGGTTGTTGGGTAAAGCGATTGAGGTGAGCCGTGCGATTTAACAGTGTCTGTATAGCGAAAGACAACTGATCTATTCTCTGATCTTGAGAATCCATCCCGGATAGGATGCTTAGATTAGGTGGACTTCCTGAACCTTCAGTAGACATGGACCTTAGGTACTGTCATGGTAATCAGGCAAATAAGGACAGACACAAAGATAAAATATAACTACCTTTATTTATTATAACTACAATAATGGTAGAGCCCACACAGAACCCCAGACATATGTAAATAGGACCCAAGGTCCCTCCGGAGCTGCATACTGTGTTGTGCACTGCACTAACAAGATCTCGAGACTAGGGAAGCGGCTCAAGTGGGACAACAGAAGAATGGTAGAATATGAGTAAGTCTGCGAACGGTGGCAACAAAGAGCGAGAGCAAACCAGAGCCAGGAGGCACCGAGACTATAGGTCAGGTAAGCAGGTAGTGTAGAGAGCTAGTAGGCAGCCAGAGTCACAGGTAAGACAAGCTGGGGACTAAACGGAGCAAGAGAAACCAGGCCACTGGTCAGGCAACTGGAGACTATGCTGAGCAAGTAGGAGCCATGGTCACTGGTCAGGCAAACCAAGGACTACAAGAAGTGAAAGTAACCAGGCCCTCAGGAAAGGCAACCATAGTCTACAAAAGTTATAGAAAATGGAGGTGTTGCGAGGGATTTAGGAAGAAAGATTAGGAGCTCAGTCTTAGACATGTTACGTTTTAGGCGACGATAAGCCATCCAGGAAGAGATAGCAGTAAGACAATCTAAGACCCACTACTGTATTTCAGGTGATATTGAGGGTGCGGAGAGATATATTTGCATATCGTTCGCATAGAGATGGTAGTTAAAGCCAAAGGATCGGAGGTGAGGAGGTGTTAGCGTATGTCACAGAGAAAGACCGTTGAGAGAGATAGGATAGAAGCCAGGAATGTGCCAGGCTGCAGACGCCAAGTGATGGGAGAACCTGGGAGAGAAGGGTATGGTCGACTGTGTCAGATGCTGCCGATAGGTCTAGGAGGATAAGAAGAGAAAATTGGCCATTGGTTTTTACAGTGTGGAGGTCATTTGTGACTTTGAGAAGGGCAGTTTCTGTAGAGAAAGTGGGCCGAAAGCCAGACTGCAGAGGGTCCAGAGTGTTATGGGAGTTGAGGAAGATAAGTAGACAAAAGTAGGCTAGGTGCTCAAGGAGCTTAGAGGCAAAGGAAAAGAGGGATATGGGGCAGTAGTTGGATGGGGAGGTGGGGTCTAATTAACTTTTCTTGAGGACTGGAGATACTATTGAATGTTTGAATGAGGAGGGGAAGATGCCAGAGGATAAGGAGGAGTTGAATACCCGAGTTAGCATGGGAAATAACATGGTTTGCAGAGGAATGAGGAGGTGGGATGGTATAGGATCAAGGGAGCAGGTGGTGAGTGGTTATGTGGACAGCAGAAGGGAGACCTCTGTTTCTGTGACTGAAGTAAAGGAATCAAATAGGTTGGATGGAAGATTAAGAAGATACAGTTGTGAAGGCTGGAAGGGTGGGATTAATGTATTGTGTTAATCTTTTGTGTGAAAGATTCTGCAAAGGCTAGAGGGGTTAGGGAGGGGAGGGGGAATGATGGAGAGGAGGGGCGAATTAAGGAATTGAAGATACAGAAGAGGCGCAGTGGGTTCGATTTGTGAGTATTGATTAGTGAGGAGTAGTAGTGTTGTTGGCAGAGGATAAAGCAGTTTTGAAGCAGAACAGGAGGAATTTGTAGTGGATAAAGTCTGCGTGAGAGCGGAACTTCCTCCACAAGCATTCAGAAGTGTGGGTACAGGAGCGGAAAAAGAGTGTTTGTGAGTTGAGCCATGGGCGTGGGTTTGAGGAACGTTTGTGACGGGCCTGGATGGGGGCATACAGATTAAGTGATGAGGAGAGGAGGTTGTTATAGTATCCTATAAGTCTGTCCGGTTCAGAAAGAGTGTTGAAGGTGGAGGGGTTTGGGCGCAATGCAGAAGATAAGGCAGAAATGTCTATGTGAGCGAAGGTTGCGGGTGTAGTGTGGGGTCGTAGTTGCTGGGGGAATGAGGGAAAGGGTTGTAGAGAAGGTTATGAGATGGTGGTCGGAGAGTGGGAAAGGAGATATGGAGAAATCTAGTCAGGAGCAGTTCTTTGAGAAAACCAAGTCGAGGGAGTGACCGTCTTTGTGTGTGCTACAGTCAGTCCATGTTGAAGAGTGAAGGATGAGGTTAGTTGAAGCAGGAGTGAGGCCCAAGAAAGGAAAGGATCATCAATATGACAGTTGACATCCCCAATTATGAAAGCAGGAGTGTAAGAGGATAGAAAGAATGCAAGCCAGAACTCAAAGTCTGAAAGGAAGGCAGAGGGTGTGGTTGTGGAAGGTCTGTATACTACTGCAACACGAATTGCTACAGGGTGGAATAGTTGGATTGATGTACCTCAAAGGAGTTAGTGGAAATAGATAGGGGAACAGGTATCAGCTGAAAGCGACACGAGGAGGCAAGCAGTACACCTGTGCCACCACCTCTGCCCAATGAGGTGAAAAGGGCATCCCCCATAGAAAATAGTGGTGGTCACTGAATTTTGATCCAGACTGAAAACTTTCAGCAAACTTCTGACTAATCGAATGATATGGCACATGTAATTCATTTTTCCAGAACTTGTTTCCATTACACAAATGTTATCACTGCGCACAAGTATGTTTAAAAATGTTATGTATGTATTATTGCTCAGTTTGCTGGTATTGCAGTAAGCAATACTGAGAATACGTAAAGTCAAAATAAAGGGTTACTACTCATTTATGCAGTGTTGCACTTTTTTTGGAGCTATACTTAATCTATATGATGTAGAGATGGCTTTTCTACCTTGTTTCATTGCCTTTTTTAATTTTTCAGATTTACATTGCTGCACTTTCCCACAGTCCCAGACAGAAAACTTTCTGAAAACAAATTCAGGTATTTCCCTGTCAGGAAAATAAATGTGTAAAATAATAGATGAACATGAAAAATACATGAAAGTATAGGCAATTTTACTTTACATTTAATGAACTTGCAAAACATGTAATGGTAAAAAGGTGGTTGACTGTCACTTTAGGTTGAATTAAAACTATTATAATTGCAGCACAAATAAAAATGTCAGTCCGGCCCATTTCTCTGAAGATTGCTATAGACACCCCGTCCTGGGCCATCTACTATCATTCTGGAGGACATTAAATTCTGCGATGTCGCTTATCCCATATCCGTCCCCAAGGATGCCTTTGCTGGGTAACCCAGCTTTTATACCTGGCTTGCCTGGAGGTTCTGTGGTATCATGGGGTGCTCTACATGTCAACACCTTAGGCGACATTACCCGAGGAACGAGTATTATAACATTTGAAGACCTGGTTAGAGAGAGAAACATTCCAGCCACACACTTTTGGCAATATATCCAGCTTTGACACTCTGTGTCTCCCTTACTTTCAGGACTTGACACCTCAGCCCCTGCTTCGCCCTTTGAATTATTACTTCGGAATCCGGCAACCCTTCGCTATTCAAAGAAACATTGGTATTCCTTTCTACTCATGTCTTCCCTCATACTGTTCCAAAGTTCTTGAAGGACTGGGAGCAGGATCTTGCCTTGTCATTGGATCTACCCCAATGGAATAAGATATGGAATTCCCTTTTAAAATTCTCACCGGATATCCCCACCAGAGAATACAATTATAAATTATTTACCAGGTGTACCGTACTCCGTATTTGCTGGCGCAATTCTCCAAGTCACCCTCACCTATTTGCTGGAGATGCGAGCATGGAATTGGGACATTGCTTCATATTTTTTGGGACTGCCCTATTATCTCCCAGTTCTGGAAGAATATTCGATCTATGATACAAGACGTCTTGGCAATAAATATTGACTCTACCCCTGTCAATTTGGATACCCCATGCCCGCGGGACTCAAAACCTCTAAAGCAGTCCAACCTCTATTCTTTCACCTCACCAATGCTGCAAAGTACCTAATACCGCTACATTGGAAATCACCCATACCTCCTTCGATTACCGTGTTGAGGCAACGAGTGGCTCATGTATATGATATACATCGTCTGTGGCAAGTGTCTATGGGGGCCAAATCTATAATTCCTGATGACTGGCAGTGGTGGTCTGTTTACATCTCTTCTGGCCACTAACGTACTGTATTCAGTTTTGACCGATTTAGAATGTATACTTTGTGACACTAAAATGTGGGTCACAATCTAGATTCCCTTGTACTCCTGTGTCTTGTCCTGGTATCTCCCGCAGGGTGATAGATTAGCTGCCATACTAATATTTCAGTAGATTCCGGGAACGACTACCTTCCTCCGCCAGTTCATTATTCATTATTCAGTTGTACTCCAGGACTGCCACCCTTCCTTGTCCCCCCCCTTTCCCTTCCCATTTTTCTATATTTCCCATTTTCTTTCTCACTCGCATCGCTCCTTTCCCCCCTTCTTCTTCTTCCTACTCTTTTACACACCTGTTTACTCTTGCTCATATCTTACTATCTGTTCCTTTGCCTTTCTTCTTCTGCTGTTACTTACAAGTATTGATTTACAAATACTGCCCCTCTAGGAATGCTCCACTTCACGATGGTTCAGTCCAATGTTTGCAGATAGGTCTCACATGATTAGTTTGCTTGTTTACAGATGTTACATTTTATTCAGACTCTATGTAGTTTGTACCATTCCTATTGTTCGACATACAGTCATGTTATATATAGTCCTCTTTATGTACTTTACGTACCAACGTGAACTTTCAATAAAAATTAAAAAATAAATAAATAAAAATGTCAGAATAGTCTATGCTATTTTATTATAAACTTTAACAAATTCTGTTTAAAAAAATATTTTTAGTAGGTGTGAAAAGATCATTTGATTTCCTCATGGGTATTCTTGAAAAGCTTCATCCCTGAGTATAAGAAAGAAGAGAGTAGCTTAATGTACCTCTAATTTCTCCACTGAGATTTAAGGTAACAAACCACAGGACAATAAAAGCCTCTAAAAGCACTACAGAAAAGCAATTACTGATATAGTGCTGAAATAGGAGGAACTGGTGCTCACAAAACAAACTTGTGACGGAGGAAAGAATGCTCAGTGGACACTGCCAAGTGTCATTATATTGCTGTTTCGATCACAATGCTATTTTTTTTTTTAAGATGTATGGAAATGTAGTAATCTTCCTCCAGTTAATCTAAAGAGCTGAGTGACGTACTTAACCCACGTAGGAATGACTGCTTTCCTTATTCTAGATTTTAAATGAACAGTTGAATTATTGTTTCAAATATAAAACAGTTTCTAATGATGCAGTCCCAAACTGCTAGTGGGGTTTTAAAGCCCTTTAAAGGCTAGAGAGGTCTAGATTGTGTTTCATTGTACTGAAGACCTCGCTAGCCTGCAAGGAGTTAAAAGCCGTTAAATCATTGGGATTGTTCTCCGTGTTGCAGTTGGATTGCCTCAACACTGTTCCAGTTTATGTTAAAACAACCGCCTAACTTAGATGAGTCTCTGTGGAATAAGTGCCTTATTTATTACTCTGTAGAGGTGCAATTCTGGAGCAAACCAACTGCACCATAGCGAGGAAAAGTAAATTCTACAAACTCCAAAAACATTTACATGGGGCTTTAACCTCTTGAAAATCATGCAAATTCCTATTAGTTTAAATAGGGCTTTTAAAACATTTAATGCTAGAGCGGTATTAAATGCATTGTTGTGCAATGTGATGGGGGCCTCGCTAGCATTCAAAGGGTTACAATTCCTATTTAATTTACCCTCCCCAATGTTGCAGTTGATTTGCTCCAGAATTGCACCTCTTTATACTGATGAATAAGGCCCTAATTCCCTTGGATGCCAGAGAGTACTGCATTGGAGACATCTCATGCATCCACAGAATTAATGAATAATTGCCTTTAATAAACACTGGAGGAAATGAGAGGTATATTATTCCATAACCAAAGTGTAGAATGAGTTTCATATGGACTGCAAAGCATTACAAATAATTAAATGGTATTCATTTTCTGTACTTCTACTTAATGTGATACACTGGATAATGCAAAGTAAAGTTCTACCTTTTCTAAATGTATTCATAATCGTAGAGGTGTAAACACTAGAGGGAGAACTGGTCATTGACTGTTGTGACTAAAATGATCCTATGCTATACTGCAAGAACATGGCTGCCAAGTTCTAAGAATCACATTATGTCCTTGTATATGTATAGATATCGAAATATGTTATTAAATATAAATAACATTCCTATATAGTGACTTTAATGAGTGCAAAGTAGCCTTCCACTACAAGAAAATAGAACTGCAGCTCCTATTTTGTTTTCAGGCAGTAGGGCTCAGTTCTCCATTTAGTTTATAGAACTCTGTGTTTACAAATGAAACATGGTATCATAAATTAGGATATTACAGTTTCTCATCTCTGAGAACTCTGTAATATGATTACAAAAATTTGAATTTGAAACTGCATAAAGCGATACTGTGATCTTCAACCTGTCACATGTTTTTAAAGTACCAAGGAAATATTTACAGATGGCAAAAGTGCTGGATCCACTGCAGGTCTGGCAGATGTTCCAAATGTATCTGTTACTGAAGATAAGGACTGGCTTTAAACCAGGGATCTTTTTACTTGGGAAACAAAACTGAAATTGAAATGTGGCTTAACATAAAAACAAGAACTTACAGAGAGGGCCATATGCACAATGAAACAGAGCAGTTCTGGGGCAAACAAACTGCACCACTGGGGGAGATAAAAACATCCGTTGACTTAACCCATTGAGTGCCAGAGGGGTACACAACTGAATGTGTTGAGTACCCCTCTGGCACTCAAAGGGTTAAATGGAGTTTTTAACACCTCAGATGCAGCTGAGATCTCTCTAGCATTCAAAGGGTTAAAAGGTCCATTAAAATCAACAGAGATGTTCTCCATTTTTATTTGTCCTCTATGCTGTGGTTGGTTTGCCTTAGATTTGATCCAGTTTTCTGGAAAGAAATCTACATTTCTCATGTTACAACCCTAATCTCTATAGTGATATACTTCACAAAATATACACTGACTTTAGGATGAATTGAATCAAAGGTCACTAACTAGACTGATAACTTTTTGAACGAAATACAGAATTTCCACTTAAATAAAGTAGCATTTACACGTGTGGACAGGTTTTTACTATATTGTTTTATGGAACAATGAGGTGGTAATGGATCCACTGTGACGCTGCTTACTTTGACTTACCGCATATCCAGGTCGTCCCGGTTCACCAAGTTCACCCTATTAAATAAATAAATAACATACCTTTACTATATGGAGAGACTTATTCATCAGTTTGAATTTCAGGAACAAACCAACCTATAATCTTATTATTATTACTGAAACCTCGTTGGATGGTACATGTGTCCGGTACGTCAATAAAGAGGGTTATTCAATTTTTGGGAGGGATGGGTTTAAAGTGTTAGTAATGTCCAATTATAAATAGCTTGCATTTTGTAGAGCTTCAAAAGTTGAACTGAATGCAAAAAACCGTATCTCTCAAACACCTATGGTTTGAGAGATACATGCATTCAAACTTTGATGTGTACTGCTTTCAGCTGTAAAGCTGTCAGCAGGAGATCCCTGTCAGCTGACACGGAGGCTCTGCAGCAGAGCCGCAATCATGTTATTTAAAACGAATGGCTTCCTTGGAATGGTATAAAAAGTATACTTGCAAACCAGGCACACTTTTTATACCATTCCAAGGAAGTTATTTGTTTTAAATAATGCAATTGCGGTTCTGCTGCAGAGCCTTTGTGTCGGAATATCTCTCAAACCATAGTGGTTTGAGAGATAGTATTTGTTGCATATAGATTCATTTTTTTAAGCACTACAAAACTATAAAGATTTTTTCTGGGATTATCCCTTTAAGCTTTCAGTGTAGTTTCATTCTAATCAACTTTTCAGTTTGGTATATTCTAAATAAGCTGTGTACTGTACTAAGAGGCTTTCACATTTCCTAGAAAAATGTGAATAGCTCCTAAATTATAACTCTGCTAGACTTTTGGCTAACAGGACACATAGGCAGTTTGCAATTAAGTTTTCAAATATTCTAATAAAATTCATTGACATGTTCACACGTTTCAGCAAGCAAGAAACATTTTGGATACATGTGATGCAAAATTTGAGCTCTAAACATCTCAATGTAGATATGGACATAGGTACATTTATTCCATGATAGATCCCCGGAGGGTATGTAATAGGCCACCCCTCTTTTGTCCTTCTTCCATTCATGCCAGTTTGAAATGGACAGGATTCAATCAATGATTTACAAAAATATCAAGTGACCCATTTATTTATTTACTTGTATATGTAAGAAATATTAGCTAATTCCTAACTATATATTTTTTACATTCTGGTTGGTAACTTATAAGATTTTATAGTTTATACATTTTATATTAACCTTCATATCTCTTTAAGATGCAATAACCACCTGTTTTGATACTAATATTGTTATCCTCTAGTAAACAGGTGAATGAGAACCGTACAGATTTTATATATATTTTTTATTTATATATCACTATGGTTTGATTTATTTTTATAGACATAATTATTGTGGTTATATTTTGGTTGGGCATTCGTATATTCATATCCTAGCATAATTTTCTTTGTTTTTAGTATATTTTCATATATTTACTGGATGAAAAATAAAACAGAAATATCATTGCTAAAGTCATGTAAAAAGGATTGACAACTGTCAGTCATATGAGCAGCTTCCTAGAGACAGAGAGGCTGATGTTCTAAGTAGAAATGAAGTAATTATGTGGCAAACCAAGTGTACCATTGGGAAAAAATACACATTCCCATTGATTGAAATGAGACATTAGTGAGGTCTCCAATGACTGGAGAGCTCTCTAGCATTCAAGGGATTAAAAGCCCCATTTAAATCGATGGACATTTGAGGAATTTTTATTTTCCCCTATGACACTTTTGGATTGCTCCAGAATTAACCCATTTCCTCTTATTAAAAACTGGGTTATTATAGTCTTCTACTGACCTTCTGTCCCACAGGGCCCCGAGGTCCGAATAATCCCATTGATCCCTTGGAACCAGCTTCTCCTTTCACACCCTGGTTACAACCAAATATAAAATGAACTTGTAATTATGCTGGTGTTAGAGTATATATTAGTGTCTTCTGTTCTGTTCTTTTGATTAATGTATTAAGGGGCATTATACCAACAGGTATCATTGATTTTTGGACCAGTTAGGATACTGTTCAGTGTAGTTACATAGCAATGATACAACACATGAACATGTGCAGAAGTATTAACAGCACAAAGCAGCAATGGATGTCAATGGGAGACACATTATTAAAAAGTGGATAATGTATGATCGTAAGATTTGCCATCAGTAACATGTGATCCATTTGTGTTCAACTAAAGCCTTTTCTTATACAGATGTGTCACTTGAGATTGGATCTTGGTCATGTAAGCAAAGTCTCAACACCTCCTGCATACATTGGTCTCTCTGTGTCTGCCTCTCATTCTCTCATACTCTTTGTCATTGTGAAGGGTCAGTATCCAGGTGTCCAAATGTCCAGACCCTAATGTAGCTGGATAGCGGCACTGGGGAGCATAGTTCAGCATTGATGGTGGCACCAATCCCTTGCTGCAGCCAAAGCCAGATAAAGGTGCAAAACCGGATGTCTGATCTCAGTTGAGGCAGGGCCCTGAAAGCGATGGGAGCAGATGCACACCAGTGTTGGTCTTGGACAAAGGACCCATTGAGGACCCCAGATGCAGACCTTTTAAACTCACACTCAACAGAAAAGGATCCACCCAAGACAGCAGGCTGAGACTGTTTAAGGTTCGACCATAGAGCAAAAGGGACTAGTCCTTTAAATGTAGCAGGCTGGGACTGCTTAAGGGTTGCCCAAAACATGTAAGGAATATATCTCACCATACAATGCTGAAGGAGATGGAGTCAGACAGCAATGACAAGTGTGAAGGAAATCCAACTACGGTTCCAACAGAATACGACTAGAATCGACAAAACTCTAATAACCCCAGAGATAGAGTAAAGCAGAACTCTACCACCACAGAGTGATTGACTAATCTAGTATGATTCCTGCACCATTTGTATCCACAGGAATATTGGGCAAACAAAGTCAAGGTAACAGATCGACAAGGAGGATAAATATACTCACTCCTGCTACCACTGACACCTAGACCAGGACAACAACTATTAGTGGAGCACCCCTGAACTTTAAGAGATGGGACCACTGAGAGATATGGCACACCGGCTTCTGCTTGCCCTACAGTAGAAACACAATATTGAGCTGTGTCGGCCAGGGGCTGCCTAGGCAGATGCGGAGGCCCAAGTCAAAGGTAACTGTAGGGGTGTATTTAGGAGAATACAATAACAGCACCTGTTGCCTGGGTCAGAGGAAACATAGATATACAGGTAAAATAGTGAATACAATAAATTCCTCCTGAGCCATAAGGCCCAAGTTACAAAAGTACCTGATGGTGTGGATCGAATAAAGTAGAAAAATAGTCAAAACAAGCCGAGGTCATCAGGAGCATATGGAGTATAGGAGATAAGCATAATCCATAGTCAGTAAACGTAAGCCAGGGAATAAACAACTGGAGGACAATCCAACCACAAAAGCCAAGGTCAAAGATACAAATGAAGTCAGGTCAATCCACAGACTCAAATTATTGGGCCAGGAAGTTACAGAGGCCCAAGGCTATAAACCCTAGCTGACCAATAGGGTCCCAGGAGGAGGAAGAAGTGATGGCAAGGGGAGACAGAACAAAATAAATGCAAATAGAAAAAACAGACAGAGACAGGCCAGAAGGGTGAACAGGAGAATCCTGCACACTTGCTTTCCTTGGAGGCAATGAATGAATATGATTCTGAGCAAAAACAGATCCTGGAATTGATTTTTTAGTCCCACATCTGCCTTACACCAAATTACCAAGGAAATGGTGAAACTTTACAATGTTTCCTGTGTATGCTATTCTTTGGGCACGAATAAGTGACTTATTGGCATTAAAGCCATTTCAGTGGTGGAGTATGTCTGCTAGTATGCCACCATACACTGTATGCATACCCTGATGTACAGTCACTGGCTCTGGAGGCTAATGCAAGTTGTGCCACTCTGGTAGATTTGTACACTTACCACTGTGTCCCTCTTGTTACACAGACACACACACACTGACAGTCTCTGTATTTCTATCTCTCTTTGTGTGTCTCTATCTTACTTTGTGCTCCTGCCTTTACTTGTCTATCTATTCGTTTGTCTGTCTCTCTCTCTCTATCTCTCAATCATTCTGAGTGTTTTGTTACTGATAACATGGCTGTTACTAGGGAAATATGTTCTATTTTGCCTCATTGGTTGAGGTGCACAGGAAATCAGGGCAAACTATTGTTAAGTAAATCATAATGAGACTTGATGCATTTAATTATATTTTGGCCCCCAAGATTTATAAAGCTTTAACCTCTTACATTTTGAGAGGTCTCCAGTGCATTGTTTCATTATGAGTTGTAGACCGCTCTAGCATACAAGCTCTTAATAGGTGCACAAAAATGTTTCTTCCCTGTAAACTGTTCACTAGTCCATAAAGCTTTCACTCTTATAACTGCTTTCCACTTATCTATATTTTTGTGTACATGTAATGAGTTGATCTCTTTCTAAGGAATATCTAGCAAGATTACAATAATAAACCCAACAACTACATAAAATATTTGTATGCAAGTGTCTCTGAGATTTTTGATGCCTGCAAGGTCAAACAGTTACGCATTTGTATAAATCACCGAGTAGTGGATTCTGTTACATATGGATATAAATGGTGTTAGTGGTCAATATAGGATGGTGAGGACATTTGTTATATATTTAAAAATAAGGGCAAACTATATAGTGCAAATGAAAGTTCATCCAGCACAGTTCCATCCTTGTGGTATATATCAGGAACAGATACATACCTTTTCACCTGCTGGTCCATCTTCTCCTTTCTCTCCTTTGTCCCCATCAAATCCTGGAAGGCCTCTATCACCCTGAGAAAATACATAATCATGATCTATATAATTGGGAACTTCATTGGTACAAGCTATGGTATAATCTGTCTGTCACACAACAGAAGGTTAAGATGATATGTTCCTTGACCTCAAGCAAGTTCACCTTGCCTTATCTGACAGATGCCTCTAGTAACAATTTATTTGATTATTACCTGAAAATCCCATACACATCATTCTTTAAATTCCTGCAACCTAACAGCAATCACATGCTCCCCAGCAATGTCACAGTGTTCCCCAACTGACTGGTTAATGCAGATATCTGTCATTTTGTGCTGTGTAGTTCTGCTAATCTGTGGCAGGGTCATATGATTCTCTTATTCAGAATATTGCTGCACCAGTGATGAAAGGATAGGAAAATATTACTTACATTATATCACATTTAAATTCAGGTATCAAGCTGTCACTTACAACTATTTTATATACTTTATATAGTTTACATACTATAGTAAGGCCTAAATTGTATAGCAGCTGTGAAGTGTTAACACTGCTTTTATCTAACATATTCCCATTGAAGTCTACAGATACATTTGTAGATAAAACCCTTGATAATGTTTTTAACTGCAATATAATCCAGGCCAAATGTATCTAAGTTTTCCACATTATCGATAATATTCTGATATTCATTGTGCTGCAGAATTCTATGTACTAGAGAGTGCAAAATGTTGACTCAGTACTAAACATATATTACATGGTTTATTGGATAGTCCTTCTCTACTGAAGAAAAGAATAGCTAATGATTGGATATATTGATTTGAAAGGATTATATACCCCTAAATGCTTTAAACTTTATTTTTGAGGAAGAGCTCAGTATACTTTGAAGCCAGGTATTCTGAGAGGGCTGAAATGTTTAGTCAAACAGATGTTTTGCATGTTTGCGATTTTATCCAATCAGGTTACAGGAAAAGATTTAAGCAGCTTTTGCAGAAAAAAGCAGTGTTACATACCCTCTGTTATTTGAAATAGGCTACTATCCAGGTCATTACTTGTCTGAATAAGGTAAGAATAACATTTCTAATACATTTTGTACTAACAATTGTTTTGATTTAGATGATTACAAAGATGCTAACAAACATTTTATTGTAACAATGTTTTTTGTCCTCCTGCATTGTTTTGCACAGTAGGGAGATACATAATGTAATGAAAAATTGCCTACACATAGCATCTGGCCATATCTCTGCCAGGAAAATACCCCCACTATCAGACCCTTGCTTTCTTCTGCTTACAAATCACATGACTGTTATTTTGCCCTAATACTACCCATGGAACCAAAGTAAAATAAGACAAGTATTCTATGAATTTGCTCTGGAAAGCCTACTTGGCACAGCATTATGGCAGTTTTTTTTTATGTGGTTCAACAGTCTATTTAAAGCAAAACTAACAGCTAAAATAAAACAGAATTATTTTAATTTAAATGCATGTACTTCATGCTGGCATCTGTAAAAATCTATTTGTTTTCTGAGGTCAACAATAGTGTCTTACATATGCACTGATGGAGCAGCCAGTCGTGCCTTTTCCAAGACTCCAAGTACTACCACAATAGTGTTTATCCATTATTGTCTGTAAAAGGGCTAAGATCAGATAACAGCCTTTCTGAATACAAGAGCAGTGGGCACTATTCACACTAACTGAATTTAGCTTTTATCTCTCATTGCAAAAAGCACAAACACAAATACATGTCATCTGAACAAAACAGCTTAGACATGTTAAAAAGCAAGTTTAGGGCTATATTTTAGGGGTTTAACTTACCAAT
The DNA here is from genome assembly GCA_037306005.1 of Rhinophrynus dorsalis. Taxonomy (NCBI): domain Eukaryota; kingdom Metazoa; phylum Chordata; class Amphibia; order Anura; family Rhinophrynidae; genus Rhinophrynus; species Rhinophrynus dorsalis. The sequence goes on along the minus strand of CM074721.1, from coordinate 335,551,548 downwards.
AATTCATTTTACAAATGCAAGCGCTACATACATTATATTTAAAGTTGTATTAATCAATTTCATTTTTAGATGTTAGTGGTCCTTTAATGTGCCAAGTCTGAGAAAAAAACTACTAAAATGAAAGCATTTCAATGAATGTCAAATATCTGTATTTATTTATTTTTAATTAAAGGAATAATGCTCCTCCATATTTAGCTATGGTGATGTAGAATTATAACATCTGTAATTGTTTGGATTAGGTGAAGACTGCATGTAATCAGTATTTCTTATGTTAAAGTTGCAAAACAATTATTGAAGTAACATTTGTAAACCTTGAGCTATGTTTTGTAATGCATACTTTTTGCATCACTGCTAAGTAATATAACATAAGCATTTACTCTGCAATGATGTGGTGCAAAAGAAACAGAAAGTTGCTAATTATTTATGCCATTTTAGAATGTTGCATAAGTATTAGCTCTTACTTATATTTGGTCAATAAAACAGATCAATTTGCAGGTATAGTTTCACACTAAACTCAAAAGAACCAACCAACTGTACCACAGGACAATTACAAATTCCCTTTAATTTAAATAGGGGTTTTAACCCCTTAAATGCATGTATATACTAATTAGTCAATTGTTTGGTAGGTATGTCAGTCATACAAAACTCACTAATTCAACACTACAAGATTATTTAACGGGATACAACACCAAACTATACTTGTTTATAATAAGTGAGGCATCCTGGAGCCTCCTAAAGTGTTCTAGATGGCTTTGTATGTCTGATGGAACGCCCTGTTAGAACCCCACTACCACTGCTTTCATGGGATATGAGATGGCCATTTAAACGTCTGCCTCTGTCCTTTCTGATAAAAAGTGGAATGCTCCCAAAGATAGGAAAGGGAGAATAGTTAAATTTGTTTTCCTCTGGAAATTTTCATGGAAAACTAATGACTGCTGGATACCAGTGCAGTGGGATAAGGCTGGTAATCAGAAGTATGTGTGGTTCTATGGCTACCATGTGACAAGGCTGGGGCAGCATTATTTTGAGTGGGTCTATGGTTCCAGTGAGACAAGTTTGGGGGTCAGTATGTGTGGGTCTAGAGCTATACTGGGACAAGTGTGGAGAGGATTATTGTTAGTGGTTCTGCGTCTACTGTGGGAGTGGGACAAGGTGTGGGAAGGTTGTAGTGTGTGGATCTGTGGCTGCCATGGGACAAGGCTGGGGGTTAAATTGCGGTGCTGTTGCTACTGTGGGACAAGTCTGTGGAAAGTGTCAGTGTGAGTGAATCTATGGCTTTCATGGGCCTGGTGGTGACAGCAATGGAAGGTAACATGAGGCCCTCCAGTTGCTGCCAAACTACAACTCCCACTATTGGCTGTGTGGGACCAGTGGACTTATAGTGTGACAGCAGCTGGAGGGCCTCACATTACTCACCACTGAGGCTACCAGAAAATGGGACAAGGCTGGGTGTTCAGTACATGTGGTTCTATGGCTACCATTGGACAAGTCTGGGGAGTCAGGATGTGTGATTCTATGGGTACCATGAGACATGGTAGAGGGGATTAGTATGCAGAGGAATAAAGTGGAAATGTCACTTTTTCACATCAATTACGACAGAAGGTTAAAAATGATGTCAAAATGTTCTCCCAACCCTTTCTGAATATATATAACTACTTCTGGTGTACATAGATAGAGATCAATAGGTCACTCGGAAGCCTGCCATGCATAATCATGTGGACAAGGAGCCCGGAAGCCCACCAAACAAGGGTGATGGTGGCTTCTTTGGAAGACTGCAGGGTTCCAGCAGGGGGCTCAATCTGGCCCATAACTCCACCCAGATAAATTTTAGGAAGCTACAGGATGCTTAATTTATTGCAATTATAATAATAACATATTTATAGTTTGTAGTGTATTCTTAAGTTTGTTCATTGTTTTCAGCCAATATACTGGAAAGTGAAAATATGCCACACACAAAAATAGGAATTTAGTCTTACCTGTTAAATCCTTTTCTCTTGGTCCATATGGAACACTGGTACCATGGGGTTGAGCTCCTCCTTTGGAGGGCAGAACATATTCTCATCAAAGACAGGGTCTTGTAGGTGGAGATTCCCAGCTCCTTCTGCAACTCAATCCAGCCCTGCCTCCAGTTATGATATGAGCAAACCATACCAATCAGGGACAGCAAGAGAAGAGGTAGGAAGTTCCTATTTTCTCTGTCGTCCAATATGGAACACGGGTACCATTGGGATATACCAACAGTAGGCTCCCAGAGGTGGGAAAAAAGAGAAGGGCCTGTTCCCATGATATCAAAGTTCCCTAGGACTATCCAGAACCAGAACAGCGCAAACCAAAACTAAGTTTCAACGGACCCTACAAAGGTTGCACAGCTCACAAGAACAAGATCTATCCGGACTCAAACAGTTGAACAAAAGTAAGGCACAGCGAAAAATAAGTCCTTAGACAGGCAGAACCACCTGAAGGACCTTCCTGCCAAAGCTGGTTTCAGAACATCCACTTGATAGTGCTTAGCAAAAGTATGCAAGGAGGACCAAGTCACAGCCTTGTACAATTGCTCAGCCGAGGCCCGATTCTTATAGGCCCACAAGGCCCCAACAGACCTAGTGGAATCTGCTGTAACTATGAATGGAACAGGTTTCTTTCTGAGTTCATACGCCCTATAAATGGTAGACTTGATACAAGAGGCAATAGTGGCCTTAGAAGCAGCCTGACCTGCACTGGGACCCTCAGGAATGACAAAAAAGGAATCTGTCTTATGAAAAGACTCCATGCGGTGCACATAAAACTTAAAACCACATCCAAAATGGAAGGCATCAAACCATCCTGACTAATGTTGAACTCAGAGACCACCTTTGGAAGAAATTCCTAAGAGGTTCAAAGAACAGACTTGTTCTTGTGAAAAACATGGAAAGGCGGCTTGCAAGACAAAGCCTGCAATTCAGCTACCCTGCGACTGAGACCACCGCCAGAAGAAAAGCTGTTTTCCACATCAACTGATGCAAAGAAATGTTGACAAGGGACTCAAAGGGAGGTCTCTTCAAAACACCCAGAACAAAATTAAAATCACACGGAGTTGTGGGAGCCTTGTAGGCAGGTAAAGCATGAGCAACCTCCTGAATGAACACCTAGACATCAGGAAAAGTGGCAATACTTATCTGGAAAAAAAAATCAGATGAAATCTGAACCCTTAAGGAACTCAAGCTGAGTCCTTTGTAAACACCATCCTGGAGAAGAAAGAGAACTACTGGAAGGTCAAAGTCCTGTGAAGACAGGTCCCTGTCCACATACCAGGAATGAAAAATTGAATAAATCCTATAGTAGGCCTTAGAGGAAACAGGCTTCCTAGCCTGAATCATAGTAGAAATGACTCCAGTGGTGAAACTCTTTCTCCTCAAGATGTGGACTTCATCAGCCATGCAGTCAAAGCCAGCTTTTCTATATCCTCTGTCCAAGGTAGCCCTGAAGGAGGATGTCTGGTCTGGAAACGGATCCAGAATGGAAAGGTTCATTAGTTCGTCAAACTACACCCTCTTGGTCCAATAAGGAGTGACCAGAATCCCGATTGCACCATACATGCTGATCTTCTGAAGCACCCTGGGAATGAGAGGATTCAGAGGAAAGACCTTTCCTGTTGTCCCTCATGATCGATCAATGGCAGTCCACAACGGAACACAATCAGGTGTAACACTTCCGGATGGAGTTCCCCCTGGATTTATATCTTAGTGACCTAGAAAGTATGCCAGAACGTTTTACACCCCTGGACTGTGAACAGTAGAGATGGTCGGAAAGTGGGCTTCTGCCCACTCCAGAATGTACCTCACCTCAAACCAGGCAGTGGTGCTTCATGTGCCACCTTGAGGGTTGATGTAAGCCATGGCCGTGCTGTTTCACTGGACTTGTACTGGATGACCTTTCATCTGAGAGGACCAGTACACCAGAGCAAGATGGATCACCCTGAGCTCCAGAACACTGATGGACTGAACAGATTCCTCCGCAGTCCACCTGCCCTGGATCCCCAGGTGACCCAGCACCTCACTGCAGCCACTCAGCCTGGCATCCGTTGTGATCAGTGTCCATTCCAGGATCACGAAGGACTACCCCTGTTCCAGGTGGCACCGTTACAACCATCACTGCAGGTCCTGTCTGGATTCCGGAAAGAGTGAGATCTGCTGATCCATAAGTGTCAAATTCCCATGCCACTTCTGGATGACAAGTCTCTGAAGCTCCCTGGTGTGTACCTGAAAGTAAGGTACGGCTTCTAGGGTAGACTCTAGTTGGGACAGTACTCTCATGTACTCCCTGACAGTGGCCTCTGACCACTCCAGAGCCTGAGGCACATCCTGCATAATCTGCAAGACCTTCCCTATGTGGGTGTTGAAGCTCATGCCTAAGAACACCAGCTCCTGGGATGGCACAGGAGAAAACTTCATCATGTTCAAAATCCACCCATGGTAGACCAGGAGTCGAGCATATTCTGCTGGACAAAACGCTCCTCTGAAGGAGCCTTGATCATACGATCGTCCAGATAAGGAGTCATGTAAATGCTCTGGCTGTGAATGAAGGCTGTTAAGGCCCCCGTGATCTTGGTAAACACATGAGGAGCTGACGCCAGGCCAAAAGGCAGAGCGATGAACTGGTAGTGCTCTGAGCCTAAGGTAAAACTCAGCTAAAGTTTGCTGTCCAGGTGGGTCAAAATGTGTAGGTATGCATCATGAAGGTCCAGAGATTCCAGATACTCCACTGGGCACATCGCTGTGATGACAGAATGCAAGGATTCCATCTTGAATAGTATAGTCTCCACATACATGTTGAGACACTTGAGGACAGTAATGGCGTTCTGAAACAGGTGTAGACACCCGCCTACATTAACCTGCGGACCTGGATTCCACAAGTCATGCGAAGATGATTTGACAAACTTAGCCGTTGAAGCCGTTTACTTGGGCTGCCACTGCTGTCTGGGCTTGACAGGGCAGGGGGGAGCAAGATGGAGGCCTGCAAAGTTTTCAGCCTTTGCACCTCCGTTTGGCAGAGATGAAAAAGACACTGTTTCCTCGCCATAGTAGGACGTTTGGTGGGCATCTGAGCAACAAGGTGCTCTTGCCCCCAGTAGCATCACTAATCATGTCTTTCAGATCCAAACAGGAACTTGCCCTGAAATGGTAAGGAAACTAGTGACTTCTTGGAAGATTGGTCCACAGACCAGATCTTAATCCACAAGGTGCGTCGTTCTATAACAGAGAAGGCTGAGCCTTTAACAGACAGTCTGACCACCTCAAACAAGCCTCTGAAAAGTGTTGGCCTCCTTCATGTTGGTGAAGAGACCTACAATTCTTCATTGAAAGCATCTGCATAGACAGCTTCCATCATATGTCCACCCCAAACAGCAACAGCCCTGTTAACCCATGTAGAGCAAAAATAGGCCTAGATGTAGCCCCAGTGCCCACAAAAATAGCCTTGAGGGTAGAATCAAGCTTCTTATCTGCCACATCCCACACATCATCAGGGCTGTCAGGGACCTGAAGGGATTAAAGAATCCCTTGGAGGGAGAGAGAAAATTGGGCCATTACTGACACCATGATTTGACCCAAGCTTGTGCATTCTGAGGGGCTGGCAGAGTAGTGGGGGCCAGAGCACAGAAGAGCCATAGGGATCAGGAATACTCTCTAGGGAGCCTCATCTGACATGAGGAAAAGTAAGCAAGGGGGGTCAGTGACGCCCCTGAGTCCTTAGTCTTAGGTCTAGCCCCATGTTCCTTAAAATCCAACATATTGACAGGAGTAGTGTCTAAACTAGTAAAAAAACACTGGTAATAGTTTTGCAGACTAATAGTTCACCCAAGAAAATCCCAGAAAGTGTATCTGGCAGGCGAAGGGTTCATTTGGAGAAGGAGAACAAGGAGAGTCTGCCTCTGCGTAGGATAAGCAAGCGAGAAGTAAAATGGAGATTGCAAAACAGGAAGCCAATCAGAAGAAGTCCCACAAAATGGGCATTGCAGGTTATGCAGTATTCCATGTTGCCAGTAATGCCTACAACTCCATCTGCGGACCCCCATGGACCCCTAAGAAACTCAGGACGTTAACCTGATGAAGCAGCATGAGAAGACAAGAAGAAAGAGCCAAAGAAGTTTGCCTATAGCAGTCAAAGGAGCAAAGATGGTGGCAGCCCTGGAAGCGTTCTTAATGGAGCTGTGCACCCAAAAAATGGCCACATTTCGAGGTACCCCAAAATACCCAATGACCCTAGAGAACATGTGGGGTGCACCTAAGAGACAGGCCCCTAAAAGGAAAAGCTCCCAACCCGGTAATAGCACGGAAGGGGTTAACTAGTCACAATAAAGCCATCCATGCTCCATGACTCAGGGAAGAACAGTATACTAGTAATAAAATATCCAACATGAGTGCAAGAGCCTCAATACTCAGAGGAAATCCCTGTAGGAAGAGGTACAAATAGGGACAAAGTGGACCAAGGCATCAAAGGGTTAATCACTAATCTAAATATCTTCATTCTTCAAGGTTACAGTTGTGAAGGAAGCAGAGCTCCAGAGAGCCTCTACTGGGAGTGAAAATATGGGTTACAAGATTCTCTCCACAGGGCTAAAAGTAAGAGACGTGCTCTGGCCATGATTTCACCTTGAAGAACACATCATAACTGTAGGTAGGCTGGGTTGGGCTGCAGAAGGAGTTGGGAGTCTCCACCCACAAGACCCTGTCTTTTTCGAAAATGTGTTCTTTCCTCCAAAAGAGGATCTCAACCCCATGTTATCTGTGTTCCATATTGAACGATAGAGAAAAGCACAATCTATATGCAGTTCTTTATAGATTGTCTGTGGTGTTCGTTTAAGTTAGGCTAGCTGTATTTACCATCACGAGGCAATGATAAGCTGAAAGGGCTTTTTCTTACAGTATATTTGATCAGAAAGTATTGTTCTGCTATAGAAACATTTGGTTCTCACCAATTACCAGTGGTGATTTTTTGTGAAAGATTCCAATAAAAGCTTTATTTTTCAATGATTTTGTAGAATTGAATAATTTTATACAAATATATACATCACACATATAATGGTAAATAGCTTACTGAATCGCCTTTGCTTCCTTTATAGCCTTGGGAGCCATAAATAGTGATGGGATCCCCCTGTATTAAAAAAAAAAGTCAGTCATGATTCAAACAGCTTTTGTTTCATAAATAAAGGGACCTGATCCTGTGCAAGCACTAAGGAAACTAGGCAGCCTATTATTGTGGCAGAATTAGGAGGGCCAGTAGCAAGGCCATTCTATTATTGTAGAATTTATATTCATATTATGACACAGTTTCTAAAAGCTCCTTCAGAGGAGGTGTGTTCATACAGGGTTACTTTATATTTTTTGGGTGAATGGACCAGCCTTACATATCACCAAAAGTGGCAAGTACTAATCTCCTATACACAAATATGGGCATTGTATTAGAGCTTATCTTATTTTTACCCACTCACTCTCAGTCCTTAACTTAAACCCCACTCCCTTGACTGTATCCAATCACCACCCCCTGATCACTAACGTTACTCACCCTTCTATATCACTTCCTTATTCTTGCCCTACTCACACTATCAAGCAATTACACTTGCTAAGCCCCACCCAAGTCTACTTCTCACTAACCTCTTATTTATAATGCTACTCCACCCATTACTGAGCCAACCTTGCAACCTCTCAATACAACAGCTCACTCTCACAATCCCTAGAAAAAATGGCACCTCTACAGCTATACACCTTAAACCTTTGAGATGAATAACCCTCTGGCACTCAGAGGGTGAAATTATTCAGGCCCCGGCATTGGTGCCTACACAGGTGGCTAGATACCTCCAAAAGTCCTCCCGTACTGTCGATTTACAGGTCTCATTTGTGAAATAACTTATTTTTCCTCCCTGATACCTACTCCCTCCTCTTGGTTCACTAACTTTCACCCTCTGCCCAGCACTCACCTACATCTTCTACAACTCAGTGAGTACTGGTACCTTTCCAATATGCAACAAAATGTCCACTAAGTGGGTGGCTAAGGGTAAGGCTGAAATGGTGTGGGGCAACTCATATATCCACATGGACATGGCTTTGGAGGTGAAATCAATGAATGGATAGAGAACTAGTTAAATTATGTAGAGAGATGTGTTTACTGGAACCTTTTCAGGTTGGTCAAAAGGTGTAAGTGCAGTGTCTCAGGGTTCAGTTCTGGGTCCATTGCTATTTAATTTATTATTAATCTAGAAGTGGGTATTACAAGGAATGTTTCAATCTTTGCTTATGACATTAAACTGCCTATGGAAATATATACAGAGCAGATAATTTTTATCTGCAGAAATATTTGGATAAACTGAGTGTATGGACAGAAAAGTGGCTGATTAGGTTTAATTTAAATACATCCAATGTTAATCATCTGGGATGCAAAAACAAGCATGCTACACATACACTAAATGGGAAATTAGTTGGGGAATAATTGTTAGAGAAAGAATAGAAATACTAACAGACAAAAGACTTCAGCGTGCAGTGTCACTCAACTTCTGCAGGGGCCAATCCTGTATAAAATGGGGTGCACAGGATGAGAATATAATTATACCTCTATATAAATCCTTGGTAAGGCCTCATCTAGAATACGGAGTGCCGTGTTGGGCAACAGTTCTTTAGAAAGACATTACTTAACTGGAAAAATTACAAAGATGTGCAACAAAATTGTTAAGGGGATTGGAAGTCTTTAGTTATAAAAATAGTGTAGCTAACCTGGGTGGGTTTGCATTAGGGAACATATATCTAAAATGTGATATTATTATCATTTACAAAAGGTGCTTCTGACTAAAACAAATGCATGGATTTTTTTACAGTAAGGGTAGTAAGGTTGTGGAATTCTTTGCCTCAGGAAGCTGTGTTTGCAGATACGCAGATGTTTTCAAAAAAGTAGTGGTTACCTTTCTTGCTCAGAATAATATTGAAAGTACTATAGTTGAATTCATTATGGATAGGATGTCGATCCAGGGAAATATCTTTTGGATACAGGAATGTATTTTTTAGTTATTTGGGGCTTAATTGTAAATTACTATAATTCCATTTTTTTTCTTTCCTTGATATGGCAAAATCTGGATGCATGTCTTTTTTTCAGACTCATCATCATCTGTTATTATGTTGCTTCAGATGCCAAAACTTAATCAATTGTTCCCCTGTTCTTACGCATCCCTCAGACCCTTATTCTCCCTTACAGTTAGCTATTCCACCAGTACATCTACCTCACAGATTCACTGTCTAGGGCTTATCTGGGATTCTCTTCTCCCTTTTATGCTCTGTATCCAATATCTCTCAAATTCTTGTTGTCTCCACCTAAACAACATGCATTTGATCCTTCCTCTCACAAGATGCTTCCAAAACACTGATCCATTCACTAGTTATTTCTCATCTTGATTGTTGATCATCAACTTCTTCTGAATGGGCTCCCACTAACTCTCATCTTTCAACATTAGTTTATCCAAATCACTGCTGCCAGACTTATCTAACTTCTTGGTAAGACTTCTCCTGAGCTGCACCCCTTCTATGGAAATCACGCCACAATATATCAGACTTTAACCCAACTTTACTAATTTCAAGAGCTTGAAACATCTTTATACAAGCTTTTTACCAAACTCCTTAGTTCCATCACTCTTATCTGGGCCAAGCTGTTCAACTGGCCTACCTCTTCTCTACCTTGTATCTCTTATGTTTCCTCATCCTCTGGATTACAAGCTCTGAGGAGCAGGGCCCTCAATACCAATTGTTTTGATCAGGTTATATATGTCATTGAATGTTCTCACCCCATGTTTGTACAGCACTTATGTCCAGAGGAAAGGAATGCCCCAAAATGCCCAAACACTTCCCTACTACCCGCTCATATATAGAGGGACATTTTCAGAATATGTAATTTAGTAAATTGGCATTGAGCAGTTATAGTACTGTACTAAGAAATACCTTGCAGCTGCTATTTTAGTGAATAATCAAATTACAACCCCCCAGTGTATCAACACTGCAGTTGCTGCCATCACTATTGTAGAATACTGTCATCCAGACATATTTTAGGTGTCACTACATGGCACAATTAGTTGATTTATTAAATGAATAGCGACATATGGATAGCAAAATTCCTCACTTCAAGAAAAAGAGATGGCAACTTAAAAAATGTGTTTTTAACCAATATTTAACCCTTTGGATTCTAGAGAAATTTCCACTGTGTTGCTTCTACATTTATTGACATGTTTCCATGATTAAAGAGCTACAAGACAGACATTATTCCAGAAAATGAACTGCTTGTCAATTTAGACTTTACCTTCTCCCCTTTAAATCCAGAAATTCCTCGATCGCCCTAAACAGTGAAAGAAAAGGAATGATAAATTATAAGGATAATTTACAGGGTTTCCTCCTGGTGAAATAATTAAATAATAGAAAAGATTTAATGAAAGTGACAGTCACAAATGTATATAAGTTTGGTATCAAGCTATGTGTAATGGAGATGGAAAGTTAATTTAACTTATTTTTTTATAGAAATATAATATATAGGTTGGAATAAAAGTAAATGTGACTATGTAAAGTGATTGTGGGGGAGCAATATGTTTATTATATATAAAAAAAGAAGACTTTCGGAAGAAGAAATATTTTGCGGTGGTCTCTTTGCACTTTTCCAAGTCTTAAAATCTACAAGAAAAACTCAGTGTATTCAGGGATTATCATAACTGGTCAAATGAATGTTAGTTTTTTTAGGGTAAATATAACTTTCCACAATGTGATCTGCTTACAAATTTCTGTTGTCCTGAATTGACAATAAAGCCTTAGTTATATTGCAACTGTTAAAATAATCTGTAAAGGTAAATTTCAGGTCTAATTGAGCCAAAACATAATACATATCAGATCCAGGTGGCTATACATCTAAGTCTATAGCATTATATGGAGCCCCTGGCTAGGCAAAGCAAATTTCCTTTTTTATGTAACGCAGACAACTTTTACTCTCCCCACTAGAGACGGACAAAAATTTTTCCTCAAACCAAAATCATAAAAAAATGGCACTTCCTTCTGAAGGAAAATTTCCCTGTGACTGGAGGGACAGTTAATAAGGGGGAAAAAAGACATGGTATAAAAGAGGTCTGAGGTGGGTGCCTGTGTTGGTGGAGTCTGTGGGATAAATTAGTTAAACAGATAATTTTTGGGGGGTGTTGTTGACTGGGATTGGGGGGACAATTAATAAGAAAATAAAATGTAGAAAATATATAATAAGGAATTGATACATAACGTGACAGAGAGGGACCACCTGACATTGATTTTGTGTAAGACTTAGACTTGTGATAGGCCCAAGTCATGAGAAAACATTGATTTGTAGGACCTACACTTGTTTGGCATAAGCCATAAGGAAATATTGATTTGTTGTAGGACTTAGATTTGTGTTAGGCCCACACCTTGAGGAAACATTGATTTATAAGACCACTTGTTTGGCACAAACCATGAGGAAGTATTGATGTGTAGGCCTTAGATGTAGGCCCAAGCCCTGAGGAAACAATGATTTGTAGGACTTTGGTTTGTTAGAGGCACAAGCCCTGGGGAACCAGTGATAATTTTTTGCAGTCAGGCTTGTTAGACTCATAAGCTCCGAGGAATCAGTGAGCATTTTTTGCACTCAGGCTTTTTAGAGTCACAAGCCCTGAGGAATCAGTGATAATTTTTTATTACAGTCACAAACCATAAGGAATCTGTGATGAGTAGGACTTAGGCAAATGCAATTGTGCCTGCGACTGCTGAAATTGATGTGGTTGGTGTTAGTAGTAATAGTGATGGTGAAGCAGCAGGTGGGACTAGTGTTACCACTGCAGATCCTCTTACTGATGGTGAGGTTGAAGGTGAAGTAATGCAGTGCGACCAGGCTAGTGGTCAAGGGAGCCCATTACATTCCTCTGAACCTGGGAGTCCCCTTCCCCCCCACGGAATTGTCCTGAAGAAGGCAGAATTTTTGCCTAGCAGCAATAATAACACCACAACCACCACCATGAGCACAGATCAGCTGCCTGTGCCTGCTGCTAGTGCAGCCTTCTTCAGCTCAATAAAAGATAGCAAGTGTGATAGTAGGGGACTCTCTGTCACATTTCTCATCACAGCCAACCATTGAGACATCTGTAATAGAGCAGCAGCTGTAAGGAGGGACTGGTGGTGGTGATGATGATGATGGAGAAACTGGGGTGGAAGAGACATTAATTGCCTTTTTAGCCCATATTGAGAAGGAATGGGAGACAGGGATGGGGATGGGCATTACCACCACCAGCAGTGAGATTTTTGAATTTGTAGAGTTTGCTGCTGCTGTAATTCTTGCTGTTGCTGAGTTGCGAGAGCAACAGGATGCTGAGGAGCAAGCTAGTGTGCCACAGACCACAGTGGGAATAGGATACAGTGATGCAGGACTAGGATAGGTTCCAATTGCTAGCAGCACTACTCCTGGTCCTAGTTGCAATGCTGATTCTGAAGCAGTAGCAGAAAGAGAAACAACATCACCTCTGCCCCAGCCAGTGAAGGGGAATGGGAAGGAGAAGAAGGCCATTTTTCTCCAACTTTCACCTATCCCCTGAAGTCCTGGGTGTGGGACTATTTTCTCTTGGGTCAGGCACAGTGCCATCATCAGCGACGGCACTGTGAACAATTTGTGATAAATCAAGGGGAAAGTAGGGAACGCACTTTGGCATAAATGCCCTCAACACACACATATGAAGCACTAAAGCCAAACTCCCATCAAAGAAATTGGTCACCGCTGTTGCTGTACCCCCTGACTCTTCCCAAAGGCAACAAGAGGCAAGGCAAATATCAAAGAGGATGATCAGAGAAACCCAGCCAGAACCTGAAAGTTTGATGGCGAGTGAAACACATGGCTCCCCATCACCTTCTTGCTCTAGGGTCCAGGCATGGGAAGTATCACAGTGCCTGTGGTTGCTGCCTTTTTGTGTCAGTTACCTGTAGGGGGCTCCCCATTGGCTGTCTGCTTTCAGCCCGCCCTGCATTGCCTATTTAGACTGAGCCTGGGCACCCTTTGGTTGCCCTTTCATGTTGTCTCTATGCTGCTCGCCTTTTCTACATGTTCCTGAGCTTCCTGGGCCCTTGCTGTGTTCCTGCTACCTGAGATCGTCTAGTTCCTGAGTTTCCAGTTCAGCAGTTGCTGTTTCCGTTCCAGATCCGGTTGGAGTTGCCCTGTGTCGCTGCTTCCTGCTGTCAGTCCCCGCTGCCATTCCTGATCCAGTTACCGTTGTAGAGTGCTGGTTCCTGTTTCACCTGCTGTGCTCAGTTTCCAGTTCCTTGGGTATACTATTGCTCCCTGGTCGCTTAGGCGACATTTTCACTCTTGCTGGTTTATCCAGTACGCGGGTACTGGTTCGCTCCACAGCCTCATGGATATGCTGCCTCGATACTGATTAGGTTCTCAGTGCGCGGGTACTGGTTCGCTCCACAGCCTCACGGCTATGCTGCCTTGATACTGATTAGGTTCCCAGTGCGTGGGTACTGGTTTGCTCCACAGTCTCACGGCTACTGTTGCCTCGATACTATTTGTATCCCAGTACACGGGTACTGGTTTGCTCCACAGCCTCACGGCTACTGTTGCCTCCAGACTGTATTGGGTTCCCAGTACGCGGGTACTGGTTCACCCCTAAAGCCTTACAGCTACTGTTGCCTCGATACGATTTATTCCCAGTACATGGGTACTGGTTCACTCCACGGGCACCTGGCTGTTGTCATGTCTATGTGATTCGATTCCCAGTACGCGGGTACTGGTTCGCTCCACAGCCATCCGGCAGATGTTGCCACATTGTGTGTTACTCCCAGTACGCGGGTACTGGTTTGCTCCTTAGCCATCTGGCTCTTGCTGCTACTTGCATTCTATGTTTCCAGTACACGGTACTGGTTTGCTTACTGAGTTTACCGGTTGCGGTGCACCGGAAGAAAGACGGTTTCTCCAGTACGCGTGTAGTTACAGCTGTCAAGTCCTAGGCAGCTACGTTGACTCCTCAGTACGCGGGTACTGGTGGTTCCCTGCTTTTCCTTGGCTTGACACTTGAGCCAATTAGCCTCTGCATGTCATCCAAGTGACTGTTATTGTCATCTAGACGGTCATTGAGGCCTCAGTGGTTGCCACCTTCTCCGTTAAGGCTGCCTTGCCCGGTATATCGGTAAGGCCGGTAGAACCTTTCTTTATTACCATCTTGGGTTGCCTTACCCAGTATTGGCAGGGCCGGTAGAGCCTGTATCCAGCTGTATTCTGTTAGGCTGCCTTGCCCGGTATATTGGCGGGGCCGGTAGAGCCTATATACTTGTGGTACTCCGTTAGGCTGCCTTGCCCGGTATATTGGCAGGGCCGGTAGAGCCTGTGTACTTGTGGTATTCCGTTAGGCTGCCTTGCCCGGTATATTGGCAGGGCCAGTAGAGCCTGTGTACTTGTGGTATTCCGCTAGGCTGCCTTGCCCGGTATATTGGCAGGGTCAGTAGAGCCAGCTATCCTGTGTGTGCCAGTCTAGGCTGCCTTGCCCGGTATATTGGCAGGGCCGGTAGAGCCTACTATATTCTCTGAGCATTAGTCCTGGCTGCCTTGCCCGGTATATTGGCAGGGCCGGTAGAGCCTATTCGCTATTATTACTGCTTTTCCTGTCATTTCAATATATATGTATGTACGTGTATGTTACCCTATGGGGTTGTCTTAAACTTTTCAATAAAGTTGTGTTTTTACCTAACCTTGTGTTTGAGAGTCTTAACAAACCGTGACAGGAAGATTATGTAACCACATCTTCTGGTGATCCACCTCATTCATCTTTAACTCCCCCACCACCTGGTAGCCATTCAGTAGATATCAGGATGTGGCAGGTCGTGTCCACCCACTGCACACTGTATGGCATACTGACCACACATGACAGTGTGGTGGAGGATAATAGCAACAGCGCACATCACTGGAGCTAGTACTGGCAAGTGGAACCATGATCATCAATCACCCATGTTACTGCTGTTGTCGATCCCATTACCTTTGAGCTGCCTTATCATCCTGCTGCTTAAACAACTCAGCAGCAAGAACAGCAGTCACAAATGCCACAGTGACACCAGGGCCACCATAACATGACCTGCTGGCACTAGGCTAGCAGGACATTTTTTTTCTTAGGGCTTGTTCTTTAAAAAGAAAAAAAACAGAGGCCTACAAAAAAATAAAATGGGGGTCTTGTTTCTACCAAGCTTAAGTCCTACAAATCACTGATTCCTCAGGGCTTGTGATGCTAACAAGCCAAATTGATAAAAATTGTCTCTGGTTCCTCGGGGACTATGACGCTAACAAGCTGAATTGATAAAACTTATCTCTGATTACTCTAATCTAGTCAGGGCTTGTGACGCTAACAAGTCAAAGTCCTACAAATGAATGTTTCCTCAGGGCTTGGGCCTAACAGAAGTCTAAGTCCTACAACAAATCAATGCTTCCTCAGGGCTTGTGCCACTAACAACAAGTCTTACAAATCACCCTCTACAAAATACTCTATTATTAGTCTGCCCCAGTCACAGCTGATGTCACGGGGTCCCTGTCTCTGTAACTTTCCGTACCAATTTCTCATTTTATTTATTTATTTTTTAATAACTGTCCACCCAATACCAGTCTACAAACCCACCCCCCAAAAAAATTCCTTATTCAGCTGATTGTTTCCCCACACTCCACCAACACAGGCACCCTCGTGCCCCTTTTATACTATGCCTTTGGGAAATAAAATAATTTTTGCTATATGCTATGTGTAAATTCAAAGTTCCCATTGATTTCAATGCAATGAGGTAGGTGAAAAAAAAGCTGAAAAATTGAACTTTTCTTGGGAAATAATTCACCAAGCAGGAAGAGACCTTATACGCCAATTTTGGTTTGAAGTGAAAATTTCCACCTATCCCTAACTAATGGCTCATGCACTCTTTCCTCAGTAGATTCACCAATCCAATCTAGCATGGCAAGACTTTATACAAACATAACAACTGAAGACACAAGTTGACCTTTGTGTATAACCGCCACTTTAATATAGGGTAGCATGCTGGAGAGCTTATGATAATCATAGAACAACCACACATTTGGACAATCATTTAGGAGGACTCTGCAGAAGGAAAGTGCTTTCCTCCTTTCTTATAGATGTTTATGTGGTTAGGAATTCATTTTCTTGAAGCTGCGATCCATCCAACTGTACTAAGCCTACACTGTTATTACAATGTAACTGAATCACAAATGGGAAACCTCCTGGTCCCGTGCCCAATCCACCATGTACCTGGGCACCCTCCCCAGATCTCCACCACCTGGAATTAACTCCCTGCATTTCCGGATTGCAATGATCTCACTGCATCAACAAAGGAGGGGTTAACCACTTTGTTCAATAAATAAATAAATAAATAAACCTTCAAGATTTTTGCTCTTATCTTTGAATACAAAAAGGACAAAGAATAAATTCACTCCAAAACAGAACAATTTACACACATTGAAAGGTAAGTTTAGGATTGTATTTTTAGGGATGTAGCAAATGAATAATTAATGTTAACATATGCTAGTTGTAAGTATATTAACCTATAAAATTCTTTTGGAGTGTTCTTTTAAGTTTCCTTATCCATATCCCAGTGTTGATTCAATTCATTGGCTCTTGTTTTCTTTAGTTAGGCTTTTAATATACCACATATGAATGTATTTCGGTTATTTACTGCTTAATTTATTAAAGTAGGAAATAAAGTGTGCTCCTTTAAACAATAAAGGTGTTTGGTGGTCACAGGACCCCCTTTATGTTTTTCACACTGTCCATCCTGTTCTGCTCAGGATAGAGAGACGGTGTGCGGATTGGAAAATTCAACATGCATACCAGTCCAAATGTGACAGCAGAAATAGGAAGAAGCTAGAAAAAAGCGTTTTCCTACTTTTTTGTAATCAAGATTTCCATTATAGTGGAATGGAATCTTTGCTTAACTTGGAAATGTATATGCCATACACAGTAGTGAGCAATTTGCAGACCCCCAGTTGTTAGTTTGGCTGTCTGCTGGGAATAATAGTCCAACAAAAACTGGACATGCTTGCCCAAGAGGCAGTCTGGAGGACCATAGGTTGCTCACCCTTACTCTATCATTCACAAAACCCCTGAGGCTTGTTCATGCAAATATACTTACTCTATCACCTTTTGATCCTGGGAATCCCTTTGGACCCTGACAATGAGTAAATGAACTTAAATGATTGCAAGTAAGAAAGGAGTTAGCAGAAAGACAAATCAAACATAACAAAGTAATTGATTTAACAAGGATAACACAGGCAGCTCTGACACTTTTGCAGAAAATATTTTGCTTCTATCATGTGACATGAAACAGCATCTTGAAATGTTGAATAAGTACAAGATTCTTAGAAAAAAAAAATATATGTCACTTAATGACTATAGAGAAGACACACTAAGGTGTGATAAAGAGATGACTTCTCCAGTTGTGATATTGCTTCTTCGGTCCCTATGTTATTCTAGGGAGCTTATGCCCTATGACTTCTCAAGTGGGAGAGATCTTAGAGCATGGTCTCCATAGAATGGCATAGAATTTTGTCATCTCTTTATCACACTTTAGTGCATAACCTCTGATGTGGTGCATTCAAATCCTCATCTGCCAGGGAAGCCTGTGGTACAGTGAACAGTGTTAAGCATTTTAAAAATAACCAAATAAATCAGAACAAATATATTTGCACTGAAAGCATATTACAACAGTAGGCCTCATCCATGAAGAATCCTCACTCATGAGCAACTGATAGCAACCCAATTTCACCATAAGGGATAAATAAATATTTCACACATTTCCACTCATTTAAATGATGCATTTAATCTTGTGAATGAACTGGAGGCCTCTTTAGAATTCAAGAATTTAAAGGCCCAATTTAAATCAACAGGGCTTTCGGGAAATTGTAATTTCCCCTATGGTGCAGCTGATTTGCTCCAGAACTGCTCCAGTTATTTTCATTACATCAGCCTCATTGGGATGTGTTCAGGAAGGGGTGTATTTCTGTATTAAATCAAATACCCCAAATGGAGCAAAGTAAAATTTCCAGTGAATTAATGAGGCTCTTAACCCTTTGAATTGTAGTAATCTATTGGAGATTTATTAACAGGGCTGTAACTAAACCCTCCTGAGCAGAGGTGACACAAATACACAAGCATACATGCACACACAAGCACACTGATAGAAAAGAGCACTGTATTATAATGCACAAGTGTCTCTGCAGTGGTAAATGGGTTCTGAAGCTGTACATTTCAGTTAGCAAATGCATGTGCTCAATCTACCACCACAGAGACACTTGTAACCTGATGCTCTGTTTCAAGTGTTTGCATATATACTTGTCTGTGTAACATATATATATATATATATATATATATATATATCATCATCAGCCATTGTTGAACCACTGCAGGATGAAGACATCCTCAACAAGTTTGCAACATCTTCGGTCCTGTGATTTTTGTTTCAACTGTGTGCCAACATATTTGGTAATTTCATCTATCCATATTGTCTTTGGTCTTCCTCCTGGGCGTTGGACACATAACAAGAAGACCTGACAGTAAATGGACCAAATTAATTTTGGAATGTATTTCAATCAATATATATACTGTATATACACATATATATAATATGTATAAATTGTTGAGCATACAGCACACTCTAGCTGCTCTCTTCTTCAATCCTTTTTATCCCCTTTTCTCCTCTCGCTCTCTCTCCTTTTGGCTGTTTTTCCATCTGCCACCGCTTTCCCCCTCTCCTCTAGCCTTTTTGCGCTCCTATCTCCTCATTTCCCCCTTTTTCTCCATCAGTCCCCCTTCTCTGTACCCAAGTACAAAGAATTCCCCTCCACTCTCTCTCCCCAGTCTTTTATCTGTCACCCCTCTCTCAATCTCCTCAGTGTCCCCCCTCTCCTGTAATTACTTTGATCCCTCTTCTCTCCAAGTCCCCACTTTTTTGTCAATCATTCACCTTCTTTCTACCCCAGTATTCCCCCTCTCTTCTCTCGTCACAGTATTTTATCCTTCATGACCCACTTGTCTCAGTCTCTAAGCCACCAGTGGGGAAAAACATTCCATGGGAGTCCAGCTTTTGGAGGTGCAGTCTGTGTCTTCTCCAGCAGAGAGCTCTATATTGGTTCTCCTTCATGGGGCCTAATGATACAGAGCTCTGAGATATAACATAATGACCCAGAGCTTTGCAATATCTGAATGCTTGAGGACCTGGAAAAATAATTGATATAGTGTTCTGTGACAAGGTTTCAAAGACTTCAGCCAAGCACATTTAAAAAATTGATGGGTCGGTCAGATTTCCTGATCTCCCCAACTGGCCCAGGGGCCCACACCCTGTGGTTACCCAACTGCTTTCAAATGGTTATAAGCACTATTTAAATCAATGCAAATTTGGGGACTTGCTGCCTATGGTGCAAATGGTTTGATTCAGAATTACACTTATTTAACTATTTAACAGCCCTTTGTTCGTAAAGATAAATATCAACAGCTAATGGCTGTTCCTGGTTTATTCAAGGCAAAATTGTAATAGAAATGTATCAAAGTCGCCTAACCCTTTTCCCAGAGTGTGTAACTACCAAATTATCAATGGTCCTGATACATACATCCAGCACAGGGATATGCATTTCCGTCTGCCCTTGAGAATCCATCCCTAATGAGAGTCTGTCCCTAGTGTTGGTAGTTATTTACACAAAGAAACTAAACCATTTATGCTATATCATGGCTGTATTGGTGAACAAATGCAAACAATTAATTATGGAACTGGCTGTATTAATTAACTATTTTCAAGCTATTTGAGAACTAAATAATACTTATTTGCCTTCTAAAGTTTCAAACACATCCCTGAATGTCTGACCCAAATCCGATTCCCACACCTCCCTCCCATCATGACCCACACACACCCCTTAGTGTATCTCCTGCCAGGAGCTCTATGCACACATGGACAAACATGGAGCAAACTAGCTGCACACACCACGGGGAACAAAACAATCCTATTGATTTACATGAGTTTTTAACCTCTTGAAAGCCAGACAGCTCCTCCAATGCATTGCTTAGCAATGCAATGGAGACCTTGCCAATTACAAGCACCCTTTAAATCAATGGGAAGTGTGAGTTTCCTATAGTGCAGCTAGCTTGCTCTATAATTGCTCCAGTTCTTCTTAACTATTTAAGGGTTAGGTAAATTTGGTGCACACCCCTCTTGTCCATAAATGTTAATACGTCAGCCTCAATAAGGCTATAGAATCTAAATTAAACCTTTTCACTCAGAGATCAGAAATTTTTATTTGTCTCCTACAGTGCAATAGGTTTGCTACACAAACACACACACACACACATCTATATTCTTTCTCTCACTCACTCTCTCTCCCTCCGTCTATGTATAAATTTATCCCCTCCAATGACAGTAGATGAATTATATAAGAGAAGGAAATTCCAGACAGCTGTGGTTATCAGGAATTAGTCGTCAAACTGTATTAGTGTTCACAGAGTACTGGAGATGGAAAAACTCAGGTGTCAAAGGGTTAATTAGATGACAAATATCTAAACATGAATAAGAAAAAAGTTTATTTGAAGCATGAAGTTGTTATGGAAACTGCAAACATTCAGAATATGATGTCGATGAGCAGGAGGGAAGGGTTTGTAATTATCGTATACTTGTGATGTGTAATCCTAATGAGACAGGGCATTAATAAAAAATTAGGTGCAAATGAGATTAAGGTTCACAACCATGGATTGTAAATTAGGAAATGACAAATAGTTTCAGTACATGGGTAGGAACCTGACAAAGGTTGATATAACACCACTCATTACACATAGTAATAGTTTTAAACATTTGATTTACAGAAGACTCCATTGTACTTGATGCATTTAGCACTAGCAAAATGTTCTACATACAGATACATTTTAGGTGTTATTATACTGTCTGTGCCAAATTTATCAATGATTTTATCTCTGAAGTTCCCATATAGCAGGAACTTCTAAGAGTACATCAATTAAAAAAAGTTTAATCGTTTTATTGGATTTAAAGCAACACTAAACTGGTTCTCTAGAGACTTCGAGCAATCAACTGGAGGAGGACACACTGAGCTGGGGGAGGAATAAACTCCAGTTAATCATGTGGGAGGTGGATGCCACTATAATGTGCATGAAGTCAGTGATTTCAACAAGATGGTGGCCCTGGTATGTAGACCAATGTGTAGACTGCCATGTGGCATTGTGATAATAGGAATGAAATCTCATGTCTTGTATTGTATTGAATTGTACGTTTTATTTATATGGCGCCAACCAGTGTGCTTGGCACTTTACAGTGTACATTTGATATAGAAGGGGAACACCAGGTGAGCATACATGAGGATGAAAGGTCCTTGCCCCACAGAGCTTACAATCTAAGTATAGAATGGTGACATACAGATACTATCTGGTAGAGGAGGAAGTGCAGTTTTTGACATATGATATAATGTTTTCATATTCGCTGTCACTATATTTAAAATATGCTCTTATAGCTGGGATTTAAAGTTCTTGAGGGTTGATGCTTGGAGAATGCTGGGTGGTAGGGCGTTCCAGAGGTTGGGAGCAGCAAGGGAGAAAGCCTTCAGTCGTGAAACAGCGATAGTGGCAAAAGGGGCAGAGAGTCATAGTGGAGATAAAATATAAGGTGGGGACAAGTGATGGAGAGCCTTGAAGGTAATGAGGAGTATTTTGAATGTGATACGCTGCTTTATGAGAAGCCATGACAGTGATTTTAACAGTAGTGGGGTGAGTACTGTTCTGGAGGAGAGGAAGAGTATTCTGGTGGCTGGATTAAAGGGATAGTATTACTTCAAAATTACTATCCCTTATATTGTAGCCCTTAATAAACTGAGTTAAATGACACCAGCGGCATCTCTCAGACCTTTATGGTTTAAGAGATAGCCGCTTTCAAAGTTTCCTCTCCACTGCTGTCAGTGTTCTGCTGCCAGCAGGAGAATCCGGTCTCTGAATCAAGAGGAGGCTCTTCAGCAGTGCCGATATCTCGTTAAGGAAGGAAAAATGATTAATTGAAACAGTCTTCTACATGTGCTTGGTAACCAAGCACAAGTAGAAGACTGTTTCAATGAATAATTTTTCCTTCCATAACGAGGTATTGGCCCTGTTTAAGAGCCTCCGCCTGTCCCGGGACCAGATTCCCCTGCTGGCAGCAGAACAATGACAGCAGGGGAGAGGAAACTTTGAAAGTGGCTATCTCTTAAACCATAAAGGTCTGAGAGATGCCGCTGGTGTCATTTAACTCAGTTTATTAAGGGCTACAATATGAGGGATAGTAATTTTGAAGTAATACTATCTCTTTAAGAATTGATTGAAGAGGAGCGATATGGAAGACCAATAAGTAAAAAGTTGCAGTAGTCCAGGCGAGAAAGGATAAGAGCGTGCATAAGGGTTTCTGTAGTAGAGTGAGAGAGGAATGGACGGATTTTTGCTATATTCCAAAGAAAGAAGTGACAGGTTTTGGTTACATCATTAATGTGGGTGGAGAAGGAAAGAGAAGCGTCTAAAGTTACCCAGAGGCAGCGGGCCTTGTCTACAGGGTAAATTGTGGAGCCCTAGACAGTTATAGAAAATGGAGGTGTTGTGCAGGATTTAGGCGGGAAGATAAGGAGCTCAGTCTTAGACATGTTAAGCTTTAGGCAATGATGAGCCTTCCAGGAATTGATAGCAGTAAGGCAATCCAGGAAGAGATAGCAGTAAGGCAATCGAGACCCGCTGCTGTATTTCAGGTGATATTGAGGGTGCAGAGAGATGTATTTGCGTATCGTCTGCATAGAGATGGTAGTTAATGCCAAAGGAATTTATCAGTTGCCCCAGGGAGACTGTATACAGAGAAAGGAGAAGAGATCCCAGAACAGAGACTTGGAGTACACCTAATGAGAGGGGGATTGGAGGTGAGGCGGTGTTAGCATATGTTACAGAGAAAGACGGGGGAGAGAGATAAGATAGAAGTCTGGAATGTGCCAGGCCGCAGATGCCAAGTGATTGGAGAACCTGGGAGAGAAGGGTATGGTCTACTGGGCAGACTAGATGGGCCGAATGGTTCTTATCTGCCGTCACATTCTATGTTACTGTGTTGAATGCTGCTGTTAGGTCAAGGAGGATAAGAATAGAGAAATGGCCATTGGTTTTTGCAATGTGGAGATAATTTGTTACTTTGATAAGGGCAGTTCCTGTAAAGAAAGTGAGCCAAAAGTCAGACTGCAGTGGGTCCAGAGAGTTATGGGAGTTGAGGAAGGTAAGTAGACGAGAGTAGGCTAGGCGCTCAAGGAGCCTGGAGTTCATTTATAGCGATCAAGGAACTTATGCTTAGGCACCATGTGAGGAGTTATTAAATGCTAAAAGCAATTTCTTCTCTGAGGCAAGTGCATGCAATTTAGGGTCAACATCATTTCAGGTAAGGGGATTAAAATCTTTGATTTGGCATTTGCAGATTTGTACTGAACATTTTTAGCCTATCTGGATGATTTTGCTGCAGGTTTAGCTTGGTGTGATAGAGCCAAAACAGCTGTTCTTGCAATGATTTTTGCCATGAAGTGACAGGTTGTATTTTGATCAATGTTCATAGACCTCAACTGTGCATAGTGGGATGGGTGCAATAAAAATACTCTATTTCACACACCTCCTGGATTTGGAGACATTGTATAGTAGTAGTGACATTACCAACATATATGGCTTCTGGGAATTCCATGAGGTTTTCAGTATAACACAAAATTAATTACAGCTGAATTCCCAGGAGCCATATATGTTGGTAATGTCACTTGTGCATTTTAGGGTCTACTATCATGGTGTAGTAATTAATGTGGCCCCCAAAGAGACCACATAACTTGGTAACATACCATTATTCCTACAAGTCCAGGAATTCCTGCCATTCCTTTTTCTCCCTGGAAACAAGAAAGCAGAGTATAAGGTAAATCAATGAAACACAGGGCAGAGGAACCAGGAAATAATAATAATCATACTATTTTTATTATTATTATTATTATTACTACTACTACTATACTAGGGTGATACAGTCTTATAACATTAGTATTTTAAAGGAAACACTATTGATTATATAATCTAGAGCAAAGGTGAAGAAGACATTTTGAATCCCCTCCAATCCTTACTCCCCAAAGTCCTAAACAAGTCTGTCCTTTCCTATATTTAAAATTGTTTCCTTGACTACCAACTGCCCACTCGCCTTCAGATATATCTCAACCCAAAGCACTTAAGAGACAGTTGCACTACTAGACCTCTTCATGGCATGGCCGTTTAACCCCTTAACGACAAATGACTTACCAGGTACGTCAAGCAGAAACTGTCACTTAGTGACAGAGGACGTACCTGGTAAGTCCCGGAAGTCCGGGTCTCCGTGTGGCTGCAAGCCGCTCAGGGACTCCGGACTAGTTTAAAAAAAAAAAAAATGTACCACGGGCGTTAAGGTGACTGCCGTGTTAACCTAATTTTTTCTCACTATAAAACCTTCTGAACATGTAATACTATGGGAGCTAAATCCTTCTGTATAAAATCTTAAGAAATTGAACAATATCCTAGGAATAAATTGTTCTTAAATTGTCTAACACAAAAGTCTTAAGTAGGTAGGTGTACGCAAACACCTCGGACACGTCAACATTGCCATGCTTTCACCAAGTTTACAATATTTTTCTTTGAGACTATAGGTAAAATTAGGGGTGGGCGAAAAGTGAGATACATTTCCTGCATGACTCTTCGTGAAAAACAGATGATTTGTCTGCAATGTAAAATTTTTCTTCTTTTCGCCTATTCTAGCAAATTTTTCATCTATTCCAACACATTTTCTCCTATTCTAACACATTTTTCTCCTATTCCAACACATTTTTCACCTATGCTTCCTATGGTGCAGCATTTCCAAGCAAAGTATTACTTCTTCTGAGAGCTGTAGTGGAGAAATAAGAAGCTGAAAGTCAAAGTTGTGAGTCCTACAGAAACATATACCTTGAAAGATGTGTTAGCATGCTGAATGCATTCGTCCTTTGCCCAAAACACTAACTTCCTGCTTACGTGACACTGGCATATATTCATGATTGATGTAAAAAAAAAACCCAAAGTACAACCTAAAATGTGGCAGATGTGTATGGTAATGGTGGTGGGGGCTTGGCGTGGTGTGATTGGTGGGACCTTGACAAACTGCATCCACCCCAGGAGGAGAGGGACCATCATTATATTGCGCACGCTGCAGAAACCATTGCTGCAGTAACTTTTTGAACTACCACCTCACTCCCACGTCCCTCCACTGCTCTTCCTTTCCCCCTGCCCCTTGTGCATTTGCTGGACATTACTCAACTATTGTTTTTTTTTTTCTCTCTACAGTATACAACTGATGGAGTGTGATGTCTTGCCTTAGCCCTCAACAAAATTCTCGGTGTCATCTGCTGTCTATCAAGTCTGCCTCAGTCACAGTGCTCACATCAGGCTCCCAGTCAGCTGTCTGTCACCTAATGTATTTCTTTAATTATTTATGTTTTAATTTTTGTATTTTTTTTTTAAGTTGTCCACTCTATCTTATCACAATCAGTCCAAAAAAAAAATTATAACTAAAATAACAAAATCAACAACTTCTTTCCCCAGACTTCCCCAGTACAGAGACAAAAGCAAAATGAGCAAGGAATTTGGACCCCAGTTGCCTGTGTCTTGCCAGTCAGTCACACCAAATTTTGGGATATTTGGGATCAACCTCCTTCTTCCCTTCTTCTCCTCTAGACTCCCATAATACAGATAACAAATATCTTACCTAAAAGACTCCCTAAACTAAGCTTCAATTCCCCTTTATTTGCCTCTCTTCTCTAGCTCAAAAATGTGTTGCTTTCTCCTCTCACAAATACAGAATGGCATGCTCTGAGAGCCTGACACCCTTTTATTTGGCTGTAGAAAACTAGAGAAATCTTTCCTGTGGTGGGGAAAAATTTTCTTCCCATTGATTTAAATGCAATGAGCTAGGCGAAAACGGCACTTTTTCGCATGAAATTATTAGCCAAGCGGGAAGTACCTTTTTTTCTCAGATTTTGGTTTGAGGTGAAAGTTTTTGCCCATTCCCTAGGTAAAAGGTGATATATCATGTTAGCCATAATAAAGCAGTAAACTGGTAGAGTAAAAGTAATACCTTTATCGGCTAACTAAGTGGCTCTATGATGCAAGCTTTCAAGATAACTTTGGCCTCTTTTTCAGGTATTCTAAATATGCCTGAAGAATAGACATAACTGTCTTGAAAGCTTGCATCCTAGAGCCACTTAGTTAGCCAATACTGGTAAAACCTTTACTCTACCAGTCTCCTACTTAGACAATGGCTCATATTGAAATGCAGCTTAATGAGCCATTGTCGTATTCCTGTGGGCGTGTTTATATGTTACTGTAGCTATTTGCTACATGCACTAAGCTTCAATATTCTGGCTATGCAGTCAGAGTTCACAGTCTCAAGTTTGCAAAACTGAGATGGCAAAGTTTGGTACTTCCCATAGCACTGTATAGAGCCACAGAGGAGAGTTTGTTGTTTTTACTGGAGGGTAGCGATGGTACCTGCCCTATTTTAACCCTATGAGTGCTATAGGGATGTGCAATGTTGACCTCAAAAGCACAGTCCCCTACCAGACTAAACCATTCATTCAAATACACACAGGACCAACAGATCAGCTGTTATGGATGGGGGAAGGAGTGTGTGCTTGCACAGTAGGTTGATGGTATGTGCTGTGGTTGAATGGTGCATTTGAGTGGCAGGTGTCAGTGCTGGAGGATATGTGTCTTATGCTGAAGTTTGTATGTGTTATGCTGGTGTCACTACTTGGGGGGCAAGGACCTGCCTAGGCCTGGTGATGGTTCAGTTGCTAGAGTGAATTGCTAGGGAGTGAAGTTCGGGTAGGCGATGGCTTGCCAGGTACACAATTGCTGCTGCCAAAGCTGGGTAAAGGTGCTGGTTGCAAACCCAGATTGTATCACCCCAGTTGAGCTGGGGTTCAACCAGGATGGGTGTATGCTGAGATTAGTGGGGAACCATGACCAGGGAGGAACTGCAGGAAGCAAGGAAGTTCCAGAAGCTGTTCAAAGAGGATGGTCAGAGGTAGCTGGGTCAACACCAAATGAAAGTAACAGTACCAAGCTGACAGGCAGAGCCATAGTCAGAGGAGTCAGGAGCCAGGAACTGAAGATCAATGCCAAAGTCTGAGGGTATCCATGGTCAGGAGACAGGAACAGCAAAGATCAATTCCATGGTCAAGGAGTAGCCAAGGTCAAGAGCCACAAACAAAAGATCAATGCATAGTCAAGGAGTAGCCAAGGTCAAGAGCCATGAACAGAAGATCAGTGCCATAGTCTGGGGGTAGCCAAGGCCAGGAACCAGGGACAGAAGATCAATGCCATGGTCAAGGAGAAGCAGAAGTCAAACACTGAAGGATAAGCAGGATAAGCATACAAACCAGATAATCTCTTGGGCCTGGCACCCATTGAAAAGGGTAACCCATTTAAAAAAGCAAGGGAAGCAATGGTGACGATTGCCGGTGGGGACACAATCGAGCACTGAGCTCATAGACCCATAAATGGTCAATGGGGAGCCAGAGAGACGGAGGCACATCCAGAGCAGGCGCTGCTGAAAATAGAAAATGGCAAGCATCTTGCATGCGGCAAGGAGGAAATGGCTGCATTGCTGATGCTCGAGCAACAAGCAAGAGGCAGCCTTGAGCATGCACTGGCAGCAAGGAAGCGGCCACAAAGCTCATGCGCCGGCAACAAGGAAGAGGGTAACAACTGGTGGAATTGATGGAGTCTGAGGGTGGCGGGTGGATAGTGCATGAAGGTGATGGTGTGAGTGCCGGAGTATGGTGGCTGTGAGTATGGTGGATCAATGGAAGGGGACATAAAGTACCAGGGTGCAAACACATTTCTGAGGCAGAGAATTCCACAACCTTTCTGACCTGTAAAAACAAATCCCTGATTTTGTTTTAGTCAAAAGCTCCTTTCCTCTAGTCTTAATGGATGACATCTCATTTTTTTATTTACAGAGAATACTTTGGACTGACCTCAAATATATGTTTTCTTAAATGTAATTAAGCACAGTTTGCTAGTATCTCTTTAAAACTCAGAACCTCATCTTCCTTCATTGGGCAATCAATGGGTAGGATGTATCTTTGAAGGCATGGCTACCAGATAATCTTGTACAATAAGAGTGGTGGGTATATAACAAGACTGTGATTGAATTCCATTAGCCTCTTGCTGAAGAGAGTGGTGAAACACTTCATGGCTAGTGTCATCCACTGACTGCGATACTCCACTTGGATGGGTTTTGTGTTTTTCACTTTATGCATCTGTTTATATATTATGTTCCTGCTTTTTCTGTATTTGACACGTTTAGAGTATATTTCTTTTTTGCTTTTTTCATTTTTTACCTTTTGTTTTTTTTTTCTTTAGAATTAGCCATTAGAATTAGCCATTCATTAGAATTAGCCAGATTGTTTTTCCTGCTGTACTCTGTTCTTGTCTTTTTCTTGTGTTATGCCCTGTTATATGAAACTAATGTAAAAGCCCATGTGCATGGGTCGTGGAGCAGTGAGGTAACGGCAGTACGCAGAGCAGGACCGGGCCTTTTATACCCTTTGAGTGCCAGAGGGGTACGCAACGCATTGCAAAGCAATGCATCGCATACCCCTCTGGCACTCAAAGGGCTAAGATTACCCAGACCTGCTTTGTGTACTGCCGTTACCTCACTGCTCCATGCAATTGCACTGCCTCAGTCACGCGATGCAATCATGCGCATTAGAGGCTGGCCGAACACAGGCAGTCTCTACTGCGTATGACTGCATCGTGACAAACTTTCTGGCCTTTTATAGGATATTAATCTTTATATTGTTATATTAGTAATAGTGATGAGCGAGCATGCTCGGCCGAAGATCGGTTCGGCTCGAGCATCGCTCTGCTCGGCACATGGCGGTACTCGTACGAGTACCGCATGTGCTCGCCCGCCATGTTCGGGTCTCCTCCCCGCACGTTTCGCGGCTGCTGCGCAGCCAATAAACGTGCGGGGAGGCTCTGACATCAGTGTAATGCCAGCAGCCATGTTGGCTGCTGGCATTACACTGATTGGCTGGCCAGAACCCGTGATCGGGTGCTGTATAGCACCTGACCAGCGAGTTCGGCTCAGTCTTAGCCAGGGAGAGATGAGGATAGGAAGGGAAAGTCAGTGTAGGCAGAAAAAAAGCGCGTTTGAACAAAAAAAAGACCCAAAAGTCCTTTTTAGGACTACTGTGTGTGGGGGCAGCAGATATATTTTGTTTTGGGGGGCAGAGTTTAAAAAAAAAACGTCATATATTCCGTTCACTGTGCCTAGCCGCAGATTAGCAGCACATTCTGTTTAGTGTGCAAAGTTTCAGATTAGCAGCACATTCTGTTTAGTGTGCAAAGTTGGAGATTAGCAGCACATTCTTTTTAGTGTGCAAAGTTGCAGATTAGCATCACATTCTGTTTAGTGTGCAAAGTTGCAGATTAGCAGCACATTCTGTTCAGTGTGCAAAGTTGCAGATTAGCAGCACATTCTTTTTAGTGTGCAAAGTTGCAGATTATCAGCACATTCTGTTTAGTGTGCAAAGTGTAAAAAATAAAAGTCACTTATTCCGTTCACTGATCCTAGCCGCAGATAAGCAGCACATTCTGTTTAGTGTGCAAAGTTGCAGATTAGCAGAACATTCTGTTTAGTGTGCAAAGTGTAAAAACTAAAAGTCACATATTCCATTCACTGTGCCTAGCCGCAGATAAGCAGCATATTCTGTTTAGTGTGCAAAGTTGCAGATTATCAGAACATTCAGTTTAGTGTGCAAAGTGTAAAAAATAAAAGTAACTTATTCCGTTCACTGATCCTAGCCGCAGATAAGCAGCACATTCTGTTTAGTGTGCAAAGTTGCAGATTAGCAGTACATTCTGTTTAGTGTGCAAAGTGTAAAAACTAAAAGTCACATATTCCATTCACTGTGCCTAGCCGCAGATAAGCAGCATATTCTGTTTAGTGTGCAAAGTTGCAGATTATCAGCACATTCAGTTTAGTGTGCAAAGTGTAAAAACTAAAAGTCACATATTCCATTCACTGTGCCTAGCCGCAGATAAGCAGCATATTCTTTTTAGTGTGCAAAGTTGCAGATTATCAGCACATTCTGTTTAGTGTGCAAAGTGTTAAAAATAAAAGTCACTTATTCCGTTCACTGATCCTAGCCGCAGATAAGCAGCACATTCTGTTTAGTGTGCAAAGTTGCAGATTAGCAAAACATTCTGTTTAGTGTGCAAAGTGTAAAAACTAAAAGTCACATATTCCATTCACTGTGCCTAGCCGCAGATAAGCAGCATATTCTGTTTAGTGTGCAAAGTTGCAGATTATCAGCACATTCAGTTTAGTGTGCAAAGTGTAAAAACTAAAAGTCACATATTCCATTCACTGTGCCTAGCCACAGATAAGCAGCACATTCTGTTTAGTGTGCAAAGTTGCAGATTAGCAGAACATTCTGTTTACTGTGCAAAGTGTAAAAACTAAAAGTCACATATTCCATTCACTGTGCCTAGCCGCAGATAAGCAGCATATTCTGTTTAGTGTGCAAAGTTGCAGATTATCAGCACATTCTGTTTAGTGTGCAAAGTGTTAAAAATAAAAGTCACATATTCTGTTCACTGTGCCTAGCCGCAGATAAGCAGCATATTCTGTTTAGTGTGCAAAGTTGCAGATTATCAGCACATTCAGTTTAGTGTGCAAAGTGTAAAAACTAAAAGTCACATATTCCATTCACTGTGCCTAGCCGCAGATAAGCAGCATATTCTGTTTAGTGTGCAAAGTTGCAGATTATCAGCACATTCTGTTTAGTGTGCAAAGTGTTAAAAATAAAAGTCACATATTCTGTTCACTGTGCCTAGCCGCAGATAAGCAGCATATTCTGTTTAGTGTGCAAAGTTGCAGATTATCAGCACATTCAGTTTAGTGTGCAAAGTGTAAAAAATAAAAGTCACATATTCCATTCACTGTGCCTAGCCGCAGATAAGCAGCATATTCTTTTTAGTGTGCAAAGTTGCAGATTATCAGCACATTCTGTTTAGTGTGCAAAGTTGCAGATTTGCAGCACATATTCCGTGTAATATGAAGAAGGCGGGTAAAAAGGGACGGGGAAGTGGACGTGATCCTGATAGTTCAGGGCGCGGGTCAGGACGCGTAGAAACTGTGCCTGGTGCCAGAGCACAAGAAAGAAAGACATCCACCATACCTAGCTTCATGTCTCAGTTTACAGGGCGTCGCAGGACATCACTCTCGAGGTCAGACCACTGCGAACAGGTGGTCAGTTGGATTTCAGGTGATACTGCTTCCAGTCGGTTAAGCACCACCCTGTCTTCCACCAAGTCCACTCTCAGTAGCCAAGAGTCTGGTCAACATAATCCTCACCCTGATCATCCTTCCTCCCACCATAGAGGGTCTGGTCAAAGAAGTGATCCCACACTGGGATATAGTGAGGAGCTCGTCTCATCACCAATCCTTAATTTGAACCTCTCTCCAAGCACGCTTGCAGAGGAACATGAAATCTTGTGCCCTGATTCACAACCTCTAGAGGGTACCCAATCACAAGAAGATGACAGAGGGGAACGGCATTTAAGGTCAAAGGAAGTGGATGATGATGATGATGAGACACAGTTGCCATCAAATCAACCACTTTTACTGTCTCAAGACCTTGATGAGGAGGATGATATACAGTTGTCAATGACTGAGTATGTGGTGGGATCAAGACATGAGGAGGATGATCAGAGTGAGGAAGTGGAGGAGGACTTGGTGGACGATGAGGTGACTGACCCCACCTGGGAAGGTGGAGAGCCGAGCGATGACAGCAGTCCTGAGGGTGAGCCATCTGCAGCACCGCAACAGGCTGGAAGAGGCAGTGGTGTGGCTACAGAAAGAAGGCGGACCGCACCAAACCGGCCCGCAAATGTTCCACGGAGCACCCCCTTGCGTAAATCTCCCTTGCCAAGAGGTAGGTGTTCCGCGGTATGGCGTTTTTTTAAGGAAAGTGCGGACGACAAAAGAATTGTAGTTTGCAACCTGTGCCACACCAGAATGAGCCGAGGCATGAACACTAGAAACCTCACCACCACCAGCATGATCCGACACATGGCATCCAAGCACCGTAATAAGTGGGAGGAACGCCCGGATCGCCAATCTGTGTCTGCAGGCCACACCACTGCCTCCTCTTCCCCTGTTTTCGGTGCCGGCCAATCGCCTGTCGAAGGCGCAGGCCCGCATACCTCCCGCCCTGCACCTGTACCATCTGAAGCACCATCAGCGACCACATCCACTTCCCTGTCCCAGCGCAGCGTCCAAATGTCGTTACCCCAGGCATTTGAGCGCAAGCGAAAATACCCAGCCACCCACCCACAGGCCATAGCACTAACCTCACACCTTTCCAAATTACTGGCCATCGAAATGCTGCCATTTAGGCTTGTGGAGACTGAGTCCTTCCGCAGCCTGATGGCAGCAGCTGTCCCTCGGTACGCAGTCCCCAGCCGCCACTACTTTTCCCGGTGTGCCGTCCCCGCCTTACACCACCATGTGTCCCGTAACATCACCCGTGCCCTGACCAACGCAGTTACTGGGAAGGTCCACTTAACGACTGACACATGGACAAGTGCTTGTGGCCAGGGACGCTACATTTCCCTGACGGCACACTGGGTGAATGTCGTGGAGGCTGGGAGTGACTCGGACCCTGGGATGGCACAGGTGCTACCCACGCCGAGGATTGCGGGCCCTACCTCCATCAGGGTTTCCGCCAGCACCTACGTTATTGGCTCCTCCCCTTCCTCCGTTTCCACCTCCGAATTCTCTGCGCGCAGCGCCACTCACCCATCAGCCGGTAGCTGGAAGCAGTGTAGCACTGCAGTGGGGAAGCGTCAACAGGCCGTGCTGAAGCTGATCTGCCTTGGGGACAAACAGCACACGGCCTCAGAGCTGTTGCAGGGGATTAGTCACCAGACCGAGCAATGGCTCTCGCCACTCAACCTGCAACCAGGCATGGTTGTGTGTGATAATGGGCGTAACTTGGTGGCGGCTTTGGAGCTCGGCAAGTTCACACACGTACCAT
Source organism: Rhinophrynus dorsalis (assembly GCA_037306005.1). Taxonomy (NCBI): domain Eukaryota; kingdom Metazoa; phylum Chordata; class Amphibia; order Anura; family Rhinophrynidae; genus Rhinophrynus; species Rhinophrynus dorsalis. The sequence continues at coordinate 335,518,392 of CM074721.1, read as the reverse complement.
GCCTAGCGCATGTATTTAATTTAGTGGTTCAGCGATTTCTAAAAACCTACCCCAATGTGCATGATCTCTTGACCAAGGTGCGCCGCGTGTGTGCACATTTCCGTAAGTCATCAACAGCTTCAGCCGGCCTGTTGAAGCTGCAGCAGCGCTTACAATTGCCAGCTCACCGGCTGCTGTGTGACGTGAGCACGCGCTGGAACTCCACCTTCCACATGTTGGCCCGGCTTTGTGAGCAGCAGAGGGCAGTAGTGGAGTACCAGCTGTTACACGGTCGTCGCCTCTCCGTTCAACTTCCTCTAATCAGAAGTGAGGAGTGGGAATGGATGTCAGACCTCTGTGAGGTTTTACGCAATTTTGAGGAATCGACACAGATGGTGAGCGGCGATAACGCTATTATCAGTGTAACCATCCCACTTCTGTGTCTACTGAAACGCTCGCTGCTCACAATTAAAACCGACGCTTTGCATGTGGAAGAGGTGGAAATGCGGGAGGAAGAGCTTACACAAGGTGATAGCCAGAGCACCCTCACTTCGTCTTCTCAGCGACAATTGGAGGAGGCGGAGGAGGAGGAGGAGGAGGAGGAAGACACGGTTGCCTCCGCTACAGAGGGTAGCCATGGAACTTTAGTTCCATCTCTTCAGCGTGGGTGGGCAGAAGAGGAGGAAGAGGATGAGGAGATTGAGAGTCATCCTCCTGGTGAGGACAGCGAAATCTTGCCTGTTGGTACTCTGGCACACATGGCTGACTTTATGTTAGGCTGCCTTTCCCGTGACCCACGCGTTATATGCATTTTAGACAACACGGATTACTGGGTGTTCACCCTTCTGGACCCCCGCTACAAAGAGAATTTCTCATCTCTCATTCCTCCGGTGGAGAGGACAAGCAAAATGGTGCAATACCAGAAGGTTCTTGTTGAAAAATTGCTCCAAAATTTTCCATCTGACAACGCTGGCGGCAGAGTACGTGCTACCTTGGCCAACCGAGAAGGGGAGAAAAGGGGAGCACACAGCAGTTCCGACAAAGGCAGGGCAACACTCTCCAAGGCGTGGGACACCTTCATGACACCCCGCCAGCACCCTCACCCTGATGCGCAGCCTAGTGTCACAAGGAGGGAAAAGTTTTGGAAGATGGTGAAGGAGTACGTAGCAGACCGTGTCAGCGTCCTCAATGATCCCTCTGTGCCTTACAACTACTGGGTGTCCAAGCTGGACACGTGGTATGAACTGGCACTCTACGCCTTGGAGGTGCTGGCCTGCCCTGCCGCCAGCGTTCTGTCTGAGCGGGTATTTAGTGCTGCTGGTGGCATCATAACAGATAAGCGTATCCGCCTTTCCACCGAAAATGCTGATAGGTTGACACTTATAAAAATGAACAAGGCCTGGATTTTCCCTGACTTCTCCACTCCACTGGAGGAAAGCCCCGGGGGAACATAAAGTCACTTTATATATGTTATTTACAATGATGGGAATACTCTGTATTCCCATTCACCCCTTCCACCCAAAAAATGGGTATATGGTTGACTCTCTTCCATATACCCTGGGATATAATTTTTATATAGGGCCAGCTCACCAGCGGGCCCTGTGATATAATTTTTATATAGGGCCAGCTCACCAGCGGGCGCTGTTTGACAATTTTTGTATAGGTCAGCTCACCAGCGGGCCTTCTCATATAATGTTTTATTGGGTCAGCTCTCTAGCGGGCCCTCTCATATAATGTTTTATAGCGTCAGCTCACTAGCGGGCCTTCGCATATAATGTTTAGGATGGTCAGCTCCGCAGCAGACCCTCACCCATAATGTTTTAGATGGTCTGCTCAGCGCACGTTTCCCTCTTAATCATGGCCCCAGTTCAGAAAAATCTATGAAATTTTTTGCAGAATTTGCCTCTGCGCACGTTTCCCTCTTAATCATGGCCCCAGTTCCGAAAAATCGAGGAAATTTTTTGCAGAATTTGCCTCTGCGCACGTTTCCCTCTTAATCATGGCCCCAGTTCCGAAAAATCGATGAAATTTTTTGCAGAATTTGCAGATGATATACAAGTAAATATACAGCAAATACTGTTTGGTAACAATTTTTCGCCTAAAGTCGTTTTTATCTTCCTTTTTGTGTGTTTTACGGTCAGTCTGTAAAAATGGCGTACTACGGGCGAAACATCGTTCCCAGCAGCGACGTTGGAGTCCAAGATGCATCCAGACATCCTCCCTATGCTGTCCCTGAACCATTTCTGTGGTGTTTCCATCATTTTCTGCCCTTTTCCTATGGACCAGGCACCCTCCCCTCATCAGAGCAGGGGGTGCCTGGTGTAATGCTCGAGTCCTCCCATTGACTTCAATGGGGCTCGGGTGCTCGGCCGAGCACTCGAGCCACCGGGGGCGCTCGGTCAGAGCACCCGAACACCCGAGCATTGGGGTGCTCGATCATCACTAATTAGTAATATAATTCAAGGTTACTACTGGTAGATACTTTTTTATATGTGTTGGGGCAATTTCTTCCACTTTCTTCAACAGAATATTATATTTATTAATCGAATTGAAAATCAATGTGTTGTACATTCTATTGGTTCTTAAACAGTTTCCTGAGAGACTATTTTTCATGCTGGTCTCGGATTAATATCATATTTAATTGAAAGATTCTCAAGGTGGATTTTGAATACAAGCAGTTTCCTTACTCTATGTTTTGAATAGTTCTAGCAAACACCTGCCCAGATAGTTATAGTATAGGCTGTAGCAAAGCATTTTTCTATCAGCTCTATTTTTATACTTAGTGAATATCTGGTACCATCTAGTGGCTACAAAGGAATATTGTTGAAATCACACAATAATATTTGAATTGAGGGTTCAATTAAAATTGGCCAATTAAAAAAAATTGAAGGTTGCTTTTGTAAACAGTTTCTAAACTGCCTAGTAAAATAAGTGTAAACTCTTAAAAGAGAAGTAGATCACTGTTGAAAATAATCACCTTGACTCCAGTGACTTTTGTACTTTATTACTTTCCTGATTATAAAAAGCCAAAAAATATGTTGGTACTTTATCTAGGTTTGTATGTATAACTATAGCATATAAATGTAAAACAATACAGTCAGGCATGTCCTAAACAGAAATTATATCACGTATAACCAGAATGAAAATGTTTATCACTAATGATGACTATGTAAACTCTTACATTCCAGTCATTGCAAATAATTTGAAGACTACAATCAAAAGGTAAAATGATACACAAACCTAATTGTTTTAGGTGATTTGGGGCTCAATTCAAATGCCTCTGATGTAACCCCCCCCCCCCCCGAAGATGGTAAGCAATTCAATTACTTGTGCTATGAAGAAACACCGCCACAAAAAAAAAACGCAGGCATTAATTTTGAGCCCGCTTGCACCCACTGAAACACAACAAAACGCCACTGAATTATTTGCGATAGCACTAAGATACATTAAAGGACCCACTTTAACAATGTGAAAATCTGCACCCAGTTTTTTTTGGTGCCCCTTAATGCATCTTAAAAGTGCCGGAGCAGGAATTGAACCTTAAAAAAAGCTTAAAAACAACCTATGCCACCAGCAGATGTAGTGATATTTGGCCCTAAGTCCATACCAATACATCCAAAGCAATCCCCAAATGTGTGAAATGTTAGTAGAATTAACCATATGAGTGCCATGACAGGAAACACCTGATGTCTAGCAGAGTCTTCCCACACCATGATCAGATTCTGTTTGCTTTTGTCTATAAGCTTCATGCTTCTTATATTTTTTTTCTTCTTTCAGATCTCTATTTTTAACCCCTTAACAACTGGCCACACAGCCGAGCAGCTGGCAGTTAAGGACCACGTGCCAGGGCCATCATGCTTCCTTAACAGAAGTGTACCCATGATTGTCCTGGCATGTCATGGGTCCTTAAGGGGTTAAAATAAAAAACTTCAATGAAAGATGCAGGTTAAATGAAGTCTGGCATATAGTTACAAATAATATGCAGCAATTCCTGGTTAAAAAAAAGAATAAGGCATTTGTTTAATCCAAAAGATTCTAGGCATCCCAAGGGTTAATCAGTCTCCGATGCCGCCATGACAGGAATGCAGAGTAAAACAGCTCTCCCCCTTCATACCGATAGGGACGTTGCCAGTCAAGCTGATTGGCTGGGAGGTGTGTAATCACACATCTCAGTCAATTGTAGGCTGGAATCCATTTTGAACAGAGAGTGGCCATATAAAAAGCCAGTCTCTGTTAAAAATTCCCTTATGCTGAATCAGACAATGGCCCGATAGTAAGGAAGGGGCGAGCTGTTTTACTGTGCATTCCTGTCGCCACCAGCGGAGGCAGTGGAAAATGATTAACCCATGGGATGCCTTAAATTATTGGGACTAAACGAATGCCTTATTTATTTATTTTTTAATAGGAATGGCTGCATATGATTTGTAACTGATATGCCAGACTGCCTTTAACCCTTTGATTGCCGGAGGGATTCCCCTCCTGAAATCACAGGGTTAAGTCTGGCATATCTTTGGGGCATTTTTTTTTAAATACATCTTTCATTGAAGTTTTTTTATTTTAAAAGACAGATTTGAAAGAAAAAAAAATATAAGGAGAGGGACGATTACAGACAAAAAAGAGAGAAGATGACAGAAGAAGACGAAAAGTGGATGACAGGTAAGTGTTACACAGACTTGGGTGTTAGGATAGTGTTAGGGATAGTCTTGTTGCACTTCACTGTTAGGGGTAATGTAGAGTTTGTGTTTGGGAGGGTGACTACGTGTTTGAGCTAACAGTCTGTGCTTGACAGTGTGTCAGGCATCGATTGTTAGCTCTATTCCTTTGATATTCTCATTATTCACGCTATTTAGTGTGAGTTTTAGTAACTTAACACACACAACAGATGTTTGGCCACAAGTTCGTTTCTGTGGCCCAATGTCCATTGTGGTTTCAGTTGGTAGGACAATTGAATTGCTCCGTTAGTACTTTTTGCTAACGACCTTTAGCCAGTATTGCCCCACCTACTGTTTTACCAGCCTCAATTGAATCAAGGCCATTGACTGGTGAATATGCCAGTATGCCAAGATTGTAACGTCTTGAATATGAAGTAGAGACTTGAATGTAACTTTTGTTATGAGTATTTGAGTTCTTCCATAATTCATATGTAGACCACATTATTATGATAACACACACATTTAATTTTTACAAAATATTACCTAAGGTTAATAGACATCTATGAAAAGTATGTTACACCTCTATGGTTAATTTAATACAACAATAGAGGAGAGATGTCTGTATGAAAAGCTATCCACTGGTCCTCAAGAGCTACCAACCATGCATATTTTCAGGATATCACATCTGGAGGCCAGGAGGACCAATTAAAGTGACAGAGTCACTAATTGTTCTACCTGTGCTCATTCAGGGACATCCTGAAAACATGTACTGTTGGTAGCTCTTGAAGTCTAGGGTTAGCTACCCTTGATCTAGGCCAATATATGAAACTGACTTACCTTAGGACCTGGAGGTCCACGAGGACCTCGAGGACCAGGCTCACCAACAGCTGCCTCTCCCTGAAAATTAACAAAGGAATGAAAAAAGTGAACAGTTCTATTTATTAATATTATTTCTACATTAATATAGGTAAATGCTATTACCACAGCTATATTGTATATCTTAATCTTACCCAGGTAGGACATGAATGAAAGAGAAAAATAAACATATTTCAAGAAAAGTATAGTTTCTTAGTTATAACAGAAAATAAATGTTGCCTATTGTTGCTTAAAAACACCATTATGTTGTTATCCTCTGAGTTCTTTAGCTGAGAAATTTGGCTAATAATGAACTTTCTGGTTGATATTTACATTTATGTATGCATCTTTATTTATATAGTGCCATACATGTACACAGAGCTTTACATAAACAGTAATAGTACAATACAAAAATTATATACAAGACAGGGTTAAAAGCATCAAGCTAAAGTGTGATCATTGCATAGCATAGAAAAAGTTCAGCAAAGAGAATTATATAGTGGGAAGGAGACTCTACCCCAAAGAGCTTACAGTCTAATTAGTATTTGTGGCAGGAGGAGGACAGGTGCAAGTACAAGGCTTTTGTAAGGGTGGTGCAAAATGATTTGAATTGAACATCAGTGTGCACAAGTGGATATTGTTACTGACATGCCTCTGGGTTCTTAGGAGATGCTTGAAAATGAGTGTAGATGATTGGCAAGTGGTGATAGGGAGGACATTTCAAAGTAGTGTGGAAGTCAGTGAAAATGACTGATACCAAGAAATGGCTGAAGTTGTGTAAGGAGACAGAAAGAATTATACCGAAGGTGGCAGAAAGAGGAGTAGCAAGAGATAAGAACAAAAATGGAAGAGGGTGCAGAAGGAGTTTGACTTATAGTAGTGGAGAAGAATTTTGTATGAAATACGAGACCTTATAGGTAGCCAAGAGAGGGATTTTCAGGAAAAGATGAGAGGGACAGTATCTAGGACCAAGGGTAGTTATTATTGAAGCTGCATTAAGTACAGACTGAAGTAGAGAGCTTTTCTGTATTCATTTATTCTTGAAGAGCCCTGGATAATGTATCAGGCGCAGTAAGGGAAAAATCCGCCAGTGCCATATTTTTATATAGGTTTATTAATGGAGCACCTGAACTTGTACTTATGTAAAGATGCCTTCTTCATACTGGTGCATACAATTCTGCCAGTGCAAGACTTCAATATAAACAAACCCTTAATCCTAGACTAACAACAGGTTTGAGAAAAACAGACAATTTTGAGCTCATTTCATTTCCTCTGTGTTTTTTTAGTTTATGGCGTGAAACACGGTGTAGGGGAGCAGTACTCCCCCAAACTTCCATACACTCCCATTTTGCTCTCCCTCTGGTGCAACCTGTGTATTCTGCTGTTTTTTGCATAGACAGGTCTGTACATAAGTTTTAAACAGGTTTAGTGCTTCGAAGATCTCTCTACCATACAAGGGGTTAAATACTGATCAGTAAAACTTATGCAAACTGGTAAATAAAACAGCCATATTAATCAAAAATGGGTATCTGGTAGAGGAGGGGTAGAATTGCATTGAACACACTAACAACTCAGAATGTTGTTGTTTCCATGACAGCTGAGACAACCCTTAAAATGTTACTCTCTATGTGGTTGCCTGCTTTGATAATAGGGATTCTAAGGTCACAAGGAGCAGTCACCGAAATTAAAACAGGGCCAAACTGTATGCCCCTACTTTTGACACATTTGAATAAATGTATAGCAGTTAAAAGGAGCAAATAGCCAATCACAGACACACGGAGGATTTGCCCCTAATTTGCTCCTATGTATCAAGCAGTCTCTAAATGGCCACACTGCTCACTGTGACAGAAAAAAAAGGATTTGATGGGGGTGTCAGAATGAATGCAGAAAACAAAGACCTATTTTAGGAAATACAATATCTAATCTGAAAATGCCCTTTCTCTTCAATAAATTGTACATATAATTAGAAAAAATCATTAAATGGCCAAAAAAAGGCATGTATATAGAGTTTCTGTTTACTAACCCTGGCACCAATAGTGCCTTATCACACTGGTATAGTAATGGTATATAATATCATAAAATGTTACACTCACATTTATAAATGGCTGTGTGTGTACATACGTATAAACACAGCAATGAAAGAGTGCAGAGAGATTCTTATGGTCCCTGCTCTGTCAATTCCTTTTTAGTTGCATATGTCTTACTTTGTGAGTGGAGTCATTAGAGAGCTGCCCACATATCGCAGAAGATAAGATAGCTGTTGAGGGACAGCTATAACAATCCCTAAGCCTTTCTGCTGGATCACACATAATTGTATTTCCAGCCACCTGATTTGTGAGTAGCTTTTCATTGGTGGTGACAAGCTCCTTTTAATTGATGATATCACACAAGGAAGCGCCTCTCTTCTTTTTCTTTTTTATATTTACTATCCCTACTCATTTTCTTTCTCTTCATAAAACCATTCCCCACCCAAGCCAATGCCCATCAGGAATGTTTCTGTTTTCCTGCAGAGTCATGTGAATTTATTTGTATTGTGTCATAATGTGAGATTTATATTTCCAATTAAATGCACGTGCATGACAGGCGATTCAGTTTAGTTGCAGAATACAAAAAGACTACTCTAAGTCAATACAATGAGGTATACTATCAACTTTCGGACTCACACACCTTGGTGCCCTTGCTACCATCAGGTCCTGGCTTCCCCTGGAAATAAGGAAGTAAAAAGTGTTAGTGATGTACGTTCAGCAAATAGTTTGCTGCATTAATTAGCTAAAGTTTTTTTTTTATTTTTTTTTTAATCTCATTATCCAGAGCTGCCACACAGGGCTGTTTCTCTGTGAGAAGTACCTTATTAAATGTTTTTCTACTGAATATGGTTATACTTTAAATAAGCCATGCAGCACATTAGTCATTAAGGCCCATTTGTACTGCCTATATTTAAATGAGGCTTTTACCCATGCAAAGCTAGAAAGAGGTCACCTATTTATTTGTTCCATTCAAACCAATGGGAATTTTTATTTGCCCCTTATAGTACAGTTGGTTTGTTCCAGAATCAATACTTTTTACTTTTCTTTATAAGGCCCTAAAATTAATGTGTTCTAATCTTTTTAATTTTCTGCAAGATGTACTGACGTGCAATAGCTCTGTTTGATGGCCCGCTGGACCCAGAACCTTATCTGAATCATTGGGGGAGATTCACTAAGAGGTGATAAAGCAGTGATAAAGAGGTGATAAAGTAGAGATGACTTCTCCAGTTTATGACTTCTCCAGTTCCTATGTTATTCTCTGGAGTCTATGCATTAAGATTTCTTCAATTTTGGATCTCTTAGTGCATAGGCTCCATAGCATAACATAGGAATTAGAGAAGTGATAAGCTGGAGAAGTCATCTCAAACTTTATCATCTCTTTATCATGGTTTAGTGACTCTCCTCCATTGTCTAGTATCCTCATGATTGCGCCAGATACATTTCCTTTCAGATATGTGGAAACTTTAGCAGAAATGCAACATGTCTGTGTCAATCTATAGGGCATTTTGGATGTTTACTGAAAGAAAAGAAGAGAAATTCTGGAGCAAGCTTTCTGCACTATAGGGGATACATGAAACACCCATATAATTCAGCTGGAATTTTTATTTGTTACTTTGCATCAGAATTGCTCCAGTTCATCTTAGTACATCAGTGCCTCAATAACACTGTATCAGTGCAGAGCAGGGGAGGGCTGGCCTGGGGGGCAAGGGGGCAATTGCCCCCTGGGCCGGCCATGTGTCTGGGCCAGTGGGCCACTGCCTCACTTAATCTCCATCTTGTTGCTATAAGCCAAGTTATACTAGTGATACCACAGCACTTCCAACTGAAACAGAACTACACAAATTATATCACAGAGCTACAATCCAAATGCAGCTACACTAGTACTATAATGTATTTCCCTTGTAAGCTCTATAGTATCCCTAGTGTAGCTTTGCTTAAATTATAAGCTCTGTAGTATCAGTAGTGTAGCCCATTTCTACTGTGAGCTATGTGGTATTGCTTTACTTCATGATATTAATGCCACTTTTAAAATTAACAGAAGGGTGTGGGCTGGGACAGTGGGCTCAAACAATAGCAGAAATGAGCCACTTGATTCTATTTGTCCTCCGGGCCACAAGTTGCCAGCCCTCCCCTGGTGCAGAGCAATGGAATTCACCCCTAGTAGTAATGATTTCCTTCTTCACCTCAATGGTGGTATAATTATGGCGTTATCTCTCCTACTTAGGCTCACGTGCAGTTTAGAGACATGGTTTATAAACTCATTCAAGGATGTACTTAAAATGGACCTGTCACCTTGATTCAAGTTTGCATATTAGAAAAAGTAATTAAAAACTGCTTATGTATCAGCCAAAAGACCAGCAGATGAATCATTTAGGATATATTTTTTTATTTCTGTACTAGTGTAAAAGCCCATGTACACGGGCCAAGGTATGGGCGATGTTAACTCTTTGAGTGCCAGAGGGGTACGCAACGCATTGCTTTGCAATGCGTTGGGTACCCCTCTGGCACTCAAAGAGACTGGTCCTGCTCTGCGTCCTGCCACCGACACAGTCATGCACTGTAGAGACTGCCTGAAAGCACAGAATGCTCCCAGCAAAGAACTTCCAGCATTATGTGTTCCCAACATTCTGTGCTCCCAGCATTCTGTGCGTTTGGGCAGCCTCTATTGAGCATGACGGCTTCTGACAAACATCCTAGCGAATTATTATATAGGATGGTTAACTAACAGAATGTGGTTCCAATGACTTATGTATGCTAATTAATTTTGGTGCAGTATCATTTGCTAATTACATTTTTCAGTGTGGTTCCATATGTTAATTAAACTCTGTGCTGCACCAAGAGACTTTCACTTTATTGATGAAATAAAAATAAATATAAGCATATTTT